>CM046943.1:117505629-118222862 GCA_025698515.1 Gossypium sturtianum | reverse complement strand
ATATGCCTACTTTTTCCTTGCCAACTTATCATAATTTAATCCAAATAATATCCCTTTATCTACTATTATCTTGTTATCAAAATAATAATAATATTATCCTTGATTATCACTTATCAAATAAATAAAAAGACAAAGAATCCATGTGCTTCCAAACTCCACCGAATGCAAAAACAAAGGCCATGTGTACCAATTCACGCCAAAATTTAAAAAAACAAATGTCAGACCTTAGATTCGAACCAAAGACCTCACGACAGCCCTTCTTCCAATGGGCTTCCTAGCCACTTCCTCCCATTAAACTTTCATGTTAAATATTCCCACCATTTATTTATAAAGCCTTCCCCTGAGCTGCTTTTTCTCTTTTAGCGCCTAAAGCCCAAAAATAACACTCCTTGCGTCCCTTGCATTTCAACCCGAGACCTTCGTGTTAACACCCTAAGTGGTGCCCAAGCCACTCCGCCCACCGCCTTTCATGTCAATAAGCCCCCTTATTTATTTATAAGACCTCTCTAGGCCGCTTACCCCAAAAATTAAAATGCAAAACGCCGCTTCAAAGAGCCTAACTGCGCGCCATCCACCTCCAAGCCTCTAAGGGCACACCAGAGCTACTAAGCCAACCCAACTTTCATGTCCCTTACCCTTGCCATTTATTTTTAAGGCATACCTAGCCCGCCCCTAGTTGACGCAAAAATAAAAATCAAAGTGTCGCTTGCAAACTCTAACCCAACTCCTTTGCTCTCCCTTAGCGCACTCAAGCCAATTGTGCCGCTTAGCTCCTTGTGTCACACTTTTCCTGCATTTTTACTTTTAACCCCTATCTCGCCTAGCTTCCTCCTTTAGACACTTAGAAAAAATATTCTAACACCGCATCAAGCCTAACTCGGTTTTAATTCTAGACCTAAAATACGCCTAAATAAATCATAAAATTTATTCTTCAGCACACACACATGAGAAATTATCTAAGTTACAAACAACCCCTAATTTAGGATGTTACACCTAAATGGTCCAAAAATGTCACAGAGTTTTGAAAAGTTAAAAGCATTGTTAATTGAGGCACCGGTTTTGGTTCAACTCGAGTAGGTAAAGAATTTTGATTTTCAGCGACGCGTAATTGAACTGTTTGGGTTGTGTTTTGATGCAATGGGGTAAAGTGATAGCTTATGCCTCAGACATGCTTGAAGCCGCATGAAAAGAATTATCCGACGACGATTTAGAGTTGGCTATTATTGTTTTCGCATTGAAAATTTGGCGACATCGCTTATACGTGTGAAAAGTGCCATATCTTTACCGATCACAAGAGCTTAAAGTATATAATGACTCGTAAATATTTGAATTTGCGATAACGTAAGATGGCTCGAAAGTTATTGAAAGACTATGAGTTAGTGATTGATTATCATCCGGGAAAAGTGGAATGTAGTCGCGGATGCTCGAGTAGAAAATCTTTATTTGCTTTTCATGAAGCTATGAATACTCAACTAACCTTTGTCCGATGATGGTTCGATTCTAGCAGAGTTAAAAGCTAAACCGGTATTTCTTCAAAGAAATTTGTGAAGCTCGTAAATGTGATAATGAATTGCAAGTTAAAAGAGTGCAATGTGATTCGATCATCGATTCAGCATCATCGACGGATCGTGATGATTGCTTAATGTTCCGAGGTAGAATTTGTGTACCAAAGAACTCCCGAGCTTATTCGTAAAATTCTACACAAAGCACACAAAGTGGTTGTTTATCGCTCATCCGGAAGTACAAAAATGTATAATGATTTGAAATAGCTTGTATTGGTGGTCGCATGAAACGAGACATTTGTAGTTTGTGTCGAGATATTTGGTTTGTCAACAAGTTAAAGTCAACATAAAATGCCTTCGGATTAATACACCGTGATGATACCAGAGTGGAAATGGGATAGAGTTACGATGGATTTTCAGACGGATTGCCCTCGCTCTCCAAAAAGAAAGATGCTATTTGGGTTGTCGTTGATCGATCGATGAAATTGACACATTTCATTCCGGCAATTATGGACTTCTCACTTGATAGATTAGCCGAATTGTATATCTCTCGAGATCGTTAGATTACATTGTGTGTGAAACACCCCACACCCTACCCACGAGCCCAACCGGACTGGTTTGTTCCTTAAGTAAACCGGTTTTCAAATTCTTTGTTACTTAGAGAAAATTCGTGTATTTTCAGGAGAGTTTTGCTTTGGGTTGGGCTTAGATTAAAAACTCCATTTGATTTATTGGAAAATCCAATTTTTATTAAGGTGACAAAATAATTTTTAAAGTTTATAAAAATATATATTTCACTTAAAATTTAATCCAACAATCGCTTGTAGCAAACTAATTAAAAATAAAGCAAAAATAAGAAAATCCATATGGGCCTTGTGGCCTTATTACATCAAGTAAAACCCAATAATAAAATTAAAGATACTAAAAAGAAATAAAGTCCAAATTAAATAAATTCCTCAATTGATGCATGGCCACCTCAAGGTCTACTGGCCCCATCCACATCTGCTCATCACCCAAGATAGTTCCCACAACTGGGTGAGTCAATGACTCAATGTGTACACAACATTAACCTTCAACAAATCAGGCATATAAGTTCGTGATCGTTCATGTTCATATAAAATAAATGATGCAACCCAAACCCAAGCCTAATGGTCCATCCGCTACACACCACCCGCATTCGCTACAACACCGTGGGGACTACTAAGTCAACCCTCCATCCGCTACACACCATCAAGGCGCCACTGCAATGACGTGGCTCATCGCCTATATAATTTGTGTCATTAGACACCATATTCAAATAATGTAACCGGTTACTAAATTCGTATAATGTAACCGGTTACCATATTCAAATTTTGTGACCGTAGTCACCATATTCCGCTGGTGAGACCAAGTCAACACCTTCTTCCCCTTTCATATATCCCGAATGCCCCATAAATGCATAATATACTTAATTTCTCATTATTCACATGTTAACAATATAACATATTCGTAATCCTATCGAAAGTAGGAAACGCACTGGGTACTCTTACCACATTTGTGGTACTTAGCCACATTCACATTCTTATGCATATTCATATATTAAAATAATTGCCATATGATATATTGAAAGTTAGTGTGAGTACACACTGATTGACTTAATAGATTCCTTGAAATCCTCAAGAATGATCTACCGATCTAAAGTTTAGATCTGCTAATTCCTATATTCAGCCCATCATCATAAAAAAACACATTAATACCCTTTTCGATTTTAAAACCAAATCCCAATAGGAATGGTATTACTAATACTTACCTTGTTTGCCGATTGGATTGATCAAGTTCCCAAAAATTACTAGTATCCCTTTTCCTTGAAATCCGCTAACACTAAATCATGTAATTTTGTCGCTTCTCGACTTTTGGATCAATGAAAATAATTCTAAATACCAAAATAAGCCTTGGCCGATTAGATCTATGTACTTACCTTACGCTTTCCAAATCAAGAGGATTTCTTGCCCTATATGTTCTGTCGAATCTTCATGTTAGATTTAATCTAACATATACATCATAACCTTTAATCAAATAAATTTATCTTACCTTAGATCCTTGATCCTTATATTCGATGGGCTTGTAGACCCCTTTAGATGTCGAATTGATTGCTCCTTCACTTAGAATCAACAAAGATCTGGGCTTTGACAAAGAGAAACAGAGAAGAAAAATAAGAAGAGGAGATGGATTTTGCTTAAAGAAAAATTTAAGGTGAGAGGGGAGAGAGCTAGGAAAATTTCTGCATTTGATGAGGAAGAGAAAGCAAAAGTTGATGAGTAGCCCTCCCGCCTCCTTTTATAGCCGAAATTATCACTCTAGAGTCCCTTACTTGGCCACCACTCCTCTTTTGATAATATTATCTCTTTTATTTAAAAGATAAAAGCCTTTAATCCATCAATTATCTCCTCAATTTTCTTAAAAGAAAATCCTTTATTTATCACTTATTATTCACATATTTATGCAAATAAAACTCTTCCTTTCTAGAAACCCATGCCGCCCACTCAAATTTTCTGGAAGCAAAAATAAAACTTATTTATTTGCTTCTCAAGTGACTCAAACTCAGCCTATTTCCGCATGTGACGCCACTTCCTTAGGCCCCAAGTGGCATCTTCAAAGCCACTTTTCCAAGCCCTGCTTGTGTGTCAAACTTCTCCAACTTTTTCTTTTAAGGCCCTCTAGCCCTTATTTCCTATTTTGAACTTTTTAAAATTTGACATTTCTATGCATCATTTCTAAGTTTCCTAAAATTTTCGACGGCCTGCTTGCTAACCATTTTCTTACATTTCCTGTTTCTAAATGTTCAGTTTCCAAAATGTTCTGTGTTTCCAAAATGTTCATTTCCATTTCTATGCATTTCTAGAATTCCAAAATACCAAAAATTTATTCATAGCTCTTAAGACTTGTCATTTTGCATAATTAAATCGAAATGCATAGGCCCTTCTGTGATGTTACAAGCTCTCTACTCTCTTAAAATAATTTCTGCCTCTCAAATTACTTACTAACAAACAATCGACGGCCTAACTCACCCCACTTCGCTATTGTCGCGCTCCGATCTTAAAGAACTATCACACTTCCTAGGCATATTCTCTAGGTTCACATCCAAGGTTTCACCACTTTCCTAGCAATACAAGAATAAGCTAACCCTATAACAAGCAAAGCATTTTAAGTATTCCGTAAATAAGGAACGCATTCTGGCCATATCCGCACATCTTCCTCCTCACGACGCCAACGTGCATAAACCAACCTTGGTTGCCTCAAGGCCCGCACCTTCAAAGATCTCTACTTGGTGCTCACGCCCTCGGCCCGAACCATTTCTCCATGGTTCTGGCCCACGACCTCCGAGGTCTGGCCCACCTCTACCACCTGACATTATTCCGAGTTGTTGGTCGACTCTCATCGGGTTTCTTGGGACAATCCTTGAGCATATGGTCCTGGACCCACAATCAAAACATCCTCCCATTTTTTTTCCAAAGACTTCTAAGTGCTTCTTTCCACAATGCTCACAAGGACGACATCGCCATCCTGCATCAACTGGGTGTTGATTTCATGCCCATCAACTCTAGGCCTCTTATTCTCGTGATGATCCGCATAATCCAAAACCTCTTTCTCGCCTATTCGACGTTGTTCCGCGCGTAATCCTTAATTCCTTCAAACCACTTTAGCCTTTTCCACTAACGCAGAATTCCCGCCTCCCGATGCAAGTATATCAACAATCTTAGATCATCCCTTAGCCCGCCCTCAAACACACACAACGCTCATGCTCGCTGTTACTACCCTCGAGCATAACGGCTCAACCTTAGAAATTCCTACCATATTCTCGCTACTGACTTGTTCCTTGAACTAGCCCCTAAAAGCTTTTCTTTGCTCGCCTCAGATACCTGGTTCCCTACATATTTTTTCCGAATGCCTCTCAACATATTCCTGTGTCGATCCTCCGCCGTGGCACCATCTCGCATACGCTAACCACCACCGATAAGCTTCATCGCGCAGAATGCCACCATCCCTTTCAACTTTTCCTCCTCAAGTCGATCAAGCTCATCCATGATGCGCTCCGTTGTTTCCAACCAAGATCACCAGATCGGGTGCTACCCGCACACTCCACTTAAACATCTCACCCATTAGCTCTTGAGCCGCTCAGTACGATTTTCGAAGTTCCTAATTTCCTCCCGCACTACCCACCAATTCCAAAACTCGCAAAGATAGCTCTCGCGACACAAAGATCGCCCCCGCTTGAGCTTGCCGCCCACACCAACTACTGGAAGTGGCGGGGCTGTGGTACCTCATTATCTGACCCTTGACCCGATCTAACGGGTTCTCGACTCAGTCATTCTTCCTCTATCACGCCCACGACACGCCATGTCCTCTAGAGCTCATTTCGCGCCGAGATCCGGGACAAGGAGTTTTATGTATTAGTACTTTGGTTTCACTTGTTTACTCGCTAAGAAAATTTTTTATGACAAGAGTTTTAAGAGTGGTTCTTTCAGATTCATACAAACACACGCTCTTTCAATTCATTCATTCATCCATCAAACAAGTATGAACTTCCGCTCATTCAGAGAAACGTTGTAGTTTTCATCGTTGATGTTTTTCCACTACCCAGGGGTATTTTCGTAATTTTGTCCTACAGGGACATTTTCGTAATTTTCAAAAGGGAAGAGTTCCTCGGTGATTTTGTCAAAAAGTATTTTGGTAATTTCAAAATCCCGAGGTAATTTGGAAAATTTTAAAATCCTGGGTATTTTTGTAATTTTTTTAACCTCGTGGTATTTCTAATTTTCCAAAAACTGTGGTAAATTTGTAAAATTTAATAAGTTAGGGATATTCCAAAAGTTGTAAAACTTATGGGTTCTTTTTTTTGAGAGAGTTTTATTTTCCAAAACGGATGATGTTGCAAGAATTTTCAAAACCAGGTCATTTTGGTCATTTTGTAAGTTAGGGGCAATTTTGTAATTTTTCAAAATCAAGGTATTTATTATTTTTTTGATAGTTTGCAAATTAGGGTTTGTTGTTTTGTTCTCTCTCTTTTTTTCAAAACATGGCTAGTTCCCTTTCGGGTTTTAGTCATTAGGTTTAATTTATGACCGAGCCCTCTTGGTCGTGGTGAACCAAAGCTATGCACTGTGTAGGATTCGAATGGAGAGGAGGTGAGTCACGCGGATCGCTTAAATACCAAGCTCCCATCGAAACCATTCCTAGACATGCGCATGCAGGTTGCCACACCACGAGCTCTCTGAGTTAGGGTGAACCGGCTACGCACTGCAGGATTCCTCGCAAGAGGAGGTGAGTCACTAGGACCGCTTAAATACTGTGCTCTTTCTCGATCCAATCCTAGACATGCGCATGTGGGTTACCACACCCTAGCTCGTGACTTAGCCATAGGTTTGTTTAGTGCATTAAGTCTTATGTGGTTTTGTGTTTGAGTAATCTAGCCCTGTGGTTCAAGTTCCTATCATTCTATTCTACGCCCATGCCTGTTTCTACCCTTTATACAGCTTCATAAATCACGTAATCACACATAATGTTGTGGTACTTACCCGTGGATCATGGTCGGGAGACTTAGGTGCCATGCCATAAAACCTCGCTTATGTTCAAAGAAAATCATTTGGGCTCGAATCTAAAATGTTTTGGGCCCGAGCCCACAAAGCCGAAAGTTTAAACCGGCTCGATATTAAGTCGAAACACTCCCACACCCGCCCACGAGCCCAACCTGATCTCGTTTGTTCCTTAAGTAAACCGGTTTTCAAATTCTTTGTTACTTAGAGAAAATTCGTGGTATTTTCGTGGAGAGTTTCATTTTGGGTTGGGCTTTAGATTAAAAACCCATTTGATTTATTGAAAATCCAATTTTTATTAAGGTGACAAAATAATTTTTAAAGTTTATAAAAATATATATTTCACTTAAAATTTAATCCAACAATCGCTTGTAGCAAACTAATTAAAAATAAAGCAAAAAAATAAGAAAATCCATCCGCCTTGTGGCCTTATTACATCAAGTAAAACCCAATAATAAAATTAAAGATACTAAAAGAAATAAAGTCCAAATTAAATAAATTCCTCAATTGATGCATGGCCACCTCAAGGTCTACCGTCCCTGGTCTCACATCGCTCATCACCAAGATAGTTCCCACAACGGGTGAGTCAATGACTCAATGTGTACACAACATTAACCTTCAACAAATCAGCATATAAGTTCGTGATCAAGTTCATGTTCATATAAAATAAATGATGCAACCCAAACCCAAGCCTAATGGTCCATCCGCTACACACCACCCGCACTCGGCAAATACACCGTGGGGACTACTAAGTCAACCTCCATCCGCTACACACTATCGGCTGCGCCACAGCAATGACGTGCTCATCGCCATATAATTTGTGTCATTAGACACCATATTCAAATAATGTAACCGGTTACCAAATTCGTATAATGTAACCGGTTACCATATTCAAATTTTTGTGACCGTAGTCACCATATTCCGCTGGTGAGACCAAGTCAACACCTTCTTCCCTTTCTCATATATCCCGAATGCCCTATAAATGCATAACATACTTAATTTCTCATTATTCACATGTTAACAATATAACATATTCGTAATCCTATCGTAAAGTAGGAAACGTGACTGGTACTTTACCACATTTGTGGTACTTAGCCACATTCACATTCTTATGCATATTCATATATTAAAATAATTGCCATATGATATATTGAAAGTTAGTGTGAGTACACACCTGATTGGCTTAATAGATTCCTTTGAAATCCTCAAGAACGATCTACCGATCTAAAGTTTAGATCTCATAATTCCTATATTCGCCCATCATACAAAAACACATTAATACCCTTTTCGATTTTAAAACCAAATCCCAATAGGAATGGTATTACTAATACTTACCTTGTTTGTCGATTGGATTGATCAAGTTCCCAAAAATTACTAGTATCCCTTTTCCTTGAAATCGCTAACACTAAATCATGTAATTTTGTCGGGCTTTCGACTTTTGGATCAATGAAAATAATTCTAAATACCAAAAATAAGCCTTGGCCGATTAGATCTATGTACTTACCTTACGCTTTCCAAATCAAGAGGATTCTTGCCCTATATGTCTTTCGAATCTTCATGTTAGATTTAATCTAACATATACATCATAACCTTTAATCAAATAAATTTATCTTACCTTAGATCCTTGATCCTTATATTCGATGCTTGTAGACCCTTTAGATGTCGAATTGATTGCTCCTTCACTTAGAATCAACAAAGATTCGGCTTTGACAATAGAAACAGAGAAGAAAATAGAAGAAGAGGAGATGGATTTTGCTTAAAGAAAATTCTACAGAGAGGGGGAGAGAGCTAGGAAAATTTGAAGGGCACAGAGGAAGAGAAAGCAAAAGTTGATGAGTAGCCCTCCCCGCCTCCTTTTATAGCCGAAATTATCAGCCTAGGAGTCCCTTACTTGGCCACCACTCCTCTTTTGATAATATTATCTCTTTATTTAAAAGATAAAAGCCTTTAATCCATCAATTATCTCCTCAATTTTCTTAAAAGAAAATCCTTTATTTATCACTTATTAGTCACATATTTATGCAAATAAAACTCTTCCTTTTCTAGAAACCCATGCCGTCCCACTCAAATTTCTTTGGAAGCAAAAATAAAACTTATTTATTTGCTTCTCAAGTGACTCGAACTCGTGCCTATTTCCCGCATGTGACGCCACTTCCTTAGGGCCCTAAGTGGCATCTTTCGTGCCACTTTTCCAAGCCTGCTTTGTGTGTCAAACTTCTCCAACTTTTTCTTTTAAGGCCCTCTAGCCCTTATTTCCTATTTTGAACTTTAAAATTTGACATTTCTAAGATCATTTCTAAGTTTCCTAAAATTTTCGACGGCTCGCTTGCTAACCATTCTTACATTTCTAGGTTTCGTAAATGTTCTGTGTTTCCAAAATGTTCAGTTTCCAAAATGTTCATTTCATTTCTATGCATTTCTAGAATTCCAAAATACCAAAAATTTATTCATAGCGCTTTAAGACTTGTCATTTCAGCATAATTAAACCGAAATGCATAGGTTCTTTCTGTGATGTTACAGGTGCAAGTTTCTATTATTTCTGATAGAGATTCGAGGTTCACATCGCGATTTTGGAAGAAATTGTAAGAAGCTTTGGGTACACAGCTGCACTTTAGTACCGCATTTTATCCCCAAACCGACTGGCACACTGAGAGAGTAATTCAGATTCTCAAGATATACCTCATTGTTGTGTTTTAGAATTTGAAGGCAACTCGAGAAATATTTACCATTGGTTGAATTCACAGATAACAGCAGCTTTTCAATCGAGCATAAGGATGGTACCGTGATGAAGCATTGTATGGTCGTAAATGCCTAACTCCATTGTATTGGACCGAGTTTAGTAAGAAAAAGATTCACGGGGTTGATTTGATTAAAGAGACCAAGAGAAAGTGAAAGTAATTCGCGATAATTTGAAAGTAGCTTCTGATCGACAGTAAATCGGGATGCATATTTGGAAATATAAGACATTGAATTTCGATCGACGACAAAGTATTTTCTCAAAGTATCTTCGTGGAAGAAAATCCTTCGATTTGGTTATAAGGCAAATTGTGTCCGTGATTTATCTGGGCCGTATAAGATTATCGAAAGAATAGGGCTAATTGCATATCGACTAGCTTTCACTGGCCGTGAGTTAGAAAAGATCCACAATGTATTTCATGTTTCGATGTTTGCGCCGATATAGATCGATCCGTCCGCACGTAATTTCTCCATCGTGAGATTGAAATTCAACCTAATATGACGATAGCGTAAGAACCGATCGTAATTTTAGCTCAATAGGTTAAAGAATTGAGAAATAAGAGCATAACTTTGGTGAAAGTATTGTGGCAACATCCCGGGTTGAAGAAGCTACGGGGAACTCGAGGAAGCTATGAGAAAATAGTACCCTAACCTCTTTTTCTCGTAAGATTTTCGGGACTAAAATCCTGGTGGGGAAGAGTTGTAATAACCTGCTTTTAGTCAACTCGTAAAAAGTGGTTCTGTGACTACAAATCAAGTCAAAATAATTAGTTTATTATTATTTTATTGTCTATAGCATGATAGTATGAATGTGTGAAAATTTTGCTAAGAAATTTTATCGCTTGAGTGCTTAATTTGATAAAAAGGACTAAATCGAGTAAAGTGTAAAACTTGTGTTCTATTAGCTAAAGGTTTCTAATAGCTATAAAATTAAATAGTGGAGGTCCTTATATGGTAATTATACTATTGTTAAATGAGTGGACAAAGATGGACATCTTTTTAATGGTTTTAAAGGTTAATGTATAAGGTTAATTAAGTAATTAAATAATAAAATGGTAAATTAATAAAACAAAAGGCCATTTATTTCATTTATCATCTTCCTAGCCAAAAATTAGGGGTGAAGAAAGCCATTAAAATAGCTTGAAGCATTGCACCTTCCTTGGCTTGCATGTAAGTGATTTTGACTCTGGCTTTTAATGATTTCTATGTTTTTGGAGTCGTTGTAACTTAATCTAGCTAGCCTAGGATTATTTTGCAAATCATAAAGATTTAAAATTGTAATATAATATATATCATTAATCATTAATGTGACGTTTATTTGTTTTCATCATGTTTGTTTTATATTCAATGAGGTTATTTTAAATATCTCTTAAAAGATTCAACAGTTTCTAGTAGTTTATGTAACAAATAAATAAATCATGATGCTATATAAAGTTAAACAGTTAGTGAGGTAAATAATCAACTTTTAGTCATGTAAGTGCATGTCACTATATTTTCTTCATTGTAATGATAAATCAAAAGTTCCATTGGTAAAATCTATTTATGATAATGTTTTCCATGATTTTTTCTTTCTCAGAATTTTGGAGTCAAACATTAAGTGACATAATTTCATTGTGTTTTTTAAAATCATTATATAAAATATAAGAGACATAAAAAAGAATGATAATTTATTGTATTCATCACGTTAAACCTATTTTTTATGAAAAAAATTAGCATGCCACCTTTTTATATATTATAAATATGACAAATTAAATGGTTACTTAACAAAACTTATTAATAATTAGTAACATAAAATAAAAATATTTTCTAAAAATAAAAATTATAATATTTTGTCATTAAAAATTACACTAGTTCATGAGACGTCACAAAAACATTTCCCACCAAGTTTTTTAGAGGAAAATTTTGGCCCCAAATATATACTGGTGTGAACTTATGACATTTTTTTTTAAAATATTCATTTAAGATATACTACCAATCATTAAATATGACAATTAGTTATTTTCTTCATACTTGTAGTACATTCTGTAACGTTTTTTTAAGTGTCACACAAAAATTATCACTAATTGATAAATTTGTTGAAATGAGAGAGAGTTTGTTCAGAATCTTTTTTCTTTGTGAAGTTTAGGTTTAGTACTTGTGTTCATGTTTGGAATGATGCCAATAGTTGTTTGATCCGTGAGTTAGAGAGTATTGGAGAAGATTTGATCTGTTGAAAGCAAGGATTGAAGTTATATGAGAATCCCAAGCTAATCACAAGATTCCATAAGATCAACTTCAACTAGACTTTTTGGGATGTTTCAACTAGATTTTTATGTGATTTTGTACCTAAATCTTAGAGCTTCGAAAGTTATCTTTGAAATAGATTTTGAATCATTTAATTTTGAGGTATGTAGTTTCGTATATGACCGCTTTCTTATAAAGTAGTACAATTTATTACATGGAGTTTGAGATTATTCACATGATTTCATAAGGGTACTTCAAATAGACTTTCCAATACCTTTTGACCACCTTTTTGTGCAATTCTTGTGCCCAAATTGTAGATCTTTGAGTCTTCTTTCCATGATTTTTGAACCATTGATTTTGTAGTTCTCAGAGCTTGAAATATGGTTGTTTCTAACGTAAGGAGTGTAGTTCCTTGTATGTAGTTCGAGATTAATTGCATCAACTTCTTCAACTTGTGAAAGCAGA
Source organism: Gossypium sturtianum (assembly GCA_025698515.1). Lineage (NCBI taxonomy): Eukaryota > Viridiplantae > Streptophyta > Magnoliopsida > Malvales > Malvaceae > Gossypium > Gossypium sturtianum. The sequence continues at coordinate 118,210,363 of CM046943.1, read as the reverse complement.
TCATAGCACATCCAAGTACTAAATTAACTATGATTTATTGTTCTTAACTAACCGAGTTGATCTTGAATGTATTAAAAATTTTAAAATTTCATCACGCATAAAGAAACAAGGCTTTGTTAGCATAGTTAAAATTCGACAAGTGATGCAATTTAATATTTACATAACCTTATTAAGAATTATACATTTTATAATAAAAGGTAAATTAACTTATATTATAAAACATTTTATAATCAATAAATGAACTTAACACCTGGTTATCTTTATTGACCAAAATCTAAGGAAAGTTAAGATTAAATTGAAAGGATTAGCAGATTGTCTGACTCACCAAGAAATTAAGAAATTTTAGTGTCCTGATTGTGATTAGTTGATCTAAATTCTGGTCTTGGCTGGGATAGAATCGCTAGTTCCATAGTGGGAGACAAAATGATTAAGGATGAATGGTTGTGATGATCATGAAGATCAAAGCAAAGGAGTATATAAATAGTTGTGTGTGGAGACAATTTTTCAATTCTGTCTACCAATTTATCTCTCCATAGTATCATCTTCTTTAGTAGCTCAAGAAGAATAGGATATAGTTGAAGAAAGCTCGCATGTCGCAGAGTCGTGGTGAATTGAAGTCTAGTAGTAGAGAAATTAAGGAACTGATAAGTTTCTTACCTATCTATACTTGTGGATTAAAGAAAGAAGTAGAGTAAGAACTTTTAAAAGTTCTCAATAATTATAGATTCTGGTTTTAAGGGTTGAACACCTTTTAGTTTAATTGATAAATGGTTTTCATGCTAAGCCATCAAGGAGGCTCTAACGCTTGGACAAGCTAAGCTTATCAAGGTGAATTTTTGTACTCCATCCCTAGAATGTTGTGTGCCGCATGATTCGTGTTGAGTACTATGATGATGTATGAATTCTATTGATTATAAATGCTAAGTATGCATAAGATTGAGTAGGTATATGAGTATTTGTCGTTGTATTGGTATGTATGAAATGGTTGGGATTTTATGTTTCAAAATCAGACCCATGATAATACGCTCATGAATGTCATGTATTGCATGTTTAAAAGGTGAGGTACGGATGAGAGAATATTGACGGGTTAGATGAAGTTAGGACTAGGAATGGACATTTTGTATACCGCTATACTGGGTTGCTCAAAGGCAAACCATGATGTGTGAAGATCTCGCCTCATGGAGGGGACATTTCGGGTGTTTGAGTATCAATGCTAGAAATGAAAATTGGAGGTATGGGCAGATGAATAGGGAAATGGAATTCCATTAAGATACCGCCATACGGGGTTGTTGAGTGCAAGTCGTGATGTGTGAAGCTCTGGGCCTTATAGGGGGTACACTGTGGTATACAAGCATCAAGGTTAGATATGAGATGAATCAATATTGACGGTTATTAGGTTTCATAGAGAAACACCGTGATGGCAGTCAATAGTCTCTATGGGGCGACACCACGATGGTCAGAAGGTCATCCAGGCAACACCTCAAAGAGGTTCAAGGTGTAAGACCATAGCTCGACTATGGAAACTAATAGAGTCTCGCCGAGACAATAAACATGAGGATTATAAGGTGTAAGATCATATCTCAGCCTATGGAAACCAATAGAGTCCACTGACAATAAACACGCCTAGTCTCGCTGTAACATAAAACGTGGGATAGTCTGCTAATACATTAAACATGAGATTACTTGAGTAAGATCATAATGCGATTATGGCGGCATGTTCAGCCCACAGATTAGTAGCCTGGAAACTTGCCAAGGTACAAATGAAGAGTCGCAAAGGGACCTGAGCGACAAAGCATTTCATAGGATGGACTTGGCGTGTTTGGGGACATAGGATGTCTGGATAACTAGGGGACCCGCCAACAGTAACGATGAATAGAGCCTAAGAGGCGTCCTAATTTAGTCATCTGTGAAAGGAGGGAGTAATTCCTTAAATGAGATAGTAAACATGACTTTCTTTGATGAGAGTCTGCTAGAGAAGTCACTAAATTCATTTAGGTTAAGCTAAGCATGTAGAAGAGGATGCAAAGGATAAAGTCCTAATTAGTAAGTCGACAAGAGGTAGTTGATCCATTCAGAATTCGGTGTAGCATATTAAACTAGTTTTCACACTTTAGGAGCTTGAAATTAAGCATTATCATTAGGATTTAATTATGTTTTAGTAATTTTTGTTAAGTTCAATAAAATGTGCAAATTGAGTCTTTTATTGATCTTGTGGGTTGAATAAGGCCTAAGGTGAACTAATGAACTTTATAAGTGTGCATGAGATTGTCATAAGGCATACTAGATAGATACTGGCCGCTATGTTGCAACATGAAATGATCGATGTCGCAACATAGGGAGCAAAATGGAGAAATCATGAAACTGCCTTCGTTGTCGCAAGACAGACTAAAGGTGTCGCAACATACCCTTTAAGATATCTCAAGAGAAGTATATCGATCCTATATCGCGAATACAGTCCCGTGTGTCGCGACATCGACTTAGATGGGAATTAAACACGCAGTCGTGGACGTTTTGGTCTGCATAATCAAACTTAAAACTCAAGAACATCGGCTAACCTAGGGTTAAGGATGATGGCCACCTGATATCTATAAATAGGATCATTTTTCACATGTAAAAGACACCATTCACTTAATTGAGAATTAGTCTTTGAAATTTAGTTTAGTTCTCTCTTTTTTTAAGTTAGATTTATTTCTATTTGTTTTTTGTTCTATTTGAAGAGATCTGAATTGTTGAGACAATCAAACATTGTGGATTCACGATCAATCTTAATACAATCAGGCTCCTTCATAAACTCTATATTGTCGATTTATTTAGCATGCTTTCTCTTTATATCAATTTTATAGTGTCTATGGAGACCATGAGGAACTAATCCCTCTATGGGGGATTAACAAGTAAAGGGATGATCTATTAACTATTGTGTGGGGATACTCGACAGATCAGCTATTTGGGAAAGGAAGAACGTAAAACAAACCCTAGGCCTGACAACCCTGACAAGTCATCAAGGTAGAAATTAACCCAAAATTGGTATGACCCATCCGTGACCACCTTCACCCTAAACCGGTCTGGACTGTGAATTCAGAAGACAAGTAGTCCTTGACGCACTCATTATTCGGAGGGAAGATCCCGTTGGGATATTGACTAGTTGATTAACGAGGAACCCAAAGTTTATAGTTGAAGGGGATTACTGCGTTTAGCTAATCACCCATAATTAGATTCGATTATTTCTATTCTTCAATCTCTCAAATTTTATTTCTTTAGGTTATTTTATTTTATTATTCATAAAAATCATAAAACTTCTTTTTACCTTTACTCGCATTTCATAACCGACTTAAAGTACTAATTAGATCTTTCCATGTTTAGGTTAAAATCGATCTTACACTTGCCTCCCTAGCACCCATCCTCAAGTACTCACCTACTCCTTTGTAACTATATTACAACTAGACTCGTATACTTCATGACACCGCCTCATTGTTATATCTTTTACTACAAAGATTCACCCTTGGACGTTAGTACGTCCGAGGTATGACAAGTTGTCTCGCTACTGCTGTCGTGGGAGGCAACCCATTAGTTTGATTTTAATTTTTTCACTTTAGAAGGAATAATTATAAATTTTTTTATGTTAAAGATACAATTTTATTTTATTTTTTATTTATTGCTACTAATCTTCTCTCTCCGAATTAGTGTATGACTTGTAGTAGAGACACACCTATTGTAGTGCTATAGATCCAAAGAGAATAATCCAAGAAATCATCGCCAAGCAAATGTTTCAAGAGAGCAACAACAAATGCAATATCCACCACCACCGTGAGGTAACGTACATCACGCGAGAATCAATTGTTTGGCGACGACGATAACGCTTTAGGAAATCCACCAAAGCACCAACACTACCCACAAAACATGCACATCTGGCCGTGAACAGAGAACCTTAAAAGACTACGACACCAAGTTTGGACATGGTTCGTGAGAGTATAACGAGGCCAACTATTATAGGAAATAATTTTTAAATTAAACTAGAAATGATTCAGATGATTTAGAATAATTTACGCTTTAGGCACAATGATAGAGGATTTGAATCAACATTTAAAACGATTTCTCCAATTGTGTGATACTTTTAAGTACAATAGGGTCACCGATGATGTTATTCGCCTTTGTTTCCTTTTCTTTGATTGATAACGCTTTTCTTGGTTAGATTCGCCAAGCACTAGGTCTATCATGATATGGGATAAGCTAGCTAGAAAGTTTTTGCAAAACTTCTTCCTTATTAGCAAAGCGGTTCAACTAAGAAGAGAGATTGTTATCTTTAGACAGATAGAAGAGGAAAGTTTCTATATGGCAAAATGTTGATTCAAAATGCCGCACTACCTGATTTCCCAATGGATGTGATCGCATGTGTTTTATAATGGGTTGGATGTGAATGCATGATCAAGACTAGACAGAGCAGCAGTAAGAGCCCCTATGAATAGAACGTATGAGGATGCGTATAAAATCATTGAGAACATGGTGTTAAACTCCTACCAAGAGAGCAAATTGAACGATTTTATATGGCCAAAAATCGCCATCAGAAAAGCTATCTAGGAGGATGGAAAGTATCAACAATTAGTAGATAGAGTTAACCGTATCAAAGTCGCTTAATAAATTGTCTATGTATGGAGAAGATAAACTAATCTTTCCCTACGCCAACACTCGCTAAGGATGTGAACTATATCGACAACAGGTGGAAATCCTTATTCAAATACCTACAATCCCAACTAGAGATCACCCAAACTCGAGATGGAGAAGAAACCAAGGAAGAGGTAGTAGTTTGAATTAAGCCAAAAATACTAATTATCAACCTCCTTATTTGCAGAAACCTTAGGAAAGGGTCAACCTAAGTGACCATACAGTATGTGGTCAACAATTGATAGAATCGATGGAGAGATGTAGTCAATGAGAACATACATAAAAAAAAGCACCGAAAGTGCACCAACTCAACCAGAACATTGACTAAACTTGATGACCAAATGAACCAATTGATGAGCATGACGAGTGGCATCAAAAGGAAGATTAGCATCAAAATCCCCACAATACATAAAATAATCCCCAGAGGGAGGCAAGGAGCATGTGAAAGTAATAGCACTCCAATTGGGCAAAGTACTGAGTAGCCCAAAAAATCCTACTCTGGAGGTAAATATGGAGAATGCCGATGGTTCTCAAGAGAAATCCCTAGAAACTAAAAATGAACCAGAGCCAGAGGAGAAAATTACACCAGCATTTGAAATAGAAAGAGAAATCATTAAAAATGCTACTGCTACAAAGATCCTATTCCCTTCAAGACTAGAAAAAGAAAAAGCTGTGATTTAATGTGAATTTGTAACTTTCTTAAACTTGTTCAAAACGTTAAATAAACCTCGCTTTTAATCGAAAGTTAGTTGAGAAAGTTCCTAAGCACGCCAAGTTTTTAAAGGAAATCATGTCTAGGCGAGGAAAATTAAGGTAGAAGAACAAGTTAATTTATGTAGAGAAACAATGAAGGTGAAAGAAGGAGAATAAGGCATGTGACTGTAAGGGTCACTAAGGGGGAATAATAGGATCTGTATGATGTGCCAAACTATTTTCGTGTTTGTAAACCTTTGATGCTTACCGCCTTTGAATTCCCTACCGCCCTAAGCCTCAAAAAGTTATGTCAAAAGTCTTATGTGACCTAAATATCCTTATGCATGAATGGACATTATATTAAACAATTGCATAAATGACTATTTGTATTTTGCTCTGATAATCAAATTACTTGTATGATTTATTAATGGATCCCTACATGTGAGACCCTTTGTGTTTGTATACTTTGTAATTTATTGAACTTAGATGTTTGTGATCAAAAGTGGTAAGTCAATTAATCATCATGATAAAGTTACTTGTGAATATGAAACACTTAGTATTGTGCTCCAAAGTCAATTCTTGTATGATATCTGCTCAAGGGACCTTTTTCATTTCTTGTCTTTGATATTATTTTTTGAGGTCAAGCAATGACTTAAGTGTGGGGGAGTTTGATCTATAAATAGGCTCATTTGTCACATGTAAAAGACACAATTCACTTACCTTAGAATTAGTCTTTTTAAATTCAGCTTTGTTCTCTCTTTCTTAGGTTAGATTTATTTATGTTTCTTCATTGTTCTATTTGAAGAGATCTGAATTGTGAGACAATCAAACCTTGTGGATTCATAATCAATCTTAATACAATCGCACTCCTTCAGAAACTCAATATTGTCTCCATTTATTTATCATGCTTTCTATTTATATATATTTTATATTGTCTATGGAGACCATGAAGAACTAATCCATCTATGGGGGATTAGCGAGTGGTGGCATGATCTGTTAACTATTTTGTAGGGATACTTAACGGATCAGCTATTTGAGAAAGGAAGAACGTAAAACAAACCCTAGGTCTGACAACCTTGAGAAGTCATCAAGGTGGGAATTAACCCAAAACTGGTATGGCCCATCCGTGAACACCTTCATCCCAAACTGGTTTGGACTGTGAGGTCGGAAGACAAGTAGTCCTTGCCGACTCGTTATTCGAGTGGAAAACCGGAAGATCCTACTGGGATGGTGACTAGTTGATTGATAAGGAACCCAAAGCGACAATTGATGGGGATTACTGAAGCGAGCTAATCACTCATAATCATATTCAATTATTTTTATTCTTCAATCTCTCAATTTTTATTTCTTTATGTTATTTTATTTTATTATTAATAAAAAATCATAAAAAACTCCCTTTTACCTTTACTCTTGTACTATAACTGACTTAAAGTACTAATTAAATCTTTTCGGGTTTAGGTTAAAATCGATCTAGCACTTGTCTCCCTTGGGTACGATCCTCGAAGTACTCACCTACTCCGTTGTAACTATATTATAACTAGACCCGTATACTTGCGGACACCGCCTCATTGTTATATTTCTTACTACAATATTCACACTCTGGACGTTAGTACGTCTAGAGGCGGTCAGTAGTCAAAAGATTAGGTAAACCGATAAGAGTGTTTGTGAGAGGAAATGCCAACTCAAGGCCGAATGCTTAATAAAGTCTGCCATAAAATAGTGAAGGCGGAGGCCCATCAGGATTATGAAACAAGGCACTAGTTCTTCAAAAAAGTGAAGGTATTGTATTTTGGTAAAAATAACAGTTACAACAATCATTTGGGTAGACGCCAAGCATCGTTAGCCTGAAGTAATGAATACAAATATCAAAAAGGTAAAATAATGAGGGATGGAGATGAGGTGAGACCCAAGAGAGGACATGGTCAGGACCAGACTAGGGTCTATGTCCGCCAATAAATGGCTCAGAGTGCATAAGGCATGGGCATTGTCAACTAAGTTCATGAATTCTCCTATGAAATTCAGGGAGTTTAATTCTGAGCCAGAAATCTCAAATTTTTTTTTTTAAAGTTCTATATGCAGATCTCACTAAGTTATTCCGAACTTATCAAATTACTGCTTGAATGCAGGTTAGATAAAGACTTAGAAATCAAGAGGGACCAAGCCAAACTTCATTGGGAACTAGGTGATGCGCGGTAGATGTTCATATACATAGAGGGTTACCCACAAAGGTCACCCCTCATGGTTGAAGTTGATTGAGTCTAAACGAAGTCGGATTGTAAATTGTAAATAACCGTTAGATCATAAAAAGTGTCAATTGTAAGAAATTGGAACCAATATGATGGGTGTAAAAGTTTTAGGAGGAAATTGAATGGCTTAAGTTGTATATGGATGTATTTAGATTAGAATAGATATGTGTTAAGTTATTCGGTTTGTTGTGGCATCCGATACCCAGACTTGGCAATTGAGTCGGGTAAAGGATGTTACATGAACAACATTAGTATACAAAGTTTATTATACTTTTATATAATATTTTTAAATAATGAATTTTTTGAAAAAAAAATTAAATAATATATTATTGTTATTTGACTTTGAATATATTTGTATAAATAATAATTAATTCAAGTTAATTTTAAATATTAAAACTTTTGTTCTTAATTTATATCCATCATAATACAAACAGTAAATATTTTAAAAATTAAATATTCATATTATTTTGTTTTTACTTAATAAGAAACTAGTATGTATACAAGTTGTTTTTATTATTACAATATTAAAAGAGAAAGATTAAGATCACAAGATTTAAATTTGTATCATTTGAATGGCGAACGATAGCTTTAACCACTACTTCAAACAATTTTAGATTATATAATATTTAATTTTATTTAACTATACAAATAAAATTTTAATTTAAACTCAATTACTGTAAATATTTAGCAAGGCCCTAGTGAGTAGTGATTGGTTGGTTTTGGAACCAATATTTAATGATTTGGAGGCAGTAAACTGTGAACCCCTAATGGCTAATGCTTGATTTAGCTAAAAATCTACCCATGTCCCTTTCATTCTGACTGTATAATGGGACTATTGTCATTTACATATAGTTTGTATTTAACCATAAAGGTAAATCTTATATCATCCTTTGCCCTCCAAAAGAAGAAGAACCCTATGCCTACTACCCCCCAAATTAAGAACTTGTACCCCAATGCCTTTACACTACTTGTCTCCCCTTTTGGCTTTTCATTTGATATTTTTCCCCATTACTTAACAAGCTCATTGATTCATTGCTCATTCATTTTCTGAACAAGACACCATGCATTTAATATTTTAAATTTGTGGAATTTATATCCAAATTAGGAATATGATCTTGCGTGGTTGACATTTTATTATTTAATATAACCATTTTTTTTATAATTTATCATTAATTGTTATTTTTAATCAGGTTAAAATATGTTGTTAGTCCCTGTACTTTGATAAAATTTGAGATTTGGCGAATGTACTTTAAAAGTTAAAAATTCAATCATTATACTTTTTTTATTTAAAAATCTCAATCCAATTATTAAAATTGGTCAATTTAAAATTTTAATTAGGTTGTCTTCATATTATGTGACATATGATTAATAGAAAATAAATATGTTAAGTTGACAATTTTTAACAAAAACTACCAACAACAATCATGATTGGATTAGAATTTTAAATTGAAAAGCTAAGAGAATTGAATATTTTTAAAAACTTTAAAGTGCATGACTAAATTTCAAATTTTATCAACACAGGGACAAACAAATATTTTAACCTTTTAATTAATTGTATTATTTATTAAATATATAAAAGTTTTAAACTAAATTATAAATTTTTAAATAAAAATACAAATATGAATTAATCTTTTGTCCAAACAAAATATAATGTTCAGATTATGTAAAGCAACATTACAATTTTTTTCACATATCTATCATATTTGTCCTTCCATTATTATAACTCCTTGCCTAAAAATTCAAAATACAAAGCATTTTTGATATCATCTTTGTCCTTCCATTATAAATTTTTAATTTTTTGCACGACATATAAAAGTATAGAAAGGCATATAAGACAAATTATTTTATGAACCCTTTACATCATATTATCTATGTTTTTTAAAATTATTTAATGATATTTTAACAAATTTTTATGTCATTGATACATAATTTTAATAATTTTTTTACCCTAAACATTGAACCTTGAACTTCAAACTCGGGTTCGGGTTCAGGTTCGTGTTCAGATTCAGGGTTCTGGGTTCGGGTTTTAGGTTTAGGTTTGGGTTTGGGGTTCGAGGTTCAATGTTCTGGATTCAAGGTTCGAGGTTTAAGATTCGAGTTTGGAGTTTAGGGTTTAGGGTAAAACAAATTACCAAAATTATGTATCAATGACATAAAAAATTGGTTAAATGTCCTTAAATAATTGAAAGAGACCATGGATGATATGGAGGGAAGGGTCCATAAAATAATTTCCTAAGATATCAATAACATCAAAAAGAAAAAGGCTTAATACATAATTTGGTTCTTGGGTTTAACATTTTTAATGTGGTACTTGTATAATTTTTTGGTACAATATGGTACCTATATTTAATAAAAGTTATACTTTTTGGTACATGAAGGTAACAATGTTAACTTTTTAGTGTTTAGTTTAGGTTTTAGAGTTGATTTGATGAAAATTCATAATTAGCTAATAATATTAGCAATTAACTTTCATCAAATCAATCCTAAAACTCGGATTAAATCACATCCATTGAACTATATTTGACAAATTAAATGCAAAATTAAAAAAAAATTCACAATTAACACTAAATGTATTCTATTAACAAAATCATTAAAATTTCAAACCTAATAATATTAGCAATTAACTTTCATCAAAACAACCTTAAATTTTGAATCAAACACTAAAAAGTTAACACAATTACCTTCTGTGTACCAAAATTTAACTTTTGTCAAATATGTACTAAAGTTGACAAAAATAACACAAGTACCAATTTAGAAAAAAAAATGTCAAACATGAATACCAAAATGATATATTAAGCCAAAAGAAAACTAAAAATCTTATAACTCCTTATAGTTCACTAAATGCTAGAAAGGAATAATCTTAAGAAATTACAGGATATAAATTTAAAAAAATTGTGAACACTGTTAAAATTCTCTATTAAAATTAAGCCCATTACAATGTCTTTTTGTTACATGAATAATGTCTCGAAAATATTCAATTGATGTGCAAGTATACTCGATCGTTATCAAGTAATAAAGTAGTAAGAGTTATCGTTTCCATATGGATTGTTTATGCGAATCAAGAAATGCAAAATTAATACTTAGAAAATTGGTTAGTGATGATGTAATGCCTTTAACCTGACCCGATTTACCGGATCCAGATTTCGGGTGTTACCACATAAAACTTAATTGTTTAACAAAATCTATTTGCAATTGCTTACTTCTTTAAAACATTTCCTGTGGCATTCCAATTGAAATGCTTAATATATAAGGGCAAAGAAAATGCCCTTCAATAGTTTATCATGTGAACCTAGATACAAATCTTTACTTAAAAGAAGTTTAACACAACAGACTAAAAGGGGTGTATTCCTAGACTACACCAAAATTTCCACTATATGCATAATAGCCTACTTTGTCACTATCTTGGTGAACTCTTAACGTTGTCCCTCCGCACTCAAATTTTTCCATAAATACTTGAAATGAAATAATAAACCTTGTAAATACAAGAGTACTTATGAGCTCTATAACCATACCTTTGAACGATACTTTGCAAATCTTTTATGAATTTATATGAGTCGACTATTACTCAAGATCATTTACTTTAGTTGATACCATTACGCTTTATCACTCTTATATATGCCACTATCAAACCTTGCTATGCTTAATCTTTCATATTTAGTAAACCGAGGAAATCCTTCCATTGTTTCATAAATTTTCCATCTTATAATATTTTCTTAATGTAACATTCCCTTAGAAAACCCTTCCAACTATCCATGTCTTAACTTATATTCCTATTTCAAACAGCTTGTTGATTGACATTTATCTCGTGCAAATACTCATACATGTTGGTGAATACTTACGCAAAGATAACACACCAACAACTCGATTAATTCATACATTGGTTCAATACCACACAAACCCATATTGATATTATGCTACATAGGTCCTTCAGATAAATTTCACATAAATCCATTTCAAGACCCTAGATACTCAGATAACTAAAACTCAAATTCCATTTGAATTCAAAGAGAAATCACTATACAACCAGATATGGAAAATTCCAAGTAAACTGATTTAACCATTACACAACACACGATGAACTCGCATTGACTACTTCTTAGGTCACACGTAGCTACTTAATACATTCATATTCAACAATAGCAAATTATCATGGCGTATACCATTCTTAACATACAAATACACATTTCCTTTTAAAAAATCCCCTTTAAGGCTTATTCAATTATATCATGGATCTTATTCAATCCCTTGACCTTGGACATATCATAACCTTCTCTCATTAGTAATTACTACAGAACTATCATAATTTATTTAGAGCTTACCATAAGGGCGAATAAGCATATCTTACCAGAAAGTCTTGGTAGAGTGCACCACAAGGGTCACACAGAACCCGCCACACGGGCCAACACATAGAGTACGTTGCCAAGGCATTCCTTTCAGAGTTTTTCATAAAGGCATTCCCTTCAGAGTCTGCCACAAAGGCATTCTTTTCATATATTGCCACAAAGGCATTCCTCTTATATATTTCCACAAAGGCATTCCTTCCCTAGCGTGGTTTTTATATAAAATTTCCTAGCCTCACATTTTGTGAGGTTTGCCCATCATTGTCCCGGGACATGTAGAGAACCCTTTTAGGTAATTTTCACTCATAATTCCTTTTTCGAGGGTACCATACATGTAAGGTTACCATTCCATGCTAAACCTTTAAAACAACAACATATTTCCAACCCAAAGCAACTGTCACATGCATCTTCGAGTCCGCAACAAATGTTGGAGCTCAATTTCTAACTAGAATCGCTTCATGCACTGAAACAAACTAGCACAATCATCTTAGGTTACCACAAACAATCAATATAGCACACATCTCACATCATACATTTCGGACATACTGTTACAACTATGTTTCAATGTTTAAATACTAAAACAATAATTTATGTATACTTGAACTTTTAGATTCACTATTAGAAACACATATTATACTAAAAAATAATTCATTCATTCATAGATATAATTCATCATCACCATTACCCATGCACTCAAACTCGCTCTAACCTTTCATCAAATTACAAGTCTAATTTATACCCTTTTCTTAATCAAACCTTACCTACATACACATCATTCTACTTTTCATTTATGTAATTATGCACACAATAACTTTTCTTTACACAATTCTCTTATGTTTTACTTGTTTAGTTGATACTCAAGTTTTGTCATTATTTAATCGCCTATACCCACAAGCCATATGTAAAAGTCGAGTAGAGACTCACATTCAAGTTGACTAACTCAATTCTTTAATCAAATTATACTTCAATGCATATTTTAACCATATCAATAAGATCTCATTTCACAGTATACATTTCAAACAAACACCTACGTGGTCATGATTATATACCACAACACTTATGCACAATTCATCACATACTTAGAATCCATATGTTCTTATCAAATGTTCATGCTATCCTCAACGATCATTCATGCACTCATTAATTTCTTCTAAAACATATATTATAAAGGGCTTATCTAAAAGATTTACAGGAGTCCTCATGAGAGAACTCACATTCGACTGTGTTCGCTAGAATATGATGTGCGAATTGTGCAAGTATACACGTCGAACAAGTAATAAAGTGATGAGTGAGATCGCTCCACAAGGATTAGAACAATATAATTTGGTCGAGTTATTAAAGTTAGATGGATTAATGTCAAGCAAAATAAAAATGAGAATGTAGTGGCAAATGAGAGAATGATGATGTATAAAATGTGCAATACAAAATAAGTAAATGAAAAAGAATGTCACGACCAAATAACTACAGTAAAATAAGATTAAGTAATTGCAATGTTGATTAGGATGGCTAGGATTACTGATGCATCTACCTTCTCTAACTATTAATGCCACATGAAAGTCTTGAACATTCTACTGCTCGATAGGTTTCTACATTAGTTTACTTCTTTCGAGAGCAAACCTTGGGCTACCTTCCCTAAGGTACTATATGTCTATAGACTTAAGTTCGACTACCACTAATATTTTCTACCCTCTTTCGAATGAGGGAAGGCTTTGTGTCTAGAGGTTGCTGCAAATAAATAAATTTTCATTCACTCATATTATCTAATGTCTATCCAAATAACCTAACCTTGTCGGCATTAAGTTATCTTAATAAATTGCTACATATTCGCCAAGACACAAATTGTAATAAGCATGAAATACAATATATAAAACAATGTAATAATTCCAACTTAAATTGTGAACATTAATAGAAATTAAGGGTGCGCTTGGTTCATCAGAATGGAATAGGGTCAGAATTGAATAGAGTCAGAATCGAATTCAATTGTTTGGTTGAATGGAATGGAATAGAGTTGTAATAGCATTCTTGTGTTTGGTTGAATGGAATAAATGTTGTAATAGTATAAGGAAAAAGGCTTAAATTACCAAAGTACTTTTTAGCTAAATTTTTTTAGGTAGATGATTATTTTTATTGTTATTAAATTTTAATAAAATTATTATTAAATATATTTTAGTAAAAATAAAAATAAATAATTTAATCATATTTTAATATAATTATTATTAAATACAATTTAATAAAATAATATATAATTTAGTAACATTCTTAATATAATTATTATTATATGAATTAAAAATCATAATATATAATATTATAAAATAATATATAACCTACTTTATTATTTTTAAACTACAATACATATTTAATGTGCTAAAATATCATTAATGAAACAAATAATTTAATTATTCTAAAATAAAAATAAAATATCGTAAGTAATAAATAGCTTGAGAATTATATTTCACATCCAAACATAATATTCATATATTAACAAAAAGTTACATTATTTCATTAGCTTATATGTCATAATCCATATGTTAAATTTTACAATATCAAAAGTTATAACATTGTAATGACATTCTATCATGTCATTATATACCACCCAAATATTACAAACACAAAAAGTTACCAAAATATCACCAACACAACCATGATTTTTAATGGTTAGTAAGAAATCTTCCGACTCATTCCAATCGCATGTAAGAAGGTAAACCAAAGAAAATGAGCATTTGCGCTTGGATGGTCCGAATTTTGCTCAACACGTGATAGCGCCATCCTCGCTAAACCTTCTACTTCACATAAGGTTGAATATAATTTTAGAGCACTTTCTTGAATGGTCATTTCGACTTTTTATTTCATTAGCACTTCTGAGGCAATACTCCTACATCGATTTCAAGGCCAACGGTCCCAGATGTTTTCCGCCAATAAAGTGGCAACATCAAGAAATGAAGTAGAAGAAATATGATCACTTCCATCGTAAATCTTTTTTTTTCTTCTTTGAAAATGTGGAATCACCTTGGTTTCTAGGTGGTCATGTTGTGTAGCCGAAAGATCCATGTCATTCAAAGAAACATCAACTTCGCATCCATGGAAATCGTTTTTTTCTTCATGAGTATTTGTAACAGCTACATCCTCAACATCTATTTCTTCAATAATATCAGCGTCTATTTGAGCATCTTTGTAATGTTTTCATTTTCAGTTGAAATCGTATCAAAGTGGTTTTGGGACCACAAACCTGAGAAATAAAAGAAAATTTATTTTAATATTATTGCATGGTTTGCATTAAGATAGGAATGTCATATTAAAATTCTAATAAGAAAATTTTATCGATTATGTGCTTAATTACTTTAAAGGACCAAATTGCATAAAATGTAAAAGTTTAATTCTAGTAGCTAGAAGGATTAAATAGCTATGGAATTCAAAACTTGATGTCCTTATAAGGTAATTAGACCATTAAAGAAAAGTTAGTAGATATTTTTGTGATTCATCCATGGAAAAATTAGAAAAGGTTAAGGACTAAATTGGAACCTAAATAATTAAAAGATGATAATAGAAACATCATCTTATTTTATATCATCTTCACCAAAATTTGCATGGAAACCCTAGAGAGAGATAAGAAACTAATCAAGCTTAATTGGGTAAGTATTCAAGTCCTGCTTTTAGTAATTTTTATATTTTTAAAATCGGGATAGTCTAATCTATCTATTTTGGGTATTAATTTGAAAAGTTATCAAAGTATAGAATTTTTTCCATGGATGAATATGCTGAAAATTTGAAATTTATGGTAGAAAATGAAAGGTTGTTGATAGAAAACAACTTTTACAAAGTGAATTTTGATGAAAATGTGATTTAGGGATTAAATTGTAAAGTTGTGAAAATTGAAGAAAAATTCTAAATTTTATGAAATACATGTGCTGTAAATGTCATATTAAAATTTCGGTTAGGCTTGGAATAAGGATTAAATTGCATGAATTTCATTTTCCGAGCCTAGGGACGAAATTAGAATTTATGAAAAGTTTAGGGGTAAAATGGTAATTTTGCCTAGGATGTCAAATGAATCCAATTGAATATGAAATGTGCTAAATTGATGATTAAATTCATTTATATAGATACGAACAACTCAAATTCAAAGCTAGATCGAGGAAAAGAAAAAGTTTCGGATTAGTAGAATTTCTTGTACGAACGACTGTTAAGGTAAGTTCGTGTAACTTACTTATACATGTTACTATGTTTGAATTGAATGTTGTATTTGAATTGAATATGATATGTGCTTGTGTGAATTATAATAATGTTATAAATGCATGAAGTATACATGTGCCTGAAATAAGTCCCGAAAATGTTACATTCCGTTTGAATATTGAATTTCGATAGATATATGTGATTTTCTCGTATAGAAAGTGATCCTGCATATGTTGCAGACAAGATTTAGCTCGAACGAGTAATCCTGATATAGCCCTCCCGAGCATCCTGTTATATAGTTCCTGCGAGCATCCTGATCGGTAGTGATTTAGCATATGTTGCACACTACCGCAACTCTTTGTGAGCGCCCCGCTATGCGATCTGCCAGATCCCGCATATAATGCGACACAAACGCAGCCTCTTCATGAGCATCTTGTTAAGCTCGCTAGAATTTCCTATTACCTTATCCTGCTCCCTCGATAATAACTCTTCTGA
The DNA here is from genome assembly GCA_025698515.1 of Gossypium sturtianum. Classification (NCBI taxonomy): domain Eukaryota; kingdom Viridiplantae; phylum Streptophyta; class Magnoliopsida; order Malvales; family Malvaceae; genus Gossypium; species Gossypium sturtianum. Next base: position 118,193,760 of record CM046943.1, on the reverse strand, counting down.
GATATCCGATAAGCTCTATGAGCTTTCTGAGTAAAACTCTTATGAGTTTCCTGATTAGCCCGGATAAGTGTCCTGTTACATGACTCTTCTGAGTACCCAGTTATGTAGCTTGAGAGTGTGCTTCCTAATTAAGTACCTTAATAGGTACCCCTGATTAAGAATTGATGGTTTATAGAATTGTACACCTTGAGTGTACTATTTGAATATCCATCGATATTTCAATAATTCAACGGATAAAACTCACGACATGAGAAAATGATGAGATAAATAGAAATATGTTCTGAATGCTTCTGAATTATTTGATGAAGGATTATACGATGAGCTCATCTATGCTTACTTGATGTGTAAATGTATTATATGACTAACTTGCTTGATTGAGTATATGTGTTTTGGTAAACTTACAAATTGATGAAAAGCATGTTAATTGTATGCTTAAATATTAATAAATGTGATTGGTAAGTTTTAATACTGTTATATTTAACTTACTAAGCATTATATACTTATTAGGTTTTATTTTCTCTATTTTATAGTACACAAAAGCTCGTGAAGGTTGGAGATCTGGCTCTGAGTGTCATCACACTATCCGTTAGCTTATTTTGGTATAAATAGTAAACTTATTTTAGTATAATGGCATGTATAGGTTAACTTGGCCATTATTGGCTTGTAAATGTTGTTTCTAATCTAGTCATTGGAATGACTAGTAATGTTTTGTTTTGGTATATTTATAAGGTCATATCATGATAAGTATCTATATGACAAGTATATTAAGTATGTTTGATCAAGTTATGTTTAATATATAGATTAAACAAAGGTAAGAATATAAACATGAATGCATATGATAATATATTAAAATAGATGTTAGAATTGGCTTGAATTTAATTCTTGAATTGGCTGGTATATGCTTGTAAGTGTTGGTGTAGGTTATTGCTAAATTTGGGTGAGAAATAAAGTTAGGAAATGACTTTATTTTGTCCACACTGCAGACACACTGACGCAGTGTCTTAACCATGTGTGACACACGGCCCGTACATGAGCGCAGTAATTTGGCCTTGTGTCCCCGTGATCTTAAAATTGAGAAACAGTAATGCTCAAAATTGGGTACACGGGTAGAGACACAGCGCAGTGTCTCACCTGCGGTGTGTGCTACACGCCTAGAACACGAGCGCAGGTCATGGTCAGGTGAACCCCGCACCTAATTTTTGAAAATTAAATTGACCACACAGCCTACTCACACGGGCGTGTGGCTGGCCGTGTTGCATAAGTCGAGAGTTACAGGGGTCGAACACACCGCAAAGACGGCGTGTCCTATGGTCAAACGGGCATGTCCTTTGACCACACACGGGCGCAGTGCCCTCAGATCTAGGAAAATTTTGGAAATTTTGCTAAAAATTTTTAAGTTCCCGATTTAGTCCCGACTCGATTCCAATGTTTATACTGGGCCTCGAGAGTCCATTCAAGGGATAATATGATTAGTTTTGGATATGAATAGTAATTGACATGAATTACGTGAAATTATTCTGTAAACTCTAGTAATGCTCCGTGAACCCTATTTCTACGACGGACACGTTAGGGGTGTGATAAATCGCAATAGTAACATATTTTAAGCCCACATTTAGCATGCTTTTTGGATGATCTAAGCCTTGAATTATGTAATTTGGTGCTCTTAATCCTTTGTTTTCATGTTTTATACTCGTGAAAGCACCAAGTGAATGAAAAGAACGAGAAACAAAGTTTAAACGGGCCAAATGGGCCAAAGAAAGAAATCGACACTACCTGGGCTCAGCAACACTGGCCGTGCCTCCCTAATCGACCTAACACTACCTGCCATGATTCACACGCGCAGGTGCCAAGGGCGTGTCCTCGCTGTGGAGAAGAGGAATTTCACCAAATTACGATACTTAGGGGTAAAGAAACACATTTCAAAAGCCTATATAAACACCCTAGGGGCCAACTTTTAGGGGCGCCCAAATAGGCCAAGGAGCCGAGCCGTAAAGTAGTGATTTGTGGGAATTTACTCGAAGAAAGCCAGTTGATTCATCTCAAGAAGCCAGAGTCATACTCAAGACAGAGGATCTCTCTTCAATTCCTTCAGGGGGTTTTAGGGTTTTTCTTATGTTTTGTTTTATCTTTTCTTTTGAGATGTTTTCTTTTATCATTATGAACTAAACCTCATATACCGAGAGGGGATGAAACCTAAGATGAATCTTGTTATTGTTTTCTCAACTATATGATAAATACTTGATTTGTTCTTAATTATGTGTTCTTAATTTTTGTTTTGATATTTCAGATATTGATTCAAGTAATCGATGTGCTTAGGCAGAGGAGGAATAGACCCCGCCTAAGAGTAGATCTAGCATAATTAAGTGGAGTTGATCGCAACCCTAGAGATAAGATGACTTAAAATCATTTGATTAGGGTCAAACCTAATATGGGTGTCCATAAGGTCAAGTTAATGCAATTCTAGGGTTTTAATTAGAAAGAGATTTCAATTAATCAACCTAGGTTAGACGTTAGTAGCCTCTAGAGAGGTATTAATATAAATTAGGAATCCTACTGATCAAGTCAAGTGAATAAATCGCCTAGTTCAGAGTTAAATAACAAGTGAAGTCTAGGTGAATTCTTCCTGTATTGTCTTAATCAATTGGTTTTTCCCACAAGTATTTCCCCAATTTTGTTCTCTTTGTCTTTGCATCTTTAGCTTAGTAGTCAGTTAATTTTAGATTAAAACAATTCACTTCAATTTTAAGGCTAAATAATAAAAAGAAAGTTAGCATTAGTACTTTTGGTTCCTTTGGGTTCGACAATCCAGTCTTGCCTTAACTATACTACTGTTCGATAGGTGCACTTGCCTCAAATCATTGTCATAGTTAGTTTCCAGGTTCAATCATTCTCTTTATAAATTTTAAAACTTTGACAAATCATACAGTGATCAAGTTTTTAGCGCCGTTGCCGGGGAACTAAAATATTAAGAAAGCTCAATTTTTATTACTTTAGCCATTTTTTTATTTTAACTTTTTGCAATTTACTTTTATTTCTTATTTTGTTTTTAACTTTGCTAACTTTCCTTCTTTTGTTCCTTTTAGGTACCTCTAGTTTATGACTAGAAGGAACCTCGACAGACCCTAATTTCATTTACAAAGGAAATTGAAGCAACCGCTCCCAGAAACCGAAGAGAAATTAGGCGAAGCTTAAATTACACAGAAGAAGAGCAAGAAAACGTCACCAATACCACCGAAGAGATGGCTAGAAATAATCCGCTACTTCCAGAGGTGGCCGAAAATTAGGCTTCCCGAACTATGTATGATTATGCTAAGCCTAGTTTAGTTGGTACTGAATCTAGTATTGTTAGACCTACTATTGCTGCAAATAATTTTGAATTGAAACCTAACACTATACAGATGATACAACAGTTTGTTCAGTTTGATGGTTTGCAGGATGAGGATCCTAACACACATTTAGCGAATTTTCTAGAGTTCTGTGAGACCTTCAAAATAAATGGCATTACTGATGATGCCATACGTCTTCGGTTATTTCCCTTTTCTTTGAGGAATAAAGCCAAACAGTGGTTGCATTCTCTTCCACGAGGGTCAATCACTACATGGGATCAAATGGCCGAAAATTTTTTATTGAAATATTTTCCGCCGGCCAAAATGGCTAAGTTAAGGAATGATATCTCCTCTTTGTGCAGATGGATTTAGAGACACTTTACGATGCATGGGAGAGATACAAGGATTTGTTGAGAAGGTGCCCACACCATGGATTACCTTGTGGCTACAGTCCAAACTTTTACAACGGTGTGAACCCTCAACAAGGCAATTAATCGATTCAATTGGCCGGTGGAACTTTAAATAATAAAACTCCCTGGCGCCTACGAGTTTATGTAAGAGATGTCATTGAATAACTACCGCTGGCAAGTTACAAGGACAAGGCCAACAAAAGCAAACAGAGTTTTCAACCTCGACGCAAAGAACCATGCTATCAAATCGTAGAGGTGCTAAATAAAAAGATTGATGGTTTGTATTCTTCGCAGTACATCCAATTATGCAGCATAAACAAGTGGAGGCGTGTATAATCCTCGAGTACCCACCCTACCATCCGGGCACAGAGCTTGAGCAGATGAACTATATGGGTAACAATTTTAGATCTAACAATAACCCTTATAGTAATATTTATAATCCAGGTTGGAGGAACCACCCCAATTTTTCATGGGGTGGTCAAGGAAATCAAAGACAACAACCACCTCAAAACTTCCAAAAAACAAATTTCTACCCATTGTGAAAATAAGTCTAACTCTTGAGGAGATGTCGACAAAATTCATAGCAGCCTCGTAAACCCGCCTTCAAAAAGTCGAGACAACACTTGACAACAAGAAGCATCGATTCAAGAGATCAAGAATCGTAGGTCAACTTACCAAGATCATGACAGAATCCACCACAAGGTAGATTGTCAAGCAACACCTAAACTAACCCAAAGGAGAACCTTCAAGCCATAACCGCCATGATAGTAAAGGGTTAGATGAGCCCAATTTAAGGCAACAAAATGTGGCAGGAAAAGGTAAGGTTGAGGTAACCCAAGAAAAGCCAAACCGTAATCAAAGAGTACCAACCTCGCATACCATACCCCAAGCAATGAGGAGAGACGACACTGCAGGAATAGTTCTATAAGTTTCTCAAACTTTTAAAGAAATTACATATTAACTTACTGCTATTTGAAGCTCTTTCGCAGATGTCGATTCTAGGAAATTTTTAAAAGAACTTTTGACAAACAAGTTAAGGGTAGATTTAAACATCGCATGTGGAGCTAAACGCAATGTGCTTAGCATTTACAAAATAAACTACTACGAAAATTAAAAGATCCAGGAGTTTTACAATTCCATGCTTAATTGGTAGTTTATCTATTGATAATGCGTTAATCGATTTAGGGCAAGCATAAATGTCATGCCTTATAAAATGTTTAAACAAGTAGGTCTAGGGAAACCCAAACAAAATAGGATGAGCATTAAATTAGCCGATAAGACTATTCGAATTCCTAGGGGTATAATCAAGATGTGTTAGTAAAGATAGATAAATTTGTATTTCCAAAGAGACTTTGTAGTTTTAGACATGGATGAGGACAATAGTATCCCCTTAATTTTAGGAAGACCCTTTCTAGCAACTTCCAGACTAAAATTGATGTCGATGCAGTGAACTCATACTGTAGGTGACGAGAGAGTCACTTCAAAGTTCTTGATTCGGTTAGAACATCAAGTGATAGAGGTGAGAAAGTAAATTCAATTGATAACCAATTAGTTAAACCTCCTTTTCAGTGAAGCACCATGGAACTACACACCCGAGCAAGATTCTATATCTCATGACAACAAGGAAATAATTCATGAGGATCAAGGCTTCATATTGATGAACTAGATGAGTGGAAGACAAACTTAAAAGAGAAACTAGGGATACACGAAGTAGAACCCAAGCCACTCTATGGGACTAACAAATTCAAAATAGGAGATCATGTATTATTAGATAAAGCAAACCTCGAATATCTCCTCCCGAATTCGAATACAAACAAATAAATCCCTTTAGGGTAATCAATGTCTTCCCATACTTTAATAATGAGGTAAGTAATCCTACATTTGGCACTTTTAAAATAAATGCTACTCGACTGAAAGTTATATCATTATAGTAGAACCGATAGCATGAGAGAGGATGTTCAACTCTTCAAACCACCCCGATTATGTGAATGAGAGGTAAGTCTAGCTTAAGACTATAATGAGCGCTTTCTGGAGGCAACCCAGCACTAACTCCATTAATTTTTACATTTTCATTTTTTTACTTTTATTTTTCCTTTTCAGCATTTAATTTTAAACTAACAAAAGTGCGGATTTTCAGACCACACGACCTTGCACACGGCCGTGGCCGTGGCCGTGTGGACACTATGGATTTTCGTACTGACATAGCAGAGGTAGTACGAGCCAATAACGGACAACTAAAAATTGCCACGGCCGTGCGATACGGCCGTGGCTGACACTGAGGGAAGTCACACGGGCTCCGACTAAACAACACGGCCGTGCGATACGGCCGTGGTCGACACTGTTAGATCATCCATGGGCGTGGCGACCTGAACATGGGCATGGGAGAAACGAACATCGCACAAGACGGCCGTGCGATACGGCCGTGTGACACAACACACCCATGATACATGAGCGTGGAGGAGTACCAGACCTCACAAATCTATTTAAACCCCCTCCTTCTTCTCACCTACTCCCTATCTCCTTTCTCCCACCCTATTCTTCAGATTTCTCCCATTCCATACTTTTCTTCCCTAACCTTTCCCCAACTATCAAGCCATACCATGCTAAAGAAACGGAAGGAACCAAGCACAGTCTCCCCGTAGGAGACCGATTTACATAAGTTCATGCCGGCCGCTTCAACTACTAGACAAGCCAAGGGTCTTTAAGGCCATTTAATTTTTCTTCTTCTTTCCTCTTCTCCTTTATTTTCCTTATCTTTACTTCTCTTCTGCTTAATTTAATTTATTTTATTTTAGTTTCTTAGTTTTAGGTTCTTCAGGCTGCTTGGGAATCACGCCACAACTTCCCTAATATCCATCCCTACAGAAATGTCTTCCTCCAACGCAGCCCGAATATTGTGACCCCATAAAAAAATTTCAGGGAGTTTCACCTCTAACCCTATCTTTTGATTTTCTATACTATATCTACCTTTGTACATTGAGGTCAATGTACATCTTAAGTGTGGGGGGGTGAACCTAAAAAGTGCCTAACTTTTTTCATTATTCTCAAATCCCTGAGTTAGTTCTTGTTCTCAAGTATGAAGAGGTGTCAACAATATAAATCCTGAATTATGTCTTGTTTTAAGTAAATTTTCTCATATTACAATTAGAATGAAATTTCCTATGATTTTTGATTTTTATTGATATATTTTAGATTAAGTCACTGATAATTGTGCATTGATAATTTAAACTTTAAGATACTAGAGAGTCAAGCATGATAAGTCTATTTTTCGTAAATTAAAAATTTTTAGGTTGTCTCATCCGAATCTAGTTATTACCTTGAAGTTTGAATTTTACAAGGTTGATGTCAAAACCCATAATTTTTGTGAGATTTTGAGCCTTTTGAGAGCATATATTCTTTTTTTTTTTGCTCACTTTATTGATTATGAGTGTGTCAACATTGATTTGTTATTCTAGAACTTGCACCGATTATACATGTCGAGACCACACCTCCGATTTGATATACTAAGATGATAAAGGCACCTAGGATTTAACCCACTTACTCACTAAAAAGCCTACCTTCATAATTAACCCCTAGTGAACCCCGCTGATCCTAACAACCCATTTTATTGACTCACCCATTAATATCAACCCAAAACCCTTTGTATTGGTTATCACCATTCCTTTTGACTACCCTTATATCGAGATTTGATTTGATCATTGTCTCGACTATGATCTTTATTTCAAGTAGTTGAATTTATCCTTTATTATGTACTTGATTTGTTCTTAAAAAAATAAAAATCAAAGTATATTCATTATTAGTTTTGTGATTAGTGAGCTTATACGTTAAATTCCAATTATTGAAGAAGAAGTCAGATTAGAGTATTATTAGTACAAATTTTCAATTGATGTAATTATTTATATTCAGTCCATTGTTTCTAGTTAGGTAATTTTTCAATTCAATCTCGATTCTAATCTTCTAATTCAGCCTTTATCCACACCTTTAACCAAGCCTCAGTATAACCCTTTCAAAGACCTTTTGATTTGTGTATCATCTCATATTATAGTGGTGGAGATTTGATTTTCATGCAAGCCTATGGGATTAACTCTTCATGTTTGACTTTGAGTGCTTAATTTCAACCTTAAACACTACGAGTGATTTGAGAGGAATCTTTAGTGAGGATGTCAATCCTTGTCGATTTTGAATCGTGGGTAATTATTTAGATAAGGGAAACACCTATGTTTTCATGCTACAAAATGTATGACTTAGAATGTTTGAATCTTTAGGATTCTTTGAGTTGAATTATCCATGTATGAATTATCTTTGAATTATGATGAAACATTTTTGATGAATATTATGAATTGAGGAAGTTCGTTTTAATTATGAGTTGAGAATTTTGCTTGAGGACAAGCAAAAGCTTAAGTGTGGGGGTATTTGATAAACCGCAATAGTAACATATTTTAAGCCCACATTTAGCATGCTTTTGGATGATCTAAGCCTTGAAATATGTAATTTGGTGCTCTTAATCCTTTGTTTTCATGTTTTATACTCAGGAAAGCATCAGAGAATGAAAAGAACGAGAAACGGGCTTAAAACGGGCCAAAGAAAGAAATTGACACGGCCTAGGCCCAAGCAACACGGGCCGCGTTCTCCCTAATCGATCCGAACACGCCTAGCTACGATTCACACGCGTGTGCTAAGGGCGTGTCCTCGCTGTGGAGAAGAGGAATTTCACTCGAATTAGGATACTTAGGGGTAAAGAAATACATTTCAAAAGCCTATATAAACACCCTAGAGGCCAACTTTTCAGTAAGGCCCACTAGGCCAAGGAGCCGAGCCGTAAGGCGCAATTTGTGGGAATTTACTCAAGAAAGCTAGTTGATTCATCTCAAAGCTGAGTCATTCTCAAGACTGAGGATCTCTCTACAATTCCTTCAGGGGTTTTAGGTTTTTCTTATGTTTTGTTTTATCTTTCTTCCGAGATGTTTTCTTTATCATTATGAACTAAACCTCGACACCGAGGGGATGAAACCTAAGACTTAATCTTGTTATTGTTTTTCTCAACTATATGATAAATACTTGATTTGTTCTTAATTCTTGTTTTGATATTTTAGGATATTGATTCAAGTAATCGATGTGCTTAGGCAGAGGAGGAATAGACCCTGCCTAAGAGTAGATCTAGCATAATTAACCTGAGTTGATCGCAACCCCAGAGATAGGATGACAAAAATCACTGATTAGGGTCAAACCTAATATGGGAGTCCATAGATTGAGTTAATGCAATTCTAGGGTTTTAATTAGAAAGAGATTTCAATTAATCAACCTAGGGTTAGACTTTAGTAGCCTCGAGAGAGGTATTAATATAAATTAGGAATCCTACTGATCAAGTCTAGTGAATAAATCGCCCTGGTTCAGAGTTAAATAACAAGTGAAGTCTAGGTGAATTCTTCATCTGGTATTGTCTTAATCAATTGGTTTTTCCCACAAGTATTTCCCCAATTTCTGCTTTTCTTTGTCTTTGCATCTTTAGCTTAGTAGTCGCTAATTTTAGATTAAAACAATTCACTTCAATTTTAAGGCTAAATAATAAAAAGAAAGTTAGCATTAGTACTTTTGGTTCCTTTGGGTTCGACAATCCGGTCTTGCCTTAACTATACTACTGTTCGATAGGTGTGCTTGCCTCAAATCGTTGTCATAGTTAGTTTCCAGGTTCGATCATTCTCTTTATAAATTTTAAAACTTTGACAAATCATACAGTGATCAGGGTGTTACAATCTTTCCTAGTGGCTCGATCTTTTGCGTAGATGGCAGTAAGTTGGTCATAATTTGGGAAACTACGATGTTTGAATTGACCGACTTCTTTATGACTCTATAAAAAATGAGGAACCCATATTAGATATAAGTTTGGTCAAAACAAGATAACAATCACTTGAAATAATTCTTATATTTATATATGAGTTCCACTCAGCATCTTCAACAACAAGCTGTCTATGCTCGTCCCAACCAAAGTCGCTATTTTTTTTTCCAATAAGCATGTCATAAACGATTGCCCAATCCCTTTTTAATGTCCTAATCATTGATTCAAGATTAGGTTTATCCTTCAACATAGTATGGGGTAAAACTTTTTCTAACATTTTTTCCAACTCATTTAAATAACCGACTTTGAATCTCGTATCTATATTAAAGGTTCCAACATTGTGCAAGTCGACTATACAGGCAACCAACGCAGCATCTTCTTCTAGAACCCATTTCCTTTTGGTTCCTCGAGAATTTTGAGAAGAAACACTTGATTGTGAAAAACCTGACATAACTATCTTAAGAAAAAACGCAAATTAAAATTAAGTTCAATATTATGAATCAAAAGGTCGACACTTTATAAAATTATAACACATAATGAATCAAAAGAAAATAAATTATAATTCAACAAGTCTAGTACAATACAAAAAACAATTCAAACACAACCAAAGTTTCATAAACTAGATACATGAAATAACATAGACAAATTAACTTTTACTATTTTTACCCTAAACCTAACTAATTTCTAGATGCTTGCCATTCATTGAACATTTGATTGGCTAGTTTCATCCTCCAAGTAGCCCATGCATCCGATGGATGAATATTTACGATATTTGGTTCATCGTCATCTATCACATTACTAGTTAATTCTTCTCCCAACTCCGCTTCAATAGGATCAAGACTCATATATGTTCGAATAAAATTATGGACCAAACAACATGCAATAATGATTCTATTGTGCACCCTCACAAGATAGATTGATGGACTCCAAAGTATTCCCCGTCTAAGTTTTAATAACTCAAAGCATCTTTCAATAACATTACGCCTGAAGCATGTTTCATATTGAAAATTTCTTCCGGAGTACTTGGCTGGTAACCCTGATGACACCCATTCAAATGATATCTTTGTCCTCTAAAAGGCGCAAGAAATCCCTTACAGTTTGTGTATCCAGCATCAACTAGATAATAACTACCTATAATAAAACTATTTATCATGGTTAAATTCCCAAAAAGTATGATCTTAAAAATTAATTCAAATTCCTCTAATTTTGCACTTTACCATGAGGAAATTTTAGACCATGTCTCCTACTAATGACATCTCAAGAGCCTGGCCCATCAACAATGTAACCTTCCCAACCAGAAGAACATAAGAAAATGCATATCTGTGTGTACAAACACCTAACATATTTTTTGCTATGTCACCTTTTCGTATTCGATATCTAGGTTTATCAACTGTTGGAACCCTAATCTTGATGTGGGTTCCATCTAAAGCACCTAAGCAATTCTACATCACATGTATAAAAACTCGGGTTAGTGTAAGGGCCAAATATTTCCTGGGCCCAATTAACCAAAAATACAAAACCAAAATAAAATATAAAGTCTAATCTTTTTTTTTACAAACCCAATAAAAAAAAACAGCCCAAAATTACATCTAACCCAACCCAAACACTAACCCTAGGCCCAAATGGTCCAAAACCTAAACCAAATCAGAAAAATAAGAAAACCCTAGCTAAGGTGCGCCGCATGCCTCCAACGCCGCTCCTCCACATTGCCGCCACGTACGGCCTCCGTACCTGGAAAGGAAAAACGATAGCACATCAAAGAAAACAAAAATATATTGTATTTGTTTTTTCTTCAACATTCGCCATAAAACCCAAGAAAACATTTGTATTTTTTTACTACCAACAAAATCAATACAAAAAAATAAAAGCAGATCAAGCAAAGGTTCCTTTATCTTCTTTTTCTTTATTTTTTTTCTTTATTTTTTTCCTTTTCAAAACTATTTTTATATACATACAATGATTTTTTTTATTTTTTAAACTACATATATACAATATTAAAATATAGTATAAAAATAAAAAAGAGAAAAAAATCACCTTTTCAAAGTTTCATGGCACAGGCACGGCAAATACCGATGGCGGGCGACGGTGGCGATCGACGCTGGAGTTCTCGCAGGAGCTCGCAGGTTCTCGAGCCCTGCAGAGAAGAATAAAGGGGGGAAGGGGTTTTTTTTTGAAAACAAGTTTAAATGATTTTTTTTAAAATTTTGGGCTTAAATAGCACCCAAAAACGTCGTTGCTTTACTTGGCCTCCCAGCGCCAAAACGGGCTGCTTTGGGGAGGCCGACCAACCTCGACCTAATAAGCTAGGATCCGCGTGTTTTGGGTAAAATGAGATATTTATGCATACGCCCTTTCGCTTTTTTACTATTTTGCAATCAAGTTCTTATTTGTTTTTAATTTTACCCCATAACTTATCGCGATTTCGCTTGGTCCTCGCTTGAGCGACGCTGCTTTGGAGGAGAAGGGAAATTCTCCTTTTAGGCCCTCTTTGTTATTTGTAATGCTCAATAGGTCCTTTTCCTTTATTTACTTTTAGATTTGCCCCTAACTTCTATTTTAAATTCAATTTAGTCCCTTCTAGTTATTTTACCATTTTATTATTAAAATTAGTTAATTTATTATTATTATTATTATTATTACTATTATTATTACTATTATTACCATTATCATTATTTTTATTTTTTATTGTTTATTTTTATTACTATTATCATTATTGTAACACTCTCAAACCCGCCTAGAAGTTAGGCCCAAATCGTGTGTTACATGGAAAACTTGTTTGAGAATTACAAATTTCTTTGTTAAAACCCAAAGCAATTGTTAACTACTTGAAAACGTAATTATCTTTAAAAACTTTTGGTGGCGAAAGCATATTTGAAATAAACAATTTACAAAAATGTGATGTTTAGAAATAGAGAGTGTAAGTATATTTTGAAATCGCTATGAAACGTAGATAAAATACAAGTATTTTTGAGAGATCGCTTGATGAGTCGTAAAATCGAGGTAGTGAGCTTTAAAACCGTGACTTTTGAAAATATTGTTGATAATTCGAGAGAAAATTTCCGAGTTAAAATATTTGTAAAAGTTTGTTATAAAATCCATTTATTAATCAATTTTGGAAAACTATTAATTATGATTTTAGAAAATCCTCTTAAAACAATTCAAGCAATATAATAAGTACGACTAAACATAAAGCAATTTAAAACATATCCTGCAGGCCTTATTACAACTTAAACCAAAATAGTAAAATAATAAAATAAACCGAAATAGAAATTTAAAGTTCAAGAACACCATTTCTCAAGTATGGCCTCCACCGAGTCATCCATGGGCCCAAGTCCTCATTACGGAGCATTACCTACAAGGTTAAGAAAAGGGGGTGAGTTACAAGAACTCAAGATGAAATCCCCTTACTGTCATCCATCGGGCCCGAACCCATAAAGCAATATCATGGGCCTAAGCCCTTTTACATAATAATGTATCAAATATATTATATGAATGTAATGCAATTCCCAACCCAACCTAATAATCCATCCGCTACACACCACCCGCATTCATCCATCACACATGTGGGGATCAAGTCAACCCACCCCGCTAACACACCAATCGCAGTAAGCTACCATATATGTAATTTGTGGCGGCCACTAGAATAATAGATTATACGTGGCATAGCCACCAGATGCACTGTGGCAGAGCCACCGAATCGTAATATACGTGGCATTGCCACTATCGACGGTAATATAATCGCACATGCCTTTGGGTAAATATGATCGACACTGCAGTCATTGATTCATATGTTAGCACATAGCCATTATCAAAATTTGTGGCAGAGCCACCGTAATCATATACTATCAGAATATAATCGCACACACCCTTTAATCACGATGGCACAAAGCCATATTTAATTGGCACATAGCCATTATCGTAATTTGTGGCAGAGCCACCGTAATCGTAATATGGCAGAGCCACCAGCTACACTTCTCTTCAAGATTTTTTCCATCCCATATACATAATAATGTATCAAATATATCATATGAATGTAATGCAATCCCAAACCAACCTAATAATCCATCCGCTACACACCACCCGCACTCATCCATCACACCTAATTTCCGAAAGTTAAAATATTTGTAAAAGTTTGTTATAAAATCCATTTATTAATCAATTTTGGAAAACCATTATTTATGATTTTAGAAAATCCTCTAAAACAATTCAAGCAATATAATAAGTATGACTAAACATAAATCAATTTAAAACATATCCTGCAGGCCTTATTAAAACTTAAACCAAAATAGCAAAATAATAAAATAAACCCAAATAGAAATTTAAAGTTCAATAACACCATTTCAAGTATGGCCTCCACCGAGTCATCCATGGGCCCAAGTCCTCATTACTTGAGCATTACCTACAAGGGTTAAGAAAATGGGGTGAGTTACAAGAACTCAAGCTGTGAAATCCCTTACCATCATCCATTGGGCCCGAACCCATATAGCAACATCTTGGGCCTGAGCCCACTATCATAACAGAATATATATATATATATGAAGCAAATGTATGCAACCCAACCCATCCAACCAGCCTCCCCGCACTCAACCGCCTCCCGTGGGGATCAAGTCAACCCACCCCGCAGCCTTCTCAATTTGCGCACAAGTCGCCATTTATAATAATTTTGTGGCTTAACCACTAGAGTATCATATACGGTAATATAATCGCACACACACTTTAATCACGATGGCACAAAGCCATATTTAAATTGGCACATAGCCCATATCGTAATTTGTGGCAGAGCCACCTAATCACATACGGTAATATAATCGCACACACCTCTTAATCACGATGGCACAAAGCCATATTTAAATTGGCACATAGCCCATATCAAAATTTCAGGCAGAGCCACCTAATCATATACTTGTAATATAATCGCACACACTCTTAATCACGATGGCACAAAGCCATATTTAAATTGGCACATAGCCCATATCGTAATTTGTGGCAGAGCCACCGGTCTATACTTCTCTTCATTCAAGTTTCCCATCCCATGAAATATGTGATGATGCAATACACATAACAACATAAAATATCCACATGTATAACAACCATTAGTCTAGTAATTTATACGATGAATCGCCCATTATTGAGCTTTGTAATTCAAATTTCACACAAGGCATTCTATCAATTCGCCCATAGGGGCATTTCGTAAATCGGTAATTTTACCCACTAAGGGTAATTCGTAATCTCGCAACCTGCAGGTATTTCAAGCAATTTACCCTCCAAGGGTATTTTGGTAATTCGGCAACCTAGTTTTAACTACTAATGTGAGGCATAAAAATTGAAACTGTCCATCTGCGTCATACTGACTAAATTGACTATAACTCGAGTTAGGAAACTCGAAGTTTAGATCCGTAAATTTTCCTTGAAACTAGGCTCATATATCTTCTTACTACAATTTTTCCAGAATTTTTGGCTTAGCCGTTTAGTACAGTTTATTCATTAAATATTCCCTTGTTACACTATCCAATAGTTCTGACCTCTCTTACCCAAAATTCAAATATCTCACTGTACGGTTTTCATATGTTTCTCCCACTTGTTTCTATTGAAAATAGGCTCACTAAGGAATCTATAAATATAACTTATAACTCATAATTCACTTTGTACAATTTTAAACGATTTTTCCAAGACAGAACAGGAACCACGAAGTCAATCAGAACCAGTCTCACTAAAATTAAGATATCACTGAATATAAAATTCCTCTTTCTCCTCCGCTTTTCATATAAAAATAGACACAGTAGTTTTTATTTCGATATCTTTTCACTTTCTAAATCCCTTTATCCTATTTTTCATGATTTTTCAAAATCACGCCACTGCTGCTGACCAAACTGTTTCATTGCAAAAATATGGTTACCATTACTTAATATACGCACGCCGAGTGGTCACGGATGCCTGCTTTCAGCTTTTCTTCGGTATTTTGACCAATCACAGAAAATTTCATGCAAACTTTCAGAGAGGTATGAGATTACACACCATTTCAAAATGTGTATTCGTAAGGGCACGGATTACACACCTTATTCTAATCAGAACACGATACTCTCCGCGCACCAACAATCCGAGTCTCTTATTACGAGGGATAGGTGATCGGGCGATTTGGTTCCTATAGTGACCGATTAGTCCAAACTATTAATCCATTTAGCAACCAATCGAATAATGAACGATATCAAATAATCCATAAAGAACTCCTTACCTTGTTGCGATTTCCACCACTTGACTTATGGCTAGAATGATATTCGGCCACCCACTAAGATCACGATTCGATTAAGAAGAGATTTTCCTATAGGATGGGGAATGAAATGATGAAGAAATAGGATGATAAGGGGTTCGGCTATAGAGAAAATCGAACAGGAAATGTGATCACAAAGTGATGTCGATTAAATAAGAAGAAAAGGTTGATGAAATGGTCAAAAGAGAAAATGAATGGAGAAAAGTGCTTTGGTAATTTTAGCTATCAAAGGAGATGAGCAAGGTGAGTGTTTCGCCAAACAAAAGAAAAGAATGCACAATGTGTTGAGAGCTTTCACCAAAGCTAAGAGGAAGATGGATTTGAAAAGAAGACACAAATGTTCAAAGAGAAAAGTGTACCTCTCATGCACCCAAAAACTAACAAAATGATCTAAAGAGAAATGAGAAATTCGGCTCTTCCTTTCCCCCTAACAAAACCGTATATACCTTGGAAAAAGGTCAAACATTTGCCAACCAAAACTTTCCAAAACACTTTCCTCTCTTTGTGCCAACATGTTCCCTATACTTTCCTTTTCTTTGATTTCTTTCCCTACCTTCATCCTTTCCTAATATCCTTAGCCATCTTGCAAAACTTAAAAAGTCCAACTTGCCTTATTTATTAGCTTGGCTGACACTTAGGAAAGAATACAAAAATAATAGTCAAAATTTGCAAAAGATGGGATTTGAACCCCTTCCTTCCATGCTCTCCACTTGATGCCTTAACCTCCTTGCCATATATTCTCTTATGCTAGCAAAATACACACTTATTACCTTAAGCCTTGATGCCACTTGCCTTTTCCCCTTAAGTGCTCAAATACAAAAATTTACCTATAGCCTAACTTGAACCCGTGAATCTCCTAGAAACCTCGCAACTTTCCAAAATCACCTTCCTAATAAGTCCAACTTGAAATAATGCCGCTCTCAAATTCCCAATAATTTTAAACATTCTTGCGCTGAGGCCCAATGGGCCCAATCTTACTAGGCCCAATTTCTGGTCATATTATTACTATCATTTTTAATTTGTTTTTTAATATTTTTATTCTTTTATTTATTTGTTTATTTTCACAATATTCTATTTAAACTTTCAGTTTTTTTTTACTTGTTTATTTCATTTTCGCCATTATCATTGTTATTTTATTCTGTTATTTATTTATTTACGACTTTTCATGTACTTTCACAATTTAAATTTGTTGTTATTATTATTATTGTTATTGTTATTGTTATTATATTGTGATTTGCATCATTATCCTTTTCTAAATCAAAGCATATAAGTTAAATAAAAGCTTATTCTCGGGAATTCAAAAATGTTGTGTCCTAACTCATTAGATGTGACATTTTGTTATCTCGAGGTAAGAATTTCTAAAAATAAAGGCAATATTCTGTATTTGGAATTTTGTGAAATTGTGCCCTAACTACTGGGTTCCGATTTTTCATTTGACCCAAATAACCGAATATCCTTCTTAAGCTTAAATGCATGAGTTTTAAAAGTCAAAATACAAGCTTAGTTTCGAGGATTTGAACTGTCGTATCCTAACTCACTGAGCGTGACATTTTACTTCTTCGAAATAAGAGGGTCTTAGCATCCAATTTAATTTGTTCAAGTTTTCTTTTAAAATAAAGAGGATCGTATTTTAAAATCTTTTCAAATTTTTGACATTAAGATGTTAATTAATCAATTAGGTACCAATTTTGGGCGCATGAGGGTGCTAATCCTTCCTCGTATGTAACCGACTTCTCAACCCATTTTCTCGAACTTTTTAGGCCAAAATCATTGTTTTAATAAATCAAAATGTTTTAATGATCAATCTCAAGGTGATCCGATCACACCTAAAAAAGATTGGTGGCGACTCCATTTTCGCTTTTAAAGTTGACCGCTTGTTTTAAAAAAATGGTTTCAAAGCTTGGCGATCCACTAGGGACAACAAATGAGTCATGCCAGAAATTGATTATTTTCTATCTTGTTGTCGTAAAAATTGAAAATCTAATGTTAAAAATTACGATCCTTTTATTGCATTTGTTTGTGTTATTTCATACGATTGTTGTGGTTTGAGTCTCATAGAATATTTTCGCATCATATTGCATAAGGACCATTTGGTCTTACTCTTTTAAGTGAGAGAGGAGAAGTTACTCCTTCGTGAGGTTTTCACCTCCGTGTGATAGTGGATCGCCGATACATCCGCATTCTATGTCTTCGTGAGATTTTCATCTCCGCGTGCCCATAGGGAAATGTATTCCCTAAACCGAACTCGGTCCGTATGAGCCTATAATGGGTGAGGATCGAGGAATCACTGGTTCGAGTACCTCAACTTTAGAACCACACCGCATGTAGAAGACCCTAGAGCCAACCCTAGATAGTATTAAGTAGAAACCCTAGCGGTTACCTAGATAGGTGCTTGATTCTCTTTCATTTGCTTTGAGTTTTGTTTTTTATATTGTAATCGACTTATTGTGTTTTTGCTATGTTTGCATGTCATTTCATATTTAAAAGAGTGTCGATTCGCGTTTGATTACTAAATTAGAGAGCTTGTCATGTTGAATGAATTTCTTGATAAAGTGGAAGATAATGCGGCTATCCGTATGTGGTCAGAGAAAATGCAATTAGAGAAAGGGAATAGCCTAGACGAGGGGTACACGTCAGAATTATGGGACTACACCCGTATCAGCGTGATGCAAAATAACCTTTAGGAATTAAAGGAAATATGGGATCAGTGGAATGATGAGACCAAGCAGTTGTTCTACTATAATTATGGGGATTTACCATATCTACTCGACATCAAGGTAAACGAGCATTTATTCCGGCCCTCGCTCAGTATTGGAACCTTGCATACAGTTGTTTTACCTTTGGGAGGGTAGATTTAGTGCCCACCGTGGAAGAATATACAGCCTCATCAAGGTTGTCCAAAGGTTCAAGTCGATAAAGCTTATTCCAGAGCGGCTTATGTCCCGACCTTTTGAAAGAAATTGATGAACATTACAGGAATGAGCGAACAGTGGATTACAGCTAGGATCAAGCAAAAAGGCGAGTGTAAGTGCATCCCATGGAAGAATTTGACAGATTTAATTCTAGCGCATCCTAATACAAAAAAGAGAGTCGATGTGTTTGCTTTGAGCATCTATGGGCTAATGATCTTCCCTAGGGCATTAGGGTATGTAGATGAGGCGGTCTCAAATCTCTTTGATCGACTTGATAAAGGGGTTACAGCTGTTCCTGCAATCTTGGCCAAGACATTTAGATCTTTGAATGCATGTAGGAGGGCCTTGAGGGCATATTTATAGTGGTGCACATAATTGTTGTTAGCTTGGTTCCACACTATTTCTAGAAGGTGGATAAGGTTTCTTATCGGGTTTTCTCCAAGAATTACTCCCATTAAAGGAGATATTGGCCACGCCAAGAAGGGATGACATATCATAGGAAATTGATAGCGCCCTCCAAAATCTCAAGGAAGAAGACGCCGAAGTGGAGAGCTTATTGGTTGATTCCCAACGCAAATTCTTTACCAATGTGGGAGTTTTGACTGGTCCCTTTGCTTGGGATTTGGGGAGCCATTGTGTATGCTACTTTGCACGTATTGAGGCAATACAGATCAAGATACCATACCAAAGAACGATAGGCTAGCTTAATGTGAGTTTTCGTATAGGGGAGATAACTACAAGAAAAGGGTGAAGGAGATTTCTAATGCTTGGAATCAGACTCGTCGAATGAAAAGGCTGGCCGTAGGTTCAATGACGACTCCCGAGTACAGTGGATGGTGGAGTAAAAGAATTAATGAAAATATTCCAGGGTCGAATTTAGAAGGCATTCGACCGATGGAGGAGTACTTACAAGTGGTCCCGTCAGAACTAGAAATCATAAAGCAAGACTTCGAAAGGAGGAATTTGGAACTTGAAAAGAAGATAGAACAATTAGAGGAAGAAAAGATGCATTTAAGGTTAGATGCTGATGTTCAAAAGCTAGAGGCCAAGAAATTAAGGAAAGGAAAGAATAAAGCCGAGGAAGACTTGGATAGTTTGAAGACGGATTACAAGAAATTGCATCTATCGATGAGAACTATCGGATTGGGAAAAACGTCGGAGCAATGGTGACAAGGGATCCAAGAAGAAAGGACCAAAGACGATCGATGGGAGAGAAAATTCCAGGAGGCTCAGGCACAGAAAGAGGCCCTAGAAAGGAGTTTGCTAGAAACCCAAAATGACAAAAGAGAATTAAAGGCTAGAGTCGCAGAACTTGAAAAATTACTTCATTAGTATAGAAATCGTAATTCTGCAGTTAAGTTGAGGGCAAGTTTGAACAAGATTGAAGAAATGAAAGGAAGGATAGAAGAACTAGAGTCTGCATTACAAAAATGTGAGCTCCGAGTAGAGCTTCTTGAGGTAAGTAAGGAACGTTGGAAGGAACAGCTTTACCATTCTAAGAATCAAGTTAGGAATAGAGATTACATTATGGGCGAGGCCGTGGCTCAGATTTGGGAGGTAGTTGATCATTTACAGACATTGGCAATCTAGGCTGACATGTTAAGCGTGAAGTATGAGCTAGAATCAGATCGAGGTCAAGAGTTAGCTTCGTTGCTTAGGAAAGTCAAAACTTTAAGCATTAGGGCAAAGCCATATTTGTAATTTGTTTTATGTAAAGAATTTTGTTTTCTAGTAAAGTTTTCTAAATGAAATTGAACCAGAATCGACGCCTTTTTGTATTCATTTCATGCATTTGCATTACATCACATCATGTGTAACACCCCACACCCGGCCTATACGTTATGACCGGATCTAGCGTGCCACATCAGGTGTTGTTTGAAAACTTTGTGTTCGTTGGAAAACTCATCTATGAATCAAAACTTTCTACCATCTTAAAATCCCGAATTTCGTTGCTTATTAATCAAAACAAGTTTTACTCAAATTATTCCTTTTCAAAAAAATTACTACGCATCTATTATTTTGTTTTTAAAACCTTGTCTGCTACATTAAAGTTTGGTTTAAATAGTTGCGTAAAACATGATATTTTAAAAATAGTAGTTATTGGTTTAAAATCCGTGTTTAATAGATTAGCAGTTTGTAAAGAAATACCAAATAAAAGTTAAAAATAATTCTAATGGCCTTATTACAAAAATTATTAACCCAAAAATTAAAGTAAAGTAAAGTAAAATAAATTAGCTAAATTAACCCCAAGAACGCATGCAGACGGTGGCCACCTCCGAGTCCTCGTGATCTCCAAATCCTCTAAGGCCGGGATTACTCGCACAGCTTAAAGAGAAAGGGTGAGTTACGAGAACTCAGTGTGTAATCCCCTTATTACAACCACAGTTTGGGCCCAAGCCCATATGGTATCAATCTGGGCCTAAGCCCTTATCGCACGTCACCGGGCCAAGCCTTATACAAGAATAGCTTGGGACGAAGCCCTACTCAAGAATAACTGGGCCAAGCCCCATATGCAAAACAAATATGTACCCAACCCACCCAACCAACACACCACCCGCATTCAACCAACACACCTGTGGGGACCAAGTCAACCCACCCAACCAAGACACCAATAACGCAGACTAGCCGCATCACAAAGATAATGGTCGAGCCACTAATCAAGATAACGTGGCAAAAACCACTAAATCAGTATAACATGGCAGAGCCACCAGTACAGTGCTTCCTCCAAATCCATAACCCAACCCATGCAATATGCCATGTCATAATTAAATTATGTAAGCAGTGCATCATCATCATCATCAACATCAATCATACGCATTACTCATACATCGATGATCCTACCACTAAAGGTAAAACAGTAATTTCGCCCCCAGAGGTATTTCGGTAATTTTACCCACCAAGGGTATTTCAGTAATTTACTCATCTACGGCCTTTTCGGAGGCCAACTATCGCCTCGAGTGACACAGGTTCCATTTCGGGTCAAAACGGTGCAATTGGGCCTAAAATCCAATTTTGGCCCAAACGGGCCCACACGCTCGTGTGGCCCATTCAGCTCATTTTTGGTCTCTGCTCATGACTTTTTGCAATGCATCAAGCATCCCAAGCACTTACCATCAATTTCGCCATGTGGGCCCATTAACCTATTAGGCCCACTTAGCCCACTTCTACCAACGAGGCCCATTATGCCTCGGGCCCACGAGAGTTTGAGCCACTCCCAATCTATCGCCACCACTATTGACTCCTGGCTTATCTCCACGAACGCCGCACGCCTGAGATCTTAGTTTCCGATACTCCGCTTTTCTGCATGTCCACTTTTACCCGATTCACGCATCATAGCATATCGATTAGCAAAGTGGTGTGAGATTACACACCTGTTATGGATTGCGGTTCGCGACACTTTCCGAGGCACCTAAGATCATAATTGACCATTAGTTAGTCTTCACCCTTGGTAGTCCAAAATATAGAAATACTTTATCTATAGACTTCACTTACCAGAGAACGACAGACTCCTTGCTATGGAGAGTATTCGGCCTACACCTCCTGATTAAAGAACCAAGTCCCTAGCGATATTTGATGAACAAACAAAAGTGTTAGCAATCATCCAACATTCGGCCCCCCACAGAGAAAGGAGAGAGACCGAAATTTACCCAAGCAGTCACAAACATTTTCACTAGAACGAAATAAGAAAGTGCTTGTACTACTCTACCCTTACCAATCACCAATGAGCAACGACAACCGTCAATTGCCTGACAACAGGATTCAGCCCAACCACCAAGACAAAGGATTCAGAACGAAGAGGGTTAGATTCAGCTTACAAGGTTTGGCCAGCAAAAAGAGAACCCACACTGCAAGAAGAAAGTATTCAGCCTAGGGAGAAATCAAAAAGTGAGAAGTGTGGCTACGGCTTAGAAGTAAAGAAAATAGATAAATGATTAGGAAAAAGAGAAATGGGAAGAAGGAAGGAAAGAAGATGAGAGTGAAGGCTTACTAATTCGGCACTTAATCAAGAAAAGAAAATGAAGGAGAAGAAAAAATAAGAGCAAGGTGAAATCGGTAGAGGTCAAAGATGAAAGAAAATGACCCGAAATGCTAAAGAAAGTCCCAAAATGCCAAAAACTCTCAAAGGAAAACTCAGAGAAAATCGGCACACTCTCCCCTCTCCAAACTGAATATGCACTCCCCAATTACCAACCTTGGCCGAAATTCCCTATCACCACTTCCCCACATTCGGCCAACACTTGCACACTCATCCATCCATTGATTCTCTCCACTCTTTTCTCCTACTATTGCTCTCTGGCCCACCCATTTGAATTATTTGACCAAGTCTCCAACTCCCTTGAAGATTTTGATCCGAACTCGCTCTCCACTCACCGACACAAAATATAAGCCTCCAATTTGCAACCCGAGGATTCGAACCCCTTCCTCCTTGCTCTCCCACCGACGCCACACACCCACCTTGCCACATGCTCAACTTATGTCTCCTAAATGTACATAATTATACTTAATCCCTACTACCAACACCCCTCTCCTCTAACGAGCCAAAAACTAAAATTTTTCCCAAGCTCTAACTCGAACCCAGGCCTCCCTAGAACCCCCAAATACCCTCAATTAACCAAATTGAGCAAGCACAATATACAATTAAGCAAAAATTACAACCTCTAACTTTGGGGCGCATAACGCTTACTCCCTTTAAAGAAATTTTGGCCTCAAAATTTACTCCGACTAGAAGAGATGAGGGTACATCACGTGACGCCTCCTCTCCGCTCCTACATGGCTTCCTCCGAATCGTGATTACGCCACAACACCTTGACTAAATGAACAGATTTCCTCCTCAAGACCTTAACATCCCGATCCAAAGATCTACACTCTGCTTCTTCCTCAAAAGTTAGATCAGTCTTACTCGATCTCCTCTACCGCACTATATGTGAGGGATCGTAACAAAGATCGCTCAAAGATAGAGACGTGAAACACGTTATGAATATGACTTAACTCCGCAGGCAGTTCCAGCTGATAGGCAACCGGTCTTACACACTTTAATATCCGGTAAGGTCTGATGAATCTGGGACTCAGTTTCCTTCCGTCCAAATCTCAAAATCTTCTTCCAATGTGAGACCTTCAAGAAGACATAATCCCCACGTAACACTCTATCTCTTTACGCTTTAGGTCAACATATGACTTCTACCTATCGATGCTTCTTTTTAACCGACATGGATTAATTTCACTTTCTCCCTGCTTCAGAGACTGCTCGACCCAACAGTCACCGCTCACCTAATTCTATCCAACAAGTAGGGGTACGACACCTACGACCATATAACGCCTCGTATGGTGCCATCTGAATACTGGATTGGTAGCTGTTGTTATAAGCAAATTCCGCTAAGGGTAGATAGTCTTCCCAATCGCTCTTGAACTCAATCACACGCCTTCTTCTCAACATGTCCTCCAAAATATGTATTACTCCTCTCCGATCGACCATCAATCATGGATGGAATGTCAGGCCAAATCTAACCTTGTACCTGCAGCTTCGTCGTAATACTCTCCGTAATCGTGATGTGAATTTAGGTCCCCGTCCAAATGATAGACATCGTACCCCATGTACTTACAACAATTTCCGCCACGTATAACTTTGCCAACTTCAGAATGAGTAATCGCATAACCAGATGAAGTGGGCGGATTTAGTCAATGATCAACAATAACCCATACCAAATCTTTCTTAGTAGGCGCTGTGGGTAGCCCACTAACAAAATCCATGGTTACCCTCTCCCACTTCCAGAGTGGAATCTTAACAGTTGTTGCAAGAGAATTCCAAGGCGCTTGATGCTCTCAGCCTTCACTTATTAACATGTCAAACACTTACTTACAAAATCAAGAACTCACGCTTAAGTCCCGGCCAAGAGTACGCTTCATGAAGATCTCAAGATAACTTGTTTCCACCAGATGCATAGCGATGGGCTACTATGCGCCTCCCACGTAATCGAATGCCTTAACTCGTAGTCCTCAAGACACAAACTCTTCCACGGAAGCATAATACTCCTCACTATTCATCCCAAAATCCACGCTCTCCCTTCTTCACCGTTGGAACCGGGAACCAACGACTCATCCAACATCCGCTTTCTTTAATTTGAACTACCCACGCTGGGCCACTTGGAGTTCACCAATGCACTACCATCCTCAAACAGCCGAGATGAGCAAACATTGCTCTTAAATCGCACACAACCTTACTTGCTCAAAGGCATCCGCTACCACGTTAGCTTTTCCTGATGATACTCAATCGAACAATCATAATCCTTAAGCAACTCTATCCATCTTCGCCGCTTAAGGTTCAACTCCTTTCGAGTAAGGAGGTACTTGAGACTTTTATGGTTGGTATAAACGATCGACTTTTTTCCCGCATAAGTAGTGTCTCCAAATTTTTAGTGCGAATACCACCGCAGCTAATTCCGAGTCATGAGTGTGACACATCACAATAGACAATGAATTCTTTTCCTCTTCTCCGCTGAATTAGTACTGTGGCTTCCACAAAATCTTCTTCAGTTTCTCAAAACTCTTCTACTATTTATCAGCCCAAACAAACGGTACTCCTTTACGCAGTAACTTAGTTAGGGGTGCAGCAATTAGTGAAAACCCTTCAACGAACCGCCTATAATACCCACCAAACCTGTAAAACTTTGAATCTCGTGACATCGACTTCGTGGCTTCCAATCTAGTACGACTCAACTT
Organism: Gossypium sturtianum; assembly: GCA_025698515.1. Classification (NCBI taxonomy): domain Eukaryota; kingdom Viridiplantae; phylum Streptophyta; class Magnoliopsida; order Malvales; family Malvaceae; genus Gossypium; species Gossypium sturtianum. Next base: position 118,168,291 of record CM046943.1, on the reverse strand, counting down.
TTCGAGGGTCAACCCTAATCCCCTCGGCAGACACGACATGTCCCAAAAATGTCACCTCTCGCAACCAAAACTCACACTTGCCGAATTTGGCATAAAGTTGTTTTTCTCTCAATATTTACGTAACAACCTGCAGATGTGAATCATGCTCCTCCTCGCTCTGAATACGCCTAATATCATCTATAATACCACTCATGAACCGGTCCAAGTAGAGTTGGAAGACCTTGCTCATCATATCCATGAAAATAGTTGGTGCATTCGTTAACCCAAACGGATGACTAGAAACTCGCCATGCCCATAACGATTCCTAATGCGCCTTGTACACATCCGCCTCCTTAACCTTTAGTCGATGGTATCTCGATCTAAGATCTATCTTGAGAAAACTACGGCTTCCTCGCATTGATCAAACAGATCGCTCTATTCTTGGTAAAGGGTATTTATTTTTAATCGCCGCTTATTCAATTGACGATAATCGATACACATGGGCATTGAACCATCCTTCTTCTTTACTTAACAAAGCACTGTGGTTCCCATGGTGACACACTCACCGGATGAATCTCGATCCAAAGAGCTCTTGGATCCGAGCCTTTAATTTACTACCACTCTTTCTGTGCCATCCTATAAAGGGAGATGGACACCGAGTCGCTCACTGTGAGAAGCTCAATGCCGAATTCGACTCACGATTTGGTGGCAACCTAAGCTCTTCAAGAAATACATCCAAAACTCTTCTTACCGCCTTGACATCCCCAATGCATAAACCTTTAACATCGATGTGCTAAAATACGCTAGGAATGCCTCAGAATCCTTTATAACCAAAGATCTCAAATTTCTTAATGCCGAGATTACGTTGGATAAATAATCCCTTCGCCTCCTATCACAACCACCTCCTCATTCTCTCAAGACTTTAGTACCATACGCTTAGCAAGTTGTAGTCCAAATTGCACGGTGTTTCACTAACCAATCCATGCCCAAAATGAGATCGACCGCTAAACGGCTAGCTCCATCAAATCGGGCCGGAAAGACAACCCTTGGACCCTTAGAGGCACATCTCTAAATAGTTTATTCACTCCTAACCGATCGGTCCCAGTTGGACTAATCACCGATAGCGCTCCCTATCAAAGAAGTTCAAATCAGATGCCCAATGTTCCCGACACAAGACATGCAACATACGAAAGCGTAGACCCAATGTTAATTAAAGTCAGAATGGTACATCATAAATGGTACCGCTTATGATGTCAAAAGCGCCGCCATCCTCTCGACGAGCAACATATACCGATGCCGGGTCGCCTCGCTTCGTGTTACCAAAGCACTTACCCAGACTCTCGACCTCGCCCAAACCCATTTCTCCGTTGGACCACGACTTTGGGTGGTCGCCGACCACCTCTCTCCGGTCGCCCATAACCCCGACTCGCAGCCTTTGCATCCGAACGGGCCTCGAGTACGCCTCTAACCTTATGATCCCCGAGCCACATCCAAACACGCCCGCTTCTTTTCCAAAGACTCATCCAAATGAGATCTCCCACACTCGCGCAAGGTCGCGGTCCGATCGCAACATTAGGAACCCCCACTGGGCCGCCCATCAAACCTAGGGTCTCTTCCTAGGCCCACTAGAAGAACTTGAAGGCCAAAATATCTCTTACTTCCCGCCTATCCTCCTCACAGCTTCGACGCCTGAAGCGCTTCACCTCCTTAAGAATTTTAGCCTTCTCTACCTGTGGCAAACAAGTCTCTTTCCTCTCGCGGGGCTATCGCACTGTGAACTCATCCTCAAGACCATCCTCAAACCGCACGCAAAGACTCATAATAGTCGCAACAATACCTCGAGCGCACTGGCCAAGTGCAGAACTCGCTCATACTCCGCTACTGACTTATTCCCCGAACTGCATTCAAAATTCCTTTCTCCGAAGGCCCACATAACTTGCCCCGACATACTTCCCTTGGAAGGCCGCCTTTAAAGAAGTCCTATGTCACATGAGTTATTCGAGTGCCTTCCCTCACGGTGAAGCCACCATTGATACGCCTCATCTCACAAGAAAGACATCGCTTCCTTTTAGTTTTTGCTCTACCGCGCCAAGGTCATCCATGATTCGCCAACCGCCTCCAACCAATACTCACATGCTCGGGCTACACCAGAGATGTCCTCAAGATTTCTCGCCCATTTGACCGAGGTCACTCGTAAATTGAGCCCCGGCCACTAACCTAGTACTCGCCTCCAAAGAACCCTTTCTAGAATTCATAGCATCACTTGGGATGTGGCATCATCCCCACACCGCTGGCCATGAGACCCCGCCTCGCCATCGGGTGATGCCGGGCGCTTCCTTTCAAGCATATGTCCAGATGTCGATGACCAGCCTCTAGCACTCCGGCCTCTACCACGCCACGTGTACCCTTCTCTCGACTCTTGTACTCATATCGTTGTAGCATACTTATCTCGATTAAGAATTTTATGAATTAGCTTATAGTTCATGTAATTATTAGCAGATATCTTATGAGAAGCAAAGAGTTAGGTTGTTCTCGCAGATCACATTTACTACTGTTTCAGCCTCCTATAATCTCGCCTACAACTAAAGAGTTTCAAAGATACTACTACTATCCCTAGTAGTAGTCTTAGTACAACTACATCAAAGATATAACAAAGTATAGAGTCAAGAAACTTACTTGATTTGGTGCCGAGACTCGTGTGCCACACTTTCAAGAATATCACTACTTTTTTAAACAAGAATTTTAACAGATTTGGAAAATTTTCAAACCCATTCCACACCGAAGTTTTGCAACCGCTCTAATACCACTAAATGTAACACCCCACACCCTACCTATACGCTATGACCGGATCTAGCGTACACATCAGTGTTGTTTGAAAACTTTGTGTTCGTTGGAAAACTCGCTCACGAATCAAAAATTTCTACCGCCTTAAAATCCCAAATTTCGTTGCTTATTAATCAAAACAAGTTTTACTCGAAATTATTCCTTTTAAAAAAAAATACTACGCATCTATTATTTTGTTTTTAAAACCTTGTCTGTTACGAAAGTTTGGTTTAAACAGTTGTGGAAACGTGATATCTTAAAAATAGTAGTTATTGATTTAAAACCCGTGTTTAATAGATTAACAATTTGTAAAGAAATACCAAATAAAAGTTAAAAATAATTCCAATAGCCTTATTACAAAAATTATTAACCCAAAAATTAAAGTAAAATAAAGTAGCTAAATTAACCCCAAGAACGTACAGGACGTGTGACCACCTCCGAGTCCCTCGCAGCTCCAAATCCTCTAAGGCTGGGGATTACTTGCACAGTTAAAGAGAAAGGGTGAGTTACGAGAACTCAGTGTGTAATCCCCTTATTACAACCACAGTTGGGGCCCAAGCCCATACGGTATCAATCTGGGCCTAAGCCCTAATCAAGAATAGCCACAAATCTCTACACAAGAATCGTCTGGGCCGAAACCCTACTCAAGAATAAATGTACAAGCCCTATATGCAAAACAAATATGTACCTAACCCAACACACCACTGCACTCAACCAACACACACTGTGGGGACCAAGTTAACCCACCCAACCAAAGACATTCAATAACGCAGACTAGTCGCTAATAATAGTATACGTGGTCGAGCCACTAATCGTGATAACGTGGCAAAACCACTAAATCAAGATAACGTGACGAGAGCCACCAAAGACAAAGGCTTCCTCCAAATCCATAACCCAACCCATGCAATATGCCATGTCATAATTAAATTATGTAAGCAAAGGCATCATCATCAACATGAATCATACAGCCATTACTCATACATCGATGATCCTACCACTAAGGGTAAAATAGTAATTTTCCTCTCGTGGGTATTTCGATAATTTTACCCACCAAGGGTATTTTGGTAATTTACTCATCTACGGCCTTTCTCGAGGCCAACTATCGCCTCGAGCGACACGGTGTTCCATTTTCGGTCAAAACGTGTAATTGGGCCTAAAATCCAATTTCACCAAACGCCGACACGCCTCGTGGGCCCATTCGCTTTATTTTCGGTCCTGCTCGCAAACTTTGCAATGCATCAAGTATTCGACACTTACCATTGATTTCGCCATGTGGGCTCTGTTAACCCATTGGGCCCACTTAGCCTACTTCTACCAACGAGGCCCATTACGCCTCGGGCCCACGAGAGTTTGAGCCACTCCCAATCTATCGCCACCACTATTGACTCTCGCTTATCTCCACGAACGCCAGACGCCGGGAGATCTCGCCTGCCGATACTCCAATTTTTTGGTATGTCGGCTTTTAGCCGATTCACAGATCATAGCATATCAAATTAGCAGTGGTGTGAGATTACACACCTGTTATGGATTGCGGTTCGAGACACTTTTCGAGGCACCTAAGATCATAATTGACCATTAGTTAGTCTTCACCCTTGGTAGTCCAAAATATAGAAATACTTTGTCTATAGACTTTACCTACCAGAGAACGACAAACTCCTTACTATGGAGAGTATTCGGCCTACACCTCCTGATTAAAGAACCGAGTCCCTAGCAATATTTGATGAACAAATAAAGTTGTTAGCAATCATCCAGATTCGGGCCCCACAGAGAAAGGAGAGAGACCTAAATTTCCTAAGCTGGTCACAAATATTTTCACTAGAACAAAATAAGAAAGTGCTTGTACTACTCTACCCTTACCAATCACCAATGAAAAATGACAACCGTCAATTGCCTGACAACAGGATTCAGCCCAACCACCAAGACAATGGATTCAGAACGAAGAGGGTATATAGATTCTGGCTTACAAGGTTCTGGCCGCACAAAAGAGAACCCACACTTCAAGAAGAAAGTATTCTAGTAGGAGAAATCAAAAGTGAGAAGTGTGGCTACGGCTTAGAAGTAAAGAAAAGAGATGAATGATTAGGAAAAAGAGAAATGGGAAGAAGGAAGGAAAGAAGATGAGAGTGAAGGCTTACCAATTCTAAGAGACTTAATCAGAAAAGAAAATGAAGGAGAAGAAAAATAAGAGCAAGGTGAAATCGACAGATGTCAAAGATGAAAGAAAATGACCCAAAATGCTAAAGAAAGTCCCAAAATTCCAAAAACTCTCAAAGGAAAATTCAGAGAAAATCGACACACTCTCCCCTCTCCAAACCGAATATGCACTCCCCAATTACCAACCTTGGCCGAAATTCCCTATCACCACTTCCCCACATTCGGCCAACACTTGCACACTCATCCATCCCTTGATTCTCTCCACTCTTTCCTCCTACTATTGCTCTTGTCCATCTATTTGAATTATTTGACCAAGTCTCCAACTCCCCTTGAAGAGTTTGATCCGAACTCTGCTTCCTCCACTCACCTGACACAAAATATAAGCCTCCAATTTGCAACCTGAGGGATTCAAACCCCTTCCCTCCTTGCTCTCCCATTGACTCCACAGCCACCTTGCCACATGCTCAACTTATGTCTCCTAAATGCACGTGATTATACTTAAGCCCTACTGCCAATAGCCCTCTCCTCTAAAGGGCCAAAACTAAAAATTTTCCCAAGCTCCAACTCGAACCTGTGCCTCCCTAGAACCTCAAATACCCTCAATTAACTAGAATGAGCAAGCACAACATACAATTAAGAAAAAATTACAACCCTTAACTTTTGGGGCGCATCATGTGCATTTAAATTTCATGGAAAGACCCTAATTGGTTAAAATCATTTCAGAGTTAACTGAAACCAACAAAAACTTACCAACCAAACATCATTACTGCACTTCGAGCAAAGACAAAAGACATGGATAAAAGATTGGAAAGACTTGAACAACTCCAAAAGAGATGCAAGATCAATGGACCAAATGCAAGAGAGCAAAATCCAAAGAAGACATGAAATGTGAGTCCCAAAGAAATATGATGACTTAGTTGACCCAATCACGATCGGAGGAATGGATAAAGGAAAGGGCCCCATGGTTAATGCCGAGAAGATAATGAGGAACCTCTCTATCCTCCCGGTTTTACTCCAACAAATACACTGACATAACCTAAGGTGTACCCTCGAAGAACATTCATCACGATTAAGCCTCAACAATTTTAGGATGGTGTTTCGGTACCGATGAACTTTCAAGATGGATCAGGTTCTAACCCAGGGGATAACCCAACTAATCCTATTATCCCTGACCTTGATGAAGTGGTAGAAAAGGAAAGGGCAAGGACAAAATTGGCAAAGCAGTTAGAGGACCGATGTAAATGGCTGGAGGAAAAGTTCAAGGCAATGGAAAACGCTGATAGTCAGCATGGAATCGATGCTAAGGATCTGAGTTTGGTTTCAGATCTAGTGCTTCCCTACAAGTTCAAAATGCCAGAATTCAAAAAGTACAATGGGACCAGTTACCCCGAAGCTCATATCACCATGTTTTGTAGACGGATGATCGGGTCTGTTAACAATGATCAAATACTAATACATTGCTTCCAAGACAGCTTAGGTGGGAGCAAAGGCCCAAATGGTACAACTAATTGAGCCGCATTTAGGATTGGTTCCTAGAGGGACTTAGCTCAAGCATTCATGAAATAGTATAGTCATGTAACATATATGACTCTGATAGAATTACTTTACAAAACATGGAAAAGAAATCGAGTGAGAGTTTCTGTGCAATATGCACAGAGATGGAGGGAAATTGCATACAAGTTCACCGCTTCCTAGAAAAAGAAACTACGATGCTCTTTATCAACATCCTAAAAGCCCTGCTCATCACTCACATGATAGGAAGCACTACAAAAGTTTTTCGCATATAGTGATGACCGGTGAAATGATCGAGAATGTGATAAGGAGTGGAAAGATAGATGCAGAGAGAGTAATAAAAGGTCAACCTCGAGAAAAAAAAGGAAAACGAGGTGAACAACATGAGTACATATAACAAGGGTTACTCAAAATCGACACGGTAGAATCACCAAGAATGATGGCTACCACCAACAAGGTTTATCAAGGCAGGAGTCCGACACAAAGCAAAACACTGAGAAGCTCCAATTTACGCCAATCCCAATGACATACAAGGAGTTGTATCAAAGCTTATTTGACGCACACATGGTATCCCATTTTTACCTAAAACCATTCAGCCTCTATACCCCAAATGGTACGATGCAAACGCTCAATGTGACTATCATACAGGAATTTCGGGGCATTCAATAGAAAATTGCACTGCCTTTAAGAAAGTAGTTGAATGACTTATTAAAATGGGCATTGTGAAATTTGATGATGCACCTAGTGCCAAAAATCTGCTACCCAATCACACTAATAATGGGGTAAATGCGATAGATGGAAAGGTGGGGAGAAGAATCAAGACCGATATTGCGTAATAAAACTCCCTTTGAGATGGGTCCGATGGAAATGGTAAAAAGGAGGTTGAGCATTTCTGATCCTCAAGGAGTTGTGAAAACACGAGGAACTACCGTGAGTTCCATCATGAAGAGGGGCACAAGATACAAGAATGCGAGAATCTCAGCCTTGGTGCAAGGTCCGATGGACAATAAAGAGATAGAGTTCTATGAAGAAGTTAAAGAAGAAGGAAGCATATGTGCGCTGGGAATCAACAATGAAGGTCCCAAAAGTCAACCATCCCGTGGTCATCATTTCGCGACTTAAAAACAACGGCCGGAGTACGATGACACCAAAGATCATAATTCAAAAATCGCGGTCTTTCTTATCAGATAGCAAAAGGGTCCATTGGAATTATGATTGCAACGTGACAATCCCGAAAGGAGAACTCAACCAAGGCTTCAAAAGAGGATCAAGATGTAGGTTCTCATACTCAGAGTGGAAGGCGCACGATTTGATAAATGCCCGAGCAGAACCCATAAAAGGAAAGACCCTAATGGTGGAGCAAAAGAATGAAAAAAATAGCCAGACCTGAGCCGCTTGTTAATGAGCCAGTAAAAGAGGAGGAAGTTAAGGAATTCTTGAAGTTTTTGAAGCACAGCGAGTACAATGTTGTGTAACAGCTTGCATAAACAACTGGGCCATAGTCTGCATTTAGTTTTACTCTTAAGTTCGGAGGACAAGAAATGCATTGATGAAAGTGTCGAACGAGACGACGTGGCCAATGATATCTCTCACAATAAACCGGACCTGGCTGGTTAATAACATAAGTTCCAATAACTTTATCTTCTTCAACGATGATGAAATACCACTGTGGGGTATGGGATCCACTAAAGCTCTACACATCACTACGAGATGCATAGGGTACATATTGCCAGGGTTCGACGACAATGGATCTAAGATCGAACGATTGCCCTATCCACACTTAATAGGTTACCTATGGATAGCTCACACATGAAGGTATGCCGTAATATATTGAGGGCATTTGATGGCACGTAAAGGAGTCATAGGAAGAATCAAATACCTCTGGCCGATTGGCCCAACTACCTATGAGGTGGACTTCCTAGTAATGGATATCAAGCCCTCCTACAATTGCTTATTGGGAAGACCTTGGATACATTCGGCAGGGGCAGTAGCCTTCGCCGCTACATCGGTTAAAGCTTAGTATCGTATAAGGTTGGTCTGGTGACAATAAATGCCGAAGAAGATATTATCGCCAGAATCCAAAGTGATGTGCCGCATTTGGAGACAAATGATGAGGCAATTGAATATTGTTTCCTGGCTTTTAGAGTTTGTGAATGCAACATTCATTACCGAGGGGAACAGATTCCAGCATCAAAAATATCCAAGGCTACCAGGATGGGATTACAACTAATGGTAGGAAGGGGAGCTCTACCTGAAGAGGACTAGGAGACATCTTCAGGGAAGAGTTGAGGCTCCAATGTCAAGGACAAGCATGACCGCTGGCTTAGGTACAAGCCGATGTGAGACAAAGAAAGAAGGAACTGGAACATAGGCAAGAAAGGAGAAGGGCACGCGTGGAGTGGGGAAGAAATCAAATAGGAACTAATGATATTCCCCACATATCCAAAACTTTCAGACGAGAGGGATTATTCATCCCGAGTGAAAGACGCCAAGAAAATAAAGTTTTGAAGAAATGTTGGGAAACGCTCACATCAATGCCATATATGAAGAAACAATCAAGGAGGACCTTGTCGATATCCGCTCTTATGAACCCGGGAGTGTTCTCAACAATCTGGATCACAGTAAGAAATTCCTCGTAGTTTTTAGAGCTTACTCGCACTAATGTTTAAAACACACTAGTTGCTTTAAGCCTAGAAGCAATAAGAATTCCTTTGTGAAATAGGCTTATGTCCAAACATCATTATGAAATACATATTTGATATCTTTTTGAGTAAATATTCTTTCTTTCTTGTAGATTCTTTCATTCTTTCTACACAAGTAATTATGTTAGATTCTTTCATTCCTTGACCTTTTTCCAAATCATTCTTTCATCTCATTCATAATCATACCATTCCAATAATTATTCTTAAATTTATTCGTTCTTTGTATAATCCTTTGTACCTACAACAGTTCTCTGATATCAATGACATGAGTAACGCCGCTAGGAATTAGAACCTCCTTTGAGCAAGACATGTGTTTAGAGGATCCCAGACTTTGAAGATGATATAGATCTGGCTTATCTCTAGACTTGTTAAGAATGGTAAAACAAGAGGAAAAACAAATTCTACCTCATAAAGAGACAAGAAAGATTGTGACCTTTGAAGAAGGAAAGGTAGTGAAAATTGGAACGTGCATAACCGAAAATGAAGCGAGACCTCGTAAAGTTACTTCAAGAATTCAAAGATGTCTTCACGTGGCCATACCAAGATATGCCTAGGTTAAGCAATCGACATTGTTGTACACCGCCTCCCATAAAAGAGGATTGCAAGCCCATTCAAACAGGTCTCTGAGAATGAGGCCCGACATTGTGCTAAAAATAAAAGAGGAAGTCAAAAGCGCTCGATGCCGAATTTTTATAGGAGGTCAAATACTCGTAATGGGTAGCCAATATTGTGCCTCGCCCTCGTAAAGATGGGAAGGTGAGAATGTGTAGATTATAGAAACTTAAATAAGGCCAGCTAAAGAGAATTTCCTTGCCTCACATTGATACTCTAGTAGACAATATGATAGGCTATTCATTCGCTTTCCTTCATGGATGGCTTCTTGGGATACAATCGATAAAAATACATCCTCAAGACATGGAAAAGACTACCTTCATAACCTTGTGGGGTACATTTTGTTATAAGGTGATGCCATTTGGGCTGAAAATGTGAAGTTTACATATCAAAGGGCCATGGTGACCTTGTTCCATGATATGATGCACAAAGAAATTGAAGTTTATGTCGATGATATGATCGCAAAGTCCCGAATGTAAATGGAGCATATCCAAGTTTTGAAGAAGTTATTATTGAGACTCGAGGAAATTCCACTAAAGCTCAATCCAATAAAATGTACTTTTGGAGCTAGATCGGGAAAATTGTTGGGCTTCAGAGTCACGAGAGGGGAATTGAGATTGACTCGATAAGGTCCGGCTATACAAGAATTTCCTCTCGCCACGCACTCAAAAAAGTTAGAGGTTTCCTTGAAGGCTAAATTACATTGCTCTGCTCATTTCACAATTAACCGAGAAATGTGATCCTATATTTCGCCTTCTTAAGAAACACAATCCTGGCGTGTAGAATTATGAATGCCGTAAAGCTTTTGATAAGGTTAAACAAGACTTGTCAAGTCCTCTAGTATTATCACCTTTATGCCCAGATAGGCCATTAATACTGTATTTGATAGTGTTTAATAACTCTATGGGATGTGTTGGGTCAACACGACGATTCGGGAAGAAGAGAAAATGCGTATATACTACATCAAGAAAACATTCACCGAGTGTGAAATGAGATATTCACCAATTGAGAAATTGTGGGCCAGGCCTTGATTTGGACAACTCTGAGGTTGAGGCAATACATGTTGTACCATACAACCTCGGCTAATCTCGGTTGGACCTCTAAAATATATGATGGAGTCAATCGCTTTGAATGGAAGGATGGCTAGATGGCAAATTCCGCCTTCGAATTTGACATAGTTTATGTGAGCCAAAAGCCATGAAAGGAAGCGCAGAGCGCATTTTCTGCCACAGAGCTATAGAAGATTATGAGCCCCCGAACTTTGACTTCCCAATAAAGAACTAATGTATGTGGCAACCATCAAGAAGATGCCACAAAAGATCACCTTGGAAATTGAACTCGACTGAGCATCAAATTGTCAGAGGTAATGGAATTGGGGCGCAGCTTTGGTATCCCCAAATGGAGATCATTATCCATGCACGCAAATTGGATTTTGATTGTACAAATAATATGGAAAAGTATGAAGCATGTATCATGGGACTCGTGTGCCTATAGAACACAAAATTAGAGCTACTGAAGTATATGGAGATTCTACAAGAGTGATCTACCAACTGAAAGGTGAATGGGAGACAAGAGACCCCAAATTGATTAATTATCAAGGATAGTCCCTGGGTTAATTGAGGAGTTTGATGATATTACTTTCAATTATCTCCCGCGAGACGAAAACCAATTGGCAGATGCTTTGGCTACTTTGGCTTCCATGATCAAGTGAGCAAACAAGAGGATGTAAAACCCATTCAAATGAGTATTTACGAGGCCCCAGCTCATTGTTACAACGTGGAGGAAGAAGAAAGAGATGATCACCCTTGGTACCACAATATATTACGATACGTGAGAAATCATGAATACCCTGATCAGGCAACCGAGAATGATAAAAGGACATTGAGAAGATTAGCCTGTGACTATGTCTTAGACAGGGAAATCCTGTACAAAAGAAGAAAGGACCAGGTACTTTTGAGATGTGTGGACGCTATTGAAGCTAAGAAAGTTTTGGAAGAACTCCACGAGGGTGTTTGTGGAACACATGCTAATGGTTTCACAATGGCTAGACAAATTATGAGATTCGGTTACTATTGGTCCACCATGAAGGGAGACTGCATTAATTATGCTAAGAGATGTCACAAATGCCAAATTTATGGAGACAAAATTCATGTACCTCCTTCGCCTTTGCATGTTATGACTTCCCTATGGCTTTTCTCTATGTGGGGTATGGATGTCATCGGGCCGATCTCGCCAAAAGCTTCAAATGGGTTTTGATTCATCTTTGTAGTCATCGACTATTTCACCAAGTGGGTAGAGGCTGCTTCATATGCCAATGTTACTAAGTCGGCAGTCAGCAGATTCCTAAAAAAGGAAATCATATGTCGATATGGAATTCCTGAGAGGATCATATCTGAAAATGCATTAAACTTGAACAACAGCATGATAGCGGAGGTCTGCAGTCAATTCAAAATAAGACACCACAATTCATCACCATATCATCCAAAAATGAATGGTGCAGTGGAAGCAGCCAATAAAAACATTAAGAAGATCGTGGGGAAAATGGCTGAAACTTATAAAGATTGGCACGAGAAGTTACCATTTGCTCTCTATGCTTATCGAACATCTATCAGAACTTCCACCGGGGCAACGCCTTTCTCATTGGTTTATGGAATAGGGGCGGTTTTACCCATTGAAGTAGAGATAACTTCCCTTCGAGTTTTGTTAGAGCTAAAGTTAGATGAAGTAGAATGGATCCAGTCTCGATATGATCAGTTGAATTTGATTGAGTAAAAGAGGCAAAGGGCTATTCGTCAGGGTCAGATGTACCAAAAACGAATGATGCGAGCTTATGACAAAAAAGGTTCACCCAAGAGAATTTCATGAGGGGGACATGGTATTGAAAAAGATCCTCCCCATGCAAAAGGATTTCAGAGGGAAATGGATGCCAAATTGGGAAAGACCTTATGTGGTAAAAAAAGACTTTCTCTGGAGGAGCACTGATTTTGACTGAAATGGATGGGAAAAACTTGCCCAGTCTTGTAAATTCAGATTCAGTCAAGAAGTACTATGCTTAAAGAAGAAAAGAGGCCAAAGTGAAAACCCACAAAGGGCACTTTGAGACCTTCTTTTAAAAAAACGGAGAGGCCAAGGTGAAAACCCGCAAAGGGCGCCTTGAGACTAAATGGGTTTTGAGTCGAAAACCCAAAAAGGGCAGCTCAAATTGTGATCAAAGATGGGGCATGCGGTTTGCTATACCTGATTTAATGAAGAGAGGGTATGCAACATCTTGGGGTATCGACAAAGTACTCTAGATCTCCTAAACACATATTGAGCTTAAAACGGTCTTCAAAATGTTCGCCCAGAGAAGCTCAGTCGCGATATCCTGGGGCACCTATTTTCTCCCCTCACTATTTTGTATTCCAAAGAATGTTTGCTTTCTTTAATTAACCTATTCTTTTCAGATTTTGTTCCTGATAAATTTCAGTTTTGTCCATCATTATGATCATTTTCAAGCATTTTGTATTGAAGTAACGATTAATGGACTAATAATACTTTCTACTAAAGGAGTTTTGCATATTACTCGAAACTTCAAACAGACTATTATTTAGAACTCGCAAGCCTAAGGGTTGGAAATATTTGAGAAAGAAACTCTAAATAGTGACTATTTCTTCGGATTTTCTGTTAAAAATATCGCTAAACGAGAAGACATGATATTACGCCGCTGATACAACTTTGAAGAACAACGAGCAATGACAACCTGCACATTAAAAAGAGATCATTCTCATGACATTCTCGCATTCATGAAAATATCATCCATAATACATCTAGTTAGGAGCATTCGATTCATTCGATCATTGCATCCTAATCATTATGCATAAGCATAGGTCCATAAAATCGATTCTCAATGTGTTAGGTCCCCCAGAGGACTGTAGCAAGATCGGGTGAATCCACAAGTCCTATACCTCCTGGTTGCAAGAGGTCTGATCAAATCTACCATGGAGAATCTTATCTTCCTAAAGTTACAAAGTGGAGCAGACAGCCATTAACCTTATCTCCCCGGTTGCAAAGTGGAGCAGTTGAAGTTACAAGTCTTATCTCCTCGGTTGCAAAAGGAGCAGTTGAAGTTACACATCTTATCTCTCCGGTTACGTGAGAAGATCATGGCAAGCCTTATCTCCCCCGGTTGCAATGAGCAGTCAAGACAATGGATCTTATTTCCCCGGTTGCAAAGTGGAACAGAGCAAAGCTAAAAGTTACAAGTCCTATACTCAAGTTGCAGAGAGGTCGATAAAATTTACCATGTTGCAACAAAGGTATTAAAGCCACAAATCTTATCTCCTTGAAGTTGCAAGAGCAGACATTAAAGCCACAAGTCTTATTTCCCAAGTTGCAAAGTGGAAAAGATTAAAGTTACAAATCTTATACCTGTGAAGTTGCAAGAGGGTCGGATCAAATTTACCAAAACCAAGCCTTATCTCCCCGGTTGCAAAATGAGCATCAAGATAGTAAATCTTATCTCCTAAAGTTGCGGCAGAGCATTGAAGCTACAAGTCTAATATCTTGAATTGATCAAGCGCTAGTTCCTATGCCCTCAAGATGCAAAGCAGTGATGGAATGAAGCTACTCAAAGAAGAAAAGCACCAAAAGAAGTCAAGATTCAACGAGACCGGGAAAATTGGCCCTTTTAAAGTTTTGTTTCATTCTCAATACACAAGAACGAGTAAAAGGGCAGCTGTAAGGGCCAAATCTTGCCTGGGCCCAATTAACCAAAAATACAAAACCAAAATAAAATATAAAGTCCAATCTTTTTTTTTACAAACCCAATAAAAAAAAAACACTTCAAAATTACATCTAACCCTACCCAAACACTAACCCTAGGCCCAAATGGCCCAAAACCTAAACCAAATCAAAAACAAGAAAACCCTAGCTAAGGTGCACCGCAGATGCCTCCAACGCCGCTGCTCCTTCACGCCCCCGCCACGCACAACCTTCGCATCTGCAAAGGGCAACGATAGCACAAAGAAAGAAAACAAAATATATTGTATTTGTTTTTCTTCAACATTCGCTATAAAAACCAAGAAAACATTTGTATTTTTTTACTACCAACAAAATCAATACAAAAAAAAACAAAAGCGCATCAAGCAAAGGTTTTTTATCTTCTTTTCTTTATATTTTTCTTTTTTTTCCTTTTCAAACTGCTTTTATATACATACAAAGATTTTTTTATTTTTTTATTTTTTAAACTACATATATACAATATTAAAATATAGTATAAAATAAAAAAGAGAAAAAAATCACCTTTTTTTCCTGGCCGTGGCACTGTGGAGCCGATTTACAGAGACGATGGTGATCGACGCTGGAGTTCTCGACGGAGCTCGCAGGCTCTCGGGCCCTGCAGAGAAGAATAAAAGGGGGAAGGGGTTCTTTTTTTCCTGAAAACAAGTTCAAATGATTTTTTAAAAATTTTGGGCTTAAATAGAACCCAAAAATGGCGTTGCTTTACTTGGCCTCCCGGCGCCAAAACGGTATCGTTATGGGGAGGCCGACCCGAACCTCACCCAATAAGCTAGGATCCGCGTGTTTTGGGTAAAAATGGGATATTTATGCACACAGCCCTTCCACTTTTTTACTGTTTTGCAATCAAGTTCTTATTTGTTTTTAATTTTACCCCATAACATCAGCGATTTCGCTTGATCCTCGCTTGAGCGACGCTGCTTTGGAGAAGGGAAATTTTCCCTTTAGGCCCTCCTTGTTATTCGCGCTGCTCAATAGGTCCTTTTCCTTTTATTTATTTTTAGATTTGCCCCAACTTCTGCTTTAAAATCAATTTAGTCCCTCCTTGGTTATTTTACCATTTAATTATTAAAATTAGTTAATTTATTATTATTATTGCTATTATTATTATTACCACTATTATTATTACTATTATTACCATTATCATTATTTTTATTTTTATTTTTATTACTATTATCATTATTATTATTATTATTATTATTATTACTATCATTTTTAATTTGTTTTTTATATTTTTATTCTTTTATTTATTTTTTATTTTCACAATATTCTATTTAAACTTTCTTTTTTTTTTTTACTTGTTTATTTCATTTTCGCCATTATCATTGTTATTTTATTCTGTTATTTATTTATTTACTACTTTTCATGTACTTTCAAAATTTAGATTTGTTATTATTATTATTGTTGTTGTTATTGTTATTGTTATTATATTGTCATTTACATTATTATCCTTTTCTAAATTAAAGCATATAAGTTAAATAAAAGCTTATTCTTGGGAATTCAAAAATGTTGTGTCCTAACTCACTGGATGTGACATTTGTTATCTCGAGGTAAGGATTTCTAAAAATAAAGGCAATATTCTGTATTTAGAATTTTGAGAAATCGTGCCCTAACTTACTAGGTTCTGATTTTTCATTTGACCCAAATAATTGAATATCCTTCTTAAGCTTAAATGCATGAGTTTTAAAAGTCAAAAGACAAGCTTAGTTTCGAGGATTTGAAATGTCGATCCTAACTCATCTGGCGTGACATTTTACTTCTTCTAAATAAGAGGGTATTAGCATCCAATTTAATTTATTCAAGTTTTCTTTTAAAATAATGAGGATCGTGATTTTAAAATCTTTTCAAAATTTTGACTTTAAGACGTTAATTAATCAATTAGGTACCAATTTTGGGCGCATGAGGGTGCTAATCCTTCCTCGTATGAACCGACTCATTCCAACCTGCTTTATCAAATTTTGCAAAGCAAAATCATTGTTTTAATAAATCAAAATATTTTAATGATCAATCTCAAGGTGATTCGATCACACTCTAAAAAAAGATTGGTGGCGACTCCATTTTCGCTTTTAAAGTCGATCGTGTTTGTTTTTAAAAAAATGGTTTCGATAGCTTAGGATACTATATTTAAATCTAAATCAACTAAATTATGTACGAGCTATATATGGAACTCACTCTAATACCTTGAACCATTTCCACCTTAGGTCTCAGAGAATTAGCTTTAATTGGCTCGCTTTTTGAATAACACATCTTGTAAGCGTATGACAACATTTAAAACATCGTGAAATGATCTCTAACGATTTCTCCGACCTATTAAAGTGATGCTTGATGACTCGATTTTTAAGGTGATGAGAAATTATATGTAAAAACATTGCCACTTGCTCATCAACAAGTATGTTCTCTCGACCACTTCAATCCCCTAAAGTTTGTAACATCTCACATAGTTTAAAAAGGTAATTATATTCATCCTAACTTATTCAATACAAAGTTTCATTACTAGCATATACAAGTCTTTTCACATAATCTCTGCTTTCAGATAAAAATCTAAAATATATTATCTAATCCTTGGTCTATAAGTATGTAGGCTATGGATGACACCTAATGTAACTAAGAACCAACTCGAACTTTTCACATTTGCAACCCATCACAATGTTAGACCAATTCTTTTTACGCTCTCACTTTGTACAATTAAAGGCAGATTTAGCCATTACAAAGAAGATATTAAAGTGTTACATATCTTCAATCATAGTAAAAGGGTCACATTTCTTCAATACTAATTTCAATAACAAGAAACAAAATCAAAGAATTTAATTGCCAAAGAACTTATAATGATTTAGTGAATACAATAAGCTCAACTATGGGTGGGGAAGCAATCAACAAGCCAAAGAAGAAGACGAAGCTAATAACACACAATAAAGAAAAATGAACAATACATATTAAGAATCTTTGCAAAGCATAAAATAGAAATTACAACTATCTTTGTAAGTAAAAACCTTGAAATTCATTTCTTTATCAAATTTCATTCAACAAAATCAACTCTTTGTTTAGCAAATAATAATGTCTTGAATAAAAATTATAGTTGTTTTAAAAGAAAAGTTAATTATGAACATCTAAACTTGAAATACATCCACATCCAAATTACATAATTTCCATTTTTGCGCTTAAATATACGTATATTATATGAAATTTTTAAAAATTCAATCTTGAATTTACCTTTTAAAAGCTTGTATTCATCCTCACATTGTAATTAACTAATGTTATATTTGAATTAATAATTGTGCTTAGAAAAAGATATATTATTTTGTTTGAATAGTTAAAATTTTTAAAAGGAAAAAATAATATAAATTTAACAATTTTTGTAGGAAAAGAAAAGAAATAATTGAATACATTAATTTTTTTTATAAGGTATATATTGAATAGTTAAATAAAAAGGGCTCAACTTTCTTAATATAACATTTCACTTAAACTAAAAAAGGTATTTAAATAAGGTCTTATTTTATTTTATTTTGTATTAACTCAATTCAATTATAGGTATACAGTAAGAAACATGAACAATGTGCTCATTAAAAATAATTTCTAAAATGAAATTTAGATGATACTACTTGTTGGTTTGGTTTGAAAATCTTAAAGAGTATTTTTGGGTATTTGTCAAAGTCAAGCACAACATAAACGTAATGAAACCTTGGGTGCTCTTCCCTTCTCTTCTTGTTTTGGGGGAGAGAGAAAGAAGAAGTTGATTGTTGACCAATTTCTATATCTACCGAGATTATATTATTTTTGTCTAAATTTTATAATAAAATTATATTTTAAAAAATAGAATTTTTTTATTGTGTATAAAAATAAAATTATTATAAGTAATAGTAAAAGAGTTATTAAGTTATTATTATAAAAGTTAAATACATTCATTTTCTTTTTTCCTTCCAAAAAAAAAAAAAGTGTTGGGGTCATTGTTTTTTTTTTTTTTTGAGATTTCAGATTGGGCTTTTATAAAATGAAACATAAGTACATTAGTGGGCATAAAAGAAAAGGTTCAAGAAAAACTAGCCCCTAGAACAAAACTAAGCGTAAAACGACTCCAAAAGCAAATATTACCCTAAGGAAACAGTAACCTAAAGCTTCCTAAAGATCCAAAATTAAAAACAATTAAAAATAAATGTAATATTCTAGAGCCATATTAATGGCGCCTCTTGAGTTGCCCAATTAGAAAAATCGTCACCGCTCAAACCACATCAATCAGATTTCTTCTCGCTTATACGCTTGCCTCCCAAAATGGCTGCTCACTCATCGCTTTGATAGTCACGATTTCACCTCACCACTTTCATTTTCATCATTTTATTTTCAAACCGATTATCCTCTCTTCCCTTTCCTTCCGCATTTCTTCTTTCATCGCTTTTCCTCTAGCTTCTCGCCTAGTGCACCCTTCTTTTCCAACTCTTCCAGATGCTCAACAGAGACGGATGCTTCCGATCGTAAATTTCATCCTTCCCTTCATTGTTTTCGCTGCAATGGTATGTGCTAGTTTATTCGCCGTCGTGGAATGTATTCAAACTCGCAACTTTTGATTTTCGCTTTAGTTGTTGAATATCATGAATATAAGCCCGATCTTTGATTTATCTTCATTTCTTGTTTTGCATTTCTTTATTATCGTTAATGCATCCCCTTCAATGATGAGTTCACCATCGCATGTCAATGCCGAGTTGTTTTGCTATCCTACAAGCGATTGCTTCAAAGAAGAAGGTTGATTCAACTCAGGTGAATCTTGGATAAAGATAATAGAACCGAGCCTTCTCTGCTTCGCTACGATTCTCACCGCCGCTTGACCAATCTTTCCATCGTAAGTCGCGTACAAGTTTATTTTCACGCTTTAGTCCGTGGATGTCGCCATCTTATTACTCCGTAAGGTCTTTTGGTAATTTTCTTCTATTCCTTTCATTCTAATATGTAGCTTTTGATGAAATTTGATGTTTCTTTCCTAATCTACTTATCTTTTCATGTACTTACTTGTTTCTATCTCCCCAAATTGCCCATAGCGCATAAACAAAAGACTCGTGATCGAGAAGGGTTAATTTGTTCAAAACCCATGTAAGCCACCGAATGAACTCCAAATGCTGTGATTTTAGTATTTCAAAAAAGTAGTTCTTTCCATACTGCTTTTGTGACATGTGGCACTCTCAATAAATGGTTGTTTATTTCACCTTCTTTTCCACGCCGAGGACAAGTTCTATTGTTGGAGAGCTCAAGATGCATGTTAACCCTTGTAGGAAGATAGTTCCACGATATTCTCCAAATAGTAATTTTGATCTTAGAGGGAAGATTAAGTAACCATAGTTTTTTGTAAAATTTTCTATAGTCACCAGAAAGCATAAGCTCTAGGATCTGCTTCAATACCTCGTAATAGTTTATAGGCATCGCGCATCAGAATTCACCCGAGAGCGCCCACTCCAAGCTAGTATGTCATCATGGGCCTCTTTTGCAAGCTGGATGCTAAGAATCTTAGTCGCCACATCCGCCGGGAAGGTAGATCCTATTAGCTCTTCTTTCCATTTTCATCGCTTCTCATCAATAAGTTCGCAACTTTAAAATCACACAAATTATTAACGCAGATGATAAACTAGCATTTTTAAAACTGCATCCACAAATCATTCAAAGTCAAATCTCCGATCCTCTACCCACTTTCCAACAAAGACCATCTGTTAAGACTCCTTTGGTCGCCCATATGCTTTTCCATGTAAACTAACAGCTTATTTCCCAAACGTGAATTTAAAAATTTTCATTCGAAAATATTTTGCTTTGAATACTTGTGCGACTAGTGAGTTATGATTAGTAAGGATCCTCCAACCTTGTTTAGCTAATAAAGCCACATTAAACTTTGCCGACTCCTAAATCCCATCCTCCTCATCTTTTTGTTGACACATATGTTGCCATTGGCACCAATAAATACCCTTTTTCCCATGTGCTTTTGCCACCAAAACTCTCGCTATAATCCTTTCGATCTCTCCACAAAGGAATTTGGAAGTAAAAACAAGACATAGCATAGATCGTAATAGCTTGAAGTAAAGATTTAATGAAAACCTCCTTGCCTCCTTGTGATAAAAAATCGCTACTCCATCCATTGATTCTAATCAGAATTTTTCTTTAAGGTTTGGAAAGATTCCTTTTTCGTCACAACCATATTGGAAAGCCTTCAAGTACTTTTCCATATCTCGTTGAGGATCGTGATTCTAAAATTGTCAATATCCGCTTTTACTCTTCTCAAGTGTTTGAACTGTAGAATATTGTAGATTTGTTAAAATTAACGACACAAAGACATTTTTCAGACTTAAGAATTCCTTTTAGCATCTCAAGGCCCATTATTTGTTGCTTCCCCAAACAAAGATAATACCATTTGCAAAGAGGAGATGTGAAATCGCTGCCCTCTCCTACTTGCCTCGCACCTTTATCGTGCCCCCTTTCATAGCCAATCTCATTAATGCCGATAAACCCTCATCGCATATTAGGAAGAGAAAAGGACTCAAGAGGGTCGCTTGTCTCAATCCTCTAGTGGCCTGAAAAACTCTTCCTCTTTTTCCCATTAATGTTGATTGCATATGATGCCGTGGTAATGCATTTCAAAATTAATTCCACCCACTTTTCTACAAAACCCATCCGCGACATTACTTCCTTTAGAAACCTCCACTCTACCCTATTGTAGGCTTTACTCATATCAAGTTTTACCGCCATATATCCTTTCTTCCTTGTGCTTTTTTGTTTAAATGTGTGTAGAATTTCATAAGCAAGAAGAACATTATCGTAAATTAACCTTCCTAGGATCCTTAAAGCACTTTGATCAGATCTATACATCCCCGACATAACTTGAAGCCTATTAGCAATTATCTTTGCCACAATTTTATATAGAACTGCATGCATAAAAACAATGAACAAGCTTATTGGTCGAAATTGACTAAACTACCCACCAAGGGTGGGGTTTTGAGTTTTTGGAATGAGTATGATGTCCGTGGAGTTTAACTGCCCAAGGCTCAGGGATCATTATTTAGAATTCCAAGACGTAACCTCCTCGTGCCCAAAACGCCCAAGATGTGTGTTTACTCTCCTCCTAACCTGCATCATAAAAATCAACACTCCTCGCTTCTCGCGCGAGATTCTGAACTCGTGCCCCTCATTAGCTCAACACGCCATTTTGCACAAAGCCACAAGCTCCTCTTGTGTCTTAAACCATGCAAGTAAATATAAACTATAGCCAAATTCCGATGTCCAAGTAAAAGAAAACCCAAAATGCAAAAGCCAATACTTGGAACCTTGACCTCCTTCCTTCCCTTTGTATGCCACCCCTTGTCTCTTATGGTGTATGCCACTTGCTACTACACCACACACTCTACTTGTGTTATTTTTCCCACATTTTATTCTTAAGGCCCACTCGCCAACTTCCAGTGGCTTTTTTTTCACCAAAACCAAATTTCCCCAAAGCTAATATTTGATCCCGGATCATGTAAGCCTCTAACTTCCAAAATCACTTATCCAATAGGTCCAACTCAGATTTAGCTTGCCTCCCTCTTTGTTCTCCAAAAATTTAAACGCTACTACTACGCCTAAGGCCCATTGGGCTCACAATTCTCCTAGGCCTAATTCCTTTTTGCACCCTAAAAATCTAAATTTTCCAAAGCCTTCCTTCTCATCCCAAACATTCTAGAGCTCTAAAACTCAAACCAAGCACTCTGAAACCTACAACAACACTCTGATTTATACCCCCATATGCACAAAATTTCTAAAACTGTGGTGTTACAATTTACTCTCCTTAAAATAATTTCATTCTCAAATTACTTTGTCTAAACTAATAAATTCAATTCTTCCACTACGCTTATCACAAGCACTCCTGATCTCTCCAAGAGCTAACATACTTTACTTAGCAACAAAACAAATAAATACCAAAATCGCTTCTACCATGTCCACTTAGAACTACCATCCATTACTTCTCTAGAACTCATATCTAGCGTCACGATTTAATCATTAAAAGTTTTATGCATTAGAAATTTCGGCGTTCCAACTGCTTAATCCACTTGAGCAAATTTATGGAATGTATGTTTCCGGAAGTCGTTCTCTTCCGAAAGCAATCAAAGTTCGGGGATTCTAAAGTAATCCACTATTGCAATCATCCGATCACATCAATAACTCATGCAAGCAATAGTAAGTGGGTACTTTACCGTGGACTTCTGCCTGAGGTACAAAGCACATGCCAAAATTAACCTCCAAAACCTTTCATAAAAACATATTTTGAAAAGCCCACTTTGAAAATGTTTTTGGGCCTAAACCTCAAAGCCGTAGTTTTGAAACTTGGCTCGATAATTAAATCAGAATATCCTCTAAACCCGGCCTATCTGGCTACGCACCGAATCTGCATATGTCACTGGGAAAAGACTGCTGAAAATCTTAAAATAAAACATCGAAGCTTGTCGAATTTTGGAAAATATATCTTGGAATAAACTTGCTATAAAACTCATTCATTTTTAAAACTTTAGTTTATAATATCCAATTTGAATAAATAGGTTTAAAACCATAAATCATTTCCTCACGAGTAATTTAATTTAAATAAACCATAGTTAAAGTAATACTAAAAACATAAAATGGCCTTTATTACAACCCAACAATCTAAATAAAGTACTTATATCAAAAATCAAGCATGGAATAATTGAACATCATCTCCTGCATGGGCCACCTTGTCCTCTCCGATCCTTGGCCCAAATATGTGCCAATATCGTTGAAAAAATAGTGTTTTAAATCCATCAGTCTGGTGCTTTTGTTGGCCGTGATGGGGTCATTGTTTTTGTCATGTTTATGGTGAATTTTCCACGTTATATGAATCACTACTATTTATGATGTTTTTTTAAAGAGTGAGTAGGATTTTTCTTTTTTGAAATTTTGTTGTCATTCACGTGCTTCCCACATTACATTATTTCTTATACTCTATTCGATTCATTTTGTATTATATATTATTATATTTTTTATAATTTATATATTTTTATTTCTATATTTTTTATCTATTTCTTTTTTTAGTGTTTAAAAGTGGTTAGGTCTACTTTTAATACAACTTGCGAATGATGGATTTTCTATTTGTTTTTTACCGCATCTTAATTTATATTTTTTCATGTGTTTAAATAAAAAAATGAATAACGGATTAGAGTGTAGAGATAATTAAATAATTAGTTCAATCATTGTAAAAAAATCAATTTCAAAAATCTTGAAATTTGTAAAAAATAAAAATTTGATAAACATAAATTAATAATAATAACATATGCATTCATTTTAAAAATTATAACAACAAAATTAAATATTTAAATTAATTTAAATTTTATTCAAACAGTTTTTAATCAAATTTTCACCCAGTTCAATTGATTTTTTATTAATTTATTTTTTCTCGATTTTATAGTACTGATCGAATCAATTCAATTCATCAATTTAATCCAATTTTAATAAACAAAACATAGCATTTAAACCATAGATTAATATATTATTTTTCTTGATAAATAAATTGAATTTAAAATTATTATAAATATTCTTTTGGATCATTTTACAAAATGTTATTGTTAAGCCCTTAAACCACTCCTTTACCTAAAACACACAAACCATTCCATTATTTCAAGAGGATACACATTTAACACAATGGTTTTAACTTAAAGCATTGCATGGTTATTTTACACATACAAACATCTTAATACATGGTTGAGATGGGGACTTTTCCCTTTTCAAAATTTAACATGCAGTAGATCCCTTCTTTCCTCTCAATTCGAACATCAAAGAAAATTAGCAGGAATAAGAAATTCTCCTAAGTATTTTAGTCTTTCTCCTTTCTTCTTTTTTTCACTGTCCCCCTCTAAGAAACCCAAGAACTTTGCTAGAACCCTTTTCGAATCCCAAAATCACATGCAAGACAAATCATATGAAG
The DNA here is from genome assembly GCA_025698515.1 of Gossypium sturtianum. NCBI lineage: Eukaryota > Viridiplantae > Streptophyta > Magnoliopsida > Malvales > Malvaceae > Gossypium > Gossypium sturtianum. The sequence goes on along the minus strand of CM046943.1, from coordinate 118,143,799 downwards.
TTGCTAGAACATTTGATGTAACTTTTTTTTTTAGGAACCAAATCATATGAAATATATATGGGAGTTTCATATGTTATGAAACATGCACCTGTCAGGATATTGATATCCTTGCAAATAAGGAAAAATTTCATAATCACAAAAGTATACTACACTTAAAATCAAAACCTAGATCTTTTAAAACTTAAAATCAACCCAATGGTCATTTCCAACTAAAATATCCAAATAAAAAGAAACTTAACCAAAAACCAAAGGCAAAATGCATTTGTTGATGAACCAAAATTGAAAAAAGTCTAAACTGCTACTGCTCTCACTGCTCATTCAACCCTTTACTATTTATCATAAAAATGAATGGAAAACATGAAACCAATAAAACTAAAAATGAACACATAATATTACATAAGGTTGAACAATTAAAGCATACTCATCTAGCATATGACTAAACTAAAATGACTCAAACAAGTAGTGCAAACACATAACAACGATAAAACATGAAAAAAAGACAATTTAGGAAATGGTTTAAGGTATATAACACTAGAAATGCAAGTTTCAGTAAGATTACATGGTCAAAAATGAACAATAATGGTATTATCAAGAAGAACCTCATCATAATAGCAATAATATATTGACAAAATATACATGTATAAACTAAAATTGAGTCATTGTTGGAAACACAATGCTAAAGAAAAGTAACTCTCATAAGCATAACAACAATATAAATAGGGATTAATCAAAAATTAAGAAGCATTAATAAGCAAAAAGTTTCCTTTGATCATATATCGCCTTTATTAGTAAATTGGCTCTTGATATCAGTCAATAAGAACATGACAAGCAACCTATTCTTTATTGGATGTCATACACTTTGGGGTGAAATGAGACAAAATTGATAGTTTAGTTTAAAAAGACTAATATGAGAGTTGGAGTATAGTTCAAGGGCCAATTTACTAATAAATCCTATTATATTCACATTACATACATTGATCACGTCAAATTCAAGAAGCAATATTACATAAACCATAAAATGAACACATAATTCAGGAAGCAATATTACATAATCCATTTTACGGCTCCAAAAACCAAGAATCCCCCTTATCAACTCTCTCACAACTACTGCTTGTATAAACTGAATGCCCAACAACCATTACAAGATTCTTAAGCTTGGCATAAGCTTGGCATACAGATAGTAATTACTGAACCATTACAAGTTTCCCATCATTTCTCAACATACCTAGACAGACAATTGAACAGATTATAAAAAAGATCAATACTTTGGGTATTCAATTCAACAAAGCTAAAACATAAATTACTGGAAAAGGAAAGATCTTGATCATCAAAGTTGAACTTCTCATTTGCAGCTTAGGAAAGTATAAATGAATTTTAAGGCAGATAAAAAATGTGGTTTTGATTTACATGAAAAACAAGATCAAAGGAGAGGTAGAAAGGGTAAACTCACCGAAAGCCTGGTAGGATAAAAATTTAGATCCAAGATCTCAGAGATTTTGTTTATTAAAAAAATATCAGATATGATGGTAAAGGGAAGAAGACCAACAAAAGGGAAAAAAATGGTGAAGAAAGCAGTAACAAAAAGAGACATAAAAATTTTTTGGGTAAGAAAAAATGGCAAAGATGAAAATGAAAGGAACATCAAAAGGGAGAAATGTTTACCTGAAGGATGCTAGATGAAGGGGAGAAGTGCTATGGCCGGAGTCGAGAGAAGTAAGGAATGACTGTCATTTGAGTGTTTTTGAGGTGAGAATTTGGTGAGGATAAAATAAGGTTCTTCAAGCACTGAATTAGTAATTGGTGGAGAGGGGAGGGGATAGAATTCAACAAATTTCCCTACATAAGCCCTGAATGGAATACACCTGTAATAGGGAATTCCATTGAACCAAATAGCTGTTTGTGTGGGCCTGAAAAATAGACTTGTAATAGACTTGTAATGGCATAGCCATTACATTGAACCAAACATCCCTTAAAGGGTTCAGCCAAGTAATCCCAAGCCTAAGAGATTTAGCTCATAGCTGGGTAAATCGAGTTCAAGTTTAATGCAGTAATCAACATCATCTTTTACAATTAAGTTCTAAAGGAAATGCGATAAGTATCAAAGGAGAAATTCGGAGATGTTGGCTTTCGCCTATTTAGTTCTCAACACCAAACATCACAATGTCTTCCAAAGACCAAAGATGATATGATCGTCTTCTCCTTCTTGACCACATTCCTTCTCGGTCCTTCCTTCTTTCCTATCAAAAGTTGCTCCTATTTTTTTTCTTCTATTCCAAAATTTGACTCTTTCTAGGGTTCCCCCTTTGGCTTTTATAGATTTGACCTTTTAGGGTAGGTCCATCAGCCTATAATCCTTTCTCTCTTTTTAGGTGGATTTTTCTAGTAAAGTACAATTTGGGACTAAGAACAGTACACATTAAGTCTTGACTAGGCATCTTCAGGTATTTCCATAGCATTTGTGTTGGCAAACTACCTGAAATTTGTCACGTCAAACCTTCAACCTCTACTCCTTCTCCTACACTTTGCACCTTCCAATCAACCACCAAACAAGTCCTTCCAACAAGCAATTAAAAGCAACGTGTAATAGTAGTTAAGGACAAACCAAGCTCTTTAAAGTAATGCTCTAAAAATACTAATGCAATATCCTAAAATGCAACTAGAATCACTTAAGTACAGGAAATTAATTAAGTCTAAAGGCATAAAATATAACTCTTTTCAAGAGTTATCACCAGGCTACTTATTCTTTAACTTAATCTTAACTTAATCTCCATTCCTTCACTAATTTGAAATTGCCAGAATTCATATCCCACACACATACCTTCATCCCATTACCCGTAGATATATGATTTACATACTATCCATGATTTTAGATTCATAGTTTAATCAATTTCATATAGATATATTTCAGTGTGAACAAAAAATATATATATAAAAGGGTCAATGTAGAAGCCCACCTGATCCTCACCTATTGTCGTTCAAAGCTCCAGATCCAACCATCTGACTAGAAATCACTACTCAAGGAACATAGAAATATTGTCAAAACCCATTCACATACCTTTAACCATTTCTCAAACATGGAAAACCCCATACAAAGCCGCCTTTTTCTTTAATCCTAACGTTCAACCAAAATTAACAGCTTACTCTTCAAGATTCCACCTGCATAACTGCAATACTCACCAGAATACGAAGTAATTTTCTACTTTAGATCCAATCTTTAGTTCCAGCCTAAGGGCAACAAACCCTAGACAGCTTCCTAAGAAAGCTACGACAACATTTTCAAAGGAAAGAAGAAGATAAAATGTCTCCCTCTCTCCAACCAATTTAACTAATATTTATTTACAGATAGGACCAATGTTCCCATAGAGACTTGACACGTGTCACACCATTTCACCATTATCCTCGTTAATGGTCTATAGTTGTAAATGCAAATATAAAAAATAATTCAATACGGACAATCCCTGGTCACCCTAACCAGAGGGGTCCTAATTATTATACTCACAATCCAACTAGAATTATTACTCTAATAACATGGCATACTATGCCTTTGGCAAGCACTCCTTTCGAAATCATCTCTACACCAGGCTGTTATCTCATTAAACGAAGAATCGGATATTAGGACTTTTCAGGCGGTGACATTACATACTCTTAACCACTTAACACAAGATTCTCCTTAATATATGACTGAAGATTAGGAAATAAAATTCTTACTAACTCTTGTGGTGGTTACTATACATCCAAACGTGTACATTAAATAATAATTTAGGTGAATTACTGTAACACCCCTTACCCGTACTCAAGCCGGAACAAGGTTTGAGGCATTACCTAACTAATCTTGCTTAAACATCTCGAATAGGGTTATAAAATTACGTTTAAACCCATCACTTGCATATACTCGGCCTAGGAGGCCCTAAACATACTTTTGAGAGGTATCAGAACTAATCCAGGAACTTTTACGAGTTCGAGAAACTTTTCGACAAAACAGGGGCCACACGCCCGTGTGGGTCTAGAGACATGCCCGTGTGCCCCTTAGGCATGCCCGTGCCTTCCACCCGTGGTCGACACTGACTAATTTCACATGGCCTTGGCACGCTCGTGGCCCTGGCCCGTGTGCCAAACCTTGACATTCTGGCTTATCCACACGGCCTATACACACGTCTGTGTGCTTCAGCCGTGTGGCGATTTAAATTCCAAGTGCAAGGTGCAGACTTCACATGGCCTGGGCATACACCTATGTGCTAGCCGTGTCTTCCACACGGTTTAGACACACGCCCATGTGTCTACCTATGTGGACAATTAGAAGGCTATTTACCAAGCCTTTTGCCACCCTACATTGCACGTATACATACACCAATCCCATTCAACATAATTCATGACCCAAAGACACATCTAAATACTCAATTCAACATCCATACACAAGTGTATACACTTCAAGAAAATCACTTTCATTAAGAAAAAGAATTTGCCAAGTATTTGCCTAACTTAAGGCCGTTTACAAAATGACTTTAGTAACATACATAGCCAACACTTTGGCTAACAATTACAACTTAACAAAATACTCGAGTCCTATACATGCCACACTCAAAATAATTCTAAATTATTATACCAAAGTGATGTCGATAGTGTGATTTTCGAACTCCTACGTCCACGATCCTCGAGTTGTCTTGGCAATACTACAAAGAAGAAGGGCAATGAAAGGGGTAAGCATAAAGCTTAGTAAGTTTGCATGGAAATAAATAGCAATAATAAGCTCATAATATAATCCATCCATGGCATTAACTAACCATACACGAGTCAAAGGCTTCTTGACATACTTACTTACGATTGCCCTTATTTAGCACATACCGTGCCACATATCGTAATCGTTTTTTTTCGTGACTCATTCACGAGTACCTGTAATCACTCATTCACATGACTTTAGTACAATTCTCATTTGTACTTCTAAACTCATCTACTTATCCCATTAATCACTATGGATGGTCAAAGACGCATATTCATCGTCATTGAAGTAGGTACATGATCGCTGTGATTTCAGAGTTTTAAATTTATAGTGATCGAACCTGGAACTAACTATAACAACGATTGAGGCAAGTGCACCTATCGAACAGTAGTATAGCTTAGGCAAGACCGGATTGTCGAACCCAAAGGAACCAAAAGTACTAATACTAAATTTCTTTTTATTATCTAGCCTAAAATAAGTGAAGTTTTTATTTAATCTAAATTTAACTAACTACTAAGCTAAAGACGCAAAGACAAAAAGAATGAATTGAGGAAATACTGTTGGAAAAACTCAGTTGATTAAGACGATACCCTTATGAAGAATCCACCTAGACTTCACTTGTTATCTAACTCTGAACCAGACGATTTATTCACTTGACTTTTTCCGTAAGACTCCCTAATGTATATTAAACCCTCTCTCGAAGCGAATAACGTCTAACCCTAGGTTGATTAATTGAAATCTCTTTCTAATTAAAACCCCTAGAATTGCATTAACTCGATCTATGGACTCCCATATTAGGTTTCACCCTAATCCGAAAAATCTCGTCACCCTATCTCTCTAGCGCGATCAACTCTGCTTAATTATGCTAGATCTACTCTTAAGCGGAGGACTTTTGCTCCTCCACCTAAGCACATCAAATTTGAATCCATATCCCAGAAATATTAACACAAGAATTAAGAACACATAATTAAGAACAAATCAAGTATTTATCATATAGTTTAGCAAACGATAACAAGATTGATCTAAGTTTCATCCCCTTCTGTATCGAAGGGTTTAGTTCATAATAATAAAAGAAAACATCTCGAGAAGAAAAGATAAAACAAAACATAAGAAATCCCTAAAACCCCTGAAGGAATTGAAGGAAAGATCCGCCGTCTTGAGTAGAATTCCGCTTCTTGAGATGGATCAACTGGCTATCTTCGAGTGTTTCCCACAAATCTGACCTTTTCATTTCTCGGCTCCTTGGCCTAGCTCATCGCCCTCTTCTAGGTTATACTTAGGGTGTTTATATAGGCTTTTGAAATAGGTTTCTTTTCCCTAAGTATCCTTTTCCGAAAGTGAAATTGCTCTTCTCCATAGCGGGGACACGGCCATGGCACACGCGCGTGTGAATCATCTTTAGGCCGTGTTCGAACTTTTAATGAGGTGACACGCCTGTGTAAATCATGATCAGGCCGTTTTCTAGTCTATCAAGGAGACACGGCTGTGTTGGCTCAAGTCCAGGCCATGTTGATTTTCACTTTGGCCCAATTTGGTCTGTTTTGAGCTCGTTTCTCGTTCTTTCCATCCTCTGGTGCTTTCCTGAGTATAAAACATGAAAAGAAAGGATTAAGAGCACCGTTTTACATAAATCAATGGATAAATCATCCAAAAGTATGCTAAATGTGGGATTAAAATATGTTACTTTTACGGTTTATCACATGCCCCCACACTTAAGCTTTTGCTTGTCCTCAAGCAAAATTCTCAACTTACAATTAAAATGAACTTTCCATGATTCAATATTCCTATCAACAATGTCTCATAATAATTCATAGATAATTTATACATGTATAATTTAACTCAAAGAGTCCTAAAGATTCAAACAATATAAGTCATACATTTGTAGCACAAAACATATGTGCTTCCCTTCATCTAAATAATTACCTCTGATCCAAAACCTACAAGGATTGACATCCTCACAAAAGATTCACTCAAATCACTCAAAGTGTTTAAGGTTCAGAATTAAGCACTCAAATGTCAAACCTAAAAAGTTAATCTCATAGGCTTGCATGAAAATCAAATCTCCACCACTATAATATGAAATGATGCACAAATCATGTAATATCCGAGATTTAGGGGTCCGGTATTTTATCTCGTGTTTATGTGCCTTTGTGTGTTGCATGACTATCTGAGTATGTTTGGGGGCTTCGGGTAACCTTGGGGTAACGTAGGAACCTTAGTGAAAATTTTGGGTTTTAAGCTTTTAGGGGAGAGCTAGGGGAGCTAGGCCTTAAGGGATTTAATATGGTGTTTGATGACACAACAAGTGAAGTGGTGGAGTGGCAAGGTGACGCCTAGGAGCAAGGGGGTTGTCGCTGCAAGGAGGGAGTTCAAGGGGAGAAGAGGTTCGAGCAACTTGGGCAGCATTTTAGGGATTCATTTTGGCGTCTGGAGGGGAGGTGTTGGAGATCGGCTGGGACACTGGAGTGTAGGAGGTTTGAAAGAGTCAAACACCTTGATGAGTGGTGGAAAGTAAAGTAGGAAGTTTGAATCATTCAAACTCATTTGAATGAGAGGATGTGAGTAAAATTAGGAGAGAAAGAGGGGATGAGGTGAGAGGCTTGAGAGTTGGCCGATTATGGGGTTCTAAGGGGGTGGAAATTTCAGTCATGTTAGAGGGGGTAGGTGTCGAATTTGTTTAGTGGCTGGAGTATTCATCTTTTGCGTTTTCTCCCTTCTCTAGTCTTGCCGAAAGTGTCAACAAGGGTAACTCAATTTCTGTCTTCTTCTTTTCCTATAGTCTAAAGCCGAAGGTAGGTGTGACCATTTGGGCATTTCGTTTACCATCTTTTCCCCTCTTGCCGAATTCTTAACATTCAATTTCTTCTCTTCCCGTTAGTTTATTCCTTCACTCCCTAAAAAGTGAAATTCACCCCCCACCTTCACCATAGCGAAACTTCTTAAACCTCAACCCTCTCTTCCTCTTTTCATCGATTATATCACTTTCAAAAGCCGAACCATACTTCTCAAAAACCTTAAACTTTTATCTCACTTTCCAAAAGCCGAATAACCTATCTTTGCACAAGAACCTTGGCCGAATCTCTCATTTATCTTTACCTTTCTCTCTTGTTGATCTATTCTTTTTTTTCTTTTTTATCTTGTGTATTCGTTCAACCTCATTTCTTAGCCGAATCTGTCAGTGCCGAATATCTAAGGGTGGTAAGGATCTCTTCTCTGTTGAGCTTTCTTTCTTCTTTCTCCTTGGTTTGCCGAAACCAAGAATCTAACCTTGTTCTTCTGTGTGGACGAAACCATGAAGGGTTGGGTTCGGGTCTTTTGTAGCCAGCATTAAGGGAGGAGGATCTTTCGGGATTCGATTGAGCAAGGTAGGGAGGATATAATGTTCGGCCAAAGGCCACATCTTTTGTTCATATGCAGTAAAGCCGAATTTAACATGGCTTATGTAGGGTGTTCGACAACCTTTAGATTCAAGCGAATAGTTTTGGGATTCTGTTGACTTTGCTAATGTGCCCTTTCAATCAAGTGTTCTTTAAGTTCCATTGTTATTTGGATTCAAGGTTTAACCGAGTTTTCTGACAAGATCTCATCTGATGGAATCGAGTACCAGTCAGATTAAGGGAGGGGTTGGACACGACGTCCCTACCCCTAAGTTCAAGAAGCGGTCTATTTCAGCAGTTCGGGATTGGCCACCGGGGTGTGGGCCAGCGTCAGAAAAAGATAAGCAAATCACTGTAGTCTCGTCGAGTGAGGACGTTAGGGAGATCGATAGTCTAGTTCTTTAGGTTTTCAAGTGTGTAGTTATTGCACTGTTTCTTAATGGCTTTAATAAATATATGTGTGTTTGTATGGTAGCCGAAATGGTGGCTGTGGTGGTGCTGTTACCTAATTTGGCTAATCCGGTAACCAGGTTAGTATACTATTTATGTTGAGGTTGTGGTTAACAACTGTGGATACATGTAAGCATGTTTTATATACATATCTAGTATGTTTATATGTTATATTGCCATTTCAGCATAATATGCTGTATGTGCATGGGGTTCGGGATATGTTGATTAAGGGGAAGTGTGTGCATTTATGTACGTGGGTGACTTTGTCATGATTAGTGATGGCCTCGAGCCTCATTGTGGATTGATGATGACCATGAGTCTCATCGTGGATATCTGTGATTTAATCACGTGGATCAGTGGCTAGACCACTAAGTGGACTTTGAGCGGTGTATCCGTCGGCATAGACCGCCAAAGAGGTGTGTAGCGGATGGAGGGTCGATTTAGTAATCCCCAGGTGTGTATTGGATGGATGTACGGGTGGTGTGTAGTGGATGGATACTAGGTTGGGTGGGCCATCATATTGCATTTCTATTTTGCTCATGGCATGTTGGTTTGATGTGGTTGTGGGGCTAAGCCCATTAGTGGAAACTGTGTCGTTTAATTACACACTGAGGGTTTGACTCACCCTATTATTTCCTAAAAACAATGCAGGTGACACATGATTCGTTGGGCCGGGTTGGAAGGGATTCGAGGTGGCCATGCAGAAGTGTTTTCCGTACATTTAATTTCAAACTGCTGGTTTTACTTTGGTTATTTCGTTTTTGTAATAAGGCCACTCCAACTATTTGGGATTTATGGTTTTAAGTTGGATTTGTTATTTAATAACTTTTAAAATGTGACATTGAAACGTTTTTACCACGGAGACATAAAATGAATCAGATTTTATACAACTTGGGCATTTTTATTCGGCAAACTACTATTTTTAATGACAACTCCTTAAACGAAGGGTTTATTTCTAAAGTAAAGTATGATTTCACTAATTAAACTAGAACTTGTTTCACCACTTTCCCGTAACATTCCAGATTCGGCTGTGGTGTTTGGGCCAGGTTTGGGGTGTTACAAATCAAAAGGTCTTTGAAAGGGTTGTAACGAGCTTGGGTTAAGGTGTGGATAAAGGCTGAATTAGAGGGTTAGAATCGAGATTGAATTGACAAATTACCTAACTAGAAACAATGAACTGAATAAAAGTAATTACATCAATTGAAAACTAATAATACGAGTTTCTTCTTCAATAATTGGAATTTAACGTATAAGCTCACCTAATCTCAAAACTAATAATGAATATACTTCAATTTTTTTTAAGAACAAGTCACAAATATTTACAATAATAAGAAAGTACTTTAACAACTGAAATGTAGAACATAGTTAGGCAACTGCTCAAAATCAAATCTCGACAAAAAGGGTAGTCAAAAAGGATGGTGATAACAAATACAAAGGGTTTTGGGTTAATATTAGTGGGTGAGTCAATAAAAAGGGTTGTTAGGATCAAAGGGGTTCACTAGGGGTTAATTGTACCACCCCAAACCCGGCCCAAACACCCCGACCAGCTCCGGCATGTCACTAAGAAGATTTTAGAAAAACTTGTCGCATCTTTTTTTTTTTAAAACATAGTTTAAACGTTTAGCGGGAAAACTTAATAATTTGAAAATTAAGTAAAAGAAATAAATTTTAATTAATGCCTTAATGAATAAAACTGAAATTTTGCCTCTGAGTTCTAGTATTTAAACACATGCCTTAATTTCAATTAATCGAGAAAAAAAATCTAAATGTATGGAAACCCGAAAACCGAAGCATAAAACCAATAAACAGTAGCCAGTGGCCTTATTACAATAAAATATAAAACCAGATAAATTAAAAATACTAAGGGAAAATAATAAAATCCACATCTTTTATTGAATCAAAATGAATCCATGCATGGCCACCTTGTGCTCCTCTCGGCCAGTCCTATGCACTAGGTGTTTACCGAAAAATGTTAAACAACGGGGTGAGTCACGAGACTCGGTGTGTGCAACCCTCATGCACCATCAGTTGGGCCTTAGCCCACGAAGCAGAATAACGAGAATATCATACAATAGGAATTATGCAAAGCCCATCCCAATCCTAGATCCATCCGCTACACACCACCCTTTACCCGCCAATCACACCATTGGGGATTTCTACAATCAACCCCGCCGCTACACACCATCGATGGCGGTCATGCTGCGATTATTTGCTCATCATCGATTTGTGACATAGTCACCAGCACAGATCGTGGCAGAGCCACTACAACAGATCGTGGCAGAGCCACCAGAACAGAACACTTCCCCTTTTATCAATCACCCAGCCCCTTGCAACATAGAAATCAGCATACATATCATATCATGTTAACGGAGACATTCAATTAAGAATGACAGAAATCACTAACCTAGTGATTCGCCTTTACCCACCACAGGTTTTCAACAACCATGCCAATATTTCGGCATTTAACAGAATATAACAGGTTTATATGCATACTAATCAAGCAATCTAAATGATGTGAGAATGTTACACACCTGATAAATACGTAGGACTACCCTCTATGTCGATACCCTCGCTAATCGGATCTACTACCCTTTGTCTACAACTTTGCTCAAAAGCCGGAAGAACGCGAAGTTGAGGTTTCCCCTATACCAATTAGACCCCTGAAGTAGGGTGATTCGAGTGCTACTGATTTAAAACCTTAGGCGATTGGATCTCCTTCAAATCCCGAAATACCACAAAAGAAAAAAAAACACAAGATCAGTCTCCATATAGCCATTCGGCTAGGGTCTCTGAAAATTGGGAAAAGATTGAATCACGCGAATCGACACTTACCTTCAGTTTCCTTTAAGATTCGGCACAAGCAGTCACCACAGAGGAAATTCGACAATCACAGGAGATGAGATCTAGGGATTTCGACTTTTAAGAAAATACCAGAAAGATGAACAAGAGAGATACTGATGCGTTTTCGGCTACAAGAACCAAACAAGAGCGTAGTTTTGGCTTTTAGTGAATGGAACAAGAATAACAATCGGGATCAGAAGATTCGGCTAGGGGGAATTTCAAAGAAGAAAAGAAAGGGTGAGGGAGGTGGTGATTTTCGGCTTTTGGAAGAGAAAAGATGAGAAAAGAAAACAAATGAGATGGCCTTCAAACTTTCGGCACACCCCTTGCCATACTAAACCGATTCTCCCCCCTCTCTTGTGTTTGATTTTTGGCCAACTCTGCAACCCAAAGGATAGCTCTCATCTTTTTCCCTTATCCTTATCAGAACTCACATCCAAAAGAGTCCTACATCACACCACTCCTTCCCTTTTTTTCTGCTCATTATCCACTTAAATAAAACATTAAAAGTCCCTAAATTTTAGCCTTGTTGCCGTCCCCTCCCTTGCTCCCTTTTAAGTGCCGAAATTGGCCCAATTTCTTGGGCCCCATACGGCCACACTTGGGCCTCCTCACCTGCCCAAAACGTCACTTAAAGCTACCCCTTTTCTGCGCCCCTTGTGACTGGGCCACAAGCCTAATTTGCTAACTTAAACAATAACTACTATATTTTAAGCCATAGAGTGTCTAAATAGAATGTTTAGTCAAAGCCTCGGCCCAATCCTTGAGCCCAATCTGGACCTCTAATTCTCAAATTGACACATTAAACATGTCTACACATTAAACGCATAAGCCCATTAATTCGGGATATTACATTAATTATGAAGGTAGGCTTTTTATGGAGTAAGTGGGTTAAATCCTAGGTGCCTTTATCATTTCTGTATATCAAATCAAAGATGTGGTCTCAACATATATAATCGAGGCAAGTTCTAGAATAACAGTTCAATGTTGACACACTCATAATCAAAAAGTGAGCATGAAAAAGGATATATGCTCTTATAAGGCTCAAAATCTCACAAAAATTATGGGTATTTTGATATCAACCTCATAAATTTCAAATTTCAAAGTAATATTCAAATTCGAGGTTAACAACCTAGAAAAATTTTTAATAATAGAAAAATAGACTTATGACTTGATTCTCTAGTATCTTAGAATTTAATTATCAATGCACCATTATCTATGACTTAATCTAAAACATATCAATAAAGATCATAAGTCATGGGAATTTCATTCTAATCATAATATGAGAAACTTACTTTAGAATAAGGCATAATTCAGGGATTTGAGAATAATGCAAAAAGTTTGGAATCCTTAAGGTTCACCCCCCACACTTAAGATGTACATTGCCCTCAATGTACAAAGATATATATATAGACAATTAAGTGTAAATTCAAAAGATATGGAGAGAGTTGAAGCTCCCTAAATTATGGATGAAATCCTTGCGTTGGAGGTGAAAGATAAGTTGGATGAGGTGTCTCTGGTGGTGGTACGGTGGTCGTCCATAGTCTCTGCGCTAGATGAAGAAATTGGGTAGCTCGTGCAGAATTAGCCAGGAAATAATAATAATAATTCAAACTATACTATTTAAATACTTAAAGAAAAGCAAGCTAAAGTGACGGAAAATAAAAAATGAAATAGAATTAAAAGAAAAGGTAAATGGACCATAGAGTCCTTATTGTTGAATGGTGATTTCTAAGGCTGTGGATATGGTGGTGGTCGTGGTGTGATTCCCAAGCAGCCTGAAGAACCTAAAACCAAGAAACTAAAATAAAATAAGTTAAATTAAGCAGAAGGGAAGTAAAGATAAGGAAATTAAAGCAAAAGAGAAAAACGAAGTAAAAACTAAATGGCCTCAAATATTCTTGGCTCATCGAATGATTGAAGCGGCTGGCATGAACTTATATAGATCGGTCTCCCTCTGGGAGACTATGCTTGATTCCTTCCGCTTCTTCGGCATTTGGTGTAGCTCAAGGGTTTTGGGAATGTATTGGAGAAGAAAAGTAGGGAGAGGGTTGGGAAAAATGAAAATGGTGGAAAGTTGAGAGTTTATGTTCCTCAAATAGGGGTGGGAGCACGGGCAGGGGCCACGCCCGTGCTCAATTTTAATAAGCTCGTGCTTTTCGTGATTTTGAATTTTGGGCGCGTTCAGGGTGCTTGGCCACGGTCGTGGTCAAGGTGCCACGCCCGTGTTCTTCACACGGTTGTTTAGAACGGGCGTGTTTAGCCCGTGTTCTACAAGTCAGTATAGTCCACGGTTGCTCAGCACGAGCGTGTCTTGCTCGTGTTTGGTAAGTCAGTATAGTCCACGGAAAGTCGGCACGGGCGTGGACTATTATCGCAGCCCGTGTTGGGAAAAAATTTCTTCTTTGTCGTGCACGGCTACTAGCACGCCCGTGGTTTGTCCCCTAGCTTCCACACGGCCACGGGCATGCCCGTGTGCAAGGCCGTGTGGTCTAAAACCTGCGCTTTATTGGATTAATTAGTATGGGATTAAACGCTAAAAATTGAGAATCTAATGTTAGTGAGGTTAGTGCTCGGGTTGCCTCCCGAGAAGCACTTGTTTAAAGTCTTAAGCTAGACTTACCCTGTTTTCATTTCTAGAAGAAAGTTTACGGTGCTGAAGCTCCTCTCTCATATCCCTAAAATCTTCACCATTATAGATTTTGAGTCGGTGACCATTTACCTTGAATGTGCCTTGAGTGGGATGAGTTACCTCTGTTGTGCCATAGGGAAAGATTGTTTTAATCATAAATGGGCCTGACCATCTTGATTTGATTTCAGAAACAATTTAAGCCTTGAGTTGTATAGCGGGACCAAGTCCCCTACTTGAATTGTTTGATTTCTTTTTAGACGAGCATCATGGCGTCACTTTGTTGCCTCATTGTATAGCTTCGAGTTCTCGTAGGCATCAGCTCTCCATTCGTTTAGCTTGTTCATCTGCATCATTCTTTTCTTTCCTGCAGCTTTAAGATCGTAATTTAAAAATTTTATAGCCCAAAAAGCTTTGTGTTCTAACTCGAATGGTAGATGACAGCTTTTCCCGTAGACAAGTTTGTATGAGGATGTTCCTAAAGGGGTTTTAAAGGCTGTTCTATAGGCCCATAAAGCGTCATCTACTTTTATTGCCCAATCTTTTCTATTTGATTCAACCGTTTAAGTTCTCAGCTTGCTACTTCAACTTGCCCACTGGTTTGAGGGTGATATGGGGTAGCTATCCTGTGGTGTACTCCATATTTTTTTAAGACTTTGTCAAATTAAGTATTACAGAAATGAGTGCCCTATCACTAATGATAGCTCTAGGTGTTCCAAATCGAGAGAATAGTTTCTTGAGAAACTTAACTACTACTCTAGCATCATTGGTAGGTAAAGCTTCAGCTTCCACCCATTTTGACATGTAATCAACTGCCACTAGGATGTATTTATTTCCAAATGAAATAGGGAATGGACCCATAAAATCAATACCCCATACATCAAATATTTCACATGATACCATATATGTTTGAGGCATTTCATCACTTTTAAAAGCATTACTGTTCTTTGGCATTTATCACACGGCGACATACTGTTGGCATCTTTGAATAGAGTGGGCCAATAAAAACTGATTCGAGTATTTTATGTGCTGTCTTAATACCCCTTTGTAGTGTCCTCTGAAGGTCCTAAATGGCAATGTTCGAGATTTTGCTTATACGCCTTTGTAACGCATCTTGAATCACACGATCTGCGTATATACGGGAAAAAAAGGGATCCTCCTAAAAATAGTTCTTCACATCAGAAAAGAATCGCTTCTTTTGATGATGTGTTAGCCTTTTCGGTAGGATGTTAGCAGCTAAAAAATTCACAATATCTGCAAACCAGGGTACCTCGCAGTTGGTTATAGAGAATAGTTGTTCTGCAGGGAACGAGTCGTTTATCTCTATCTCTTTACGTTCCTTTATGTGTGGATTTTTAAGTCTAGATAGGTGGTCTACTGCAAGATTTTCGGCTCCTTTCTTATCCTGAATTTCCAAATTGAATTCCTGCAAAAGTAAAATCCATCTTATGAGTCGAGGTTTTGGATCGGGTTTAGTTAAAAGATAACGAAGAGCAGAGTGGTCAGTGTAAACGACAACTTTTGATAATATTAAATATTGTCTGAATTTATCAAATGCAAAGACCACACTAGTAATTTCTTTTTCCGTGGTGGTGTAATTTTCTTCTTGCGTAGTTAATGTTTTCTTTGGCGTAATAGATCGGTTGGAAGTGCTTGTCTCTTCGCTATCCTAAAACTGCACCTACTTCAAAGTCACTGGCATCACACATTAGTTCAAAAGGGAGATTCCTATCAGGGGCAATTATAATTGGGGCGTTTATTAATTTCTCTTTAAGAATATTAAATGCATCTAAACATTCCTGATTAAAATTAAAAGGTACATCTTTTTCTAGCAATTTCGTTAGAGGCTTAGCTATTTTAGAAAAATCTTTAATAAATCTTCTATAAAATCTTGCATGTCCTAAAAAACTTCTAATAGCCTTAACTGAACTAGGAGGAGGTAATTTTTCTATGGTTTCGACCTTTGCTTTATCTACCTCGATTCCTTTACTAGAAATTTTATGTCCCAATACAATTCCATCTTGTACCATAAAGTGACATTTTTCCCAATTTAAAACAAGGTTTCTTTCCTCACATCTCATTAGAACTCGTTTTAAATTTTTAAGGCAAAGATGGAAAGAATTACTGAATACAGAGAAATCATCCATAAATAGCTCCATAATGTCTTCTACAAGTTCGTCAAAGATTGCCAACATACAATGCTGAAAAGTAGCAGGAGCATTACATAATCCAAAAGGCATTCTACGATAAGCAAGCGCACAAGTATGGGCATGTGAATGTTGTCTTCTCTTGATCTTCAAGTGCTATTGGGATTTGGAAATAGCCGGAGAGTCCATCTAGGAAGCAATAGTACATATGCCCAGATAACCTTTCTAACATTTGATCAATGAAGGGTAAAGGAAAATGATCTTTTCTAGTGGCGTCGTTCAGCTTCCTGTAATCAATGCAAACTCTCCAACCTCTGACTGTTCTGGTGGGAATTAGTTTATTCTTTTCATTGGCTATCACCGTCATGCCTCCTTTCTTTGGAACAACCTGCACAGGACTTACCCAATTGATGTCAGAAATAGGATAAATTATTCCAGCATCTAGAAGTTTAATTACCTCAGCTTTCACAACTTCTTTTACGTTGGGATTCAATCGTCTATGAGGTTGCACACATGGCTTGTATTCCTCTTCCATTAAAATTTTTGGGTGCAAAACAATGGGCTTATTCCTTAATGTCGAGATTTTCCAAGCTATGGCTCTTTTATGTTCTCTTAGTACTGTATCAACTCCTCTTTTTCCTTGGGTTCTAATTCTGAAGAGATAATTACCGGTAGCGTAGAATTGTCCCCGAGGAATGCATATTCTAAGTGTTTCAGCAACTGTTTTAATTCTAATTTCGACGGCTCATCAATGGAGGGTTTTTGTTTTAGTTTGTCATTGACTTTAATGCTCTCTTCTTTCGTATGTCTAGATGAAAATGTATTCAAATTCAGCTCGTCAACTTCATCTTCTTCCCCCTCTTCTTGAGTCAGGCACAGTTCCATCGTGTCATCATGTATAATTTCCTGTAATGAGTTTTGAATGATATGATCAGTGGTATCAACAAAATAACAGGAATTATCTTGTTCTCTAGAATATCGCATGGCATCATAAATTTGGAAAATAATTTCCTCATCGCCTATCCTTAATGCAAGTTTCTTGTCACCTACATCGATAATGACCCCTAGCAGTAGCTAAAAAAGGGCGCCCTAAAATTAAGGGAACCTCAATGTCCTCATCCATGTCAAGCACAACAAAATCAACAGGGAAAATAAATTTATCAATTTTTACCAAGACATCTTCGATAACTCCTCTAGGATATTTAATAGATCTATCAGCTAACTAAATACTCATCCTAGTGGGTTTTGGTTCCCCCAGATCTAGTTGTTTAAACATTTTATAAGGCATTAAATTAATACTGGCACCTAGATCAACTAATGCTTTCTTAATATATAAACTACCAATTAAATAGGGAATAGTAAAACTTTCTGGGTCTTTTAATTTGGTTGGTAACTTGTTTTGGAGGATGGCTGAACATTATTCATTAAGCTCCACTGTTGATACTTCTTCAAGCTTCCTTTTATTCGTCAGGAGTTCTTTTAAGAATTTTGCGTACGTCGACATTTGTGAAATGGCTTCAACAAAGGGTAAGTTAATATGTATTTGTTTAAAAAGTTCAAGAAATTTACCGTATTGGGCATCTAATCGGTCTTTCTTCAACTTTGCTGGGTATGGGATTGGTGGTTTACTTTCTTTGCGCACTGGAGTTACATCCTCAACTCTCTCATCCTTTGCTTTGTCATCTTCATGTGGTATTTTTTTCTTTGGTTCGACTAACTCCTTTCCACTTCTCAGTGTAACCGCCTTTACCTGTTTTGTTCCTTTAGAAAAAATCTCTGATCGAATTTCAGAAACCATCTTAGTAAGTTGTCCAACTGACTTAGTAAGTTCCCCAACTTGATTCTCGATCCCCTTAATTGATGCCTGTTGATTCTTAAGGGTGGTTTCAGTGTCTTGGAGACGGTTATCTGTGGCTGCCATGAATTTTGTCAGCATCTCTTCAAGGTTCGGACTCTTTTTCTGTGGATAGGGCTGATTTTGGAAATTTTGAGGAGGTTGTTGTCTTTGAATTCCTTGATTTCCTTGACCTCCCCATGAAAAATTTGGGTGGTTCCTCCAACCTGGATTATAAGTATTACTATAAGAGTTATTACTAGATCTGAAATTATTACCTATATAGTTCATCTGTTCGCTTTCTGTGCCCAGTTGGTAGGGTGGGTACTCAGGATTCGCCACAGTTCCACTTGCGTCGCACTGCATTACTGGATGTACCTGCGAAGAACACAAACTATCAAGCTTTTTATTCATCATCTCTACCTGTGTTGATAGCATGGTTACTGCGTTGAGGTTGAAAAATCTGGGTGATTTTGTTGGTTTTGTCCTTGTAACCCGCCAGCGATAGTTATTGGTGACATCTCTTCAATAAACTCGTAGGTCATTTCGGGAGTTCTGTTGTTCGGGGTTCCACCTGTGTGGTGAATCAATTAGTTGCCTCGTTGAGGGGTTTACACCATTATAGAAAGTTTGGACTTGGAGCCACAAGGGTAAACCATGGTGCGGACACCTTCTCAAGAGATCCTTGTATCTCTCCCATGCGTCGTATAATGTCTCTAAATCCATCTGCACAAAAGAAGAGATATCATTCCGTAATTTGGCCGTTTTGGCCGGTGGGAAATATTTTAATAAAAAATTTTCGGTCATTTGATCCCATGTAGTGATTGACCCTCGTGGTAACGAGTTTAACCATTGTTTGGCTTTATTCCTTAATGAAAAGGGAAATAACCGAAGACGGATGGCATCATCAGAAACGCCATTTATTTTGAAGGTATCACAGAACTCTAAAAAATTAGCTATATGAGTATTTGGGTCTTCGTCCTGTAAACCATCAAATTGAACAAATTGTTGAATCATTTGTATAGTGTTAGGCTTTAATTCAAAATTATTAGCAGCTATAGCAGGCCTAACAATACTTGATTCTGGCTCTGTTAAATGAGGTTTAGCAAAATCATACATAGTACGCGCGAGCATTATTTTTACGCCACATCTTGTGGTGGTGGATTATTCTCGTCCATCCCTTCAGTAGGATTGGATCTGCCTTCTCGCTCTTTTTCTGTGTAATTTAGGGCTCGCCTAATTTCTCTGCGATTCCTGCGAGCGGTAGCTTCAATATCATTGTCGTATACTAGTGGTCCTCTCGGGTTCCTTCTAGTCTTAAACTAAAGGTACCTGCTAGGAAAAGAAAGAAAGAAAATTTAGCAAAGTTAAAAACAAAACAAAAATAAAAATAAATGTAAATTGTGGAAAATAATGGCTAAAGTAATAAAAATAAAGCTTTCTTAATATTTTAGTTCCCCCGCAACGGCGCCAAAAACTTGATCACTGTGATTTCAGAGTTTTAAATTTATAATGATCGAACCTGGAACTAACTATAACAATGATTGAGGCAAGTGCACCTATCGAACAGTAGTATAGCTTAGGCAAGACCGGATTGTCGAACCCAAAGGAACCAAAAGAACTAATACTAACTTTCTTTTTATTATCTAGCCTAAAATAAGTGAAGTTGTTATTTAATCTAAATTTAACTAACTACTAAGCTAAAGATGCAAAGACAAAAAGAATGAATTGAGGAAATACTGTTGGAAAAACTCAGTTGATTAAGACGATACCCTTAGGAAGAATCCACGGACTTCACCTGTTATCTAACTCGAACAGCACGATTTATTCACTTGACTTGATCCGTAAGACTCCCTAATGTATATTAAACCCTTTCTCGAAGCGAATAACGTCTAACCCTAGGTTGATTAATTGAAATCTCTTTCTAATTAAAACACCTAGAATTGCATTAACTCGATCTATGGACTCCCATATTAGGTTTCACCCTAATCTGGCAAAATCTCCGTCACCCTATCTCTAGGCGCGCGATCAACTCCGTTTAATTATGCTAGATCTACTCTTAAGCAAGGACTTCTGCTCCACCACCTAAGCACATCAAATTTGAATCAATATCCCGAAAATATTAACACAAGAATTAAGAACACATAATTAAGAACAAATCAAGTATTTATCATATAGTTCAAAGCAAATGATAACAAGATTCATCTAAGTTTCATCCCCTTCTGTGTATCTGAAGGGTTTAGTTCATAATAATAAAAGAAAACATCTCGTAAGAAAAGATAAAACAAAACATAAAAATCCCTAAAAACCCTAGAAGGAATTGAAGGAGAGATCCGCCGTCTTGAGTAGAATTTCCGGCTTCTTGAGATGGATCAGCGGCTATCGTCGAGTGTTTCCCACAAATCGACCTTTTCGGCTCGGCTCCTTGGCCTAGCTCACCGCCCTCTTCTAGGTTATACTTAGGGTGTTTATATAGGCTTTTGAAATAGGTTTCTTTTCCCTAAGTATCCCTTTCCGAGTGAAATTGCTCTTCTCACACGATAGGGACACGGCCATGGCACACGCGTGAATCGTGTGAATCGTTCGGACTTTTAAGGCCGTGTTCGGACTTTTAATGAGGTGACACGCCCATGTAAATCGTGATCAGCCGTGTTCTAGTCTATCAAGGAGACACGGTCGTGTTGGCTCAAGTCCAGGCCGTGTCGATTTTCACTTTGGCCCAATTTGGTCCGTTTTGAGCCCGTTTCTCGTTCTTTCCATCCTCCGGTGCTTTCCTGAGTATAAAACATGAAAAGAAAGGATTAAGAGCACCTTTTTACATAAATCAAGGGATAAATCATCCAAAAGTATGCTAAATGTGGGATTAAAATATGTTACTTTTATGGTTTATTAGTACAAAGCCAATGCCACATCCCCGAGGTGGTCTTACATGGAGTCACCCCTAAATGCCAATGCCATATCCGGATATGGTCTTATATGGGCTTTCACATCGAGTATCGATGCCACATCCCAAATATGGTCTTAAACAATTTTCATAATCACTTCTGAAGCCATATCCCGAATATGGTCTTATACGGGATCTTAACCCGGTGCCAAGGCCATGTCCCGGACATGGTCTTATACGGGACCCTACCCATTTCTCATCTCGATGATAGCAATCTCATATTCATTATAGTCCGCTAGGACTTCAACATCATATTCAACATTAATTTCTCAATTTAATGAAGTATCATGCACCAATGTGATACCGAGCATTCCCAATTATGCTAACATAAATATTACATTAATCACATACAAACTTACCTCGTTTTCAAAATGAGCTAGTTCGTCGGTTTAGTCCAAGACTTTGTTCTTTCCCCGATCGAGGCGGATTCTCGATTCTTCTTGATCTATAATAGAAAATTAGCTCATTTTAATCACTACATTAATAAAAGCATCTCAACAATCATGCTTAGGCAAAATTACTATTTTGCCCCTAGACTTTGACAAAATGACCATTTTGCCCCTAGGCTCGGAAATTAATTCTAATCACATTTCTACCTTCAACAAGCCTAGGTGAACATTTAATACTCTTATAGCCATCATCAAAACTCAACATTTCACATATTTACTACAAATTTGTAACCTTTTCATTAAGGTCTCATTAGGTGTTTTCAAAACAACACCTTTCACAAAAGTTGTTCATCTAACAACTAAGACTCAATTTCTTCCACAAAAATGCAGCAATTAACTATAATAGCTCTCATGGAAAAACTCTAAACCTTTCACCATATTGCACATTAGTCCCCTCATTTGAATGCTTAAGCCTTAAGGGTCTCAAAAGTATAATTATTTTCAAGAAAAAGTCACTAGAACACTTACTTGAATGTATGAGAGCTTGCTAAAATTTTGAGCATTCAAAAACCCCTATTTGCTTGCTATTTTCGGTGGAGAAGGATGAGAAAAAAGATGGACATCATCTTTTCTTTATCCTAATATTAAACTAACAATTTAATCCACCAAACATCACCAACTTTGACCAACTTGGTCAATTCTTGTCCCCTATAAAGTCTATGGCCGGCCAAGCTAATATTGGGGGTCTAATTGCCTTTTAAAGACCTCCAATTTCCAATCTATGGCTCTTTGGTACCTTTAACTTATAGAATGGAACTTTCGCACTTATGCGATTTAGTCCTTTTTTGCGATTAAACATGAAATCGCTAAAATTATAGCACCAAAATTCTCATTGACATATACTATCATGCTCTGACTCATAATATAACATGGAAATAAATTTCTCTAATCTCGGATTAGTTGTCCCGAGATCACTATTCCGACTAGCCCCTAAATCGGGCTGTTACAACTCTTCCCCTTAAGGATTTTCGTCCTCGAAAATCTTACCGATGAAAAGGTTGGGATATTGGTTTCTCATCGTTTCCTCGGGCTCCCATGTATCCTTTTCTATTCCGTGCCTTTGCCAGAGAAATTTCACTAGGGCTATGCTTTTTTTTCTTAACTGGTTAACCTCTCGCGCCAAAATTCTAACCGGTTCTTCACCATAAGTTAAATTCGGTTGTACCTCTACCTCCGTCGGAACTATGACGTGCGAAGGGTCTGAACGGTATCGGTGCAAGATGGATACATGAAAGACATCATGAATCTTTTCCAGCTCAGGTGGCAAGGCCAACCGATAAGCTACCGGTCATATCCTCTCAGTAACTTAATAAGGTCCGATAAAATGCAGACTCAATTTGCCTTTCCGGCCAAATTGAGGATTTTCCTCCAAGGTGATACTTTCAAGAACACTTTATCACCGATTTTGAAATCTATCTCTTTCCTTTTCAAATTCGAATAGGACTTTTGTCTATCTGAGGCGACTTTCAAACAGTCACGTATCACCTTTACCTTCTTTTCAGTTTCCTTAACCAAGTTGACCCCGTGTATCTGTTTCTCTCTGAGTTCTGACCAATACAAGGGCGTTCGGCACTTACGCCCATACAATGCCTCATAAGGCGCCATTTTTAAACTTGACTGAAAGTTGTTGTTGTAGGCGAATTCCACCAATGGCAAGTATTTCTCCCAATTACCTTGGAATTCCAAAACACAACATCGAAGCATGTCTTCAAGTATCTGAACTACCCTCTCTGACTGCTCGTCGATTTGTGGATGAAAGGCTGCACTAAAAATCAATTTCGTGCCCATGGCCTATTGCAACTTTTTCCAAAACTGTGACGTGAATCTCGGATCTCTATCTGTAATGATTGATAACGGTACACCATGGAGTCTTACTATCTCTGACATGTATAAGTCTACTAATTTATCAAGCGAATAGTCGACTCGCACTGGTATGAAATGGGCTGACTTTGTGAGTCTATCAACCACTACCCATACTGCATCTTTCTTCTTTGGAGTCAACAGTAAGCCCGCCACGAAGTCCATGGTAATGAGGTCCCATTTCCACTCAGGAACCATAATGGGACGAAGTAAACCCGAAGGTACTTGATGTTCAGCCTTCACTTGCTGAAAAATCAGGCATTTCGATACAAACTCAGAAATGTCTTTCTTCATACCAAGCCACCAATACCATTTCCTCAAATCATTGTACATCTTCGTGCTGCCTGGGTGTACATTCAAACATCCGCTATGCGCTTCGTGCAAGATTCTATGAATAAGCTCATCATTTCTGGGTACACAGACCCTATCTCAAAATGTCAGACATCTATCAGGATTTACTCGAAAGTCTGACTCAACGTTCGACTCACATAAAACTCTCTTGGCTTGCAAACTGTTATCATCTTTCTGAGCTTCAAAAATCTCTTGGAGAAACAATGGTTTAGCCCTCAATTCGACTAAGACGAAACCATCATCCAACAAAGTAATCTGAGTACTCATGGCTCTTAGTGCAAACAATGATTTTCTGTTCAAAGCGTCGGCGACTACGTTCGCCTTTCCCAGATGGTAGTCAATTACCAACTCATAATCCTTAATCAGCTCTAACCACCTTCGTTGCCTCAAATTCAATTCCTTTTGAGTCATCAAATATTTTAGCCTTTTATGGTCGGTGAAAATCCGACACTTTTCACCATATAAATGATGTCTCTAAATTTTCAACGCAAACACAATTGCGGCCAACTCCAAATCATGAGTCGGGTAATTCTTCTCGTCCGGCTTTAATTGCCTAGAGGCATAAGCAACCACCTTACCCTCTTGTATAAGTACACAACCCAATCCGTTCAAGGACGCGTCACTATAAACCACAAATTCTCTTCCCGGCTCAGGTTGCACCAAAGCAGAGCCTCGATCCAATGATGTCTTGATTTCTCAAAACTCTATTGACACTTTTCTGTCCAATCGAACTTCATATTTTTTTGCAAAAGTCTCGTCATCGGGGTAGCTATCATGGAAAACCCCTTGAAAAAAAGCCTATAATAGCCGGCTAGGCCTAGAAAACTCCTTACTTCGTTACGCTCCTCGGCGGTTTCCAATCAACAATTGCTGAAATCTTAATCGGGTCTACTCTAATTCCATCTCCCGAGACAATGTGCCCCAAAAATCCCACTTCCTTGAACCAAAATTCACTCTTACTGAATTTGGCAAACAATTTCTCTTCTCTAGAACTTGTAGAACCATGCTTAAATGCTCGGCATGATCGTTCTCATCCCGAGAGTAGATTAGTATGTCGTTGATGAAAACCACAACAAATTTATCCAAATATGACCGAAAAATTTGATTCATCAAATCCATGAAGATCGCCGGGGCATTCGTTAGACCAAAAGGCATGACCAAAAATTCATATTGGCCATACCTAGTCCTAAACGCGGTTTTCGGCACATCCGAGTCCTTGACTCTCAACTGATAGTACCCTGACCTCAAATCTATCTTGGAAAACACCGTGGCTCCCTTCAATTGATCGAATAGATCGTCGATCCTCGGTAACTGGTACTTGTTCTTCACAGTTACCTTGTTGAGTTGTCGATAATCTATACATAGTCTCATAAAACCATCTTTCTTCTTTATAAATAAAATGGGAGCACCCCACGGAGAGAAACTCGGCCTTGCAAAGCCTTTATCCGTTAGTTTTAGCTCTTTCAGCTCGGTTGGATCCATTCTATATGGAGCAATAGAAATAGGGGCAGTACCCAGAGCTAACTCAATCCCAAATTCAACTTCTCTAACTGGAGGTAATCCTGGTAACTCTTCCGGGAAAACATCTAGTTACTCGCATACTATGGGTACCGACTCAATTTTCAAATCAGTCTCTTTAATGTTCAACACAAAGGCAAGGTAAGCCTCGTACCCCTTCCTCAAATACTTCTGAGTCGACAGAGTTGAAATCACTACTGATGACCTATCAGGCTTATCTGATTCAACACAAATAATATTACCATTTTCATCTCTCAACTCAATATGCTTCCTCCCACAATTCACAATTACTCCATGAGTAACTAACCAATCCATCCCAAGGATGACATCAAACTCATCAAACGACAATAGCATAAGATCAACAGGGAAACAATGACCTTTAATCATCAAAGGGCAACCTTTGCAAACTCTATCAACCAACACACACTTGCCTAGGGGATTAGACACTCTTATGATGAATTCGGTAGACTCTATAGGCATGCTCATGCTAGAGACTAATTTCATGCATATGTATGAGTGGATAGATCCCGGGTCAATTAAAGCTATAACACGAGTATTATGGAGAGAAAAGGTACCCATGATTACGTCGGGGGAAGATGCCTCTTCACGAGCACAAATGGCATATGTCCTCGTCGGTGCTCTACCTTAACTCTAGCAGCTTGCTCTCTAGATGGATTCTTGCTACCCATCTCATTTCCTGGGTTTCTCAGTGGTCTTCCCCTAGCAGTACTTCTCGATCTTGCATTCTGAGGCTTTTCTTTCTCGCCCACCTCGGGACAGTCTCTGATAAAATGGTCTAAGGACCCACATCTGAAACAAGCTTTCTCATTATCTCGACATTCACCAGAATGGCGCCTGCCACACTGAGGGAATTCCGGTCTACTTGGTCGGACGTTTCCCACACTAGCAACTGATGTGGTCTGCCCTTTCGACCCCGAAAATTGCTTGCCTATACTTCGGGTAGAAAATCTCGCTGAAGTGACTGATCGAGTAGCGAAATCCCTCAATTTCTTAGATGAGGATTGGTAGGACTTATTTAATTGCCTTTTTCTCGAGTCACAGGACTCATTCTTAGCTCTTCTCTTCTCTTTAGCCAACTCTTCGGCTTTACAAGCCCTATCCACCAATACTACAAATTATTTTAACTCTAGGACTACAACATATAAACGGATGTCTTCATTCAGTCCGTCCTCGAATCGCTTGCACATGACTACCTCGGTAGACACGCACTCCCGGGCATATTTTCTAAGCCGAACAAACTCCCGTTCGTAGTCAGTCACTAACATACGGCCTTGCTTCAGTTTCAGGAACTCCTTCCTCTTATGGTCGATGAACCTCTGACTGATGTACTTCTTCTGGTATTCCTCTTGGAAAAATTCCCAGTTAAATCTCTCCCTTGGCACCATCGACACAAGGGTGTTCCACCATCGGTAGGCTGAATCTCTCAGGAGAGATACCGTACACTTTAAGCACTCCTCAGGCGTGCAGGATAACTCATCGAATACCCTGATGGTATTCTCGAGCCAGAATTTCGCTCTCTCCGGGTCATCGTCCGTATTTGCCCAAAATTCCTCGGCTCCTTGCTTCCGGATCTTATCCACCGAAGGCCTTTCTCTTCTCACCACCTCAACCACTTAAGGAGCTACTGGAGCGAGTTGAGGAATTGGTGGAGGTGGAGGTGGAGGCGGTTGAGCGTTAGGATTTGCTCGGCTATACTTAGTATACCAGTTGCTCATCATGTGGAGAAAGGCTTCTCGAGCCTCTTTCCTTTCACCCAAGGTCTCGGGTCTACTATTAGCTGGCGCGGTCCCTTGAGCGGGAGCCGGCACGTTATTTGCAGCATCATCGGCTGCAGTTCGATCTGGATTAGAATCAATATACTATATAAAACACAATTTTTAAACGTCAAGAGCCGTCACACTATCGTTACTCAAACACTCTTACATATGGCATGTATAGCTAGACTCGTACTTACACTACGTTAGTCCTAGAATTGACTAAACCGTAGCTTTGATACCAATAAATGTAACACCCATTACCCGTATTCAAGCCGGAATAGGGTTTGAGGCATTACCTAACTAATCTTGCTTAAACATCTCGAATAGTGTTACAAAATTTCGTTTAAACCCATCACTTGCACATACTCAACCTAGGAGGCCCTAAACATACTTCTGAGAGGTATCGAAACTAATCTGGGAACTTTTACGAGTTCGAGAAACTTTTTGACAAAACAGGGGCCACACGCCCATGTGGGTCTAGAGACATGCCCGTGTGCCCCTTAGGCATGCCCGTGTCTTCCACCCGTGGTCGACACTGACTAATTTCACACGGCCTTGGAACGCCCGTGGCCCTGGCCCACATGCCAAACCTTGACATTCTAGCTTATCCACACGGCCTATACACACGTCTGTGTGCTTCAGCCGTGTGGCGATTTAAATTCCAAGTGC
The DNA here is from genome assembly GCA_025698515.1 of Gossypium sturtianum. NCBI lineage: Eukaryota > Viridiplantae > Streptophyta > Magnoliopsida > Malvales > Malvaceae > Gossypium > Gossypium sturtianum. The sequence goes on along the minus strand of CM046943.1, from coordinate 118,116,235 downwards.
AAGGTCCAGACTTCACACGGCCTGGGCATACGCCCATGTGCTAGCTGTGCCTTCCACACGGTTTAGACACACACCCGTGTGTCTACCCATGTGGACAATTAGAAGGCTATTTACTAAGCCCTTTGCCACCCTACATTGCACGTATACATACACCAATCCCATTCAACATAATTCATGACCCAAAGACACATCTAAATACTCAATTCAACATCCATACACAAGGGCAAACACTTTAAGAAAATCACTTTCATTAAGCAAAAGAATTTGCCAAGTATTTGCCTAACTTAAGGCCGTTTACAAAATGACTTTAGTAACATACATAGCCAACACTTTGGCTAACAATTACAACTTAACAAAATACTCGAGTCCTATACATGCTATACTTAAAATAAGTATAAATTGTTATACCAAAGTGATGTCGATAGTGTGATTTCCGAACTCCTACGTCCACGATCCTCGAGTTATCTTGGCAATACTACAAAGAAAAAGGGCAATGAAAGGGGTAAGCATAAAGCTTAGTAAGTTTGCATGGAAATAAATAGCAATAATAAGCTCATAATATAATCCATCCATGGCATTAACTAACCATACACGAGTCAAAGGCTTCTTGACATAACTTACTTACGATTGCCCTTATTTAGCACATACCGTGCCATATATCGTAATCATTTTTTTCGTGACTCATTCACGAGTACTTGATCACTCATTCACATGACTTTAGTACAATTCTCATTTGTACTTCTAAACTCATCTACTTATCCCATTAATCACTATGGATGGTCAAAGATGCATATTCATCATCATTGAAGTAGGAACAAAGCCAATGCCACATCCCCGAGGTGGTCTTACATGGAGTCACCCCTAAATGCCAATACCATATCCCGGATATGGTCTTATATGGGCTTTCACATAAAGTATCGATGCCACATCCCGAATATGGTGTTAAACGATTTTCATAATCACTTCCGAAGCCATATCCCGGATATGGTCTTATACAGGATCTTAACCCGGTGCTGAGGCCATGTCCCGGACATGGTCTTATACGGGACCCTACCCATTTCTCATCTCGATGATAGCAATCTCATATTCATTATAGTCCGCTAGGACTTCAACATCATATTCAACATTAATTTCTCAATTTAACGAAGTATCATGCATCAATGTGATACCGAGCATTCCCAATTATGCTAACATAAATATTGCATTAATCACATACAAACTTACCTCGTTTTCAAAATGAGCTAGTTCGTCAGTTTAGTCCAAGACTTTGTTCTTTCCCCGATCGAGGCTGATTCTCGATTCTTCTTGCTCTATAATAGCAAATTAGCTCATTTTAATCACTACATTAATAAAAGCATCTCAACAATCATGCTTAGGAAAAATTATTATTTTGCCCCTAGACTTTGACAAAATGACCATTTTGCCCCTAGGCTCAGAAATTAATTCTAATCACATTTCTACCTTCAACAAGCCTAGGTGAACATTTAATACTCTTATAGCTATCATCAAAACTCAACATTTCACATTTTTACTACAAATTTGTAACCCTTTCATTAATGTCACATTAGGTGTTTTCAAAACAACACATTTCACAAAAGTTGTTCATCTAACAACTAAGACTCAATTTCTTCCACAAAAATGTAGCAATTAACTATAATATCTCTCATGGCAAAACTCTAAAATTTTCACCATATTGCACATTAGTCCCCTCATTTGAAAGCTTAAGCCTTAGGGGTCTCAAAAGTACACTTATTTTCAAGAAAAGGTCACTAGAATACTTACTTGAATGGATGAGAGCTTGTTGAAATTTTGAGCATTCAAAAACCCCTATTTTCTTGCTATTTTCGATGGAGAAGGATGAGCAAAAAGATGGACATCATCTTTTCTTTATCCTAATATTAAACTAACAATTTAGTCCACCAAACATCACCAACTTTGAACAACTTGGTCAATTCTTGTCCCCTAAGAAATCTATGGCCGGCCAAGCTAATATTGGGGGTCTAATTGCCTTTTAAAGACCTCCAATTTCAAATCAATGTCTATTTGGTACCCTTAACTTATAGAATGGAACTTTCGCACTTATGCGATTTAGTCCTTTTTCGCGATTAAACATGAAATCGCTAAAATTAAAGCACCAAAATTCTCATGCACATATACTATCATGCTCTGACTCATAATATAACATGGAAATAAATTTCTCTAATCTCGGATTAGTGGTCTTGAGATCTCTATTCCGACTAGCCCCTAAATTGGGCTGTTACAATTACACTACGCCAGACAGACTTTTTACTACTATGCGCCAAAAATTCAAACCCGCTAGAACTGGGGTATTACAGATGAAATTAATTAAAGTGTGATGGATTTCTAATTATACTAAAATTAACCTAAGTATGCTTAAATATTAAAATAAACACAGAAGAAATAAGTATGCAAGTTTTAAAAGTAATCACAATAGTATTCATGTGTTAGAATAATTTTACTTCCTAACTTAGAATTATTCAAACAATGTTAAAAGATGTTACGGGAATTCCGTGGCAACTCGACCTTTTACTAACCCTAATTTACGAGTGCTTGGCTTCTTTGGAAGACCTAAGCTTAACCTTTTAGCCTCTTTGCATATTTCTATTCCAAATCCAACTTCAAAATTACATTTCAAGGCATCGTCTAAGAAATCACACTTATTAAATTATTAAGTTTTTCTAGCATATGTATATGTTCAAGCAACTTAGTATTTTAATAAGAAGAAATCAGATTATGTAAGGTAACAAAATATTTCTATACTGAAACAGTTTAAGCACATTAATCCTAGAGTTATGGAAGGTAATAAAGTTCTTTCGATATTATTACTAATTTGACCTAATTTCATCATAAAAAGATCAAACATGCACCATTCAGATGTTATGCCAATTATTTACAATCTAGTTCTGATTTAATAATTAATTCAATTGCATCTCTACATTTATAATGTATGAATAACATGTTCATGATTTTATCTGAATGAATAAAAAGATCAAATGCATAGAACATCTTTAACAGAATTAAATAATCTAAGATACATAATTTAAATGATTTTAACACCAACAAAATTAAGCAATCATGATTATCTTAAAACAAAAAACTCAGTTGCAATCAAGTTTCTTGAATTGAACAAAAAATAAAAGATTGAAGGGTAAAAGAAATGCTAAGTCATTTTTTTGTGGTTCTCCAAGGCTTTGCTTGCTTTGCTCCTCCTTCGTTCTTCTTTTCTTGTCGTATCTACCAAGCTTAATAGCTTTTAACATGGTCGAATGTGGCTACTCTCAAAGCCTTGCAAACACTCTTTGAAGAATGGGAAAAAAGTAAAAGAATATAAAAGAGATGGTGAGTAAGGGATTAATGAAATGGAAAGAAAATGTCTCAATATTTATACTAGTGAGGAACCCCTTGAGTTTGCTATTTTTAGCATGATAATCCCCCTTTTTATCTCATGCATGGCCGGCCCCTTGTGTTAAGACTAAATCTTTCTCCTATTGCACCAAACTGTGTCAAAACGACAAAAATATGTCAAATTAGCATGTAAATAAGTAAGATTACAACTTTATCTTTAACCTTTTTTCCTGCTTAATAAATTTGTAATAAAACTACAAAATTTTCTATAAAAATACTCAGAATTTGCATGAATTATTAGTCAAAACGTGCTGTAAATGTCTATATAATTTTGAGCTATCACACACCCAAACTTAATTCATTACTCGTCCTGGGTAATGCTAACTTACATTAGAACTCAAGGAGGCACTTTTGCAAAATTCCTTTCAAACGAAATCAATCTTTCCCATAGTCATATGTTTAGCAAACTTATGCTCAAAAATAGAAAGTTTGAAGTCATGCAACTTGAGTACATATATCACTCAATTATTTTCAAAGATTAATATGCTAAAAAAATATGTACTAAATATCTTCTCTTAACAAATGTGTACTAAGTATTTTCCAATCAAATTTTATTTCCCTCAATTAAACTAAGTGGCAGTCCTAAAGTTTAATTATGCCTTCATATGTTGAACTCAGTAATTCCTCTCCACTAGTCAGCACATAAATCTAAATCAATAGGTCTTTAATAAGGTTGTAACATGGCTTGGGTTAAGGTGGGAAAAAGATAGATAATTTTTAGGCTAGAACCTTAGACTCAACTTACCTCGAACCTTCCAAGTACAATTATCCCAAAAATGCCAACTCTTTTGAGTTTGAGTAAACATGCTCTATGTACATCTTTTTCAACAACTGGATTTTTTTAACATAAACAATTATGCTTCCTTGAGCATACAACTCAGTGTTTTGAGCAATCCAGTACTTCTCATTAACTCCCCCAAACTTAATCACATAAATATTCTAGATGCACCAAGTCTAAGATTTGAGATAAGTAGAGATACATATTGAAGAAAGGATGGTTGATTAATGTAAGGTTTAGAAAAAAAGTAGGTCATATAGCTCAAATTAAGGTTTCAAGGGATAATTATGACTAAGGTTGGCTTTGAAGGCTCAAACGGCCCAAACAAATTTGCCTAAATCATTTTGAAATTACCATGCCTCTTAAGATTTTGCCTCAAGGAAATTACTTAGTCAATTCTAAAGGCTTAAACTTTCATGCATACTTAGTTTTTTCTAAGGAATTAAATTTTCATGGTTTTACTTATACAAAATTATTAAGTTTATCATTTTCTTCATAATTAAGCTAGTATAATAAATAATTAAAAAATAAAATTTTATACATACTAAAGGTAACATAATTAAACGAAAATTAAATTTTTAAGCAATATTTTACTTAAGCATAACTTGATGGAAAAATTTAATTTTCGACAAAAATCTCATAAAATTTTTAATTTCTAGTCCCCCCACTAAAGAGAAACAATGTCTTCATTGTTTAAAACACAGGCTAGAAAGGGCAAAATCAAAGAAGTGAATGCGAACTGTGCACTAGGTAGGGTCCCAAGAAATGGAGGTGAGTCAATTTTGACTGCTTAAATACCAAGTTCCTTGATAGAGTCAATCCTAAACATGCACATTCTCATCACCACACTTCTTATTTTTCCTGGAATCTAAAAATAATGTGCAAGTTTGCTCAATTTATTCATAATTGCAACTTAATATTTATTAAACTAAAAAATTAAAATAGTAGTAAAGAAAAAATGAAATAAATGGCAATTGAAAATATAAAATAACGATAGAGAAAATTTAAGAGAACTACCACATTTTTATTTGGAATTGTCATTGACTGAAATAATGTTAAAGTGTCATCTATCGTACCAACCATACTCATCTAGGAAGTAATCATATTCTTACCCAACAAATCTGACCAACATCTGATTAGGGAAAGAAAACTAGAAATGATATTTCCTGGTGGTCTCATTTAACTTCCTATAATTCATGCAAATCCTCCAACCTGTGACTCAAATATTTGAAATAATTTATCTTATACCCTTCTTGTGTCTTTCCAAAACCACAAGTGACTCTTCTTCTTGATTCTTGGTGAACACAACTGAAATAATGACAATTAAAGTCAAATATAGACCCAAACAATCATATTTCAAATTAGGAGAAAAAATCTTCAATTCCAATTCTACGGAATCTTCAATCAAGCTTTTGGTTGCGTGTACTCCCAAGATGATAACTTTAACGATTCGAGTGGAACTCCCTGAGTGAACCCCTTTGAATTAGCTTCTAACAAGCCAAATTCCTCGTCATCATCATCACTTGGCGAATCCACTAGTATAATATGTTCTAACGGATCGTCTAGAGAATTGAGTTCCAATTCTATAGAAGCCAGCGATTCTATCTCAGAAATAGCAGAGCAGTCTTCAACTACATTTGGGGATTTAGTAGCATTGAAGTCATTAAAAGTCGCATTGTCAACAAAAATTTTCTTAAATTGAGTATCTTGTTGCTGCTTCTGGAACAGTTGAGGATATGGGCAATGTAGAATTTTAAATCTATTTGTACCACTGTGTTGCGGTACAACTACAACGTTGGCCTCTGGTGTGGAACCCTCAAGACTGCTTTCTTGCGAAAATGTTTTGGTAGAGGTCGCGGGAACATCCTTTTGAAATGTGGGGATTTTATCTTTGGTTGGAATTTCCTCTTTGTTCTGAGTACCAGAAGGTTCACTTTCAAATTCAACCCCCTTGGTTTCCAATGACTTCCCACTCCTCAAGGTGACAATTTTGCAATGCTTCTTACCCGTATTTCGTGGGTTTTATGTATCGCTGGGGTCTATTTCGAAGTTCATTGGTTAGCTAACCCACTTGGTTTCCTAAATTCTTCAACGTTGTTGTTTGGCTTTGGATAAGTGCACCATTCTTTGCTATGTTTGCCTTCAATAGATTCTTAAGATTATTTGAAGATTCAGTTGGTTGGGGTTGTTGCACTTGTTGAGAATATTCCAGTGGATAATTTGGTCAAGGTGGCATATAAGAGTTGCTAGGGCTCGGCCATTGGTTACTCCATGAGAAATTTGGATGATTCTGCCTTAAAGGATTGTACAAATTTGACTGCGGACCACTCCAGTTCTGATTTCCCTTTTAATATTTTGACTCTAGATTCAATGAGAAATTTTCAAAGAAATGACCATCCCCACAGTATACACAAGAAATATTCTCAAACTAGTTTGACTACTGACTTGTCAGATTACCATTTAAACCATTAGTAGTAATGTTCTTAAGCATAGAACACGTAGAAGATACCTAGTTTGCTTCATGTACTCCTACCACTTTTCTTCTCGTGGCTGCTCTATTAGCCGACCACTAATAATTGTTGCTAGAAATCCTTTCAAGAATTTCATAAGCTTCAATGTATGATTTAGAAAGAAGGGTTCCATTTGCTGAAACATCCACCATCATTCTAGTATCAGCATTAAAACCAATACAAAAAGTCTCCATTTGAACGCAATAAGGAATTTCATGATGAAAGCACTTTCGTAATAACTCCATGAACTGCTCCCATGCCTCATGTAAATATTCTGCATCAAATTGTTGAATGAAGTGATTTCATTTCGGAGCTTGGCATTCAGAGAGGGAGGAAAGTATTTCATTAAGAAACGTTCAGCCAACTCTTGCCATGTAGTTATGGAACTGGACGGTAGGGTGTTCAACCACACTCATGCTCTATCTCTTAAGGAGAATGGAAATAATTTCAATCTCAAGGTGTCCCCGGTCACCCTTGCTAATTTGAAAGAGTCATTCACTTCCATGAACAGTCGAAGATGTAGATGTGAATCCTCAGTAGGCATCCTACTAAATTGGTCCACTTTTTGAAGCATTTCGAACATGACGGGCTTTAGTTCGAATTGTGGAGCCTCGATTTCAGGTTTCACAATACCCAGATTGAGTTCATTGAAGAGAGGAACGACATTATTGAATGACACAGTTTCTATCATCGGCAACAATGATCGAATTGTGAGCATTATAAGCAAATGTCCTCCTTGAACATGTTCAAGAGAATCCATTATCACCTGAAAAATAACAAAAAATATTAAAGTAAAAACAAAATAAAATTGAACTAAATTGCAAGATAATAAATTTCAAAAATAATTGACTAAAATAACAGTCCCCGACGATGACGCCAAAAACATGTCTCAAAAAAATTCGATTGATGTGCAAATATACACAATCGCTGACAAGTAATAAAGTAGTAAGTAAGAGTTATCGTATTGTTTATGTGAATCAAGAATTGCAAAATTAATACTTGGCAAGTTGGTTAGTGATGAAAAAAAGTAAAGTGTGATGGATTTCTAATTATACTAAAACTAACCTAAGTATGCTTAAATATTAAAATAAACACAAAAGAAATAAGTTTACAAGTTTTAAGAGTAATCACAATAACTTGCATGTGCTAGAATACTTTTCCTTCCTCACTTAGAATTATTTAAACAATGTTAAAAGATGTTACGGAAATTCCGTGACAACTCGACTTTTTATTAACCCTGATTTTACGAGTGTTTGACTTCTTTCGAAAACCTAAGCTTAACCTTTTAGTCTCCTTGCATATCTCTATGCAAGTCCTACTTCAAGATTACCTTTCTAGGCATCGTCTAAGAAATCACACTTATTAAATTATTAAGTTTTTCTAGCATATGTCTATGTTCAAGCAACTTAGTATTTTAATAAGTAGAAATCAGATTATGTGAGGTAACAATAATATTTTTATACCGAAACAGTTTAATCACATTAATCCTAGAGTTATGTAAGGTAATAAAGTTCTTTCGATATTATTACAAATTTGACCTAATTTCATCATAAAAAGATCAAACATGCATCATTCAGATATTGTGTCAATTAATTATAATCTGGTTTTGATTTAATAATTAATTCAATTGCATCTCTACATTTATAATGCATGAATAACATGTTCATGATTTTATCTGAGTGAATAAACAGATCAAATGCATTGAACATATTTAACAAAATTAAATAATCTAAGCTACATAATTTAAATTATTCTAACACCAACAAAATTAAAGCAATCATGATTATGTTAAAAGTAGAAAACTCAGTTGCAATCAAGTTTCTTGAATTGAACAAAAAAAGATTGAAGGGTAAAAGAAATGCTAAGTCGTTTCTGGTGGTTCTCTGAGGCACAGCTAACTATGCTCCTCCTTCATTCTTCTTTTCTTGTCGTGACTACCAAGATTAATAGCTTTTAATATGGCCAAATGTGGCTGCTCTCAAAGCTTTGCAAACACTCTTTTAAGAATGAAAAAAAATTAAAAGAAGAGATGGTGAGTGAGGGATGGATAAAAAATGTCTTTCTATTTATACTAGTGAGAAGCCCCTTGAATTTTCTATTTTTAGCATGATAATCCCTTTTATTTCACTCATGCATGGCTGACCCCTTGTGTTAAGGAAGGAAGGTGAATAACTTGCTAAATTTAGCTAGCTCATGCATGATTCATGGGAAGGAGTTGAATGGTCACATAAGAAAGTTGTTGTGGAGATTTGTGATATTTTATCTAGTCTTCGATGCCTAAATTAATTATTTTTACGGACGGTTAAACTTCTCGTAGCCAAATTGGCCTCTTTCCTCCCTTAGTGGACGATTTGGGCTTCAAAATTGTTGGTAGACTTGTCCACTTTAATGATCCAATTGCGAGCTGGGTCAAAATTAATTTAAAGTCCAACAGATGAATTTAAGACGCCCAATGTGTAACACCCTATACCCGACCCGATTTTCTAGACCTAGGTATAGGATGTGACATTACAAAAATACTTAACAAAATTTTTGAACAGAGAAAACCATTATGAAAATACTTCTTATTTATTTATTCTTTCTATGTCAAAATATTTTAAAAGAGGCATTTACTAAATACAACAGCTTCTCGAAAGTAGTTTACTATATTACAACTTAAAACTTTGTTAAAACTCATTTAATCATGGCGTAGAATATTGTACGCCTTATATCCAAAAATGCCCCTCTGTATGCATAATATCGCTCTTCGAACCGTCACCCTAGTGCATTGCTTCAATTCCAAGATCATGCATAACAAATAGACACCTGTAATTTCAATGGAATTTAATGAGTCTCAAGCAATATTTCCTTTAAATGATGATGTTGAATTCCTCGACTCAAGGATTTTGGGCTCTTTTCAGACCTTAGCGGATACTTTTCTAATTCCTGGAAGATAGTTATACATCAATCTCTACACTTAACCACTTTATACACATTCTGCCCCATGAGCGGATCACAACCTTTACACCTTAATGTGGATCCCATTTCACAGTCCCTTTTGAAGACATAATTTGGATGCATTTCTTGGAAAGATATACATGCAGGTACTACTCTTGGCAGATTCTTATACTGGCTCTGATGGCTGACTAAATTCCAGTCAAACTTAACCTTTAAATTGATCCCAACAATAAACTTATTTCGATGAATACTATGTTTTAGATCATCCAACAGAATCACAGATGACTTCGATACATAATGTGAGGACTCCTAGGTTTGGCGGGCACTTACACAACCTAAAATTACGGATATGCCAAGTTCTTTGTCCTGGCAAGTTGCCATGGTAGGATCATCTGTCAGATATACTGTCAAGAACTCTTTCAAAAAATGTTGCAAGTACATACCCAGATCTTTCCACAAAGGTGGACTAACATCTCGCACTTAGGCATTACAAAATTCACCATAAAGACTTTCCAGATAGCTCGCCACAAGGGCTTCCCAAATAACTTCACCACTAAGGCTTTCAGAATAATATGCCACATAGGCTATTCCAGAAAATTTGCCCTAAAGACTTTATAGATAATTTGCCACAAAGGCCTTATAGATAACTCGTAACAAAGGCTAGGTTTGGTTTGCCACTAACGCACCACATAAAACTATCATGTTTGGTGATAGGAATTTGCCTAAACTCAACGTCGCCTAAGGTTTTCCCACCATCGACCTAAGACACACTAGAACCTTAGAAGTCAAAAGTGGCTCATCCACCATTTCCAAAATGTGTCATGGCCATGGTCTTTCCACATATCTGCCATACTGGCATTTTCTAGTGTTTACTGTCCCGACGGACAACAGTCTCGCCATATTGGCCTTCATGTTTACTGTCTCAATAGACGTCATCAAAACACCACCGCGGGGTCTATTATCATCTTGCATGTTTTCCCAACACTTCGTTGGAACCCCCTTGTCACCAATCAAAATTTGACATGCACCACTCTAATAACATATTAGACACATTTACATAGACTTCACTCATACCCTTAATGAAATCATACTTCCCATACATGCTTACCACACATCGTTATTTTCATGTAGCACATCGTACACTTCAGTACATACATACAAATGCTTCACAAAGAACACACACACCCGTACATACATCAACTCCTCAAAAAGATATGTGCATTTATATGAACATCGATTGTACAAGGAATCATCATAAAATATCATACAGAAGTTGGGTCTAGAGACTCACCCAAGACCTACATTTACCTCGACCTAGAACTTCTGTTTCGATTGTCCTTCCTAATCCAGCAGCAGCAACTACTTACAAGATCATTCAATTTCCATTATAATCCTCATTTATAGATAGTTTACTAATGTTTCAACTATGTGTGGCCCCAATGTAGGGCCTTTCACTTACACCCTACTGTTCTTGCACCTTTTCACATTCTTACTCATCAATAATCGTAACATAAAAGGCTATAAGACATACCATAAGGTTCAATCATCCACTGATTAAACGAGGTCATAGCTCTATATTAAAGAAGAAGAAGAAGATAATGGTTAGGTTAGAAAGAAGAACCTGAATTTTGAGCAGAAAGAAAAACCATATGGAATGTCCCCCTCCCTTCAATAAATATACTCTCAGTCCCCTAGATTTCCCCACCAAATCCAGGGGTAGGTAAAAGAAAATTAGGTGAAGATCTACTTTACTGTTGACCAGTCATAAGGAGGGCCAAGTCAATCCAATTGACTACCAACTAATCCCATTACAAGAACTAACTTGAACAATGCTCATGCAAACCGAGCGTTCTATACTATGGCGATGATTGGCCTAGTCTTAAAGATAATTAAGTCTCTTATAGCTTTCTCATACACTTGGTAAGCACCTAGTGCTCAGCCAAAACTCTAAGACGTACTCTCTCTTAGTCGTACTCTTTTTTGGGCGTAATCTTTTTTCACTTGAAGACTATCTGTAATTAAATCCTTAGATACCACCAACGGACGGATACTTAAATGTTGGAATACACCAATACTCTAATTTGCCTTTAGGGTGTGATAACTCTTTCCTCCTTCACAAAAATTTCATCGTCAAATTTTACTGACCTAGTAACACCATTACAAATGATGCGTGGCTAACTTCTTGGATCAGACGTAGATACGACTTGGCGAAACGCCCAAACATAATCACAACAAACCTCTCATTTGTGGCAGACACTCTTGAATATTCCAACTCGTGTGAATGTAGACAAACAATCGATTTGTGAATCCCAAGCTCGCAAATCATGCATATAACAGTAGTAATTCAATAACAGTAATAGTTTATTAGAAATACAGAGATAGTAGGCATGTACCATTCTCATATCATGTATATAGCAGTAGTAATTCAGTCAATCAGATCATTGATTCCAAAATATCCATATTATAAGGTGTAACACCCCTTACCCGAGTTCGACACCGGAACAAGATACGAGGTGTTACCGGACTTAAACACAAGCATTCGAATCCTTTCTGAGTTATAAAATTTCATTCAAATTTAAAACTTTTCAAACTTCATCTTGAAGTTCCTAATATGGGCCTACGAGGCCCAAAACATACTTTAGAAATGGTTTAGTACTAAAACAGGCACTTCAGAAAACTTTGGAAAATTTCACTGAAAATAGGGGCACACACCCGTGTTGCAAGGGACACGCCCGTATGGGCAGACCGTGTGATCACACACGCCCATGTCCCTAGCCGTGTGGATTTATTTTTCAATTCGAACCTACAAAGGTTTTCACACGGCCTGGCACACACCGTGTCCATGGCATGACACGCCCGTGTCTCCGTCCGTGTGTTAAAACCTTGACATTTTGTTTCTGACATCATCAATCATTTAGGGTCACACGGCCAAGGCACACACTCGTGTGCTAGGCTGTGTGGCGAATTTAATTTTGCATTTAAGGTGCAGACTTCACACGGCCTGGGCACATGCCCATGTATTATGGTCGTGTCATCCACACGGTTGATACACAAGGCCGTGCCTCAGCCCGTGTGGTTACTACTGGGCATTCTGTTTTACCAAACTTAAGGTGCAGGGGACACACGGCCAAACTACATGCCCATGGGGTAGACCGTGTGTCACACACGACCTAGACACACGCCCGTGTGTCTACCCGTGTGGACAAAAAAAAACAAGGCTATTTACCAAGCCCTTTTCGCCACCCTTTCTTGCACCAACATAAGCCACATCATGTGACACCAATCCACATATTTCACCATGCAAATTGCACATTCATGAAAAAACAACATCATTTACATATATTAATAACAAGTATTAGCCATCTTCCATGGCCTTATACAAAATGAATCCATCTTCAGACAAGCGAACATATTTGGCCAAAACAACATGACACTTGACAAAAACCAAGTCCCTATACATGCCATACTCAAAATGATAAATATAACTATACCAAATATTCAGATTGATAGTGTGATCGATGCCTCCGATGTCTGTTGATCCCCGAGCTAGCTTGGCGGCACTATAAGAAATGGAAAAGAGAAGAGTAAGCATAAAGCTTAGTAAGTTACATGTAAATAAGTAACAACATCAACCATGCATCTTTAAACACATAGCATAATATAAACCAGCATATCATTCTTGATTTAGCAATGGTAGATTTACTACATATTTACACATCACAAATATAAGCCAAAGATTACAAGGTTGTCCCGAAATCATTCTCATAGATAGAAATTACTCAATTTCATCCTTACCATTAAGGCATCATAACTAAGCTCATATCTCATGAGTTTCGAGTAAGAACCTGTACCACTCACAACATGATTATATCCTTTCATATCTTTATCATAAGCTCTAAATAACCCGTGGAACCGTTTGGAATACTAAAGGATATCTGATAATCCTTACACAAGAGGGTAAAATGCCGATGCCATGTCCTAGACATGGTCTTACACTGGCCCACATGTCGAGGCCGATGCCATGTCTCAGACATGGTCTTACACTAGCTCTCGTCTCAATGCCGATGCCATGTCCCAGACATGGTCTTACACTAGCGCTCGTCTCAATACCGATTTCATGTCCTAGACATGGTCTTACACTGGCTCTCATAATGTGGCCGATGCCATATCCCAGACATGGTCTTACACTAGCGCTCGTCTCAATGCCAATGCCATGTCCCAGACATGGTCTTACACTGGCTCTCATAATGTGGCCGATGCCATGTCCCAGGCATGGTCTTACACTAGCACACATGTCAACGCCGATGCCATGTCCTAGACATGGTCTTACACTAGCACACATATCACCCAAATGTCATAGCATGGATATCCAATCTATTCCTAAGGTTCAACTGGGAGTTTTTACTACATCAATTCTCCTCATGCATATTCACAACAATAATCAAACACTTTATGCCATATTAATTGTTCAATACATAATAACAATAAAGTTGTATTATTTACTTACAACTTACCTCGGTATACAAAATATGGGCGACTAGTTCGATTTAGTCCAATAGCTTGGTTTTCCTTCTGTCTAGGTCCGAATTCCGTTTTTCTTGATCTATAATGACAAATTCACTTATTCAATCACCACATTAATCAAGACATTCCAAAATTCCTACTTTGGCAAAATTACCGTTTTGCCCTTAGACTTTCACATAATTACAATTTTGCCCCTAGGCTCGTAAAATGATTTTAATCAAATTTCCTCCTTTAACAAGCCTAGACGAACCTTTATTACTCTTATAGCAACCCACAAATCCAATTATTTCACACATTTACTACCCATTTTATAACTTTTACAAAAAGGTCCATTTTAGGTGTTTTCATGAAAACCCCTTTCACAAAAGTTGTTTATTTAACAACCAAGATTCATTTTCTTCCATAAAATTTCAGCGAACAACATAAATACTCTCATGGAAAGACCCTAGACTCTCAACCATTTTGCAAAATAGTCCCCTCATTAGCTAGATTAAGCTATAGGGGTTCCAAAAACACAAAAATTAACAAAAACAACCACCAAAATCACTTACTTGAAAGAGAAAAGCTTGGCTGAAATTTGAGCTCTCAAAACCCTTAAGTTTGATAAAAATTTCGGTGGAAGAAGGAAGAAGATGGGAAAAGATGATAACTTTTCTTTGTTTTATTTTATTTTATTCATTTAGTCACCTAATGCCACCAAACTTTGACCAATTTCATGAATTAAAAATTCATGTCCATCCACTATAATTTCATGGGTCTATTTACACAATAAGGACCTCTACTTTAGTGTTCCATGGCTATTTAACACCTTTAGCTTGTAGAACAAAACTTTCGCACTTTATGCGATTTAGTCCTTTTTCAAAATTAAGCATGCCATTACTAAAAATAATTCACCAAAATTTTCATGTACTCATATAATCATGCTATAACACATAAAATAATATTAAAAATAATTTCTCCAGCCTCAGATTAGTGGTTCCAAAACTACTGTTCCGACTAGCCCCAAAATCGGGCTGTTACATAAGGGACTCAATTGAGTGAAATAAAACTCTAAAAATAGTTTGGGGACTATTTAAGGACTAAATAGAACAATTCATAAAATTTTGAGCAAAATTGTAAAACAGGGGTCACACGGTCGTGTGGATAGGGCGTGTGAAAAGCTATAAGTCATGTGAAAGGGTTACGTGACCGTGTGGGCTAACCCGTGTAACAAACTATGGTCATGTAGAGGAGTTGTGGCCGTGTCGTTTTATGAACTATCAGAGGGTTTTCAAAGGCACATGGTCGTTTGGTAGCTGTGTAGTCCACATGCCAGTGTTGGAGAGCATGTGGCCCTAAACCTACACACGGTTTGCTCTGATTCACTCGTAAAAGAACAAACACCTTTCACTGGGGGTACGATCGACGTTCCACACAATCAAATCTAATCCGATTCACCTAAATTAGGTCCTTCAAACAACATTTTCACATGAATTAATGGTTGATTCCAAGATTTGACAGGATTGTCAAAAGTTTTATCAAGAAATGTAAAAGATTGATTAGATCACTTGAAAGATTAGCATCAGATAATCAAGTTACGGGAATACAAAATCTAATCCTTATAAACGAGGTGTACTTAATGATTCTTGGTAAGAAAAGGGATGCTATTGACGGCAATTATAAACCCAATAGAAAAAATGATTGAATGGAGGATGCTTTAATATAGGAAAGTAAAATAATCAACAGCAAAAACATGAAAAATATTATGCAAAGAAGAATAAAGAAAAGAAAAAGGAGAAGAAATAGAGAGAAAAAGGAAAAATTCTAATAGGAATTGAAAACAAAACAAGATGACAAGTCTAATTGGGAAAGGATGGGCAAAATACCTAAGGTTTGGGAAACCTAAGGGCGGCATAGCCATTTTCCTATTACTGTTGAAAAATAAAATGGATGCCTTAGGAGAGGAGTGGCTCGAACCTAGGAACATAGGATAGTGTAGCTAACTCTTAACCATTAGGCCTGAAGACTATTTATTGCTTAGTTTTTATTCCTGATAGTATATATTTTAGTGTGGATTTTATCCTATGTTGCTAAAAATAAAAAGAAAAGAAATGGGAGGAAGGGAGCTCGAACTTAGGTAACTAGGGAGGACACTAAACACTTAACCATTTGGCCCTATCATTTTCTTGTCTATCCATTACGATTAACCCCTTATATTTTTTGGCGTGACAACTTTCCCCTCCTTAAAGAAATTCTGTTATCAAAATCTACCTGGTTCAAAGAGATAAGGATATTTTTTACGAAAGGCATCTTCCAGTTCTCATGTGGCCTCCTCATTGACATGGTTCTGCTACAAAACCTTAACAAGTGGGATCGTTTCCTTATCAGAACCTTTACCTTACGATCAAGAATTTGTACGGGTTTCTTCTTAAAGGACAAATCTAGTCTCACCTCAATTTCTTCAATTGGTACAATATGGGAAGGATAATATTGGTATTGTCTCAACATAGAGACATGGAAGACATCATAGATATTGGATCTGATGCCCTAAGTTTAGTATATTCATTTGTAAACATGTAATTTTTTTGAGTAGATTGGTTAATAAAACAAATTCATTAATTACATTAATATACTTCGTATAATTTTCCTCACATGGTTTTTTTCACGCAAAGCAAAATTGAAGCAAACGTTGCTCATTGGTTATCTAAATGTTTAACTTATACTAAATGGTATTACATGATCAAATCGTAATACGGAAAGACAACTTGTATTAGTATTCAAACCTAAACATGTCCTTAGTCTAATCGAAGATGAGCAAATCATTAAAAAAACTAACATGTCATCTATCAGGTCCAATTGGGGAGATGCCTTGTCTTGGGCATCAGAGCGGATGATTCCAAGAAGATAAAAACATATATGTGACTGACTAGACTGACAGTACATCAAACAGGTCCCAAACAGAATAGATCCTTAACCCGTTTATGGATTTATTCACTTGTGATGTTCATAGTGTGACTTACCTAAGCCCTAAGTGGATGGTGGACTATGTATGCGTGAATCATACACTTTGATGTTAGTAAAAGTCTTAGTTCAAATAGATAAGGAATCGAAAACTGGTGCATTGGGTGTACGAATTCTATAGTATGTAGCATCATTCACAATAGTGGAATTCATAGCCCAAAACATGGGTAAATGATATCCTCTCATTAGCATTACATGGTTGATGAAAAGTAAACTTGGCCATGGGTCGTCCATCTTTGTAATGGATGACTTTATCACAAAGAATGAGTATATTGGGAGAACGAGTATTATCACAAAGAGATAAAGGGTATCCTATGAGGGCAACATACTAATGACAAGGTCATTGGACGAGCACTGAGCAGTTGCTTTCATAATGGTATGTCGTTCGGGAGAGCTCAATCATGATACTATAATGGAATGACTTCATGACTAAATGAGTTTATAATTAATAGGCAAAAGTAGAACTTAATTATAAATCATTTGAGCCTCAACTACACATTTCCAATTGGTCTCTCCGCTAGCTCGTTGAAACCAGAAATGAATCGTGTGTTTGAATAGAAATGAATTGTGTTTGAATAGAAATGAAAGGAATTAATAGAAAAAGAGAAATGAGAAACATTTAGGAATGATTATGGTTTTCTCCAAAATGGAGAAATAGAATCATTTGGAAATGAATGTAGGTTTCCAAAAATGGAAATGGAAATTTGAAATCCTATATGGATTACTTCAAAATGATCGAAAGAATGAGTTTATGTTTTTGGATTGTTTTGAAGCCCAAAAATCAACGTATTGAGTTTACTTCAAAATCATTCAGTCATAGTGAATGTATTGAGTTGTGAAATATTGAACATATTTTCTCAAAATTTTACTAAGGGCAAAATCATACAAATTTTATCAGGGGTAAAATCGTCAAAATTTTGTTAGGGATAAAATAGAGATGGGAAATTTGTTTTATATATAAAGATTATATTTTATTTTGGACAATAGGAAAACCTAAATCGGGTTGGATAACATTACAAAGTCCTGGGTCAAAAGGCTCAATAATACTCGTAATTGGACCCGATGTAAGGGAGGCCCAAAACCTCTCACATAACATGAAGAAGGCGGCAACCCTAGTAGGAATAATAGGTTGTGTCGTCCACCCCTCTCCTACTCTAAGTAGGAAGTTTTTTTTTTCTTTTTTTGAAATAAACCACTACAACTCAACAAGGGTTCTGTTTTATCCTCTTATAAATAGATGGCACTGGTAGAGATATTTAGACAACTTTGCGAGATTGTTATTCTGCCGAAAAATAAAAAAAAAATTATTCTCAACTGTTACATATATATAATTTTCCAGAATAACAATTCTACCTAGTTTTATTAAAGAAGAGAGACTTTTCGTTTTTCACCCTAAAAGGAAATTTTTTTCAAGTTCTGTGTTTTGATTCAATTGGTATCAAGAGCCAGATTGTGCTATGTTTATGGTGTAAACCGAGACTGAATCTCCCTTTTCATCTTGTTTGATTAATATTGATAAGATGTGGCATTCTTGTAATTATTCGCATGTTTAGGGAAATGTACGTGAATGAATGCAATATTATATATTTTAATATAATTATTATTTTTTCCAATGTTGTTGTTCTTAGGAAATAGACCGTTGAGTATCATCTCCATGCAGGATTACTTTTTATTAATGGAATTCTTGTGAACCAAAACGGACATAGGACATACATGTCATTTTTTTCCAAAAAGATGCTCATGATGAGGAGAAGATGGAGCGATGGCAGTCGAAGACACAAGGAATACCTTGTGACGAAAAATTATGTAATTTTTTTTCATTTATTTTCTAGAAATATAACCATGGAAACCTTAGTTGGAAATTTTATTTTATTATTCATCTCATTATATATTTGTTTAATATTTTTATATAATATAATTGTGATATATATGTATGAGATGATCCACAATTGATCTATTAAAGATAAGAAGTGTGGTAATAAGAAACTACATGTGTTGTATTGTTTCATTCACTTCTTTAGGTTATTCAATTACTGTGAGAAGTGTGGTAATGAGAAGGTGCATGTTTAGGATTGGATCTGGTAAGGAAAGGCCTGGTTTTTAAGTGGTTAAATATGACTCACCTCCCTTTCTTGGGACTCTACCTGGTGCACGGTTCACATTCACTTCTTCGATTTTTCCCTTAAAATAAAACCCATGGAGAATCAAAATTGTTTGATTTATTCTTGAGAATAAATGAATGTGAATATTATAAAATTTTCATAGCATGGCATGCATACATGAGATAAGCATACCATATAGTTTAGAAAAGGATGTCACATGTACTTGTCATGCATATGTTGATCATACATGATTGAAACTAGAAATTAAAAACCTTGCATATTTTTAAAATATTGAGTGGGATAAGGTACCTAAACAAGACCTACAACCTCCATCAATGGTCTCTTGTGATGGCTTGAAATGGACCTACCCCAATGTAGACGTTGTCATGTGGATTTCACTAAGGAGACTTCTAAAAAGTAGGCTGAATTTTCTCATGACCATATGATTGTTGGATTGACCCCTATGGTAGGTATTATCATGCGATACATTAAGAAATTTTGTCTTTAAATAGGACAACTAGTCATAGCATGCTACTTGGTGAGATTGTCCTAAGATGACTCATTTTTGGTGCATGATGAGATAGGTTTTGAGTTGATGGTTATACACTCAAGATCTTCTAGTTAAGTAACTCCCCAAGGAGTTATGCTTAAGTTACAATGATGGCCAAACGTTACATGATTATTAGTACGTGTGAATGCCTAAGGAATTATGTTTATGTACTAATTGGGTGGAAAATCATGTTCTTACTAGTTGGTCATGATGTAACACCCCAAATCTAGTCAATACGTTACGAGCGAATCTGGTATGTTACAGGAAAGGAAGTTTTGAAAATTTTCGACAGAGCATCGTAGTTTTTGAGGAAACGTTTTGTTTAGTAAGTCAATCCTAAAGAAAATTTTGGTAGATGATTATCTTATCAACTTCTAATTAAAAACGATCTACGAAGTCGTAAACAATTTTAGTTTTACTAAAGCCGAAATCAGTGAATTTTGAAATTGTATCATTTGAAAACACTGTTGAGGTTTTTAAGAAAACTTCTGATTTATTTAGTCCTTCGCTTGTCATCCTTTGTTAACACTTTGGAAAAAATGATTGTTTGTATTTTAATTTTAGAAAACCCCATATTCGGCATCTCATAAGGTAAGTTATAACCGCATAAAATCCAAAACCCAAATTAAAGATTAGGAGGCCTTATTACATAACATAATCCCAATTTAAAATGAGTTTAAAATAAAGAAAACAAATTTACGAGAAAGTAATATCGCATGGCCACCTCAAGTCCGCCTCGGCTCCAAATCCGCAGCTAGGGGTTACCTGCAAAATTAAGCAGAGGGGTGAGTCACCAAGACTCAGTGTGTAATTCCCCTTATAACGCAGTTGGGCTTTAAGCCCACCAGTGCACATTGGGCCTTAGCCCGCACAATATGGCATAATAAGAATGTATGCAATGCAGCCCAGCCCAACCTAGTTTTCCATCCTCTAGATCTCCTGAATCAGCCAAACACCCGTGGCACCAAGCCACTGTGGTTCCAGACCACCGTGATACCAAATCACCGTGATGTGAGTCACTAATTATATGTGTGGGGCCAACCCACCGTGGTACCAAACCACTGTGACAATCCCTGATAAATATACGTGGGGCCAACCCACTATGGTACCAAACCACTAAGACAAGTCACTGCATTACATACATGTGTGGTGTCAAACCACCGTGGTACCAAACCACTAAGACATAGTCACTGAATAAGATATGTGGGGCCAACTCACTGTGGTACCAAACCACTTTGACAGTCCCTAAATAACACTTCCCCTTTTATATCACATCCCAAGCCCATGCACATGTTAACATACTGAAATGAATGCAAACATGCTTCCAAAGCACAGCGGTGAATTGTATCATACATATATACTATCAAAAAATAGAACCACTGTAACACCCCAAACCCGGTCAATACGCCACGACCAAATTTGGTATGTCACAGGGGAAAACATTTTGAGGAAAAACGAGTTACCGATTAAATTTTAGTGAAAAACTTTTTATTATTCTAAATTGTAAAAATTAAGTTGAAAATCGATATTTTACTTTGCAATTCCATAAATAGATTTTTAAAACTTAGTATGACTTAGATTCGTAAACCATTTATAAATTAAAGAGAAACTAAAGCAATTAGGTTGAAAATCGTATCTAATAGAAATTTAGAAACTTAAGTTTTGTAAAATAGTTTGAGTTATCGAAAATACTTAAGTTGTTAAAAATTATCAATTTATTTAGGTTACCCGATGGTAACGTTTTTAAAACCATCGCGCTTTGTATTTTAGAAAACTTTGTTCACATATCATTAAATCAATCATGTAATTTGCAAGTTATTCCTAAAACAAATCCAAAGCATATAAATAATCCAAAAACATAATTAAAGAGGCCTTATTACAAACCCATAAAAATGAAAACCAAATTAAAATCAAGTACCCAAATAGAAGTTCGTGAAAAACCAAATTTCATTGCATGGCCTCCTCGAGTTCATCCAGGCTCCTCATCCGCGAATTTACGAATTACGAAAAAGTAAGGAGAAGGTGAGTCACCAAGACTCAGTGCATATTCCCTCTCAGGGTAAATACCACATACTTACACAAATTATAACCAAGCAATATATATATATTATGCACCCAACCTAGCCATCCGTAACTCCTTTTTCTACCCGTGTGGTACCAAACCACTAGTGGTGCCAAACCACCGTGACCAAAGTCACAAATAATCAAGTTGTGGGGCCAACCCACTTGTGATACCAAATCACTGGCGACAATCCCATATCTCAAAAGTGGGGCCAACCCACGGTGGTGTTAATCCACAGGGACGAGTCGCTATGAGGTGCCAAACCTCTGGTGTCCCAAAGACACAAATGTGATACCAAATCACTGGTGACCAAAGTCACGAATAATCAAGTTGTGGGGCCAACCCACGTGTGATACCAAATCACTGGCAACAATCCCATATCTCAAAAGTGGGGCCAACCCACGGTGGTGTTAATCCACGAGGGACGAGAGTCGCTATGAGGTGCCAAACCTCGGTGTCCCAAAGACACAAATGTGATACCAAATCACTGGAGGTGCCAAACCTCTGGTGTCCGAAGACACGAATATCAATCTTCCCCCTCCTCTCATATTGCCCATACCAATGCAAAAGATAAACAAATCATGTCAATATACTTTGATATGAACATATAACCAATACATATCGTAGATCGTGATATTAAACAACATATAGCAACATCATATCGAAACGGACTTACCCGTATCCTTGCTCATACCCATCAAGGTATCATATCAATATCTCATAGTTTCGGCTTTAACAACTTGAATAGTTATTTAACACACATATATATATAAACCAAGTTATAAAGTGTGTAAGATACACACCTTTCACTACCGCAAGTACTAAAATTCAAGACCCGATCTACATGACTAGATCACCTTGTCCTACAATCGGCCAATATTTAAATTATAAACAAAGGCCATTCGGCCATACTACTAAATCCCAAAGAGTTATCACTTGAAATACCAAGTCTTACCTAAAGCTTACCCAAAATGATTTGACAAAGAAACGAGGCTTAGATTGATTGCTTCCAACGTCCCGAGGAGCCTAAAAGAAATCGATTTCTAAGAATGATTAGAACCTTGCAACAATTGCCCATAATTCGGCCTTTGTCCACAAGAGGAACAACATAGAAACAATAAAAAGACTAAAGAAAAACGGCCATAACACTTACCTATCTTCCAAAACCGATTGAAGAAAACCAAATGAAGTCCTACCCTTGAAGAAATTCGGCCAAGACAAATCAAATAGGATATGAGAGTTTCGGCTATGATTTTGAAAGAAAACAATTGATATTCGGCTCAAAAGAGATGAAGAATTAGTATGGCAAAGAAGAAAAGAAAAAGAAAAAAATGAAAAGGGAAGAAGGATGATTCGGCTTTAGCAACTAATGAAAGAAAATCAAGGGAAAGGGAAGAAAGAGATTCGGCCAAGAAGAAAGTAAAAGAAATGTTGTGATTTTGAACAATATTCAAAAGAAAGAAAAGAGAGAAAATGGGATTAAGAGATTCGCCAACACCTATTTTACTAAAGAAGAAAAGTGCACAAAAATGCACAAAGTTCAAATGTAGTTTCGGTTTCAAAAGGAAAAATGAGAGAAAGAGAATGGTATTTGGTTCAACACAAAAATGAGAGCTAAAATCCAAAGCAAATTTGCACAAAAATGCCTAGGTACATTCGGCCAAAGAAGGAGTTTTTGGAGAGAAAAGAAACAATTGCCAAAAGGTGCACAAATGCTAAAGTTGGCCAACTATCCTTCCCCAAACCTCTTATCAATATAAGGCCACCCCCCTAGCCATACATGCCGTCCACATACATGCACTAAAGGCCTTGGAATAGTTTCCAAAACATCTTCCTTAAGCCAAGCCTTTTGTCCCCTTATCCTTCCATAACATCTTGATTCCATACCTTAACTAATAACTTGCCTTATTCCTTAGTCTACTATCCATAAAAGACAATAGTCCAACCTTATCTTAATTAGAGTTTGACCAACACATGCCATATAAATGAAAAATAAAAGTCACCTAAAGTCCATCCATGGGATTCGAACCACTCCTCAAGCAACCATTCATGCGCCATAACCACCTTGCCACTAACTCCTCATGTGCTTTAATTTAACACTTAAATTATCTTAAGTGTCAAGCTCACTTAATCCACTTCACTAAATTTTCCACACTAAAAATTATTCTAGCTTAGCTAATATTTCCAAGCCTTCACACAAATATACTAAGCACACAATAACAATCATATCCGAGCTAACACAAATAACAAGATGATACTCTAATATTTTTAGGATGTTACAACCACATAAGTACTTACTCGGTATCTCCAACCTTACCCACGAGGGTATCTCGACTATCTAAGCAGTCGTTTTGGCTTTCAGCCAACTCAGTTATTAACAAAAATTACTAAAGTAAAGTGTGAGCGTTACACACGACACGCAGAAACTAAACTCTCTACGCCGACGCCTCACCAAAGCAGGATAACGGCTATTTGTCTATTCCAGGCAGATGTCGGCTCCCTACCATAGCCTGGCGGAAAGTCTCGAACCGCCGACACAGCACGTCGTTTGAATGACGGGTTGGCGACTACTCGCACACTACCCTCAGGCTCCTTAAACACACTCTCCTTGGATCGGCTAGCACTCATGTCCATGATGAAAAACCTTGATCAATACTCAAAGAGAACCCTTTGATTGGCTAACCAAAAGATTTGATTAAAGCCGAGTAAAATGGAAGAGAGACTAATCGTATAAGACTAAAGAAACTCCTTACCTTAACCAACAGAATCTGGTTGTATCAGACTTCTTGCGGCCTAAGAGTCCTAGTACCTTGTTTCCTGATATTCAGCCAAGAGGCACAGAATGGAAGAAATGGGTTTAGTTGTTTACAAGGATAGATTCGGCTTTTTTTTTTAAAGAAAGAGAGTGAGAAGAATGGTCATAACAAAGATAAAAAGAAAAGAGTCTTACCTTGATTCCACAAAAGAGCCGAATGGAAACCTAAGAAATTCGGCACTAGCAAAAATAATAGGAGACACCCCGAGTTTGGCTAAAGAAGAGATGAGATTAGGGAGGGTTTCGACTTTTGAAAAGAAAAGGGGAAGAGATAGAGGGAAACCAAATATTCGGCTAAGAGATGAAAGCAGATTCGGCTAAAGAAATAGAAGAAGTAGAAAGAAAAGGAAAAGAGGAAGAAATGCCCGAATGGTCACACCACTTTCGGCTAGAGTCAAAAGAGAAAAAGAGATTAATCGAAAAACTGACAGTTTCGGCACAGAGAAATAGGGAAACCGAATGAGAGAAAAGGGAGAACTCAAGGAGACTTGCAAAAATCGGCACTCACCCCCCTTAATGACCGAATGTGCTAAAATGAAATGAAACAATAGCCTAAGACCTATGGAATTTTCGGCACACTCACCTATCCTAGCACTAAATCGAAATTCCCCCTTCTCAAGCTCCCTACATTCGGCCAACACCTCCACCAACTCCAAATCCCCTATTTTGCTCCTATTTTCACTCCCCTCCACTCATTTTGAATTAGTAGACCAAGTCTTCTTCCACAAACTCCTCCACACCCTCCATTCAAATGCTTTGACCCAGTCAACACCCTCCTTTGAAGAGTCCAAACCGAATGCTAACACTTCACTACCTTGAACAAAAAAAATAAAGCTCCCACTTGCTGTTGATGAAGCTCGAACTCCTTCCCAACTACTGCTCCCTTGTGACGCCACTACCCTGCTCCTTAAGTGGCGTCACCTTGCCAACACACCATACTCCTTTTTGTGCAAACAATTACAAGAAAATATTCTTAAGGCCTGCTTCAACCAGCTCTCCCCCCCTAAAGTGCCCAAAAGCAAAAAATTTCACCAAGGCTCTGGCTTGACCCCGAGCCTCTCCAGGACCCCCAAACACATCCAAAAGACAAGCAGAACAAGCCAAACACATAGAAAAACATAAAATTTAGAACCCCTAATCTAGGATGTTACACATGATCACCCCAATGTGGCTTGATTCAAAGGGTGTAGGAATTATCGTTGCAACGGCTTACAAATATTTTTAAGGTTTAATGTAAGACATATGCATCATCTTAATGCATATTGTAATGTTGCAAAATGTTTTCAAACATTTGCTTAATACAAATATATTAAAATATGAATGTTTTGTTTTTAGTTCGAAAATGGCACCAAATCCCTTATTGAACATACTCACTGCAAACAAACTGAATGGAAAGGAACCTGATAATTGTCCTGAGTTGTGAGAAACTTAAAACATTTTTTAATACTAAGTGTCCTTCGACCACTCAAGCTAAGGCTAGAAAATGCTGGGAAGAGTCTAATGAGATAGCTCATTGCTATATGCTGGCAAGCGTGACTAGTACTCTGTATAAGTAACTAGAGAGCTATAAGACTGCTAAAGAAATTTTAGATAAGCTAGAAGATATGTTCGGAGCCCAATCTATCTTGGCTAAACAGTTTGCAACAACTAGCTTGATGAATGCCCACCAAAAGCTTGACACTCAGTTCAAAGACCATATGATCACTCTTATGGGCTACTTTGCTGAGGCCGTGGACAATGAGGAAAATCTGGACTAGAACACTCAAATTGAGATGGTGTTCAAAAGCTTTGTAAAAGAACTTTGCTAGTTTTCGGGCCACATATAACCTTGGCAGCAAAAACCTAACGCTTACTGATCGCTGTGATTTGTCAAAGTTTAAAAATTTATAAAAAGAAATGATCGAACCTGGAAACTAACTATGACAATGATTGAGGCAAGCGCACTTATCGAACAGTAGTATAGTTAAGGTAAGACCGGATTGTTGAACCCAAAGGAACTAAAAGTACTAATACTAACTTTCTTTTTATTATCTAGCCTAAAATAAAGGGAATTGTCGTTTAATCTAAATTAACTAACTACTAAGCTAAAGACTCTAAGACAAAGAAGAATGAGTTTGGGGAAATACTTGTGGGAAAAACCAATTGATTAAGACAATACCCGAGGAAGAATCCACCTAGACTTCACTTGTTACCTAACACTGAACCAGACAATTTATTCACTTGACTTGATCCGTAGGACTCCCTAAGTTATATTAATACCTCCGTCGAGGCTACTAACGTCTAACCCTAGGTTGATTAATTGAAATCTCTTTATAATTAAAACCCCTAGAATTGCATTAACTCAATCTATGGACTCCCATATTAGGTTTCACCCTAATTCGGCAAAATCTCATCACCCTATGTCTAGGCGTGCGATCAACTCCGCTTAATTATGCTAGATCTACTCTTAGGCAGGGACTTTTGCTCCTCCACCTAAGCACATCAAACTTGAATTAATATCCCGAAAATATCAAAACAAGAATTAAGAACACATAATTAAGAACAAATCAAGTATTTATCATATAGTTCAGAAAACAATAACAAGATTCATCTTAGGTTTCATCCCCCTCAGGTATCTGAGGAGTTTAGTTCATAATGATAAAAGAAAACATCTCAGAAGAAAAGATAAAACAAAACATAAGAAAAACCCTAAAACTCCCTGAAGGAATTGAAGAGAAGATCTTCCGTCTTGAGTATGACTCGGCTTCTTGAGATGAATCAATTGGCTTTCTTGAGCAAATCCCATAATTCGACCTCTCTCCGCTTGGCTCTTGGCCTAGTGGGCGCCTTACTGTAAGGCTTCATCGACCCCCTTTTAGGTCATACTTAGGGTGTTTATCTAGGCTTCGGAATGTGTTACTTCACCTCTAAGTATCCTAATCCAAATAGAATTTCTCTTTGCCACGGTAGGAACACGCCCTTGGTACACGCCCGTGTAAGTCGTGGCCAGGTCGTGTTCGAGTCCATTAATGAGGCACAGCCGTGTGGTCTTGGGCCCAGGCCATGTCGATTTCTTTATTTGGCCCATTTGGTCTGTTTTAAGCCCGTTTCTTGTTCTTTTCGTTCTCTGGTGCTTTCCTGAGTATAAAACATGAAAAAAAAGGATTAAGAGCACCAAGTTACATAATTCAAGGCTTAAATCATCCAAAAGCATGCTAAATGTGGGCTTAAAATATGTTACTATTGTGGTTTATCACTTACACAACTCATAAAGGAGTTACAATCCTATGAGTTGATGTTGAACGGCGGTCAGCCAGTTCAAAGAGCAAAAGTAAATATAGTCATCGCTTCTTCCTCAAAAGAGAAAGGAAAAACACGCTAAAAAAGGCAAGGCTAACGTCTCTAGGCCATCACAAGTCGAAAGGAAGAAAACCAGAAAGCCAAAAGACTTCTCTAAGTCTAAATGCTTTCTCTACAGCAAGAAAGGACACTTCAAGGTAAACTGTAAAGAGTGGAAAGAATACCTAGATACCAAAGTCAAATATATAGAACTCTTGATGATAGAAGCTTGTTTAGTAGAGTACTCAATAGACCATTGAGTTATTGATTCAGGAGCCACTAATCATATTTGTGTTTCTCTGCATGGGTTCGAGGACACGAAAGATCTTAGAGATAAGAGCTTATCGTTGTGGACCGAAAATAGGACAAGTGTGGCGGCTAAAACAATGAGAGATGTACATCTTTATTCTAATAATTTTTGGAAGATTATTTTAAAAGACGTTTTCTATATACCAAGTTTCAAAAAAAACTTAATGTTCGATGTTAAGTTATTCAAAGCTGCCAATATCTTTCTGGGATATGCAGTACAAAAAAATTGCTATATTTTGAATGATGTGCCAACTAATGCAGCATCGAAAACCCCATACGAATTGTAGCATGGCAGGAAGCTAAATCTATATCATTTTAGGATTTGGGGATGTCTGGCCTACGTATTGATAAAGATGCGAGGAAGTTAGACTCACAGAAAAAATTGTGCATGTTTGTAGGATATTCAAAGGGAATAAAGGGTGGGTTGTGTAATAACCCAAAATAGTAAACTATTATAGTCTCAACTCATTCTACTTTCCTTGAAGAAAGTTACATGAATGACTTCAAATCTCGGAGTAAAGAGGTACTCAAGGAGCTTACGAAAAATATACAAAACTTTACGGAAACAGTTCCAAAACCAACTCCTAATAGTAGTCCTACAAACGATCAACAACATCAGGAGCCTCGTCAAAGTAGAGGGTCTCCTGTAGGCCTGAGTTCTTCAAATCTAGCCAAATTGTTTTTAACACTAAGTCTATTAAATAGGAAGATGTTGACCCACTCACATATGACAAAGTGATGTATAGTGTTGATTCCAAGCTTTGGGAAATAGAAATGAAAGCTAAGATAAACCCTATGTATTCCAACTCAGTATGGGAACTTGTAAACTTACCGAAAGGGATAAAACCCATAGGGTGTAAGTTGATATACAAGAGGAAAAGAAATGCGGGCAAAAAAGGTGGAAACATATAAGGCCAGACTTGTAGTAAAAGTTTATACTCAGAAAAAAGGTATCAATTACGAAGAAACATTATCTCCGATTGTCATGCTCAAGTCAACCAGCATATTACTATTCATTGCAATGGCTATCGATTACAAGATCTAGTAAATGGATCTTAAGACAGCATTTTTGAATGACTATCTTGAAGAGAGCATCTACATTATGCAACCCACTGGATATATAGCTAAAGGAAACAAGCATAAAGTTTGCAAATTGCTTAGATCCATATATGGACTTAAGCAAGCATCCTGTTCATTGAATCAAAGATTTGATCAAGTGATCAAGACTTTTGGATTTGAGAAAAACGTAGACGAACCATGTGTTTACAAACGTTTAGGGGATGGAAAAGTGGTCTTTCGCGTTTTATATGTCGATGACATTCTACTCATTAGAACTGATATAGGGACATTGTCATTAGTTAATCTGTGGTTAACCCAACAGTTTAACATAAAGGACTTGGGAGAAGCTAATTTTGTTCTAGGTATTCGAATCCTAAGGGATCGAAAGAACAAATTGATAGCACTGTCTCAGGCTTCATACATAGACAAGATATTGGAGCATTATGCAATGACCAATTTGAAGAAGAAAAATCAACCCTCCATATAGGGATTTCATCTCTCTTTAGAGGACTGTCCTAAAACAATGGAAGAAAGATAGAACATGAGAAAGGTTCCTTATACCTTAGCGGTAGGAAGTCTCTGTATGTCATGCTATACACATGCCCAGATATCTATTTTGCAGTGGGGTTGGTTAGTCGATATCAGGCAAATCTAGGACTAATACACTGGCAAGCAGTTAAGCATATACTCAAGTATTTATAAATAATGAGGGATTATATGCTTGTGTATTCTGGAGGAGACCTTACTCCTATCAGATATACTGATTCTGACTTCTAAATGTGTTGGGATTCGAGGAAATCAACATCGAGCTGTGTTTTTGTCTTAGGTGACAGGTCCATTGTGTGAAGAAGTGTAAAGCAGACTTGTACTACTGACTCCACTACGAAGGCCGAATATGTGCCTGCCTCTAAGGCTACCAAAAAAGCAATATGGCTTCGAAAGTTCCTCACTGATCTTGAAGTCGTTCCTGGTATAGAAAACCTATCACACTGTATTGTGACAACAGTGCAGCAATAGCTAATACCAAGGAGACGAGAAATGACAAGAGGATGAAACATATCGACCGAAAGTATCATATCATAATGGAGGCAATTGCAGACGAAATCGTAGATTTAGTCAAGGTTGCATTTGAGGACAACCTTGTGGACTCGTTTACCAAGACACTACTAGCTAGGAGTTTTGCAAGACACGTAGAGAGCATGGGAATGTGGAATATGACTCATCTACTTCACTAGGGCAAGTGGGAGACTTTTGGATTTGATGCCCTAAGTGTAGTATATTCACTTGTAAACTTGTAAATTTTTCAAACAGATTTATTAATAAAAAAATTTCATTAATATATTTTGTATAATTTTTCTCACATGGTTTTTTGCACGCAAAGAAAAATGGAAGCAAATGTTGCTCATTGGTTGTCTAAATGTTTAACTAATATTAAAACAGTATTATGTGATCAGATCATAGTATGAAAAGATAGCTTCTATTAGTAGACGAACCTAAACATGTCTTTAGTCTAATCAGAAATGAGCAAATCGATTAAAAGACTAATATATCGTCTATCAAGTCCAATTGGGGAGATGCCTTATCTTGGGCATCGAAACGGATGAGCCCCAGAAGATAGAAACATAGATGTGACTGACTAGACTAATAATACATCGGATAGGACCCAAGCAGAATAGATCCTGAACCCATTTATGGATTTATTCACTTTTGACGTTCATAGTGTGACTTACCTAAATCCTGAGTGGATGGCGGACTATGTATGTGTGACTCGTACACTTTGATGTAAGTAAAAGCCTAAGTTCAAATAGATAAATAATTAAAAGTTGGTGCATTAGGTGTACGACTTCTGTAGTATGTAGCGTCATTCACAACCGTGGAATTCATAGCCCAAAACATGGGTAAATGATATCCTCTCATTGGCATTACATGGTTGATGAAAAGTAAATGTGGCCACCAATCATCCGTCTTTGTGATCGATGACTTGATCACTATTTGATAGTGGTTGACTTTTCATGAAGAAAGATGTAATGGTTAACCATGAAATAAAATAGGATCATATTAGGAAAACGGATATTATCCAAAAGAGATCAAGGATATCCTATGAGGGTAACACACTAATGACAAAGTCATTGGACGAGCTCTAAGTAGTTTCTTTCATAATGGTATTTCGTTAGGGAGAGCTCAGTCAGAATACTATAGTGGAATGACTTCATGACTAAATTAGTTTATAATTAATAGGCAAAAAGCCAAAACTTAATTATAAATCATTTGAGCCTCAACTACATATGACCAATCGATCTCTCCACATTTGAAACCAGAAATGAATTGCATGTTTGAATAGAAATGAATGGAAGAATAGAAAATGAGAAACATTCAGGAATGATCATGGTTTTCTCCGAAATGAAGAAATGGAATCATTTGGAAATGAATGTAGGTTTCCAAAAATGGAAATGAAAATGAAAATTTGTCATACTATATGGATTACTTAAAAATGATCAGAAGAATGAGTTTATGTTTTTGGACTGTTTTGAAGTCCGAAAATAAAAATAAACCATTCGGTCATAGTGAACATGTTGAGTTCTGAAATATTGAACATATTTTCTTGAAATTTTATTAGCGGAAAAATCGTCAAAATTTTACCAGTAGTAAAATAATCAAAAATTTTCTGGGGGTAAAATAGGGATGGGAAAATTGTTTTATATATAAATATTAAAGTTTATTTTGTGAAATAGAAAAAAATTGAATCAGTTTGGATCACATTACAAAGTACTGAGTCAAAAGGCCCACGAAGTTCTCGTAATTAGACCCGATGTGAGAAAGACCCAAAACCCATCACATAACATGAATGGGGCGGCAGCCCTAGTAGGAATACTAGGGTGTGTCATCCACCCCTCTCCTACTCTATGTAGGAATTATTTGAAATAAACCACTAAAACTCAACAAGGGTTCTACTTTCTACTCCTATAAATAGATGGAACTGATAGAGCTATTTAGACCACATTGTGAGATTGTTATTCTACCAAAAAATAGATAATTTATTATCAATTGTTACATATATATTTTTCTAGAATAACAATTCTACCTTTTCTATTAAAGAAGAGAGATTTTTGTTCTTACCCCAAAAGGAGTGAAACTTTTTCTAGTTCAGTGTTTAAGTTCAATTGGTTCGAGCCCACACTCGAAGAACTATGTGGTACGAGAATAGCAGAGAAGACCGTTTGGTTGAAAGTCCAGAAACATAAAGGATTTGCTTATTCAAAAACATAGGTATGATTTTTGTAACACCCCTTACCCGAATTCGATGCCGGGACCGGATAATAGGTATTACCGTACTTAACTTTACTTGAACATGTATATTCGGGCTATCAAATTTCGTTCTAACTTAAAACCTTTCCCTCCTAAACTTAACATGTACATTATGGGCCTACAAGGCCTTAAACTAACTTCCGGGAGGTTTCGGAGTTCCTCTGAAAACTTTTGTACTCTTTGAAAGTTTTTACTCAAACAGGGTTCACATGCCCGTGTGACATGGGACACGCCCGTATGCCCTGAGACATGCCCGTGTTCCTCACCCGTGGTCGACACTGACTTATTTCACACAGATGAGCGCACGCCCGTGTCTATAACCTATTTCATTCACACAGCCTAGACACGCCCGTGTCTCCTACCCGTGGAGCTCTCTGTTTATGACGTCATCAAACCCTTAATGGCACACGGCCAAGACACACACCCGTGTGCTGGCCCGTATGGCGAATCGAATTCTCGCAACTAAAATGTAGGGGACACACGGCCTATCAACACACCCATATGGGTTGACCGTGTGTCACACACGGCCTAGACGCACGCCCGTGTGTCTACCCGTGTGGACCAATACAAGGCTATTTTCCAAGCCATATAGCCACCCTCTCTTGCACACATTCACACATCATCACATAACATTCTCAAATCATCAACTATAACTCTTGAATTAATGTAATTGAATCATGAAAACAAAATCATCTTCCCATATACGAGGGACCACTATTACTAATAGAATTACAATCGACATAAGCCATCATCCGTGGCTATACACAACTGAACCATAAACTCTGTTAGGCCAATGCATTTGGCCACTATAACTATGACTTAATTTAACCAAAATAAGATCCCTATACATGCCATATCTCAAAAGGACTTGAAACTTCATACTCGAATGACTGCTCGATAGTGTGAAAACATCTCCAGCGATCTTCAACCCGAGCTAGTTAAAATAACCTATAAGAGATAGGAAAGGAAGAGGAGTAAGCAATAATGCTTAGTAAGATCATATGCAAATAATAAATAATTATTAACATTCATTTGCTTTACTCGACCACAGAAATAATGTAGTGGGATCTGTATTTGAACTCATGATTTTCACTTAATTATTCCGATTCTTACTTTTATCAAATCTCATATCACATTTGGATTTCATTTCATGTAAGGCTTCGTATGGATATCAATATCGCTTCGTCACATGATTTAGCACGTAAGCTAACATTAACATATACTCTAATTATCATTATCCTCAACATAAATGGAGCTCAATACCATATTTGTATAACTTGACTCTAACTCTTTGGCCCGGGAACTAAATGGAATATCGAAGGATACCCAATCTCACCATACATGTACTACAATGCCAAAGCCATATCCCAGATATGGTCTTACATGGGATTATCTCTGTATACCGATGCCATATCCCAGATATGGTCTTACACGGGATCTCTTAGCTCGATGTCGATGCCATGTCCCAGACATGGTCTTATACGAGATCGTATCTGGATGTTGATGCCATGTCCCTGACATGGTCTTACACAAGATCTTACTTTAGTACCGAAGCCACGTCCCAGACATGGTCTTACACGGGAATTACCTTAATCAATGCTATGACATGAGTATCCTCATTATTCCAAGTTCTTTAACCGGGACTTCATTTAGCATATTTATATCATCATCTCATCAAGGCTTCTTCATTTGAATCTCATATAGATTATATTCATTATCCTTCTATCAAGACATATGAATACATAAAATCACTATAACTTTAACTTCATACAAACTTGCCATGAATCCATCATATATTGAATTCACTTCACATGAGTTTCTAGGTACATACCTTTACCACCTGTGGCATAGTCACCTAATTTCTCGTTCTCATTATACCTATCGAATCATAGAAATGCTAAAAGATACTCGTGAATCTCACACATAAATTAACCTATCAACGCCATATCCCCGATATGGTCTTACATGAAATATCATATTGTCACCATGTTTCAGACATGGTCTTATACGAATTCTCTTACCGAAGCCATATTCCAAATATGGTCTTATACGGAACCTTACTAACCTTAACACTTAGTATTTACCTTCTATTCCTTTTTAAAGTCCGATGGAAGACTTCCATTTCTTGACATCTCGTCAAAGTCACAAATAATATATTTCATACCGACAACATACGGTTCTCACACTATTGAAATATCAAATACATCACATAAAATTTCTTTATTTACATATAAACTTACCTTGGTACTCAAAATATACGTAGATGTGTAATTTAGTCCACAACTTTGTTCTTGCCTCAGTTTCGGTCTGGCCTCGTATTTCTTGATCTATAATAAAAATTAAAATTTTTTAATACTCACATTGACTAAATTCACTCATAATTCATACTTTGGAAAATTTATAATTTTGCCCCTAAACTTTTTTATATTTACACTTTTGCCCCTAGGCTCGTAAAATGATTTTTATTCAACTTTCTTACACTTTAAGCCTAGCCGAAACCTTTTCTTAACTACATCAACCCTCAATTTCCACTATTTCACCCATGTATGACCATTTTCATAACTTTTACAATTTGGTCCTTACATGCATTTTTCATGAAAATCACTTAGAAAAAGATGTTTATCCTACATCAAACTTTCATAATCTTCCATAAAACATCAAAATACATGCATGTCTTACATGGGTAAATTTTTGAACATGAACCCTAGCTCAAATTATAGCTAGGGATAGTTAAATCGAGCTACGAAGGTCTCAAAAATACGAAGAACATTAAAAACGGGACTAGGATGCACTTACTATGGAGCTTGGAAAGCTTGAAAAAACCCTAGCCATGGCTTCCATGGAACTTTCGGCCAAGCAATAGAAGAATGAGAAAGATGATATATTTTTCTCATGTTATTTTGGCTTTATTTGCCAAATAACTTAAATACCCTTAATGAAAAACAACTCAAAACATGCCTTACTATGTCCATATTTGTCCACAACTTAATTAATGGTCCATTTAAGGACCTCTAATTTAAAACCTCATAACAATTGGACACTTCTAACATATGGAACTCAACTTTTGCACTATTTACAATTTGGTTCTTTTAACCAAATTGAGTGCTCGAGCGTCGGAATTTCCGAACGAAAGTTTTACAAAACTTACCATGAAATCGTAGGCCATGAAAATATAATAAACATAAGATTCTCTTTGTCGGATTTGTGGCCCCAAAAATCACTATTTCGACTAAGCCCAAAATCGGGCTGTTACAATTTTGGTCCAAGGTTTATTGATAGAAATATCACAAACCGGGTCGATTTTCAAATTTTTAATTTTTCGCTCTGCAAGAAAATCATATTCAAACTGAAGTTTTTCCAACAATGGATGTGGTCCAACTCAAGAAGTAGTTCTAATTGGTATGCCACTAGGTCGACTCTCTCAATGTAAAGTTTGATGAACCTAGGACTTAACTTGCCCTTTCATCTAAACCTCAACACTTTTCGCCAAGTGGACACTTTCAAGAAGACTTAATCCCCAACACTATATTTAATGTCCTTCCTCTTTAGGTCCACATACGACTTCTGCCTACCCGAAATCGTTTTTAATCTATCCTGGATTAATTTAATTTTCCCCTCAGACTTCTGTACCACTTCTGGACCCAAAATTTTCTTTTCATCCATTTCAGTCCAACACAGTGATGTTTGGCACTTACGACCATATGGGGCTGTAAAGGGTGTCATTTTTATACTTGATTGGAAGCTATTATTATAGGCAAATTCAAGTAGAGGCAAATGTTACTCCCAACTACCTCGGAATTCAATAATATAGCCCCTTGACATGTCTTCCAATATTTGAATAACCTGTTCGGATTGTCCATCAGTTTGCGAATGGAAGGCAACACTAAAATCTAAACGAGTATCCAATGACACATGCAGCTTCTTCAAAAATTGAGATGTAAAACGAGGATCTCAATCTGAAATAATTTATACGGGTACTCCATGCAAGCTTAAAATCTCTGAAATATATAACTTAGCCATCTCTAGTAAAAAAAATAATTCGTACGGACAGGTAAGAAATGAGCTGACTTAGTTAATCAATCTACTATCTCCCATATTGAATCTTTCTTAGTAAGTGTTAAGGTTAACCCACTAACAAAGTCTATTGTTATCCGCACCCACTTCCACTGAGGTATTTTAATCGATTGTAATAAGCCGGAAAGGAATTGGTGTTCAGCTTTCACTTGCTGACACATTAGGCACTTAGCTACAAATTCTACCACCTCATACTTCAGTCCAGACCACCAGTATGGTTCCCTTAAATCCCGATACATCTTATTTTCTCTGGGATGCATGGCATAAGGCATAGCATGCACTTCCCGAAGTATGGACTATTTTAAATCCTTATCGTTTGGCATACAATACCTCCCATTGAACGACAAGACACCCTCGTCATTAAACCCATAGTCATCAGTTTTTCCATCTTCCACCAGCTTAATCCATGGTTACAATGACACATCTAACAATTGTTTAGCCTTAATCTCATTAGTTAAGGTGGGTTTCACTTGTAGTTCAGCTAGTAAGCCTCCATCATCCATTAAACTTAACCTAGCAAACATTACCCTTAAATTGATCATTTGTTTTCTACTTAAAGCATCTGCCACTATGTTGGCTTTTCCGAGGTGGTATTCGATTAAAAAGTCATAGTCCTTTAACAACTCTATCCACCTATGTTGCCTCAAGTTCAACTCTTTTTGGGTGATAAGATACTTAAGACTCTTATGATCAGTATAGATATAGAAATTCTCACTATACAAGTAATGTCTCCAGATTTTTAATGCAAAAACCACTGCTGCTAACTCCAAGTCATGAGTTGGGTGCATCATTATACACCACATACTCTTTTCCCGACTCAAGCTAAATTAACACAGGAGCCTAAGTTAACACAACCTTTAGCTTTTCAAAGCTAGCCTATTAATCTTCCGTCCATTTAAGCAGAATATTCTTCCTCAAAAACTTAGTTAGTGGAGCAGCAATCAAAGAAAACCCTTCAACAAATCTACGGTGGTACCTGGCTAAACCAAGGAAACTTTGGATTTCGAAAAAAAATTTAGTTTGTTTCCATTCTATAATAGCCTTTATCTTTTTTGGATCTACATGAATACCCTCTGCAGATACCACATGACCCAAAAACATGGCTTCCTTAAGTCAAAACTCGCAATTCCTCAGTTTCGCATAAAGTTTCTTTTCATAGAGGATTTGCAAAACTATCTTAAGATATTCATCATGTTCAGTTTCAGTTTTAGAATAAACCAGGATGTTATCGATAAATACTACTACAAATTGATCAATGAAGGGTTGGAACACTCGGTCTATTAAATCAATGAAAGTAGTAGGAGCATTGGTTAATCCGAAAGGCATCATAAGGAATTCGTAATGACCATACCAAATCTTAAATGCGGTTTTAGGCACATCCACCTCCTCCACCTTTAGTTGATAGTACCCTGGCCCTAAATCTATATTAGAAAATATTGTTGCACCGAATTGATCAAATAGGTCGTTAATCCTAGGCAATGGATATTTATTCTTAACAGTTAATTTATTTAACTGCCAATAGTCAATGCACAACCTTAGGGAGCCTTCTTTTTTTTTTGATAAACAGAACCGGAGCTCCCCACAGAGAAACACTATGTCTAATAAACTCACGATCTAAAAGCTCCTAAAATTGGATTTTTAACTCTTGAAGCTCTTTAGGTGCCATGTGGTAGGGAGCAATGGATACCGAAGCAGTTCTTAGCAACAACTCAATTTGGAATTCTACATCACGTTTTGGAGGTAATCCTTGTAGCTCCTCGGGAAATACATCTGGGAATTATCTAACTATTCAGATACTATCTATGACAGAGCTATTCACATTCACATTCAACACATAGGCTAGATAAACCTCATACCCTTTCTGAACTGACTTCTCAGTAACCATAGCAGAGATTACATTCGATATATAGTTCTGTTGCTTCCCAACCATGATGACCTCACTACCCTCAGTTGTTTTCAAGGTTACTCTCTTAGAGGCACAATCTAAGCTAACCTGGTGCTCTACTAACCAATCCATTCCTAAAATTAAATCAAACTCCCCAAAAGATAATTCCATAACATCTGCCAAAAACACTACACCCTCAACCTCCAATGGACATCTCATATAGATTTTGTTTACAATAATCATTTGTCCTAAAGGGCTTACTACGGTAATATCAGTAGTGGTTTCTTTTACCCCAATGTAACAGTCCGTTTTTTAGTGGTATCGAAAATAATAGTTTCGAGACCACAAATCTGATAAGTAAGCCTGTATTTTTATTTAATATTTATGAGTCAATTACAATATTATATTGAATTTTGGTTTAATAATTTTATAAATTGAACGAATAAATAAGTACAAGTGGTTCAATCCAAAAGTTAAGTAGTTTTTGAAAATGAGGTATTGGGACCTCGTTTCTATAATTTAATGTTGTAAATGTTTTTATTAAATATTTACAGAGTCATATTATAGGTGAATTGAAGTTTGGTCTGGTAATTTTGACGATTGATTGCTTGATTAAGGTAAAAGGATTAAATTGTAAAAGAGGTAAAAGTTAATGGTTATAGATTTAAATTAGTAAAAGGACCAAAATGGTGATTAAATCATGGCCAAAAAGTCCAAGCGGTGGTGGATATGATTAATCCTCTAGCTTTTGGGCTATTTGCTCATTAAGTCCTAATTAGTTTAAGGTTAAATTGAAATAAAGTTTGTTTAATTGGAGTTTAATGAAATTGAAGGATCAATTGTGTAATTGGACTTTCCTTAAATGGCCAAATGGTATGAATGATATGGAATTCTCTAGTTTTGTGGTCAAATGCTATTAGATCCTTATTAATTAGAAATTAAAGGAAAAGGACTAAAATGTAAAAAGTTGTAAAAGTTTATTATTATTAGTTTAAAGGTTTAAATAATTAATGGAGGGGATTTTAATGGCAAATATACCATGGGTGATGATTGTGGACGGTATTGGGCTTGTAAATGTTTAAGTTGTGTATAAATTAAAAAGGCTAAATTGGTAAATATTAAATTATATGTAAATATAATACATTAAAGCATGAAAGAATATATCATCTTCATATTTTCATTCTAGAAAACCCGAATAACAATTGTTAGGGTTGGGGAAAGCTTCAGTCAAGCTTTAGTCTCCTACTGATCAAGAATGGGTTAAAAATCGAGGCATAGAAAAGTTGTTGAATAGTCTCTGTACCTTTGTCATTGATTCAGTTTAGTCTGGTAATTTCATTTGGTTAATTCTAATACGTTTTAAATATATATTAAATGATTGAAACTTATTTGTTTATTATTGATTAATGTATTGATATCATGTAAATGAGAACTGAAATAACGATATGATAAAACACTGGTTACTATTGATATCTCCTGAGTCGATGAACGTAGGATAGAGTACAAATGGCATTCCAATAGGTTATTTTGCGCGTGGTACGGGATTGGTATGAGATGTGATGATGATTAACGTATATCCTCTATTCATTGAATATACTGAGGTCTTGCATTTGTTGCGGACTATCGTGTTATATTACAGTGTTTTCTGGTGTGTTACGGGGGCGGATGTTAGCCTACAGGCTAGGCACTTAGTGCCAAGGTGTGTTATTGGTTGGTTTGGCTTGTATGAGCGCCTGGTGTGTTCTGGATGGTTAACCATGTACTCGTATCCGTATATCATTCATCGGGCATTGATTATTGATCACTGAATGTTATTAAAATATGGAAAAATTGATTGTATTATTGTTTAAGCATTACTCACCTGTTGTGAACTGTGATTGACAGGAACTCTATCAATAACCTTGTGGTAGGAACTCTATTCATTAATCTTATTATTTGAATTATTATGTTAAATTCGGTAAGCTTTATCGTTTAAACGAAGAACTTACTAAGCTTTATAAAAGCTTATTCGTGTCCCTGTCTATTTCTTTATAGATTATGTTTTGTGGAATAGGGAGATTGGATCAACTTGAAGGCATCACACTATCTGGGAACCTTTTGGTAGATTTTGAATGCAAACTTGGCTTATATGGCATGTAATAGGAAAATGTGGTTATGTTATGTAATAGTCCATAAGTATTTTCTATGAAGTTTGATGTTTGATGTGCACATTATGTGGGTGGTTAGTAGTCTTCACTATATACATGCATGTTGCTAAGTTGTGGACAATGGTTCAAAACAAATAGGTAATGGTAAGTTTTGGCATGAGATATGAATGGTATACACTTGCACATTTCCATCGTTCCAAGTTTTTGGCGTTGTTGCCGGGGACTGTTTTTCAAAAGCCATTATTTGTGAATTTGTTAGTCTTACATTTTGGTTTAATTTTCTATTTAATTTTTAACTTAATTAATTTTTTTCTGTGAATATTTCAGGTGTTTATGAGTATTGACTGAATTATCGATTTACTCCCTGTAGACCTTGAGATAGAACGAACCTTTCGACAACGTAGAAGACAAGCAAATCAAAGGAGGACCGAAGAGATGAATTTCGAGAATATGAATCACGAAAATGGAGCAAACCTTGCTCAAAATCCTATCCTTATTACTGATGATAGGGATAGAGCCTTAAGACAATATGTTGTGCCAGTGTTCAATAATCTTAATCCGGGTATTAGAAGACCCGAAATCGAGGCACAAAAATTTGAGCTGAAGCCAGTCATGTTCCAGATGCTTCATACAGTGGGCCAATTCAGTGGAATGCCTACCGAAGACCCTCATCTGCACTTGAGACTATTCATGAAGGTTAGCGACTCTTTCAAATTAGCCGAAGAACCCAAAGATGCATTACGATTGAAGTTGTTCCCATATTCGCTAAGGGACAGAGCTCGAGTCTGGTTGAACTCATTGCCACCGAACTCAATTTCCACATGGCAAGAGTTAGCAGAGAGATTTCTTATGAAGTATTTCCCGCCTAGCAAGAATGCTAAGTTGAGGAACAAGATCACTGCCTTCCAACAAATGGATGACGAATCCTTGTAAGAGGCATGGAAAAGATTTAAAGATTTCTTACGAAAGTGCCCTCATCATGGAATTCCATATTGCATCCAACTTGAGGCGTTTTACAATGGTCTCAACGCTCACACGAGGATGGTAGTGGACGCTTCTACTAATGGTGCTCTCCTTTCTAAGTCTTATAATAAGGCTTATGAAATTATCGAGAGGATCGCAGCAATAACTATCAATGGCCAACCAGTCGAGCAGCGTCAGGAAGACGAGTCGCTGGAATACATGAAGTAGACGCCCTTACTTCACTCGCATCTCAGGTATCATCAATATCCTTAATGCTTAAAAATCTTACTACTAATGGGTCTAATAGTTTTGCAGCACAACCGCCTAATCAATTCGAGAATATAGCCTGTATCTATTATGGGGAAGGACATTTGTTTGAAGAATGTCCGTCGAACCCAGAATTTGTATACTACATGGGTAATCAAAACCAAAACCGAGGAAGGCAAGGGCTGCAATCCAATTTTTATAACCCATCATGGAGAAACCACCCGAATTTGTCCTGGAGTAACCAAGGGTTGGAACCAGTAACACTTACACCCAACCCAAACCAACCCAGCTACCTAGTTTCCCTCAACAATTCAGAAACCAGTTCAAGCTGAAGCATCCAATAGCCTGGAGAGTTTGCTGAAGGCATACATGGCAAAGAATGATGCCTTAATCCAAAGCCAAGCAGCTACATTGAAGAATCTGGAAAACCAAATGGGCTAGCTTGCAACTGAACTTAGGAACCGACCACAGGGTACCTTACCTAGTGATACAGAAAATACGAGAAATTCGGGAAAGGAGCACTGCAAAGCGCTGACATTGAGGAGTGGAAAGATGATAGAGCCCAATACCATTGAAGCTGAAAAGGAGCAAACTGATGCTCAAGACTCAGAGGAAGTTCAACTGCATGTTGAAATTCCAGTTTCACAAGAACCAGAATCTGTAAAACCCGACAAGGTAAACTCAGAACCAGCTAAATCTGATCAACTAACAACTCCGTTAGATGCAGAATTACCACAGAAGACGAATCAACCATTACCAGTTCCAGTAAAGAAACCATCACCACCCTACCCTCAAAGACTTGTAAGCGAGTCGGAGATTCAATTCAAGAAGTTCCTTGACGTACTTAAGCAACTTTACATCAACATCCTGTTGGTTGAAGCACTTGAGCAAATGCCGAATTATGTCAAGTTCATGAAAGATATCTTGTCTAAGAAACGAAGACTTGGAGAATTTGAGACGGTAGCCCTGACGAAGGAATGCAGGGCATATCTTCAGGACAAACTACCCCCAAAATTGAAGGATCCTGGATGTTTTACCATACCGTGCAATATTGGAGCAACCTATTGTGGTAAGGCATTATGTGACTTAGGTGCGAGTATTAACTTGATGCCTATGTCAATATTTAGAAAGTTGGGGATAGGTGAAGTTAGACCCACTACGGTTACACTTCAACTAGCAGATCAATCCTTAGCGCATCCAGAAGGAAAAATTGAAGATGTATTGGTACGTGTAGATAAATTTATCTTTCCTGCTGACTTTGTAATTCTAGACTTTGAAGCAGACAAAGAAGTGCCAATTATCCTAGGAAGACCATTCTTAGAAACTGGAAGGACCCTTATTAACATGCAGAAGGGCGAGCTGACTATGCGTGTTCAGGATGATCAGGTAACATTTAATGTTTTTAAGTCAATGCGATTTCCTGACACAATTGATGATTGTTCTGCAGTATTCGATTTAGAGGAATTAATAGTGGAGAAGGAACTCAACTATGTTGAGGATCCGTTGGAACGAATTCTGACATCAGACCCTCCAAATGATGAAGAGGAGAATGAATACTTAGCTCTGCTAGAAGCTAATCAAAAGGGATTTAATCCGCAATCCCGTTTTGAAACTTTGGAATTAGAGAAAAGGGATTACACCCAGCCAAAAGCATCAATCGAGGATCCACCTAAGTTAGAACTCAAGGTATTACCTACACACTTAAAATATGTTTATTTAGGTAACGCTTCTACTCTGCCTGTGATTGATTTCAGCAGAATTAACTACTGAACAAGAAGAGAAACTTATCATAGTTTTGAAACAATTCAAGAAGGCTATCATATGGACCATAGCTGATATTTGCGGTATTAGCCCATCTGTATGCATGCACAAGATCAAATTAGAAGATGGCGAGAGAGGAATGATTGATGGACAACGGAGACTGATCCCCATCATGAAGGATGTAGTAAAGAAGGAAATTATCAAGTGGTTGGATGCAGGTATAATTTACCCCATCTCAGACAGT
The DNA here is from genome assembly GCA_025698515.1 of Gossypium sturtianum. NCBI lineage: Eukaryota > Viridiplantae > Streptophyta > Magnoliopsida > Malvales > Malvaceae > Gossypium > Gossypium sturtianum. Next base: position 118,072,198 of record CM046943.1, on the reverse strand, counting down.
TCATGGGTAAGTCCGGTCCAGTGCGTGCCGAAGAAAGGAGGTACCACGATTGTTGAGAACGAGAATAACGAGTTGATACCGACCAGAACGATTACGGGATGGAGAATTTGCATCAATTACCGAAAGTTGAACAAGGCGACCAGGAAAGATAACTTTCCTTTGCCATTCTTGGACCAGATGCTTGATAGACTCGCGGGGCGAGACTATTACTATTTTCTCGATGGATACTCTGGGTATAGTTAGATTACAGTAGCATCGGAAGATCAGCACAAGACGAAATTCACCTACCCGTACGGTACGTTTGCATTTAGACGCATGCCATTTGGTTTATGTAATGCACCTGCTACATTTCAAAGATGTATGATGTCAATTTTTACTGACATGGTTGAGAAGTGTTTGGAAGTTTTTATGGATGACGTTTCAGTATTTGGAGACACTTATGATGATTGTTTAGCCAATCTAGCTATGGTACTAAGACGATGTGAAGAAACAAACCTAGTACTCAACTGGGAAAAGTGCCATTTCATGGTACAAGAAGGGATTGTTCTAGGGCATCGGATATCGAGACATGGAATTCAGGTAGACAAAGAAAAGGTAGACGTTATTGAGAAACTCCTACCTCCAACATCTGTAAAGGGTGTTAGGAGTTTCTTGGGCCACGTCGATTTTAATCATAGATTTATCAAAGACTTCTCCAAAATTGCAAAACCTTTGTGCAAATTATTGGAGAAGGACGCGACATTCAAGTTTGATGATGAATGTTTAAGAGCATTCAAAGAGTTGAAGAATCGATTAGTTACGGCACCCATCATCGTCACACTAGATTGGGATCTGCCATTCGAATTGATGTGTGACGCAAGTGACTTCGCAATTGGAGCTGTCATGGGCTAGCGAAGGAACAAAGTTTTTCACCCCATCTACTATGCAAGTCGAACTCTAATAGGAGCACAACTGGATTATACGACGCTAAGCCGAGATTGATCCGGTTGGTACTTCTACTTCAAGAGTTCAACCTAGAAATTCAAGATCGAAAGGGAGTAGAAAACCAAGTAGCAGATCACTTGTCAAGATTGGAGCCGCAAAAGGGAAATTCTCCACTTGTACCGATTCAGGAGACATTTCCAGATGAACACATACTGAAGGTAAATCATGTCCATAATATTCCTTGGTTTGCTGATATTGCTAACTATTTAGCTTGTGGTTTGATGTCGATTGATAAAACGTATCAACAAAGGAAAAAGTTTCTTCACGATGTGAAAAACTATTACTGGGAAGAGCCATATTTGTTTAAAGAGTGTGCAGATCAGATGATCAGGAGATGTGTGGCAGAAGATGAAATACCGAGGATTTTATACCACTTGTCACACTCGGCAGTGGGGACACTTCAGAGGTACTTCAGATCGCGCCAAAGTATTACAAGCCGGATTCTTTTGGTGCACACTATTCAAGGATGCATACGCTCACGTAAAGAGTTGTGATCGATGTCAGAGGGTTAGAAATGTCACCAATAGAAATGAGATGCCTCGAACAAATATCATTGAGGTAGAATTGTTCGATGTTTGGGGTATTGAGTTTCTTGATCTTTTCCCTCCGTCTTTTGGTCACAGGTACATATTGGTAGCAGTAGATTATGTGTCCAAATGGGTCAAGGCTAAAGCTTATCCGACGAACAATGCTAAGGTTGTGATGAAGTTCTTGCAAAAACATGTGTTCACAAGGTTTGGAACCCCAAGAGCTATTATCAGTGATGAAGGGACCCATTTTGTGAACAAGTGGTTAAAATGGTTGTTAGATAAACATGGAGTGAAACATAAGGTTGCTCTGACTTACCATCCAGCAGACGAATGGGCAAGCCGAGTTTGGCGAATAAGGAGATCAAAGGCATACTTGAGAAGGTAGTTTGCCCGAACCAAGCGAGATTGGTCCAAAAGACTAGATGATGCTTTATGGGCTTACTGTAACAAAGATACAAGACACCATTAGGAATGTCACCTTATAGGTTGGTCTTTGGGAAAGCTCTGTCATCTACCTCCGGAGTTAGAGCACAAAGCTTCATTGGGCTCTTCGACGACTCAACTTGGATCTTAAGCTTGCTAGAGAGAAACGGATGCTCCAACTCAATGAGCTAGAGGAATTCGAATGTTCTCATACGAAAATGCCAAATTACTCAAAGAAAGACTCAAGAAATGGCATGGCAAGCACATTCGAGTTAGAGAATTTGAAGCAGTCACAAGTCTTGTTATTTAATTCCAGATTGAAGTTCTTCCTGTAAGTTAAAATCACGTTGGTTCGGTCCACTTACGATTCATCGCGTCTATCCGTATGGAGTTGTTGAACTCCAAGGTAAGGGAGGTAATTTTCAAGTCAATGCTCAGCGTTTGAAACATTACTACGAGAGAAAAACTGAGCAGGATCAAATCTTGTTCAGTTTATCAGATATTTAAATTTTCTTGTTTTTAATAAATTATTTAGGGTATATTTTCGGGTTTATTATGTTTAAATAAATTCTATCTAGGAGATTGGAACTTAAGCGGGACCGCTTGTGACCCCTCCAATCTTCCTGGGAATTGATTTTTACATAATTTTTCGAGAAATTATTCCCTAAATGACAAAATAAATTTTTAATTTTTCAAATAAAAGGGTCAAATTTTGATCCAAGTTTTAATTAGCAACTCAATTTTAAATTTTCATTAAGTCTAGGGACTTAATTGAAGTATTTTTAAAACTTAATTGCTCTCTCTTTTTTTTTAATAAAAATTTAGGTGCCTCTCTTTGTAAATATTTTTAAAAGGCATCTAGAATAAATATTTTTACTTAATATTATATATTTATAAATTATTAAAAAACTTTAATATATAATTATATCCATTATAATTTATATATTAATTTTTATCAACTTAGAATTAGGATTAATTTTATTTAATTATATTTTATGTTTATTTTAATAATTTAATAGCAATTGATAATTTCATATGCATATATTTAATTATTAATTGTTGTTAACTTTAAGTAGGACTAGACTTAGAATATTTAAATTATTAAATTTCCCTAAGAAATTCACTCTACTTCCTACTCCTTCCATTATATATTCCATCCATCTATTATATTCTTCTCATCCATTCAACACCTAAAACCTCAAAGCCCCCAAACCTTTAAGTGCCAAAAAGTCCCTAAGCAGTCGGTCAGCACATCACATGCAAACCTGCTGCCCAGGCCTCTGCCTCACGCCTGCTGCCTCCAGTTCACGTCGCACGCACCAGTGACCCAGCACGCCAGGCCTGCTTGCCGAAGCTCCCTGCTACGCGTGTTGCTTGCTGCCACACCATCTCCCCGCACATCCGGACTAGCCTTTGTGCGTGCTACCTGCTTCAGCCCCACGTGCACTATTGCTTATTGCTTTGCACACTTGTGCAGCACACCTCCTTCACCCACACACCAAGCCCTTAATCCTCCAACCCTCCTTTTAAATTACCATATATTTCTTCATTATTATTTTTAAGAGTTCTTACATTTTTTTTCCAAAAAAAAGGTGGTAAGACCTAATTTTCTTTATGAATTATTAATAATTTTTAATTAAATTTTTGAGAAAATAATTTTTTTTCCATTTTATGTTCAGGTCAATTATGCCTCGCAAGAGAACTCGTGCCTCTGCCCAAATCGATGAAACGCAAAAAAAGTTACACTATGAAGAAGCCAAAGTAAGATACGAAAGTATCTTCAAAAATCAACAGATGCATCCAAAGAAAGGCTTCACATTGAAGGAAAGCAACTACAGAGACTTTATGCCACGTATTCGTCAAGTTGCTGAAGCCCTCAATTAGGAATTGTTTTGTGAAAAGAGACCAAGTGTGGATGAGGAACTAGTTCGTGAATTCTATGCGAACTTAACCTCAAGCGAATTGACCGAAGTTCCAGTTCGCGGAATCAAGGTACCAATAAATTCAAATGCTATTAATGAGTTCTTTGAGTTACCTGATTTCGAAAACGATGAATATTCTTCTTTGTTAAGCAACATTAAGCCTGAAAATTTGTAAGAAATTCTCGAGGAACTTACAGTTCCAGGTTCTAAGTGGACTATGTCAAAGCAAGGAAGCCACACGTATCGAAGTGAATATTTGACACCACTTGCGAAGGCATGGTTCTATTTCATCCGTTTCAGCCTTATGCCTAGTTCGCATGGGACTACAATCTCATTAGATCGAATGGTCCTATTATACTCGATTCTAACTGGAAAGACCATTGATGTGGGCAAAATCATCCTAAGAGAAATGCGAAATTATGCCGTTAGACGTTTTGGCCCAGCCTATTTCCCCTTTACGATAACAATTCTGTGCTTAAAAGTAAAAATTCTTGCGAACGTAAAGAAGACAGGGTATAGTCAGGGCACAATCACCGATTGGGACCTCTACCGAGTAACTGGAGATTCTGTTCTATAGCAATGAGTTGAAGAGAGTGAGGATCCTGAAGAAGCAGAAGATGACCCCATAGAGATCCCGCCAGAGCAATCAACTGAAGTCCCTAATGAGGCAGAACCAATGGAACCGAAAATTTGAACACGATATCGAAACCTCAATGTTTTGAGCTCTACCACCTAGCCTAGATCTTCGAGATGAGCTGTCAAAGCTGATGGACTTAATGCAACACATGCAATGGCAGCAACAAGCCTACTGGAGATACTCAAAAATAAGGAATGACTCGATGAGGAGTGCCCTTAGGAAAATTTATAATGACCCATTTATTTTTGTGCTTGAGTTTTCAGATTTCATATTTGAACCATGGAGTTCATTATCGAAGAGGGAGCAAAGTGATTCATGCAAAGGCAATAATAATGGAGCAAAAGATGAGTCGAATTCGGAAGGATCGGAAAACAAATAACAAATGGAGGACCTCAACTTTATTTTATTTTTATTCTTAAGTTATTTTAGGATTAGGTTAATTAGGAATTTTTATTTTTGCACAATAAATAAAACAAGAGATAGGAATCATGAATAAAATCTGAACAAGTCACAAAGGCTAAAGTGTGGCAATAGGTATATACATGTCTAGGATTGGATTTAGAGAGAGCTTGGTACTTAAGCAGTCAATTTGACTCACCTCCTCTTTTCTAAAATCCTACCTGGTGTATAGTATCTATTCACTTTAAACAATGAGGACATTGTTCACTTTAAGTAGGGGGTACCGAAAATTTGAATTAATTCCATTCAGAATAAAATTTTCTTTTATTTATGATTAGGATATATTTTGTTCAATAATTTGAAATTTTGTTAAGTATGCTAAACTTCAATATTAATAAAGTTCTATTATTTCAATAAGTTATTATGTTAGCTTAATAATGATATGATCGTATTTTTAATAAAGCATGCAAATTCGTACCATAAAATTTTTAGTTCCCTACGAAAAAATTAGGCATGCATGAAAGTTTAAGTCTTTAGAATTGACTTAGTAATTTCTTGAGGCGAAATCCTAGGAAGCATGGAATATTGAAAATGATTTAGGCAATTATTGTTTGGACTGTTGGAGCCTTTCAAACCGACCATGATAAAATTATCCTTTGAAACCCAACTTTGAGACTATATGGCCTAGTTTTATTTGGACCTTTGCAATATTTAGCCATCACTTTTCTCTTCATTATCTTTAAAATTGTCCCAAACACTAGACTCAGTACTATTCAGAATATCGTTTGAAAATAAGTTTGGGGGAATTGAAAAGAAGTATCAATTGCTCGAAAATTGTAGTACATGAAGCAAGTGCTCAAATTTGAATTCAAAAAAAAACACATGTACTCGAAAGAAAATAGATGTACAAAAGAGCATGTGAAAGTAAAATAAGTTGGTGTATCGAAGATAAAAATTCCAAAGGTTCGATTTTACGCTGAGTCTAGGGTTTTTAAGCCAAAATTTATCTATCTTTTACCTACCCATAGCCTAGCCACGTTACAACCTTAATAAAGACCTATTGATTCAAGTTTCTATGCTACCTACATTAGTGGAGAGAAATTGCTAAGATCAACATATGAAGACATAAGTTAAACTAATGATTGCAGCTTAGTCTTGAATAAGGGAATAAAAAAATCAAATTGGTAAGGGTTAACATGTCTTTGTTAAAGAGGCGTTTAGTCTAATTTTGCTATTATAATAGTTGTTGGATGTAATTTGAACGATATGTATACTTAAGTAGCATAATTATCGAATTTCTTATTTTTGAGCCTAAGTATATTAAATTCATAATTTTGAGAAGAAAGTTGTTCTGAAGGAGTTTTTCAAAAGTATCTCCGAGAAATTCTTTTCGAAATTTATGCATTACTCAGGACGAGAAATTATTTAAGTTTGGGGGTGTGGAAACACAAAGATTTATATACTTTTTCATACCTAATTTTACTTAAAATCATGCAGTTTCGATAGAATTTTTGTCATAAAATAATTAATTTTTATAAAATAATTAAATTGTATTAAAAATTTTAACATGTTAATTTTTAGTCAATTTTACAATTATTTTTAGTGAATTTTGATTATTTTTGACAGATTCGTACAAAGGGCGAAAATTGACCCGGCAGACACCATTAGAAGAACAAAACCGAGAAGCAATTCGAAGTAACAAGGTGAAATAATTTCCAGCCTAAGACGGTCCAAATATGTGTGTTGATTCATAATATAATTAATTTTAATTTATTCCCAATTTAATTTGGGCTAAATTAATTAATTTTATTTAATTATGGAAAAATGGCCCAATTGAATCGCACCAGTTGAACAAAATAGAGCGAACCGAACCAGCCACCAACTGGGCAGCCCAGAACCGTTCAAATGCTGACCCAAATCAGCATTTTATCTGATTAAATGAGCTTGTAAAAAGGCCCTTGGAAGACTTCCAAATTGCATTCAAACCCCACCTTAAATTAAGGCTTTACGGATTTGCCCCAGGCTAATTTTAGCAAAGTTGGAAGTCTCAACTTTGCCATGTAAGATGGCCGGCCATGAGGGGGCTTTTTGGCTTCTGAAATTTTCTATTTTTAGCAGCCATCCTCAGCTATATAAACCCCCCTTTGCTGCCCATTCAAATCATCCCTCAACACTCTCATTCTCTCATCACTTCTCTTCTCCCCATTCTCTCTTTTTCTCCAAAAAACCAAGACTTCTTGTGCCGATTTCCCCTCTTGGAAAAGAGGTGTTTTCTCAGCCATTTGGGGAAGCAAGCGAGTGTTCGTAGAAGCCTTGATCGGTGAGGACAACAGAGACGAAAGAAGGAGCAATCAGTCAAGCCACGGAGAAACCGGATTTGCTTCTTGTTCCTATCTTTTTAATTTACGTTGTTTTTATTATGAACATATCTATGAATATTCATGTCTTTGAAATGGTTATTTTAATCAATCTAGCTTGAATTAAGCCGTGTTGGGTTGATTGCATTTCGTCCTCTTGATTTGTTAAATTTATGTTTATCCTTGTTATAGGCCTCGTAAAATGCTTTATTTAAGTAAAATCATGCCTAAGTTATTCGGCATTAAAATTGTTTAGATAACTAAAGAATTAATTATTTAAACGCATTGAAATTGTAATTAATGGACACAGTACTTAATCAGTGCATGTTTAATTCTTCTAAGGTAGCTGAAGATTAGATTAGCATTGTATTTGGCGATACATATGCCTTGCATAACTTGCAAGATTATTGTGATTAAACTATTTCAAGGTAAGGGTACTTTGTTACCTCACATAGTCTTTTATATGCTTATTAGGTTGAATTAATCGTTTGAATCAACAAAGGAATATGCGAGAGATTGTTTAATTTAATAAGTATGTATGTGCAATAACATGTTTACCTTTATAAATCTGTTTAATCGGTCGAATTGACATAGAAATATGTACAAGAGATGAATGGATTTTTGATTTGTAAATATGTTCATAAGTTAGCAAATTACCGAGTTGCCATGATTTATTCGTAACAAGTATAAGCATAAGTTTAATAATTCTAAGGTAAGGAAATATATTTAATCCAACACAATTATATCATCTTGATTAAATCATATTTGGAATCGTGCACTAGAATTTCTTTGTTTTATTTTAATTATTTCACTTAGTTTTTAACTCTTGGTTTTTTTTTTATCTCTTTTTAAAACCAAATAATTTTCCTTCACCAAAGTGTTTAAAATTACTTTCATAAATAATTCTTTTACAGTCCCTGTGGGTACGATAACTCGACATTTACTTGTCACTTTATTACTTGTTGCGATTCTGTACACTTGCACATTTCCATCGTTCTACACGCCCGGGTAGCGCTTACCACAATACATACATTTGCAAGTTCTATCCCCAAAATTAGCCTCAGCAACCCCTTGTTGCGGTTTACCCTCTCTAGCTCATTCTATGGGTCGAGTATTTAAGTTAGTAGAACCAGAATCCCTTTTAACCAGGACCTTATTCTTTTCTCATTTTTCATGTTCCACCTGTTTGATCTCTTCCACAATTTTGGATTTCTCACATATAGTCTCAAACACCGGTTCTTAGAATGGAGAAATTTAACACCCCTTACCCGTATTCAACGCTGGAACAGGGCTCGAGGCATTACCGGACTTATAACACAAGCAATCACACAATTTCGAGTCATAAAATTTCCGTCCCGATTAAAACTTTTCATACACATTCATAAAGTCCATAAAATGAGCCTACGAGGCCCAAAACATGTATTGGAAGCAGTTCGGGACTAAACCGAGAACTTTAGAGATTTTTTGCAAAACTTAGAAAAAATTTCCTAGATGCAGGGCTTACACGCACGTGTGGTCCAAGGGACACGCCCGTGTGACCCTGGGACACGCCCGTGCTTCAGACCGTGTCCAAATTAGGGTGCTTTCTGACTTGTGCCACACGGTCGTGCCACACGCCCGTGAGCTAGGCCGTGTAGCACACACGGCTGAGTCACACGCCTGTGTGCTAGGCCGTGTAGCACACACGGCTGAGACACACGCCCGTGTCTCTGCCCATGTGCTCAATTCTGGACATTCTGTTTTGCAACTTATAAGCATATTTAAAATATCTTGGCATTAGCCTAACAACCATAATCTCTCCTTTGTAACATATTACAGCAAATAAAAAATCGTTTCAAACCTCATAGTAAACATGCACATTAATTATGAATATTTACATTCCAGGCATATACTTTAACATATTTCAATTGTTTAAAGCTCATATCTTTTCATACTTCCATAATCATTTTAATAGGCAATTATCCCAATCTTTCCTTTTTCTCATATCCGATAAATCACAATTTGTGTGAATGAATCGTGCTATATCATAACTTAATTTGGCCTGAAAGCCAATTTTACAATCACCAACCAGATTACCGTGTACTTCGTACATCACAAGTATAGCCCAAAAATCACAAGGCTTTCACAAAACATTCAATCATGAACTCACAATTTCATGAAGTCAATGCTTATAAACTTTACGTACATACCTGTACCAATTCGTAATACTTACATACTCTTTCTCTTCTTTGACATACCCGTTGAACCACTTGGAATACTATCGGATACACAGAAATCTTTGCACATAAGTGCCACATATGTAGCCAATGCTACCACAAATCTCATAACACATATAAGCTCGCTCTCGAGCTATCCTCGGGCCGGCTCACACAAGCTGTCAGTCGAGATGTAGCCACGCGATGCTGCTCACACAAGTTGTCAAGTATCCGCAACATATGCCGGTATACCCAGCCACCGGTAGGACGTACAGGACCAGTACCTGGGACACATAAATCACATAAACACATGGGTTCCTAGTGACATGTCACTTGTATCCTAATCTATTCCTAAGGTACAACCGGGATTTCTCTCTTACCGAAACTTCGTCGAATATGCTTATAGAATCAATCATACATTTCATGCAATGTCAAAATATTAAAATACAAATATAACATTTCATTATTTACATACGAACTTACCTCAGCATAAAAACGGTAAAAAGGACTAAATCGTTAAATACTTATTTTTCCTCATTCTAGGTCCGAACCTCGTTTTTCTTGATCTATAATATCACATTTAACTTATTTATTCATTATACTATTCAAATCAGCCCAAAATCACCTTATGGAAAAAATTACATTTTTGCCCTTAAAGTTTGACATTTTTTACAATTTAGTCCCTAGGCTCATAAAATAATTTTTCATTCAATTTCTTCAATACCCATGCCTAGCTGAACCTTATACATGCTCATAACAGCCCACATTTTTCATTTATTCACGCTTTTCTACTCATTTTATAGACTTTTACAAACAAGTCCTTTTAGGCATTTTTACCGAAAATCACTTAGCAAAAGTCGTTTAATAAACAACTAACATGCATTTTCTACCATCAAACATCAAAATACACACATATTCAACATGGGTAAAGCCCTAGACCTTGATCATATCTTAAATTAGTGGTAGAAATAGATAGATTAGGTTACAAGGATTTCAAAAACATAAAAATCATTAAAAATGAGGCTAGAACAGACTTACAGTCGAGCTTAGAAGCTTGAAAAACCCTAGCCATGTCTTCTCCATGTAAAATTCGGCCATGGGAGGAAGATGGACAAGATTTTACTTTATTTTGGCTTTTTAATTCATTTTAATTACCAAATTACCAAAATGCCCTTAATGAAAAACTTTGGAAACATACTTAACCATGTCCATTTTTGTCCACCAATTTAACCAATGGTCTAAATACCATTTAAGGACCTCCAATTTAAAATTTCATAGCAATTGGACATCTTTAACATATAGAATTCAAGTTTTGCACTTTTTGCAATTTAGTCCTTTTAACTAAATTGAGTACCCAAACATTAAAATTTTCAAACGAAGTTTTCACGAAATCGTTTCATAAAATTGTAGAACATAAAAATATAATAAAAATAAATTTTATTGTGTCGAATTTGTGGTCCTGAAACCACTGTTCCGACTAGACCCAAAATCGGGCTGTTACAACTCTTCCCCTTTAGGGATTTTCGTCCCCGAAAATCTTACCGTAATATAAATTCGATTTCCACGTAGACTCCTCTATCTCGTGAAACTGCCAAAGAACCCTCACTAAGGTTATGCTTTTATTCCCCAACTTTTAATCTCTCGTATCAAAATCCCGATCGATTCTTCGTTATACAACATATCGGCTGAATCTTAATCCTTATCGGAGAATTCATACTCAAAGAGTCCAATCGATACCATCGCAACATAGATACACAAAACACATTTTGAATCTTTTTCCAAGGCAATACTTTCGGAAGCATGCTATCGCTGAATGGAAATTTCATATTCTCATGTTTCAAATTCACATACATTTTCTGGCAATCTGAAGTGGATTCTAAATTGCCACGAATAACTTTACTTTCTGTATGATTTATGATCGGATAGTCTCTGAAATATATAACTCAACTAATCTACCATGTTACATATCCGATCACCAGAACATCTATTTCAAATAACTATACATTTTATTACTCCCTGAATGAACAAACGAGTTACTACTGAGCTTCGTACAAAATTTTCAGCATAAGCTCTGAATTACTCAGTGCACAAATTCTATCTCGGAATAATGATAACAGTCATCAGGTCCAACCTGAAATTCAGAATCAAAAGTCGTCTCACACTGTACTCGTTTAGTTTACCACTCACTATTACATTCCTAAGGTTCTCAATCTTGCAAAGAAAACATCGCTTTAGCTTCTAATTTAGCTAGATTCAAACCGTCATCAAATAAGATTAATCATGTATCCATTACTTACAAAATAATCAAAGGTTTTCCATTCAAGCATTTGCCACTATAACTGTTTTCTCAAAGGTTAATCGATAATTGCTCATAATCTTTCAATAGTTCAAGCCATCTATGATGTTTTAATTTTCAGATCCTTTTGTGACATTAGATACTTTAAACTCTTGGAATCAGGAAACATATGACATTTTTCGTCGGACAACAGGTGACATCAAATTCTCAACACAGACATAAAAAGTGGCTGACTCTAAATCACTCGTCGGACAGTTCCTTTCATGTGATTTTAACCGTCTAAAAGCATAAACTATCACTTTACATTCTTGTATTAAAACACATTCCAATTCGTTCGATAGTGCATCGCTGAAAAATCACAAATTCTTTACTCAATTTAAACTGAACTTAGAATCAGTGCTTTGGTTAACAATACCTTCAACTATTTTCAACTTTGCTAACACTCAACAGACCATTCAAACTTTCACAAATGTGATAACTTTATCAATCAAAATAGTTTTAACTCATAATAATATCACCAAATTAGAACTGATCTAATAGGTACGTCCTTGTATCACACCCTTTTTGAATATAAATTCTTCATTCAGACTGTTCGTCAATTTACCCATGAATGTACAAGATTTTATCTTCTTACCTGAGGAAAAACTTAAATGTATATAACTCAATTTACCTTTCAACTAACCAGCTCGCTCAGATAAAAACAACTGAGTCGATCTCAACTATCAAATAATATCATATCAAAATACTCCCTTCTTCATGCTGTTAAAACAACTCAAACATACAATCTTTCAAAATTTCCTCACATGCTAGTCAAAGATCTTTGCAATTGCATTAGCTCAAGGAAACAAAATATCCTGATTGAACTCATTGACCTTAATCAAACTTACCTGAGAAAAGAAAACCATCGTACAATTTGAGCTTAAGCTTCCACTATCTATACCTTTGCCGATGTCAATTCTTTTCATGAAAATTAGAGATATCCTGATACCAAAATCACCACGTTCCTATGATCGAACCAGAAATACAACCATAATAGACATAGTTATCACAAGCCAAAGAACACACTTTAAAGATGAGCCATAATTGATAATTAACGAAATAAGGATGATAAGAAAATCGAGATAAAAAATCCAAGATACGATATCACACCGGAAGTCCAAGAACATATCTCATAAGAAAATAATAAAGATCTTGATGATTCCTTAGAGAAAACCAGAAGAAAAACAATGCTTATACGCTCTAGAATCAATTGTAACAGAGATAATATATTTTCCAAATATATATATATAAAACAAAACAACATCCAGTAGAAACAGAAGAATAGCCTCACATAAATTTTCACCAACAACTTTTATTCCAAACATAATAGAATAGAATCCCAAAGAGAGAGATAAGAAATCTTTGCTTTCGTCAACCAACTGGACTCAACGATTGCTTTCATCTAACATTATAATCAGCTAGCATTCTCATACGATAAGAATTTCATCAGAAAACGAACAATCACATATATCTCTGAGGATAAATGAATATATAAAATACCCAGGAGAGATCATCATAATCTACTCAATTACAACTATTACACTCGGACATCTTTACGATTCAAATATCATTTCTCTGACTAATTCTGTCATCACTAATCCCGTATTATTCCATTCACTAACAAAAATCAATCCAAAAGAAATTCTAGCAAATACATACTTTAGACATCATACCTGAATGAGTCGATTAGCCGAGATTAACTTTTTCTTTAATAGTGATATCGCAAAATCCGAATGATCTTTAGAATAACCTGGCATCTTTTCCAGAACTGTATTCACTTACCAAATTGTTCTTAACTCTGACCACATTAGTAGTTATTCCGCTACTGAACTCTTTAGTCTCTTACTTGTGAGCTCATTCAACTTAAATCTCGTGAAATTTCGTTATAAATACCACATTGGTAAGGGGATGAGGTCGTAAAGCCTCTAACTCGACTCTCATAAATACACGCATATAACTTAGCATTCATCATCAACATAATATCTTCACAATCATATAATTCACTTCAAGCTAATTAACATATATATTTATGTCACACGAACTTTCCGATTACCTTTATTCAAACAAGTGTACTTAAACATACATTCCATAAATTTGAGTAAGTTTACTTATCGCATTCACTTAATCAAACAAATTAGGCACATAACATCATATGAATGTCAAACAAACATGGATGAGCTTATCACAATATAAACTTTCATTTCACTTCATATTTCCATATTTCAAGAATAATTCCCATTGAACTATTGTAATTTCGATGGATACTCGGGTAGTATACTCAAGGTATACATGTCAACAATCTGTCAATTCATATTCAAAAGTGCCCTTTTGGCACATATTCATAGAGCACACTCTCGAGCCACATATGATATAACAGGATTGCCAGTCCAGGCTAAATCCTTTCAGTAACGTATGCTTTAAAGGGCTTACTCTGGATTACCCGTCCGGGCTAAATCCATTTCATAACTTATGCTCGAGAGGGCTTAATTCAGGATTACCTTTCGGGCTAAATCCTTTTTTGCAACATTTAAAACATTTTATCCGTTTCATAAAATCACCATAATCCATCGAAATACAACGTTCAACCGGAACAATGACATTTTACCCCTATTTCTCAACTTATGGTTGCTTCATTTCGTACATCATCACATACATATCATGAACTCTTATTCATACCTTTCCAAGTTTCGACTCATCACAAACACATTTTCAAATATCTTAGTATCACTTTCAGCGTTTACTAAAATAGCTCGGTTGGAAAGTACCTATGCCTCAACAAAACAATTTCATCAGAGTCGAGAGATATCACACTATCACGGGTTGTAATATGGCCTGTATAACTAGACTTACATACACTACGTTAGTCCGAGAATCGACTAAACCATAGCTCTAATACCACTAAATGTAACACCCCTTACCCGTATTCAACGCCAAAACAGGGCTCGAGGTATTACCGGACTTATAACACAAGCAATCACACAGTTTCGAGTCATAAAATTTCTATCCAAATTAAAACTTTTCATGCACATTCATAAAATCCCTAAAATGAGCCTACGAGGCCCAAAACATGTATTGGAAGCGGTTCAGGACTATACCGAGAACTTTAGAGATTTTTACAAAACTTAGAAAAATTTTGCTAGATGCAGGGCTCACACGCTCGTGTGGTGCAAAGGACACTCCCGTGTGACCCTGGGACACGCCCGTGCTTCAGACCGTGTCCAAATTAGGGTGCTCTCTGACTTGTACCACACGGCCATGCCACACGCCCGTGTGCTAGGCCGTGTAGCACACACGGCTGAGACACACGCCCGTGTCTCTGCCCATGTGCTCAATTCTGGACATTCTGTTTTGCAACAATTAAGGTGCAGGGGACACACAGCCGGAACACATACCCGTGGGGCAGACTGTGTGTCACACACAACCTAGACACACGCCCGTGTATCTACCCGTGTGGACTAATTAAAGGCTATTTACCAAGCCATTTTGTCACTCTCACTTGCACACATCAACACCACATCACATGGCACAAATTCAAGCATATAAGAGAAACCAAACAACCACAACCAAGACAATAACATGTCATCCTCATGCCATTATTTATCATGCTTAGAACATCAACCTTTCCACACCAAATCATGCAA
Source organism: Gossypium sturtianum (assembly GCA_025698515.1). Lineage (NCBI taxonomy): Eukaryota > Viridiplantae > Streptophyta > Magnoliopsida > Malvales > Malvaceae > Gossypium > Gossypium sturtianum. Next base: position 118,056,775 of record CM046943.1, on the reverse strand, counting down.
GATTCCACATATACAAACATTTCACATTCTTGTCATAAATCATATTTCTATCATTCACCAAGTATATCATATTCATATCACCAGAGACATTAGCACATATATATATATATCTATACTTAGGCTTACAACCATGATAGCCCAAATAAGCCAATCTACATTGCCAAATATCAAAACAAGCCTTTGACAATCACAAGCCAACACATTGGCTACAATCACAATGACACATTTAACAAAATGACTGAGTCCTTATACATGCCATAAACTCAAAATACTTGAATTCATCAATACCTAAAGTGATAGCTTGATAGTGTGATAGGATCTCCGGAAATCTTCAATCCAAGCTAGCTCAACGACACTATAAAACATGGGAAAGCAAGAGGGGTAAGCTATATTATATAGCTTAGTAAGTCCGTACGAAAATAATAAGCAACTCTTACCAATCTTTTATCAAGTCCAACAATTTAAACACAAGATAATGCAAATTACTATAAATCTCACAGTTATAATTCTTATTCAATCATAATATTTACTCCATCAACTTATAAGCATAATTTAACATATCTTGGCATTAGCCTAACAACCATAATCTCTCTTTTGTAACATATTACAGCAAATAAAAAATCATTTCAAACCTCATAGTAAACATGCACATTAATTATGAGTATTTACATTTCAGGCATATACTTTAACATCTTTCAATTGTTTAAAGCTCATATCTTTTCATACTTCTATAATCATTTTAATAGGCAATTATGACAATCTTTCCTTTTTCTCATATCCGATAAATCACAATTTATGTGAATGAATCGTGCTATATCATAACTTAGTTTGGCTTGAAAGCTAATTTTACGATCACCAACCGAATTTACCATGTACTTCGTACATCACAAGTATAGCCCAAAAATCACAAGGCTTTCACAAAAACATTCTCGAGGAAAATCATGAACTCACAATTTCATGAAGTCAATGCTTATAAACTTTACATACATACCTGTACCAATTCGTAATACTTACATATTCTTTCTCTTCTTTGACATACCTGTTAAACCACTTGGAATACTATCGGATACACGGAAATCTTTGCACATAAGTGCCACATATGTAGCCAATGCTACCACAAATCTCATAACACATATAAGCTCGCTCTCGAGCTATCCTCGGGCCTGGTCACACAAGCTGTCAGTCGAGATGTAGCCACGCGATGCTGCTCACACAAGTTGTCAGGTATCCGCAACATATGCCGGTATACCTAGCCACTGGTAGGACGTACAGGACCAGCACCCAGGACACATAAATCACATAAACACATGGGTTCCTAGTGACATGTCACTTGAATCCTAATCTATTTCTAAGGTTCAACCGGGATTTCTCTCTTGCCAAAACTTCGTCGAATATGCTCATAGAATCAATCATACATTTCATGCAATATCAAAACATTAAAATACAAATATAACATTGCATTATTTACATACGAACTTACCTCGGCATATAAACGGCAAAAAGGACTAAATCGTCAAATACTTATTTTTCCGTCGTTCTAGGTCCAAACCTCATTTTTCTTGATCTAAAATATCACATTTAACTTATTTAATCATTATACTATTCAAATCAGCCCAAAACTACATTATGGCAAAAATTATATTTTTGCCCCTAAAGTTTGACATTTTTTACAATTTAGTAATTCAGTTTATCAGAAATACAGATTTTAATAGTAACAGTTTATCAGAAATACAAATACACTAAGCATGTATCAATCACATATCATGCATATAAAAGTAGTAATTCAGTCAATCAGATCATGGATTCCAAAATATTCATATTACCAGGGACTCAATTGAGTGAAATAAAACTTTAAAAATAGTTTGGGGACTATTCAGGGACTAAACAAAACAATTCATAAAATTTTGAGCAAAACTATAAAACAGGGGTCACACGGCCGTGTGAAAGGGTTACACAACTGTGTGGTCAGGTTGTATAACAAACTATGGCAATGTGGTATACATAAAAATTACTCTACAAGAGAGACACGGTTGTGTGGCAGGCCGTGTGGAGGAGTTGTAGCCGTGTAGTTTACGAACTAGCCTAGGATTTTCAGAGGCACATGGCCGTATGGTCCACCCGTGTGAGAGATCGTGTGGCCCTAAACCTACACAAAGTTTGCCCCGGTTCACTTGTAAAAGAACACACACCTTTCACTGAAGGTCCTATCGACGTTCCTCACGATCAAATCTAATCCGATTCACCTAAATCAGGTCCTTCAAACTACATTTTCACATGAATTAATGGTTGATTTCAAGATTTGACAAGATTGTTGAAAGTGTTGACAAGAATCGCAAAAGATTGATTAGATCACATGAAAGATTAGCATCGAATAATCAAGTTACGGGAATACATGAAAGATTACTGATTCTTGGTAAGAAAATGGATGTTATTGACGACAATTATAAGCTCGATAGAAAAACAATTGAATGGAGGATGTTTTAATCTGGGAAAGCAAAATAATCAACAACAAAAGTATGAAAAATATGATGCAAAAAAGAAAAATGAAAAGAAATAGGGAGAAGAAAGCAAATTTCTAATAGGAATTGAAAACAAAACAAGATGCCAAGTCTAATTAGGAAAAGATGGGCTAAATACATAGGGTTTGAGAATCCTAAAGGGCGGCATAGCAATTTTCTCATTGCTGCCAAAAATAAAATGGATGCCTTGGGAGAGGAGTGGCTCAAACTTAGGAACACTAGAGAGTGTAGCTAACTCTTAACCATTAGGCCTGAAGTTTATTTCTTACTTAGTTTTTATTCTTAACAGTATATATTTTAGTGTGGCTTTTATCCTAGGTTGTTGAAAATAAAAAGAAAAGAATGGGAGTAAGAGAGCTCAAACTTAGGTCACTAGGGAGGACACTAAACACTTAACCATTCAACCCTAGTCATAATCTTGTTTATTCATTACGATTAATCTCTTATATTTTGGGCATGACATATATGATTTTTTCTAATAAATTTTAGAATAAAAAATTAAAAAAATTTATTGGGTATTTATTTTTTATTTAAATTTACTTGTGATTAATTTTCATTTAATCAAATGAAAAAAATATTTTATCTCAAAAATTTTATTTATGAATAATTTAAATTTATGAATATGGATATTTGATTTTTAGTTAAATTTAATCACTCTTAATTAATTTTTGGTCAATAAAATTAAATTATTTTATCTCATATAACAAATTCATATTTGGATTCTAAGTATTTATGTATGTTTTTTAAATTTACAATTAATATATTTTAGGGTTAAATGTGTAAATTTATCATCATATTAATTCAACAATTGGATTATTAAAATATTAATCATATAAATAGTTACGGAAATGTGTAAAACTACTTTAATTTTTACATTGTGTGAGTAGATCTCTCTAAATAATTTATATGATAAGATTGTTAATAAGGTTATTTTTGTTAATGATTTTATTCGAATAAGGTGCAAATTCTTTTACAGATTGAATGAATGATTTGTATAAAACTTGAAAAGTAAATAATATTTATATATAAAAACTTAGAATAAAAGTTGATAATAAATAAATAAAAATTAGCAAAAAGAACATGAGCGAAGCGAAAGGCGCAGGGAGTGGAAGGGTACAACACCCTTCTTAGTCCTTATGAAATTTAATTATTCAATATAATCTTTTTTTAGTTTTTTTTAATTATATTTAAAAATTACATTTTTCGACACTTTAAATATTAAATATTTCATTTCATTTGGGTCCCTCCAATACAAAGTTCCCTGCTTCACCCATGCCAAAAAAATATAAATGAAACAAATAATTTAGTAGCATTAAATTTCAAAAAGTAACCAAAGATGTAAATCTAATTTAAGTGATTAAGAGAATTGAATATATTTGTTAAGAAATTGATAATAATAAAAAAGTAAACATGATTGCATTTAGTTAAATGTTAAATACATTTATTGATACTTTTTAAAGTAAAAAAAAAAACTTAAAATAAAAATTAGAGTGCTTTAACATTAAATGTAAAATGATGAGTTATGGTTAAAAAGATCATTTTACTCCTATTAATTTCCAGGAGTTGGTATGAAAAATAATTTGTATATGAAGCTCACAAAGATGGTAAAAGAAAAATATAAAAGGGTTGATCAATTTTGGACCATTGCAGAATAGAGGTCCCGAATGGACCCATATGTACGGGGCCTGGCCTAATGGATTGGCTACAAATATTATAGATTTGTCTCACGGTATATTTACTTTTGTGGTTAAAAGTAGTATGAATGTCTTTATATTAAAACTCGAATTGTATTTTGATTCTTTTTTTATAAAAATGGGTAAATTAGTCTTTATAAATTAGATTAAAGAGTAAATTGGTCTTCCAATTAAAAAATCTATTTATTTCTATTGTTAAAAACTGACTCTATATGTCAACTTAAGATCCATGTGACATGTCACGTGCTACTGTTTAGTTATTCTGTCAGTCATGTCAATTTTTAACAGTAAAATTAGATGAAATCACCAATGTACAAAAATTAATTTTCCTATTTTTAATAAAAAAATATAATCTAACACGTATATTTTTACCGGAGTGTAGCAGTCGCAGCAGTACAGATAATTAATATACTATATAGAATAAAAAGACCCTAAATGCATTGCTGTCATTTAGTGATCAGAGATTGATGAATAATAAGTTTGGCATTACCTGAAGATGGTGACCCCTAAAAACCAGACGCCCCCACACCACATTGGATACTTGGTGTGCCCCATTGCCTTTATCACCTTTCTTTCAGTATTTCTTGCCCTTGCCCTGCCATTCCAGCTTCGCCATACTACAAACTCTCATATCATCATATCTCATGCACCTTCCACAATTATACCACTCACGCATGGAATGTGTATCCCCTCAACCCCAACCCTCATTCAAATCCCTCCTAAATTCTATTTATATTCCTTCTATAGTGGCCCCCCTGTCACTCTTCACCCTAGGCCTAGGGTCCCCTCATTTATATATTTGTATATTTCCTTTTCTTTGTTGGGTTTCTAAAGGAGGTTATAACTTGTACAAAAATATATACATACACATGTATGTATATATAGATTTCCCTGATATTCAAACATTGCCTCATTATTGATACAAATTGTTGGTAAAATTAATATAGAGGCTCTTATATTAGGAGTTAAATTATATTTTTCCCTTTCACTAAAAAATGGGCAAATTAGTCCTAGTTCTTTAGTTCAAAGAGCATATTGGTCTTCTTTGTTAAAAATTTCACCCATTTGTACTGTTAAAAACTGGCATGGTTGATAGAACAACTATACGGTAATACATGGCATGCCATGTGTACATCATGCTGACGTACAAGGACCAGTTTTTAACATTAGAAATGGATGAAATTTTTAATAGAGCGACCAATTTACTCTTTGATTTAACGTATAATGATTAATTGACTCATATTTTTAACAGAAGGGACAAAACAAAATTCGACTCCTAATACAGGACCCTCCATATAACTTTTACCCAAATTGTTTGATTATTTTAGAATCCTGTGTATAGCAGCTTCAGTATGGTAATGTTTTAACATTAAGCTTTGGCACCAGTGTGGTTAATGTGACCATTACTTTTATCTTTTGTCCAGTTTAGAGTTTTTGGGTCCAGGACTTTGGCTTGATTCTTCTATAGTTTTGGCTAAGATTTTGAGGTCCCCCAATCAAAACTTATGTGTAAAAGGATCGAAATAATATGGCCTTCTTTTAAGGGACTGATAAGCAAGAAATATTCAAATATATATAAGATATTAAACATGACTGTTTTAAATATAAAAAAAAAAAAATTTCAGATAACATTCATCCTAATTTTGACAATCTTGATTTAAAATTCACAAAATATGTAATGGTATCAAAATAGAAATTTTTTGGGAGACTGAAAAGAGAATAAATAAATGGCTGTGCAGGGTTAGCCCCACTGTTACTAACATGCATGGCCATAATATTTCAAGGCAAGGCCAGGCAATGGGCAAAAGAGAGAGGTAATGGTTTGATGAAATGGGATGTTGTGTTTAGCTAACATGGAAGTGAAGCTTCTTTTGCAGTGAATTATCCCAAGCTGCGGTCCTTTTTTACCATAAACATCAAACTCATTAATGTTAATAGGTCAAAAAGGATGAGATTGAGATTTGAGATGTTTAGTAGCACCAACTCTTTCTTTTATCTTTCATGTTGGTATTATCCTTCCCACTAATTTCATTTTTAAAGTTCAAATATGATTTCTTTTTTGCTATTTTTTTTCTAAAAGCCTTTAAAATACAATCTAATCCCTACTACACTACTATCTACCAAAAGTTAAAGAAAAAAATAAATCAACAAAGACATAACAACCAAAATCAAAAGATATTGTCCCCCAACTTTCACCTTTCTGTCCCCCTTTTATTTTATTGTGTATTTGGTGGAACTATGGGTGTATTTAAAATGTTATAGAGGTCCTTGTAATAAGAGTTAGATTGTATTTTTATCTTCTCTATTTAAAAAATAAATAAATTAGTCATTATATATTAAATTAAAGAGCAAATTGGTCCTTTAGTTAAAAATTTCATCCATTTCTATTGTTAAAAACCAGTCTATGTAGGTCAGCATGATGTACATGTGGCATGTCACATGTCACTATCTAGTTATTCCGTTAGAGATGCTAGTTTTTAATAGTATAAATGGATGAAATTTTTAACAGAAATGACTAGTTTGCTCTTTGATCCAACGTACAGAGACTAATTTGTCCATTTTTTTGGTAGGGAAACAAAATACAATCTGACTCCTATTACAAAGACATTTATGATATTTTTATCGATATATTAGTATAAATCAAATTTAGCACAATAAGAAGATTTAGTAACAAATAGAGAGCTATGAATATTATATAATAATAAGTTTGAGAATAAAGTCAAGTCTTGATTCCCTAACTTTAGTTTGAAGTGGTAGAATTCATTAAAAAAAGAGAGTTTAAAGTTGTAGAATGCAGAAGCAAGATGTTGTTGCTGCTGTCCTTTTATGTATCTTCAACAAATTTGAACTTGGATCGATTTTTGTAGTAGCAGAAACAAGACTTTGGGTGGGAAAAATCTTAAAGTAGTGGAAAGGCTCTAATTGTAGTATTTTACAAAGTTATATAGTTTTACTTAATAAAATTACAGTTTAATCTTTGGTGATGGGGGGATGCCTTTCATTGTCAAAAGTAGGGTAGCTCTCATTGACTTTGCATTGGAGGGTTTGGCGTCCCCATATACTTACTGCATTCAAATTAGCAACTTGAACAACCTTTTTTCCTCTTATAAAATAAAGGATAGTAATGAGAATTTTATCCTTAAATATTTTTTTTTTCAATTTAGTTTTTTTTTTATTTGAAAAGTTTAATTTTACTATTAATATTTCAAAGAGAGTCATATTATTTAAGGGAAATATTAATTAAAATATTATTTTTTAACGATATTGATTTGGCAACCTACATAATAGTTTAGGTTGCCATGACACTATTTATTTTATATGTCACTTCAACAAATAATTTAAAAATTATAAAATGTTCATAAAAAACCATAAAGTACACGTTAATTGTCTTGATGTTTTAGTCAGTATTTCTATTAAAAAAATCAATTCAACCCTTTGAAAGATTGATGATCAAATTTTACTTTTTTTAAAAAAATTTTAAGACTAAATTTAACTAAAAGAATATAGGTTAAATTGATAAAAATATAAATATTAAGAGTTAAAAATATCGTTATATTAAAAAAAAAATGAGAAGCCAGTTATAAGTTTTGTATATGTATGTATTTTTATTGGTATAATAAGATGTTTAATACTTTTTTTATACAATCATAAATACTTTACGGTCTAAGATCAAACATTAAGTAATGAATAAGCAAGATGTGTTCCAAGGAGGTCAAAACCCCAAAATTATAGTCACAAAATCTGCCGGTGGCCGACAAGACAAAAATGTTCCTTCCATGGCATGCAAACCAACAAATACGTACAAAAGTATAATATACACACTTCCATGTGTATTTTCAGTCATCTGGACATTCTTTTATGAATAGTATAAAAATGTGACATTTAAAATAAATAAAAAATTATTAACTTCTGAAATTAGCATTATTATGAAGATTAAAACATTAAGGCAAAGGACTCTGCATTGCCTATATTCATATATTTCGTTGTTAACATTGTTCCGGTTAAAATGCAAACCATCTCTGCTTGCAAATTTTCTCACCAACCACACATTTCAGATTCAGAAAATAAGCAGAGATGGGAAGCAATTTAACTTGCATCTTTTAATTAAATAAAGAAAAAAGAAAGAGAAATATTATTGTGAAGCGGGAAATTTAGTGAAGGAGCTGAGTTTTGATCTTCTTGGAAACAGGGTCTGGTGATGAAACTCCCCATGAATCGTTGGATTCATCAGAAATAAACAACAAATCTATTACGCCATTTGGGCTTTCAGGAATCCACTTGAATCTGCGCTTCTTTGATTGGTTGCCTTCCTCTCTTGTTTTTGTCAATTCTATTATCAATTTACAGGATTCATCTACCTTGTCCTGTTTCAAACATGAACCCAGGATGAACAGTGGAAAAAAAAAGTAGACAAAATTAATACAAAACAGTACCTTGTTAATTCCCAGGTTGTCTAAAAGCTGGTTTTGGAATTGTACTCTAAGAGTAGGTTCAAGCTCAACGCTATCCATAACTTGCAGCATTATAGCAGTGGCCATTGCTGAAGGAAGGTAGCACAAAAACCTTGAATCTGTCAATGAATTTAACAGGAATTTAGATTCAATTTATGATTTTGATAAACAAAAGAAAGGGTTTTCTTCTTCTTCTTTTTTTTTTTGGGGGAAGGTGTAAACCTGAAATGACAGAGAGCAAAATTTGGTCACATCTCCTGAGAAATTCCCAACAAACATGGCCCTTCAATCCAAGCCTCCTTGCAATGTAGTCAAGAAATGAAATTGGGGTTATAGGGTTCATTTTCCATTGAAGTGTGGAGAGTACCAAAATCTCCATTCTTTGGATTGTTTTGGCCTCAAAGTAATATTTGCTCTCCTCCACCTAAACAGATGAGCAAAAACCCAACATTGATAAGCTGAATCAAATTTAAAAAAAAAAAAAAAAATCAATGAAAACTTAAAGCACAAACTTGTAAGTCCAGAAGGAGAGGCACTTTGGTTTCTTCCACTTTGGCTGCTAGAGAAAGACAAGCAACAGCACCTAGTTGAGTCATCCATGGTTTGTCAGTTTGGAAAGGGAGGCTAAACAAGAATCTATCGAGATAATTGACAGCAAGAACAGCAGTGAGAGCAGAGAAGGAATGGTGAGCAGTGACTTTCAACATCCAATCCACAGCATTAAAGCGAGCCACAGATAGATTCCCATTGGTTTGAAGGCAATTGTACATTTGACTTTGCTCTTCCTTTGAAAGTAAGGAGGAAAGTTCATCATCTTCCCACAAGAAGTCCTGCTCTAACAAGATTGGAAATGGGTTTGATTTATTGAAACAACTTTCTTCAACAAAGTGGTCTTCTCCTGTGTCTTCTGAACAATAAAGAGAATCGATAACAAATGGAGAGTTGAAAGCCATTTTTCATCCACCCAAGGAATAATTTATCAAGATGTTGGTTTCATTTATAAAACAACAGAGGAGAAGATAAAAGAAAGAGCGAGGTTGAACCTTGTGAAGACTGAGGGAAGTAAGCACTAAGGCGAAGGACGTACTTTTCTTCTTTAGTGGGTTGGCTCAACTCATTTAAATAACCTATTCATTATCACAATAATGAATAAAATCCATGTCAAAATACCTTTATTACCATGATAAATATTAGTCATAACAACACAACATGTGACATTCATTAACTTGAATATCACCACTCTCATTCTACTCTAATTTTGTTTTCAAATATTTTATATGTTTAAATATAAAATATAAAATAATTATTTTTTTATCTCTTTAATATTAATATATTTAATATAGGAGGACGTGAGTTCGAATGTGCTGAAGCGCATTATCCCCTATTTATGGGTTCAGAGGGGTTATGAGTAATTTTAGTTATTGTGTAAAAAAATAGATATAATCAGAATTTATAATGAAATTATTCAAAAACAAAAAGAGATAAATCTCAAAACTATACATGAACTTTAGTCTATTGTGCAATTCAATACAAGTACTTTGGTTTTGTGCAATTTTATACATGAAATTTTGTTTTGATCAAATTCTCATAAATTATTAACACAATTATTGGTATATCATCATTTTATATTTATGTATTACATACACATATAATTATATTTATCCAATATAAAAATAAATTGATATATTTATTTCTTTAAATGTGCATGATTAAATCAAAATTAAAGTCTTATGCATACATTTGAACTACAATCAAAATTTCATATGTATAATTATACCAAACTAAAGTTCATATATCAAACTATATATTAAATCATAGTTAATGTATAATTTCGGAATTTATCCAAAAAAAAATTCATTACATTCGATAATGCTGCCATAGCATTTGATAAGTTGGTTTTCATCTAATTTGGTTTTTTTCCTCCTTTTAGTATAAAAAGAAATTTGCACCTACACACAAAAAAAAAATTTTGGTTGTAAAATTATTGCAAAAATTACTTTAATTAGTACCTTATTAAGAAATTTTATATATTTTTATTAATTTAACTTTCAGAAATATATATTTTTATCAATTTAATGCTAAATTAGGTTAATTTTTTTTAAATAAAAAAAACACTAATCTCATTTTTAATAAAAAAAAAGTTGTATGTTTTGAGGTTATTAATTTTTTAAATTGAAAAAAAGGCTAAAATTAGATAAAAGTTTTAAAGTTTATCATGTTTTTATCAAATTTTGTTAAAAACATTTCTTATAATTTTAAAGTATATTCTAATAAATATATATAGCTAGGTTTTGTTAAAATTTAAAGAAATTATTATTTTAAATAAATATAATTTTTTTTAGTAAAAATAGAAGTATTTTAAATAAATATAACCGTGTTGTAATAAAAAATTGAATAGAGCACTAAGATGAAGGACGTACTTTTCTTCCTGGATTGGCTCAGTTCCACAACTAATAAATCATTTAAATAACGTATTTATTATTTTAACTTGTATGAAATCGTGATTAAACATTTTATTAAACATTAGTTTGATACAAATTTGAACTGTATTATTTTCATCTACACCTCTAATACAGAAGTGTAGTTAGGGGTTTGGCAGGGGTCGGCTTCCCTTAAAATAGAAAATTTTTTATTTAGACTTTTTAAAATTTTTAAAATTTTAAATTAATAAAGATAAAATTACACTTTAGCCTCTAAAAATGATAAAATTTTGATTTAATACTTTAAAAATTATAAAGATATAGAATATTAAAATAATAAAATTATATATTTACTATCATAAAAATTATAATTTAATTTCGAGCCCTGCCCCTAATATTATATAAAAAAAGGTATGGATTATCACAATAATATATAAAGTTCATGCCAAAATACATTTATTACTATGATTTAAATCTTTGAAAATTAATAACACCTGAATTATGGGCCATACCAACACAATTACTTCAACACGTGACATTCATTAGCTTAAATATCGCCAGTCTTATTTTACTCTAAATCGGGTATAAATGTATAGTATTTAATTTTGTTTTCAAATATGTCTAGAGATGATATGCGTCCCTTAAAATAATATAAAATATATTTTTTTTTATCTCGTGGGTTTATTCTATTTATTAAACTGTTGTTTAATATTAATATATTTGACATAGGAAAAAAATAAAGATATATTAATAATAAAAGTTTAAAGATGTTTATTATTTTGATTTTATATTCACCTATTTAGTCAAAATAATTATTACATTTTAAGAATAGAAATTAGTAATAATTACAGTGCAGGCCGAGGTGGTGTTCATCTAATCTGATTTTTTCGGCCAATTTATCAATAAATACTCTTTTTTTTTTAAATTTACGGAAATGAACCTATTATTTAATTATTACCGGAATGGGTTATTTTTCCCAAAAGCGCGTCCACGTCAGCGCGATGTCAGGGGACGTGCCAGCAAAATGCGTCCTTGGGGAGCGTTTTGTCCACGTCAGCACAAAGCGCGCCCTCGTATTTTTTTCCCAAAAAAATTTATTCTCGAATTAAATTTTCAAAAAAGATCATTTTTTAGATATTATAAAAATAGACCAAATTTTTTAAAAATTTACGAGAATAAACCTTTATAAATGGCTCAAAGTGACAACACCATTTTTTTTAAGGTGTCACCAATTAATATGGAAATATAACTTACAAAGCAAATCTTTATATAGACCTAAAGTCTCATTTCCCTTATTTTCTTAAGCAATGTGGGATATGAGATATGTGTATATATAGACTCATGAATAGGTTTGTAGCTTGTTCCTAAACAATGTGGGATTCCTTCCTCTTTTAACTAACAACATGATATTAAATGCTACACTATATTTGATATTTTTTTTACAAAACAATTTCTATTTTGTTTATATTTTGTTAACATTTTCTCATATTATAAAATTATCTTTTGAGATCTTTAATCTTGTTGCATTTTAGAATTGTTAACATATACAAAAGAACTATTAAAAAAAAGAGAACAAATTGCACATATGAAACTTGTACATGCAATAATCTTCTATTTCAATTTTAAATGTTTGAAGTTAATACCAATGCAATTTTAATTTTTAAAATAATTTTTCATTATTTAAATTTAGAAGTTATACTTTAATTTTTTTATTTATTTTATTTTATATTATGAATGTTTTATTAATAAATAAATGGTGAGTAGTTGGTACTCAAATAGTATTTTTTTGTAATTTTAAAAAATTGATATATCTTTTTAAATATTTATTTATTTTTAATATTTTACTATACTAATTAATTTTTTTAATTCTAATTTTAATTTAATTTTCATCACCTAATGAATGCCGATAAATTTATTTCAGATATATTTTGACTAGATAGATAATCTATTTAAACATAGTATATAATTATGTTAAATAAGTTTTTTTATAGAAATATATAATATACATAAAATATAATAATTATTTTTCATATTTTATATCTAGATTAAATTATATTAGTAGTCACTTAACTATATTTTTTTGTAACGCCCCAAAAATTTAGGGTCTGTAATTTTGCATGTTTTGACATAAATTGCTTGTTTGCTTGAATGGCTAAGTAATTTGGGTGTTTATGGGGGTGTGTGAGAAGCCTGGGTTCAAGTCTTGGCTCTTGCAAAAATTTTAGTTTTCTCTTAAATGAACCTAGACACTGGCACTTAGGCCTTATTAGTAATAATGCTTGTTTTATGACACAAGAAGAGCTTGTGGCTTAGTGGCAAGTGGTGTGAAATGGTTGATGTGAGAGCTTGGGTTCGAATCCCTTGGCCATGCAAAGGAGTATTTATTTTATTTCCTTGTAGCATGAGAAGTGGAGTTGGACTGAAACTCTATAAGGTGAAGTTTGAATTGGTCTTGTAGTTGTTATAGAGGATATCAAGGAGTAAATCAAGGAGGGATAATGGGAGTGATTGGTGGAGATTTTCAAGGAATTTGAAGTGTGAGGGGAGTTGTGTCGTGTGGGGACTCTAAGGCCTTAGTGAAATTCGGCTAGGGGGAAAAGAGGGAGCATTTTCAGCACTAGGATTTCCTTGTTCGGTTTTGTGAGTGTTGAGGGGAGCTGTCGAATTTCCTTGCTAGCAGTTTGGGTTTTTGCACTTTTGCATTTCGGGTTCTCTAGTTCTTTGTGTGCTACGAAACTGACCATTCGTGTCATTCCTTCTCTGCATCTTTGCTAATCTCTTCCTCTCTTATTGGCCGAACCTAACATCTATTTTTCCTTACCCATTTTCTTCTGCAATCAGATTCTTTCCTAGTCTAGCCGAACATTCCCTTTCTCTTCTTTTAACTTCTGTTCATCTTCTATTCTAGGCTGGCCAAATATCACTATTAGTAATCCTTCTCTGCATCGATCTACTGCAAAGGTTCTGACTGCCGGTAAGTGTTCAAAATTTATTCTCTGCTTTTCTTGTTAAAATCGAATACCCATGCTCTTCTTCTTCTTTTCCAAAACCGAATACTCTCTTTTGCTAACTCATTGTCATTTCCTCTTTCACGTACTGTACTCGTTGCGATTCTAGGGTCGTCCTCAAGGAGTGGTAGAGTGTGAACGGTTTGGAGGAGTCACACTTTCGTCCTCAACGTGCAAATAAGGTAAAAGTGTTACCTTATGTTATTCGAGGTTGGCCGAATGGGCCCTATCACTTACTAATCGGCTGTTGATTGTACTATAGGAAATCAACAAGGGCATGTGATCGCTTTCGAGCAATGATCGTAGAGAGGCTGAGATCACCCTCATTCAAACAAGGTAAGAAGGGTGTTTCGGTTTAAGCGCCAATAAGAGGGTGCTTTATCCTATCGGTTAAAAGGCTAACTTTAGATCTTGTTTGAATCTAGGTTGGGTGCTTGTGGAGCGTAGAGCAACATCGTAATCAGGTGTGTAATCACACTATCGTTTCTGTGAGTCGGCAAAAGTCGAAAAGTCAAAACTTCGGCATTTGAGGCCTCACGAGCGTGCGATCGCTCATGTGGTAAATCGAGCCCACAATCATGGGCGATAGACTGTAGAGGCCACCACGAGTGTTCTCATACTCTTGGGCCGTTATGGGCCTCGTTTGGCTGAAATGGGCCGTGTGGGCTCAATGGGCCCCACACGGAATAAATCCACGATAAGTGGCAAATACTGAACTGGGCTATAACGTTCACATAGCCGTGACTAAATTTGGGCTAAATGGGCCACATGAGCGTGTGGGCCCACTTGGGCTGAATATTGGGTTTTGGGCCCATTTATACCGTTTTGACCATATATGTTATCTGTGTCGCCCGAGGCGACTGTAGACCTTCGGGAAGGTTGTTATATGATTGAAATACCCCTAAAGAGTAAAATAACTAAAATACCCCTAAGGATGTAAAATGATTGAAATACCCCTAAAGAGTAAAATGACCGTTATACCCCTAAGGGTAGGTTGACTGATGTGTTCATGATTTGTATATGATAGTTACTGAGTATGACATTCTACATATATGTATGATTTATGACATGACATACTGTATGGGGTTGGGATACTGTTATGGAGGAAGTATATCATCTTGGTGGCTCGCCACATATATCGTTATCTTGGTAGCTTTATCATGCGTTATTGTTATTGGCGACCTTGCTTCGTTATCGCATTCTTGGTGGCTTTGCCACATATACTATTAATACTGGCAGCTATGCTACAATATTGGTGTGTTGGTTGGGTGGGTCGATTTTATCCCCACATGGTGTATTAGTTGGTACGGGTGGTGTGTTGGTTGGATTGGGGTGGGTTACATATGTGCACTATATTGATTCTGTATTGGGCTTAGGCTCACATTGATTACTGTAATGGGTTAAAGCCCACACTTTACTGTTACTAAATAGGGCTTAGGCCCAGACTGTTACTGCATGATAGGGGGATTACACACTGAGTTCTAGTAACTCACCCTTTTTCTTTTAGCTGTATAGGTAATCCCCAGCCTTAGATGAATTGGAGCTGCGAGGGACTCGGAGGTGGCCACATGTTTGCTAGTATTTTATTTTAGACCTAGTTATTTAAATTTTTACATTGGGTTGATATTTATGTAATAAGGGCTCTGGTGATTTTATTTTCTTTTAATTGGGTTTAATTTCTTATTTTGAAACTGCCAAACCGATACAAATAAGTTTTCAAAAATAATAAATGTTTTAAAAGATAAACAAATATTTTCAAAATTCAAAATGACATTAATCAGAGTAGCTTCCGCGGGTTTTTAACCAACTAAGAAACCAACAGTAACAAACATGGCTATCGTTTAAAAATGGATTTCTCTCAACAAGCCTGATTTCGAAAAACACTTCGATGTGACACGTCAGATTCGATCGTAACGTCTAGGCTGGGTTTGGGGTGTTACATTTAGTGGTATCAGAGTCAGGTTGTAAAACTCGGCTGTGGAATAGGTTTTGAAAAGTCTTTCTAAAAGTAGATTTTAAATATTTAAAACGTTTTTGGAAGATGTATAAGTGTGGCACACCGAGTCTCCGGTGCCAAATCTGTAAGTTCTCTAACTCTGATTACTATTATACTGTGAAACTCTAGATAGAGGCGAGATCGTAGGAGATCAGAAGCGTAGTGAGACCTCGATCTGCGAAAACAAACCCCTAATGACTGTTTTTCATAATACATTTGTTAATAATTACTGAAATTATAATCTGATGCATAAGAATTTTTAATCAGATAAAATGCATATCGAAATGAGCACAATAGGTACTCACGGAAAGGGTACACGGGGCCGCGGTAGAGGTCGAGAAAGTGCTCGGGCATGATCGTCGGCATCGGGCCATATGCCTACTGGAGAAGCACCAGCCTCACCAGTAACCGAGACGGTGTCTTATGATCAAGCAACTGGGGATGATGCCCTATCCCAAGCGATGCTCTGCGTTTTAGAGAAGGTTGCTGGAGCTAGTATTGAAACAGTGGGCCGAGGGTCAATTTCAGAGCGACTCCGGTCTAATGGAGCAGAAATTTTCAGGGATATTTTGGAGTAGCCCCAAATGTGGCGGAGTACTGGTTAGAGGCTACCGAACGGATAATAGATGACCTTGACTGTACTACGGAGTAAAAATTGAAAGGGGCAGTGTCCTTACTACGAGATGAGGCCTACCAATGGTGGCTCACCGTGAGAGAGGGTACGCAGGCCGACCGAATGACATGGGATTTCTTTAAGGCGGCCTTCCAAGGGAAATATGTGGGCGCAAGTTATGTAGACGCCCGAAGAAGGGAATTTCTGAACCTGACCCAAGGGAATAAGATAGTGGCAGAATATGAGGCAGAGTTCTTGCGGTTGAGTCGGTATGCTCGAGGGATAGTAGCAACTGAGTATGAACGCTGTGTGTATTTTGAGGATGGCCTTCGGGATGAGTTAAGGGTATTGATAGCTCCACAGAGGGGTGAGATTTTACTGCTCTTGTAGAAAAGGCAAAGATTGCTGAAGAGGTGAAGCGCTCGGAGCGACAGAACCGTGAAAAAGATAAGGGTAGAAATAAGAGGGATTCTAGTCCCTCAAGTTCTTTTGGGAGGCCTATTAAGAAGGCCAGGTTTGATGGGCGGGTTCGGACTTGAGTTCCTGTTGCTATTACTAGACCGCAGCCTTGCGCTAATTATGGAAGATCTCACCAGGGTGAGTGCTGGAAGAAGATTGGGGCATGCTTTAGATGCGGGTCCATGGATCATCAGGTTAAGAATTGTCCCCAGAGGCCTGTTCAAATGCAAGCTACAGAACAGGGTTATGGTCAGCCAGTGAAAGGTGGTCAGCAGCCACCGAGAGGCCGTGGGCAGGCCAGAGGTGGAAATAGTATGGGACGAGGTCGTGGAGCACCAAGCAGAGGTACTGGTAACACTGAAGCGAGGCAGTCGGCTCTGGTATATGTTGCTCGTCGCCGAGAGGATGGTGACGCCCCAGACGTTATAACCGATACGTTCCTGATTCATAATGTACCTTACACCGCTATGATTGATATAGGGTCTACGCATTCATATATTGTATGCACTGTGTCTGGCACCTTGGGTATCATGTGTGAGAGTAGTATTCATAAAATGACAGTGTTAAGTCCACTGGGATAGTCGGTTAGGGTAGACAAATTGTTCAGAAATGTGCCCCTAGAGGTTCAAGGGGTTATCTTTCTGGCGGACTTGATGGAATTGTCGTTTGGTGAATTTGACCTTATTTGGGTATGGATTGGTTGGTAAAACACCGTGCAAGGTTGGATTGTGCTGCTAAGCGCATGGTGTTGAAGACTTCGGAGGATGAGGAGGCGGCTGTGATTGGGGAGCGAAGAGACTTTTTTTTTTAATGTGATCTCTGCATTAAGGGCCAAAAAACTGGTTCGCAAAGGTTGTGAGGCGTTTTTAGCCTATATTGATGTATCTGTATCTGAGGGTCCTTCTGTTGGAGATATCAAGACAGTTAAGGATTTTTCTAATGTGTTTCCTGATGAGCTCCCTAGGTTGCCTCCGAATCGCGAAGTTAAATTTGGTATCGAGCTCTTGCCAGGAATAGCTCCGGTTTCCATCGCTCCTTATAGAATGGCACTGAAGGAGCTGGTAGAGTTAAAGGCTCAAAATCAAGAGCTACTGGACCGAGGATTCATTCGACCGAGTGTGTCTCCATGGGGAGCACCAGTGTTGTTCGTGAAGAAGAAAGATGGGTCCATGCGCATGTGCATCGATTATCGGCAACTTAATAAACTGACCATAAAAAATAAGTATCCCTTGTCGAGAATCGACGATCTGTTTGATCAGCTGCAAGGAGCGTCGGTTTTCTCTAAAATAGATCTCCATTCTGGGTACCATCAACTGAGGGTTAAAGAGGTTGATGTGTATAAGACTACGTTTAGGACTCGTTATGGTCATTACGAGTTCCTAGTGATGTCGTTCGGGCTGATGAATGCACCAGCTGCTTTCATGGACCTGATGAACCGAGTATTCCAGCCCTACCTAGATCGGTTCGTGGTGGTATTTATAGACGATATCTTGCTGTATTCGAGAACCGAGGATGAACATGATGCACATCTCCGAATTGTTCTGCAGATTTTAAGGGAGAAGCAACTGTACGCTAAGTTCAGCAAGTGTGAGTTCTGGCTACAAGAAGTGACATTTCTTGGTCACGTAGTGTCTGCCGAGGGGATTAGGGTGGATCTTCGAAAAATTGAAGCCGTACTAGATTGGAAACCACCTAAGACCGTATCTAAGATTCGAAGCTTTCTGGGTTTGGCAGGGTATTACAGACGTTTTGTTGAGGGGTTTTCTTTAATTGCTGCACCTATGACTAAGTTACTGCGTAAAGGGGTACCGTTCAATTAGATTGATAAGCAGCAAGAAAGTTTTGAGAAACTGAAGAAAGTTCTGACTGAAGCCCCTGTCTTGATACAGCCAGAGTCTGGGAAGGAATTTACTGTCTACAGTGATGCATCACACATTGGATTGGGTTGTGTGCTGATGTAGGAGGGTAAGGTGGTTACTTATGCATCCCGTCAGCTTAAGCCTCACGAGGCGAATTACCCAACTCATGACTTGGAGTTAGCCGCGGTGATTTCGTACTGAAAATTTGGAGGCATTATTTATACGGCGAGAAGTGTATTATCTACACGGATCACAAGAGCCTCAAGTACCTACTTACTCAGAAGGAGCTGAATCTTAGGCAGTGAAGATGGGTAGAGCTGCTTAAGGATTACGACTGCTCGATTGAGTATCACCCTGGTAAGGCTAACGTGGTAGCTGACGGATTGAGCCGTAGGGCTGTATCTGATTTGAGAGTAATGTTTGCTCGTCTCAGCTTGTATGATGATGGTAGCTTGTTAGCTGAGCTTCAAGTGAGACCGACGTGGACTGAACAAATTAAGGGGAAACAGTTGGTGGATGAGTCACTGGTTTCTCGTTTCCGACAAGTTGAGAATGGAGAGATTGCAGATTTTGGGTTGAATGGTGATGGAGTACTGTGTTTCCGTGGGAGAGTTTGTGTACCGAGAGATTCTAAGTTAAGGCAGTCTATACTGCGAGAGGCGCATAGTAGTCCATACGCTATGCATCTTGGCAAAAACAAGTTATACCGAGATCTTCGTGAGCTGTACTGGTGGCCAGGGCTGAAACGCGAAGTTACTAATTTTGTGAGTAAGTGCTTAACATGTCAGCAAGTTAAAGCTGAGCATCAACTGCCTTCAGGGTTACTGCAGCCAGTTAAGATTCCACTTTGGAAGTGAAAGAGAGTAATCATGGATTTTGTGAGTGGGCTGCCCTTAACGCCTACTAAGAAGGATTCGGTATGGGTCATTGTAGACCGGTTGACTAAATCTGCCTATTTTATACTGATCCGCACCGATTACTGGAATTCTGTGGCGACAAAGTTGTATGTATGTAATGAGATTGTGAGGCTGCATGGGGTACCGATTTCCATCATATCCGACAGAGACCCTCGATTCACATCTCGGTTCTAGAAGAAATTACATGAGGCTTTGGGTACTAGGTTGGACTTCAGTACTACGTTCCACCCTCAGACAGATGGTCAGTCAGAGAGGGTGATTCAGGTACTGGAAGACATGTTAAGAAGTTGTATCATTGGTTTTCGAGGCAGCTGGGAAGACTTTTTGCCACTGGCAGAGTTCGCTTATAATAACAGCTATCAGTCCAGTATTCAAATGGCACCGTACAAGGCGTTGTATGGTCGTAGGTGTCGTACTCCTACCTGTTGGACTGAGCTAGGCGAACGGCGAGTTTTGGGGCCAAAGTTAGTTTCTGATACCGAAGAAAAGGTAAAACTGATTCGAGACCGGTTGAAGGAAGCGTCTGATAGGCAAAAGTCTTACGCAGATCTTAAACGCCGAGAGATTGAGTATTTCACGGGAGACTGGGTATTTCTTAAAGTCTCTCCTTGGAAAAAGATACTGAGGTTTGGGCGAAAGGGGAAGCTTAGCCCTAGGTTCATTGGGCCTTACCGTATACTGAAGCGTGCGGGACTAGTCGCCTATCAACTTGAGTTGCCTCCAGAATTAGACCGGATTCACGATGTGTTCCATGTCTCCATACTGAGGTGTTATCGCTCGGATCCTACACATATAGTACCAGTGGAGGAGATCGAAGTTAGGCCAGATCTGACCTTCGAGGAGGAGCCAGTGCTGATTTTGGACCGTGAGATTAAAGTACTGAGGAGGAAATCTATTCCACTAGTCAAAGTGCTTTGGCGTAATCACAGTTCAGAAGAAGCCACGTGGGAACCTGAGGAGGCGATGCGTCAGCAATACCCTCACTTATTCTGACCAGGTAAATTTCGCGGCTGAAATTTCTTTTAGGGGGTAGAATTGTAACGCCCCAAAAATGTAGGGTATGTAATTTTGCATGTGTTGACATAAATTGCTTGTTTGCTTGAATGGCTAACTAATTTAGGTGTGTATCGGGGTGTGTGAGAAGCCTAGGTTCAAGCCTTGGCTCTTGCAAATGAGTATTTATTTTATTTCCTTGCAGCATGAGAAGTGGAGTTGGACTGAAACTCAATAAGGTGAAGTTTGAATTGGTCTTGGAGTTGTTATGGAGGATATCAAGGAGTAAATCAATGAGGGATAATAGGAGTGATTGGTGAAGATTTTCAAGGAATTTGAAGTGTGAGGGGAGTTGTGCCGTGTGGGGACTCTAAGGCCTTAGTGAAATTCGGCTAGGGGGAAAAGAGGGAGCATTTTCGACACTAGGATTTCCTTGTTCGATTTTGTGAGTGTTGAGGGGAGCTGCCAAATTTTCTTGCTAGCAGTTTGGGTTTTTGCACTTTTGCATTTCGGGTTCTCTAGTTCTCTGTGTGCTACGAAACTGACCATTCGTGTCATTCCTTCTCTGCATCTTTGCTAATCTCTTCCTCTCTTCTTGGCCGAACTTAACATCTATTTTTCCTTACCCCTTTTCTTCTGCAATCGGATTCTTTCTTAGTCTAGCCGAACCTTCCCTTTCTCTTCTTTTAACTTTTGTTCATCTTCTATTCTAGGCTGGCCGAATATCACTGTTAGTAATCCTTCTCTGCATCGATCTACTGCAAAGGTTCTGACTACCGGTAAGTGTTCAAAATCTATTCTTTGCTTTTCTTGTTAAAATCGAATACCCATGCTCTTCTTTTTCTTTTCCAAAATCGAATACTCCCTTTTGCTAACTGATTGTCATTTCCTCTTTCACGTACTGTACTCGTTGCGATTATAGGGTCGTCCTCAAAGAGTGGTGGAGTGTGAACGGTTTGGAGGAGTCACACTTTCGTCCTCAACGTGCAACTAAGGTAAAAGTGTTACCTTATGTTATTCGGGGTTGGCCGAATGGGCCCTATCACTTACTAATCGGTTGTTGATTGTACTATAGGAAACCAATAAGGGCTTGTGATCGTTTTTAAACAGCGATCATAGAGGGGCTGAGATCACCCTCATTCAAACAAGGTAAAAATGGTGTTTCTGTTTAAGCACCAATAAGAGGGTGCTTTATCCTATCGGTTAAAAGGATAACTTTGGATCTTGTTTGAATCTAGGTTGGGTGCTTGTGAAGCGTAGAGCAAATCGTAATCAGGTGTGTAATCACACTATCGTTTCTGTGAGTCGGCAAAAGCCGAAAAGTCGAAAAGCCAAGACTTCGACATTTGAGACCTCACGAGCATGCGATCGCTCGTGTGGTAAACCAAGCCCACAATCATAGGCGATAGACTGTAGAGGCCACCACGAGCATTCTCGTGCTCTTGGGCCGTTATGGGCCTCGTTTGGCTGAAATGGGCGTGTGGGCTCAATGGGCTCGTAGACCCCACACGGAATAAATCCACGATAAGTGGCAAATACTGAACTGGGTTAAAACGTTCACATAGCCGTGACTGAATTTGGGCTAAATGGGCCACACGAGCGTGTGTGCCCACTTGGGCCGAATATTGGGCTTTGGTCCCATTTACACCGTTTTGACCATATATGTTATCTGTGTCGCTCGAGGTGACTGGAGACCTTCGGGAAGGTTGTTATATGACTAAAATATCCCTAAAGAGTAAAATAACTAAAATACCCCTAAGGATGTAAAATGACTAAAATACCCAAAGAGTAAAATGACCGTTATACCCCTAAGGGTAGGTTGACTGATGTGTTCATGATTTGTATATGATTGTTACTGAGTATGACATTCTACATATATGTATGATTTATGACATGACATACTGCATGGGGTTGGGATACTGTTATGGAGGAAGTATATTGTACTGGTGGCTCTGCCACATATACTGTTACTGGTAGCTTTACTGCGTTACTGTTACTGGCAGCCTTGCTTCGTTACTGTTACTGGTGGCTTTGCCACATATACTGTTATTACTGGCAGCTATGCTGCAATATTGGTGTGTTGGTTGGGTGGGTCGATTTTATCCCCACATGGTGTGTTGGTTGGTACGGGTGGTGTGTTGGTTGGATTGGGGTGGGTTACATATGTGCACTATATTGATTCTGTATTGGGCTTAGGCCCACATTGATTACTGTAATGGGCTAAGGCCCACACTGTACTGTTACTAAATAAGGCTCAGACCCAGACTGTTACTGCATGATAGGGGATTACACACTGAGTTCTCGTAACTCACCCTTTTCTTTTAACTGTACAGGTAATCCCCAGCCTTAGATGATTTGGAGCTGCGAGGGACTCGGAGGTGGCCACATGTTCGCTAGTATTTTATTTTAGACCTAGTTATTTAAATTTTTACATTGGGTTGATATTATGTAATAAGGCCTCTGGTGATTTTATTTTCTTTTAATTGGGTTTAATTTCTTATTTTGAAACTGCCAAACTGATACAAATAAGTTTTCAAAAATAATAACTGTTTTAAAAGACAAACAAATATTTTCAAAATTCAAAATGACATTAATTAGAGTAGCTTCCGCGGGTTTTTAACCAACTAAGAAACCAACAGTAACAAACATGGCTATCGTTTAAAAACAGATTTCTCTCAACAAGCCTGATTTCGATAAACACTTCGATATGACACGTCAGATTTGGTCGTAACGTCTAGGCCGGGTTTGGGGTGTTACATTTTTAGCTATCGAATTATAAAAACTTACAAAATGATCACTCAACTATTAGTAATTTTTTAAATATTTATTTTTTAATATTTTACCATACTCATTTTATATATATATTTTTTTTACTTATAGAGTTTAAAAGTTTTATTTATAATGTAACAAATGTTAACTTTTTGTTAAAAAATTTAAACTCTAAGTAAAAAGATATCAAATATAGTGTAGCCTTTAATCTCATGTTGTTAGTTAAAAGAGGAAGGAATCCCACATTGTTTAGGAACAAGCTGTAAAACTATTCATGAGTCTATATATACACATATCTAATATCCCACATTGCTTAAGAAAATAAGGGAAATGAGACTTTGGGTCTATATAAAGATTTGCTTTGTAAGTTATATTTCCATATTAATTGGTGACACTTTAAAAAAAATAGTGTTGTCACTTTGAGCCTTTATAAAGGTTTATTCTCGTAATTTTTTTAAAAAAATTTGTCTATTTTTATAATATCTAAAAAATGACCTTTTTTGAAAATTTAATTTGAGAATAGTTTTTTTGGAAAAAAAAAACGGGCTAAAACGCGTCCCTAGGGGAGCGTTTTGCCATGTCAGCACAAAACGCGCCCTCAAGGAAGTGCTTTGTGCTGACGTGGACAAAACGCTCCCCCAGGGACGCGTTTTGTTGGCACGTCCCCTGACATCGCGCTGACGTGGACGGGCTTTCGAGAAAAATGGCCCATTCCGGTAAATAATTAAATAATAGGTCCATTTCCGTAAATTTTGAAAAAAAAGGTATTTATTGGTAAATTGGCCGATTTTTTCTCCTTTTAGTATATATAAAAAAGAAATTAGCACTTATTCGGAAAAAAAAAAAGATTGATTGTAAAATCTTTGCAAAAATTACTTTTAATTAGTACCTTATTAAGAAATTATATATATTTTTTTATGAATTTAACTTTCGAAAAATATATACTTATCTATTCAATGCTAAATTAGGTTAATATTTTTTAAAAAGTTACATTAATAATTAATTAATATTGTATGTTTTGAGGTTATTACATTTTTAAATTGAGAAACGCTAAAACTAGATAAGAATTTTAAAGTTTATCATATTTCTATCAAATTTTGTTAAAAACATTTGTTATAATTTTAGAATATATTTTAATAAATATATAGCCAGGTTTTGTTAAAATTTAGAAAAAATATTATTTTAAACAAATATAAACTTTTTAATAAAAATAGAAGTATTTTAAAACTTAGTTTAAATAAATATAACCTTGTTATAATAAAATTAAAAGTAAGCAAATCAATTGAATTTGAGCTTAATTGGCATGAATATTGTTATTAATGCAAAGAAAAATTAAAAAATTGATGCTTGTATTTTTCTAAAATAAATAAAATAGCATTTTAAATCCCTTCCTCACCAGGACTTATCAATCCATAGCAGCCTGGCTTGGGCTCTCTCAACAGAAAGGTCAACATCTTTTGATCGAGTGTTTCAGCAAATTATTTATGTAGGTGTACCATGAAGCCATGATAATGAAGAGCAACGGCCCTCCTGGATTGCCTTTATCCTGCTGTGCGGTGGTAGTGGACATCAACTCCCACTTCTCCAGGGTTTGTGTCAGTCTAATAATCATGCTTGTCCATTGATATCATCCAACGCCAAAGAGGATCAAGGAAACCGAAAACAAACAAGTTAGCAACTAGCAAGCAGCCATAAAGAAGCAGGTAATTAACTGATTGATGTGTTCTTATCAGCGTAAAAACCTGTGGCCATGATTAGGCTACTATCACTGAGGCATGTTGACTGCTATTATGGTGTTGTGAGTATAAGCGTGTAAATCTCATGCATGTTCAAACTCCTATTCCTCCAACATGGACTCCAGTCCAAGTGTTTTAACATTCAAGATACCAGAAAGTCGTTGGAGAGAAATTAAACCATTTAATCATCTAACAAGCTCCGGACCTACAATCAAGTGCTTTGGATCTCAGTAACTTTACATACATGCCCAACCTCATGATGTCAACAAAACTTGTTCCTCTAAAACTTAAAAAGAAACAAATGCAAAGCCAATCACCAAGGAGATATATAGATGCATGTCAACAAAGTGAGATCCATTGCAATCAATATTTTGTCTCGTCATTTTTAACAAACATGAAGTGCCAGTCATGAACCATCTGCATTTATAAAAGATTGAAGCCATTGGATGAAACCACATCAGAAACTCGAAAACTGTGTTGATAACCTTGAACCTGTTAAACCAGTTAGCAAAGAGATAGTTATGTCTTCTTTCAATTTTCGCTATTAAGGATGATACTTTTTAGTAGAGACAATGATTTTTTTTATCTACTTGCTGAATAATTTCTTCAATCTGAAACATTTTATTCGATTATAGTCAAACTAGGAGTGTTCCATATTGTTTCAAATTGGTGTTCAAGACTTGTTCTGTTGTTCCTGGTGCTTGAAAAAGATTAGTGACAAATAGCTGAAGGTTCCTCCTAGAAAAATAATATAACCACTTGCTAAATTGATAGTTGTGGTTGGAAGTTAGTTTTCTAAGTAGCGATTTAAATACATTTATAAGATGCAGGGACAACATCAGAATCTTGGGTTGTCTAGCGCCCCCGGCCTCCTCCATAACTACGCCGGCGACTAATGACCTTGAAGACTATGTCATTAGGGTTCCAGGGCTTTGATATTGGACTATGTTGTTGTATTTATTTTATCTAGACTTCGAATCCTTTATCTATAAAGGTTTTTTTTTTTTTAATGAAAAAAAGAATAACATTCATCAATTTATATCAACATGATTTATTTGTATAGAAAAAAGTATTCTTCCTTTTATTTGATATAAGTTAAAGTAGGTAAAAGAAGTTAATCTCTTAGCATCCACACATTGTATACAGATGAATGCATAAGGAGAAAGCCATTACTGTGTATCTTAACCAAAATGCAGTACATATAGGGCTGTTTGGACCAAATAAATTTAGTAGTCCAAAAACATTAGAGCATTAGAAATTGAAATTAGCCCAATGCTGGTTGTAAATGAAAGGGATTTTCTTATTTTTAGGCCTATAAATTTATTTAAGCTAACAAAAGAATTATGGAACGAGGATTCAAACCCAATAGGGGCCGTACGCCTTTCTTGCCAATAATCCAACAAACTATGTTTTTTAAAAATGATTAACTTTTTTTCTTTAGGGGTAATACGAGTTAACTGTTGCTGATACTCAAGAAGTCATAGAGAAGTCCAAAAGATCTCTTTTTTGGTGGACCGAAGAAAAAGGTCCCACCATACTTCTTCTATCTCAAACTTCCTTGTCCAAAATAAAAACCTCTATCTTCTTGCTCTCAGCATTGTTCGAAAAATCCTTCCTTTTTATTTTTCAATTTGCTCTCTCACCAGATGTGTTCAACGGGATTAGTAAATCAGCCCAAGTTTTGTAACATCCTAAAATTTTTTATTAAACACATGATATTATTCTAATAGCCGATATAGTGAATTTTCAAGAAATTGGAGAAACTTTTCTTATGAGCATAAAGCTATCTTGAATATAAACATTAATGAAAAGAATTTTAAAAGTGAAAAGGTGACGAAAGGATTAAATCACAAATTTTAAAAAGTTTGAGGATTAAAAGTGCAGTTTGACCAAAAAAATGTGAAAAGTGATTAATGCACATAAGGATAAACTGAAATAAGTATCAGTAGGATGAAAATAACTTTTAGGACCAAATTAGAAAGATTTGATAATATAGGGATTAAATTGCAAATTTACTAATTTTACGGAGAAAAAGGTAAAAGTATAGTTCTTAGTACCCAAGATTATGCATTAAGTATTAAATGAGATTTATGGAGCTTGGTTTGATTAATAACTATTTTTTGTTAAGAAATTATGCTTTACATTGGTAATTTGGTAAGTATTTTATGTTGGAAATATTAATTTGATGATATAATTAATTATGGAACATTAGGTCAATGAAATAAGAAATTGGATCATAAAATTTTAAGACATGGGCGGACTTGGGCTTTGTGACCCACTTGGGTGTTTTTAAAAAGAAGAGAAAAGAAACCCCCATTCAGCCATTACCAGCTAGCCAGCCCTCCAAGAGGTCCCCTCCTCCCCTTTTCCTTTTCCTTTTTCTTGCTTTTCTGTTGAAATTTCTCCAAGAGTCTTACCACCCATCTTGATTTCTCAACAAAAGCTATCAGAAAACCCTTCCATGAACTTGATTTCATCTCCAATCTCCATTTTTCAACTAGGACTTGTGGTGCTTTTAGTGAGAGAAATCATGGCTAGTGAAAGGGAAGGTCCATTAAAGTAAGAGTTGGTGTTTTTTGTCCTCTCTAATTTGATATTTGTAATAAGCTTTCGTGAGTTATTATTTAAATAGAATTTTAAGCATATTAATTATCACTTAATTAATATTAGAGTTAATTAATTATTATTTTGAATAATATTACTTTCATTAATTACATAAAGTAAAATTATATTATATATTGAATATGTTAAAAATGTTTTTAAGTATTATTTGAATTTTTTTTATTATAATATTTGAATTGATAAGTTAATATATTTTATTTAGTGAAAATATTTGGTACACTGTTAATTGAGTTTTTAGACTCCACAAATAGGATTAAAAAGTTGGCAGGTGTCTTATAGAGGTATATTAAAATATTTAAAAAAGAAAAAGACATGTGATAATTTTTTAAGATAAAAAAAATACGCTACCAATATATGTAATACTAACCATTTTAGTTATATTCAATAATTCAAATAAGAAATATTATTTTATTCTAATTGCTACAATAAAAAAATAAAATATTTAATAAAATTAAAAACGTATAATTACATGCAACGCATATAACAATATGTGAATGGTTGGTAGAATGAATGAATTCAAGCCTGTGATTAATGTTGTTAAAGAAATCTTAATCCTTAATAGCAATTTGGGGAATATAATCTTAATCCAAAGTCGGAGAATTTGCCTTTAATCAAATAAAAGTATTTATTAAAAAATGATTTGATATTACCTAAAAATAAAATGATATAAATGTCATTAATTAATTAGTAAAAGGAAAGAAGATGTTAATGTTGGGCATATTCAAGTTTGTGATTAATGGGATTAAAGGCATAGCCATTTGTCCGCCTCAAAATATAATCATTAATACCTAAATTCCAAATATCTTAAGCATTAATTAAAGAATTTTAATAATGAATGTCTCAATCACATCTTCTTAATTACCATATATATAAGATTTCATTTTTGGTTTTCTTTTAATTAAAAAATTATAAATTAATTCATGTATATTAGATGGAGTAAAATATTTTTCTGTTAAAAAAAAGAGTAAAAATTATTATTTATTTGGCCCTTCAACTTTATAAAAATGTCATTTTAATATTCCATTTAATTATTCGTCATTTTTAACCCTTGAACCAGGAGCGAAGCCAAAACAATTTTTTAGGGGGGCCGAATGAAATTTTTATTTTTTATAGTCTATATCTTTATCATTTTAAAGGATTAAATCAAATTTTTATAATTTTAGGGGGCCAAAATGTAATTTTACATTTACTAATTTAAAATTTTAAAATTTTTTAAAGGGCCTAAATAATAATTTTTCATTTTAGGAGGGTCAGGGCCCCTACCAGCCCCCTAGCTTTACCTCTGCCTTGAACTTGTATTTTTTTTGTCAAATCACCTCAAAATTGATGGAAAAGTTAAATTTTTTTATTTTGCTGATGTGGCATAAACGTGGATTGCCATGTGGCTGACATGCCAACATTTAATTAATTTTTTAAAATTTTAAAAATTCAAAAAAAATAAAAATTATTTTTAAAATTAAAAATCATTAAAAAGTATAAAATTATAAAGAAAATAATTTTTTAACTTTAAAAATTTACTAAATGTTGACATGTCATCCACGTGGCAATCTACATGTATGCCACGTTAGCAAAGTTAACAAACATTAACTTTTTCATCCATTTTGAGCAGATTTTACAAAAAAAAAAAAAAAGTCCAAGGGCTAAATGAGGTGAAATTTAAATGGATTGTTAAAATAATATTTTTGTAAAGTTGGAAGGCCAA
Source organism: Gossypium sturtianum (assembly GCA_025698515.1). Taxonomy (NCBI): domain Eukaryota; kingdom Viridiplantae; phylum Streptophyta; class Magnoliopsida; order Malvales; family Malvaceae; genus Gossypium; species Gossypium sturtianum. The sequence goes on along the minus strand of CM046943.1, from coordinate 118,027,017 downwards.
AAAAAATCATTATGCCTTAAAAGTATTAAAATTGTATCATTAAATGCTTATTTTGGTGTTACGTATGAGTTATAATAACAAATTTTGCATACAACTTTTAATTTTTTATTCAAATTGATCCATACTCTTTTACTTGGAGCAAATTAATCATTATTCTTTTATTATTAACATAACATTGTTTTATCTTATATACACTTTAACAAATAATCTAAAAATTATTAAAAAGAACTTAAAAAATATATTATAATTATAATTCCAAAAATTATAAAACATTTCAAAATAAAAAAAGTTAAAAAATAAAAATTATGAAAAAATTCTAAATATATTTTCCACTTTCAACTTTAATACATATTATTATTACATTTTCAACTTTAATATCAGTTATTATTAATAAATTCAACCTTTCATATCAAAAGGAGTTTAAATCTACTTTTCAGTGAACGCACACTCCTACATTTTATTGCACTTAAATATATTCTTAGTATTTAATTTACATTTAAATAAGTTCTTAACTTTTTAATTTGCATAATAAATATTTAATCTTTTTTTTTTCTATCCAAATAAAGTTGAATCAAATTTCTATTAAACAAATAAACCAATACAAGCTAAAATAGTAATCTATGGAATTTCATGTAAATGAATGACATATTTTTTTTCAAAAACTATATTAATCAATGAATTATTTTGCTCTTTTATTTGACTTAAGGGGACTAATTTACTTATTTTTTTTAATAAGAGAACCAAAATGCAATCCAGGATATAGTATAAAGATCGTTATAATATTTTTACCCTTGTAATATGATATATTCCATAAATACTAGTTCGTAGAGATATAAATATTTGTGAATGGATGTATAATTTGAAATTGAGACAATCTAAATTATAAATTATCTTATTGAAATTTTGATACAAAAAGACTAAACTTATTAAATAACCCTACTTATATAGAATGCAAAATCTTTAATCGATTAATTGATATCGTAGTGGTAAGTTGAATCGTATTATTGATCAAGTTATTGGTTTAATGATAAAATTTGTATGGGTTTAAGTTGACTAGCATTAGGTTTAGGATTGTATCCATTAACATGGGAGTTAATTCCGAACTAGTACTGCCCGAAATGCTTTGTTCTAATGCTCTACTAGAATGCTTAGGGGTAAATTTCATTTAGCTTGAAATTTCGCCCTCTTTCGATTGTTTCGAGTTATACCAGTAATTTTCATATGTTCCGGTGAAATTAGAGGTCCTGGACAGTACCAAAATAAGAGTTAAAGTAAGGCTTTGAAAAATAATAATATAAGGTCAAATTTGACCTTTGACTCGAAAAGAATGTTGGTAATGCAAAGTGGGTAATCTCACATTGGTTGATAAAAGGCTTCTAAGGAGGTTTAAATATAGCCTTGCCTCTTACCCTTATTGAGTAATTGGGGCTAAAGGCTCAACACGTGTGCGCCGCCGTCGCTCAGTCTGTGCCCGTGTTAACACATGTCTGTCACACGTATCGCACGTGTTTCTTTTTGAATAAAATTTTTGTTCTTTTATTAGAAATATTTTTGGCTATTGCAGAATATTTTCAGTTAAGGAAAACCCTCTGCTATTTTTGGAAACTAACAGAAAAAATTATAAATAGTAGGTCATTCTTCTCATTTTAGACAACAATAAGCAAATATCTATCTCTTTTTTTCCTTTCTTAGCTCGTCTGTTTTCTATTTAGAAAACTTTTTCTATCAAATTTCTGACGAAGTTTTTAGATTTAGTTTCCAGTTTATTTTTCCGAATACTTGTGAGAAGATCAATACCATTTGTGTTCCACCATCTTTATTCGGGTGTACGAATATTGAAATACTGTGTTAACCTTGTGGGGTGATGCCCACTACACGATTACACCAGTCAGGGCAGATTTGCTTCTAAGGCGGTGGTTCTTCCACGACACAGTGATTATTTTATTTATTTACGCTTAATTTATTTATCATGTCAGTGCTAACTATTTCGTTTTGCAGTAGTATATTTCTAATAATTTAGAAGCAAATCTCTACTACTGTTTAAACATGTTTGTCACGATGAACCTGGTTGAGAACAATGCTGAGTGGGTTGTAAACACAGATGCTTCCAAACACTTCTGCGCCGACAGAGAAATGTTCACCGAGTTTGAAAGTGTAGCTGAAGGTTAATAAGTCTACATAGGTAATTCTAACAGTTCAAAAGTACTTGGTAAAGGAATGATCTTACTTAAACTTACTTCTGACAAAACATTTGCATTGAATAATGTTCTTTATGTACCTGCCCTATGTAGAAATTTGATCAGTGGTGGATTACTGAATAAGGAAAACATTAAATTAGCATTTGAATCCGATAAACTTGTACTTTCCCATAATGGAGATTATATTGGGAAAGGTTATCTAAGTGGAGGTTTATTTGTGATTGAGACTATGCTTAATAATAATAATAATAAAGCCACCACTTTTACTTATATTATTGAATCTCTTGATATGTTGCATGCTAGATTAGATCATGTGAATATTTATTCTCTAAGAAAGCTCATAAAAATGAATCTACTCCCTAATCTAGATGATATTAGCTTTAATAAATGCGAAATTTTTGTTGAAGCTAAGCATGCTAGACCTTCCTTAAAAACTCTTACTGATAGGATGATTGAACTTCTAAAGTTAGTTCATACTAATCTAGCAGGCTTTAAAAACATATAGACTAAGAATGGAAAGCACTACTATATCACTTTTGTAGATGACTACTCTAGATATAAAAAGGTTTATCTTCTAATATCAAAATATGAAACTGATAAAACTTTTCTTCTTTATAAAGCAGATGTAGAAAGCCAGTTTGATAGGAGAATAAAACATCTTAGATCCGATAGAGGTGGTGAATATGACACTAATTTCCTTAAAGAAGACTGTGAGAAAGACGACATTATACATGAGTTTTTTGCTCATTATTTCCCATAACAAAATGACATAGCTGAAAGGAAAAATAGAACTCTAAAAGAAATTATGAATACTTTACTACTAAGTTTTAGTTTACTTGACGACATGTGGGGTGTAACATCCTAGATTAGGGGTTGTGCGTTTGGAGTATAACTCAAGTGTAGTAGGCTTTAAGTGTATTTGGAGGTGTTTTAGGGGTTTTGAGAACCCTAGGGTGTAGGTGAAAGTTTTGGGAAAATATTGGATTTTAAGTATAAAAGGGGAGCTGGGTGAAGGAGCCCTTAAGAAAAGTTTTGGGAGTTTAGGACACAAGTAGCCGTGTGGTAAAGTGGCAAGGGACGCCACACAGGTCTTTGGGAGTTTGCGTCAAGTGGAGTGCCAAGGGAGGAGGTTCGAGCTGCAGGAATCGCACTTGGGAGTTTTTATTTTTGTCGTTAAAGGGGAGCAAGGCCTGGGGAGGCCTTAAGGGAAAAATCTTAGGCGCGTTTGGCATAAAGCAGGCATTGGTAAAGTGGCGCAAGGCGCCACTTAAGGGCTGGAAATGACGTTGTCTTTGGTCTTGGGTTCGAGCAACGTAGGAAGCAATGGACTTTTATTTTTGGCGTTAAAGGGAGGCCTTAAGAATAATTGTAAGGACTTTTGGACATGAAAGTGAGCACAGTAAAGTGGCTTGGATGCTTGCGGCAAAGGGAGCTTAAGAGGGCTCGAGTTTGAGCCTTGTTGATGTGCAGTGGGCGTGTTTTTATTTTGTTTACGGCGTTAAGGCAAGGGGGAGCTAGGCAAGGAGGTCTTAAAACGAATTGGGGCGAGTTTATGTCATAAAAAATGCCTTGGCAAAGTGGCACAGGGCGGCGTTATCTGCGACTTGCGTCCAAGGGATCCAGCAGGTTTTGGGTTCGAGGCTTGTGAGCAGCAAGGAGGGTGGTTTATTTTTGCTTTGATCGTCAAGGCAGCGGGAAGGGAGAGGTTGGACGGCAAATGGACTTCTACTTGGGTGAGGATTAAGCTTGTTTCTCCTCTTAAATTTCGGCTAAGAGTAGGATAAGTGTAGTTTTATTTATTTTAATATAGGATAATTATGGCTTTATTTAGATCAAATGAGATTTTATTTTATTTATTTTAGGAGATAGGATAAGAGATTAAATGGGATATTAGTAAGGGATATTATTGTTTATTTTATTTTAAGTTGGTGGATACAGGGGATAATTATGTGATTTATTATTTTAAATAGGTAAGATAATTGTAGATTAAATTCAATTTAATTTGAATGGGTGTTGAAGAGACATAGTAGGAGATTAAATTGGGATATGATAATGAGTTGACGTGGTGGCCAAGCATGGGGCTCTTTTGGGTAAGCAAATTCGGCCATGAAGAGGAGATAGGGCCGAAACTATTTAAAGGGGTTATAGGTGTTTTTCGGGTTCTTTTTCTTCCTTTTAGTATGTGCAGAAATTCCTCTACATACTCTTCTTCATCTTTATTTTCTTTCAACCCCAATTTACACCTTTGCTTGAATGGCGGATGACCCTTTATCATTCAAGACCTTAGCCGAATGTTTCATCTCCATTGAGAGCCATTGCCAAAATCTCTTAGCCACTTTTATACCTCTTTTCTTCCATCTACATCTACTTTTAAAAGATAACCGAATATTGAATCACCTTTTAAGGGCTTAGTAGAATCTTGATGGCCATATTCTCTCTTCTCATCATGCAAGTGATAGAAGCCGGAGGTGTCATTGGTTGAAGGTTACTCCAATCGATTCTCTATAGTAAGTAAGAGTTCTCTCCTAACCGTTCTTCTATCTCTTTGGTATGCCAGAAATCAAGGGTGGTCTTGATTTCTATGGATAGCCGAATATTCATAGTGCCTTACCATTGTGTCTTTTTTGTATATAGCCGACAAGAGGAATATTAGAGGAGTTTTTGGATATGAAGCGATTAAGGTAAGCAAGTATGGTATTCGGCCAAGGGTTATTTTTCTATGAATTTATGCTTAAGTCGGTTTTGATGTGGTTTCACTTAGGGATTTCGACGGTTCAAGAGCAAGGAGTAGTTTTAGGATTTGGTAAGCAAGGTAAGGAAGTATTGATATTTGGCCATAGGCCATTTTATGAGCTTAGGTGATGATCGATTTCGACTTTGGTTCTTAGGAGCAAATCGGCGGGAATAAGAAGAGTTTCGGGATTCTAGATCGTGTTAGATTTGAGTAGTTCGAGATTTCGCTAAATAGGCGGTGTGTGATTAACCCACCGTTTTTGGGTATATGATATGTATGTGAAATGTGTATGTGTTATGAATGTGCTAACTAGTGCGAGTGGAAATTGTGATAAGGATACCCTCGAGGGTATGTCGATAATCAGTAAGTACCAAACCCGATGATATGTGATTATTAATATGAATATGTGATAATATGCTTGATGAACATGCTCATGCATCATTACATTGTATCATTATTTTATGTGGCATGTACATGGGTGGGATATGATATGAAAGAAGGTACGGGTGTACTTCGAGTACGTGGTTTGATGTTAGCCTTGAGCTACATCGTGGATTGGCGTTGGATCGAGGTCACGTTGTGGATTAATTGCGATTTAGTTCGCGCGTGGCTTGATGAGTGGCTATGTGCCTCATCGTGGTTGATATCGGCTATGTGTCATATCGTGGTTGATGAGTGACTATGTGTCCCATCGTGGTTTTGGTGTTAGCTACGGCTACATCATGGATTGGCGCCGACCGAGGTCGCGTTGTGGACTATTATGCTTAATTGCACGTGGACGGCGGTGATTGCCTTTGGAGTGAAAAGGAGAGGGTGATTTGATAATCACCTGGTGTGTGGTAATTTGGATAAGGGGATGTGTAGCGGATGGACCTTAGGTTTGGGTTGCTTCATAATTGCATGATTTCGTATGTGAACATATGTGGAAATGGGCCAAGCCCAATATGATATGTGGATTAATGTGGAAATGGGCAAAGCCCGGTATATGAATATGGATCGGTGTGGAAATGGGCTAAGCCCAAAGTATGTGGAAATTATGTGGTTAACTACCCTATTAGATGAATGTGATATGAATATGGGCCAAGCCCGAATGTGATAACATGTGAATTTGATAATTGATATCGATATATGAGTTAATATGTGGTTAACATGTGGGTGGAATTCGGTGGACTAATTACACTGCGAGTCCGTATGACTCACCCAATTTTTATTAAACATCGCGGTGATCGTGATTTTTGGATCGGGTTGGAGTGGATACAAAGGTGGCCATGCGAAAGCGATTTCCATGCAGAAAGATATTTTAATTAATTAAGTAGTTATATTTTCAGTATTTTGATTAAGTGTTTATTGTAATAAGGCCCATTAAAGTGATTGAACATTTTTATTATGTTTAAGCTAGACGACCATTAAATTATTATTGGGAAGTGCTTTTAATTTTAGAAACTTATATTTTAAAAGCTTATAATAAAGTTTTAATTTGGATATTTTTATCAAGCTTATATTATTTAGAATTTTTAATTGGACATGGTTTTCAAATGACAAAATTTTTAATGTTTTTCCCAAAAGTGAAATCAGTCTTCAAACGTTTTTCCGCAGTGGCATTTCAAATTCGGTCGTAACGAATGGGCCGGGTTTGGGGTGTTACATGGGGGGAGGCCACACTTTCTGCAAATCATATTCTTAATAGAGTTCCTCATAAAAAAATTAAACTGAACACCATATGAGTTGTGGAAAGGTTATGCCCCTAATCTGAAATACTTGAAAGTGTAGAGGTGTTTAGCAAAATTAGGCTTACCTGCTTTTTTAAAAAGAGCACTATCGAACCTAAAATTGTTGCTGTTATATTTGTTGGGTATGTTCTAAATAGTGTTGCATATAGATTCATGTCCTTGCATAATTCCTTATGTGAATCTTGATATGTTGTTTTCTTTAAGAATATGTTTCCTTTTAAGAAATCTAGCATAAGTATTGATAAACAGTTAGATGAGCATATTTTTTCCTCTAGTACACATAATAGAGACGTTCTTAATAATGATGTTGAGCATAGGAGGAGTAAAAGATAAAAGACTATAACTAGTTTCGGACTTGATTTCCTTACTTCCTTTGTAACTGAGGTTAGTGATTTGGATTTGATAAGTGATTATATTGCTATGCATTTTTTTAGATAAGGATTCAAAAACCTATGATGAAGCCATAAAATCAAATATGCTAGGTTTTAGAGAGATGCCATTAATAATGAGCTAGAGTCTATTATGTCTAATTACACTTGGGAACTAGTAGATTTGCCTAGAAGTTTTAGACTTATTAGAAATAAATGGGTCTTTAGAAAAAAAACTTAGACCAGATGGGTTAATACAGAGGTATAAGGCACAACTAGTTGTAAAAGGGTTTACTCAAAAATTTGGACTAGATTATTTTGATGCATACTCTCCTGTTACTAAGGTTTCAACCATTAGTGTTTTGTTTGCTTTAACTTCCATTCACAATTTATTGGTACATTAGATGGATGTGAAGACAACTTTCTTGAATATTGATTTGGACGAGGAGATCTACATGGAACAGCCCCTAGGATTTGTGGCATCTGGTATGGAAGATAAAGTTTGCAGACTTAAAAAATCTTTGTATGGTTTCGAACAAGCTCCAAAAAATGGTATGAGAAATTTCACAAGGCTATTCTTAGTTTTGGTTTTATTATTAATGGTGCAAATGCATGTGTGTATTCTAAGATATTTGGTTTTGATTGTGTCATCATAAGTCTGTATGTGGATGACATATTAATTTTCAGTACTAATATAGAAGCCATTAATAAAACCAAAAAAATTATTATCTACCAAGTTTGATATGACTGATTTGGAGAGGTATATGTAATCTTAAGGGTTAAAGTTACTAAATCACAAAAGGGATTTGCTTTAAACCAATCTCACTATTTAAAGAAAGTGTTAAAGAAGTTTAATAGCTTTGATGTAATCCCTATGAAGACTCCTTTTGATTCTAGCATGCAACTGATAAAGAATAAAGGAAATAGTGTTTCTTAATAAGAGTATACTAAAATTATTGGAAGCCTTATGTTCTTGATAAACTACACTCGGCCTGATATTGCTTATGCAGTCAGTAGACTAAGTAGATATACCCATAATCCTAATAATGAGAATTGGAATGCTCTAAAGCATTTGCTTAAATACCTTAAAGGTACTATAACTTGGAAGTTGAAATTTTTCAAATACCCTACAGTCCTATAAGGATATTATGATGCAAACTAGGTAACTGATAATGATGAAGTTAGCTCTACAATTGTGTATGTCTTTACTTTGAGTGAAGCAATTGTTTCTTAGAAGTCTGCTAAACAAACATGTATTGCTCTCTCAACGATGGAATAAGAGTTTATAGCTTTGGACATAGTCGGGAAAGAGGTTGAATGGCTTAGGAATCTACTTGCAAAGATTCTTTTATGGGAAAAACCAACACCTTCTATATCTCTATTATGTGACTCACAAGCTACAATTTGTGTTGCTAATATCCAAGCTTACAATGGTAAGAAGAGATATATTTGAATAAGACATGAATCTATGAGACATTTAATAAAAAATGGAGTACTTGCTTTGGAGTACGTGAGGTCTAAAAGGAACCTAACTGATCCACTAACCAAAGGGTCAAGTAGGGAAATTGTTATTGATTCGTCGAGGGGGATGGGTCTTAAGCCTAATGGTTGAAGAATTCATGGTGGATACCCAACTTAGTTTTCTAAGTTCAATGTGGTCAAACAAAACCATGGAAAGACTCATAGTGTGCATTTTACCTATGCCTTTGGCAAAAGTTGTACATACATAAGGTTTTGTTCTTACTCTTAATGAATTCATATCCCAGGGTTTGGGTGGTCCTATTGAGACAGGCTTGATGAATTCACCGACATGTGAGGTTGAGTTTCTTACTTTTAATGGGTTCATATCCTAGAGTTTTGGTGGTCCTATTGAAACGGACTTGATGAACTCGTCGAATTTAAATTTGAGAGGATGAGCTTAATAAATGCTCTTAATGATTTCATGGCCCTAATTCGGGTAGTCTATATTGAGATAGACTTGATGAAATCACCAACGTAAGTGTAAAGAACTAGCCATCTTCTATGAAAGCCATTGGCCAGTCTTTCTAGAGCACTTACCAGCATCCCGAGGTGTATTGACTAAAACTTGTTGATCTATCACGGAACATCAATTGGATCGGAGATTAGTCGTGTGTCATGAGTTAACCCCAATCTTAACAAGTTCAAGATTCGTTCACTTGTTAAACAGAAGAATCACACTTTTCACTACGTACTTGTTCAAATCCACAATATATTAGTACTTAAGCGGCTAATTTTGTTGTTACTCTTCTCACATTTTACCTTTTCTAATGTTTACAAAATTTCTAATTCTTTTGCATTACTGGGGGAATGTTGGTAATACAAAGTGGGTAATCCCACATTGGTTGAAAAAAAGGCTTCTAAGAGGGTAAGGGAATTTAAATATAGCATTGCCTATTACACTATTTAGTAATTAGGGTTAAAGGCCCAACACGCGCGTGCCACCGTCGCTCGATCCATGTCCGTGTCCATGTTAACACGTGTCCATGACACGTACCGCACGTGTCTCTTTTTTAATAAAATTTATGTTCCTTTTATCAAAAATATTTTCTGGCTATTGCATAATATTTTCAGTTGAGGAAAATCCTCTGCTATTTTTGGAAAATGACAGAAAACAATATAAATAGCAGGTCATTCGTCTCATTTTACACAACAACAAGCAAACAACAATCTCTTCTCTTCCTTTCTTAGCTCGCCTGCTTTCTGTCCAGAAAACTTTTTCGATCAAATTTCCGACCAAGTTTTTAACTTTAGTTTCCAGTCTATTTTTTCGAATACTTGTAAGAAGAGTAATACTATTTGTGTTCCACTTTCTTTATTCAGGTGTATGAATATTGAAGTACTATGTTAACCTTAGGGGGCGATGTCCACTACACGATTACACCGATCAGGGCGATTTTGCTTCTAAGGCAATGGTTCTTGCACGGCATAGTGATTATTTTATTTATCCTGTCAGAGCTAACTATTTCATTTTGTAGTAGTATATTTCCAACAAAGAAAACACTCAAATCAAGGGGTGAGGGACAATGGTGCTTCGATAGCTGCACAGGAGGTGGAGCTTTGAACAAAGAGTAGTGGGAAGGGTTGGGTAATCCTATGAGTCTGTGTTGCTCGATTGTGGTGAGGAGTCTATGGAGTCAAGATGGGTGGTGAAGGGAGCAGTGGTAGCTACAGTTGTGACGGTGCTAGTGAAAAAAGGCAGAGCCACTGTTAATAGCAAAGGCGAGGACTCCATTTGAAGATTTTCAGCTAGAGTGGAAGGAAGGAGGGATTTGGAAAGAGAGAATAAAATTAAAGAGAAAAGAAAGAGATGATATGAATTGATATGGCGTTACATATTTTAGTATGACCTTAGAAATTTTGGCATAGCTCGAAATTTTGGTATAACTATTTTTGTGGGTGCATAGTAGAATTATCATGAAGTATATGCCTAAATTGTTTGTTTATTTCTTTTTCTTTGAGTTTAGAATAATTTAAAAAACCATAAATTTTTATGATTTTCCTTTAGATTTTTCAAAGTAACAATTACGACCAAAACCTTATATATCTAATACTTATATTTAAGCACTTTATTAAATTGGTATCACCTTTAATTGAATCATCAACTTAGTTATGAAATTACAAAAATATCTTTTTGTAAAATTATAATTAATATTATTTTGATGACATTTTATTTTTTCACATTTTTATATCATCTTTAAATAAAATAACTAAAATTAGAAATACAAGGATCAAACATGTATTCAGTATTATTAAATACAAGTTTATTATCACTGTACCTATATTCAATATTGAATATCTTTTTAACAAAAAAGATATCTTTTTTCACCTGCATTTTTAAATAAATAATTATTTTAATAGTTTGTTACTCATTTAAACTATTAGTAAATGATGTTTTTGTTTAATATATAAGATTATGTTGGATTTCAGGATTTGGTAAATGATGGATTGTATTTTTAATTTTTATTGATTAATATTTTTATGTAAATATATTTGAGATTTTTTGAATATCATTTATTAAATATTTTTAGAAAATACAATAAAATATCAATAAAAAAAAGTCATATATCCACCAATGCAGTAACGATTAGTAGCCATATTCATGATTCTACTAAATGAAAAACATATTCAAAATTTTTTGGTTCATATATTTTGAATTTTAAATTTAAAAATTTGAATGTGGGAGGCAACGCTTCGATCATTTCGAAAATGGTTGGCGTGCCATGTGGTGTGCATTAACTTTTGTGTATATATATTCCTAAGAAAAACTTTTGTAATGATTTGAACAAATTAAAATGTAGAAATTTTGAAAATTAATTAATTAATTTTAATTAAAATGGTTTATTGATTGTTTCACCTATGTCACTTTTTTTAAATATTTTTTACATTTTCTAAGAAAAAACTTGAATCAAAATTCACCTTTAAACCATATCATTTTTCACTTAAGTATTTATAAATTTTTATCTAAACTATCAATTTCGTCTCATTTTTACTCTCAAAACATGATACTAGCCAATAAAAATATAATATATGACACATTCTTGTTCGACATCGTATAAACTTGAGATAAAATAAGATGAAATTAATTGTTAAGGTACCACTTTTGACTTAAAAAATAGAAAAAATAGTATAATTTTAAGAGTCAATTTTATAATTAACACTAAAAAAAAGACACTACATTTAGATAATATATTATATATGACAATATCATTATACTAAATTCAATAATTAATAATTTTATTCATCTAACAAAGTTATTATATATAATTTGCTCAAAAATATTATTATAATTACATGTACAATCACAAATAAATATAATTTAATTTTTAAATAATTATAATTATAATTAAATTAATATAGAACACAAATAAATTGAAAGACCAAATACATTCTATCTTATATCAAAACCTACGTATGATAGTTAAAAAAACCTAGACGTGGTATTTAAGCATGATTAGGTTGGAACCTAAAACAAGCTATTTCACCCAAGGACTCAACTGCAAATTCTAATTACTTTCATTTTTAACTTTATGATAATATAAGCATATTAACTAACCTTTAAACAAAGAAATAAAATGTTTCACTACTTTTTAAAGTAAGTGAAAGTATCTTTTGGATGATACACAAAGATTCGCGTCCAAAGCCGGACAGATAGTGGTATATTATAGAGTAAGTTTTGCTGATAAATATATGAAAAGCATTTTTTGAATTATTTAGATGTAATAATATTCTATCTAATAATATTTAATAATATATCATAAACGAAACTATTCACAACCCAAAAACTTCCTTTAAACTAATTTGCTTATGTCTAAGAAATGTTTTTATTATTATTTGAAACTACTTCAATATTAAATAGACATGTTTAAAAGTTAATTTACGAAATACTTTTTTTATGGATAGATACTTTGACACTTATGAGTATTGAGGTCTATGTATAGTTAAATCACCACAGAATCGATGCTCTTGTTGTAAGGAGAAAAGTATTCTAAAGTACAATACAATACTTCAATACTTATGAGTGTCGAGTTTAAACTAGTCAACTTTGATAGAGTATTTATTACTTATAGGCTCAACAAGCTCATTTAATACAAGGACCCTCTCCTATGGATACCCCCACTCAATTCTCTTTTGTTTTCACTAAAAAATCACTTTGTAAAAAAAAATCCTAAATTTTCTACTTCTTTTCCCCAAAAATTGTTTTTTTAAGGTCCCAAGAAGAACATATAGTTTACCATGTTGTTAATATGGTAAAATACTTAATTTTTTATTTTATTATTATGAAAATGTTTAAAAATTTTGTGAACTTAAATATATTTTGAATAGCAAAAAGAGCGAGTTGTTCGTGCTCAACATATTTAAACTTCCCAGAGCCAGTTGGACATATTCAAGACCACATAAAGGGTGATGGTCTTTTTGTGGTATCTATAATAAAAATGTTTGAGATGATATCGAAGTTACTTGTTGTCTTGTTGGAAAGATGGGAAACCAAACACACAAACATATTCCATTTTCCACTCAACGAAGTGACTATAATCTTAGAAGATCCACTTTAATAATCAACCTTCTAATCAATGGGAAGGTGGTAATTGGAGATAATAACATCAACATAAAGTTAGAGTGTTATTTGTATTTGAGTGCTATGTTGTCTAAGAAAAAGAAAGAATTTGATAAGAATCAAGAGAAATATGCTAGAGCTTGGATTAATATGTGAAGAAGTTGGACCAATATGTTAGAGCTTGGATGCTTCGTATGATAAGAGGAATGCTACTTCTAAACAAGTCTGGAAATAAGGTCCATTACATTTATCTTCCTTTACTAATTTTTTTTAATACAACCAATACATTCAATAGGGGGTCAACGACTATGGCGTATCTGTACATGGCATCATGAAGGGAAACTCAACATTTGTTTAATGAAATAAACAATTTTTTCTTGGATCTACAAACTTGGGCGCGACTATGGATATCATGGTTAGCACTCATCTCTTCCCAGCCATGGGAGTTCCCTCTTATTTGAAGGGAAAAAAATATAATTGTACTGATATATTCAAATTTATTAAATGATCAATATTTATAATTTTCAACTACATTTACTATCTGAACAAACTTAGGGGTCATTTAGACCATAACAATTATATAAAAAGGACCTTGTTTGGATATGATAGGAAAACTATCAAGTACCTAGTCAAGATTTATGTTGATGTTATATTAGTATTCAATGTAGGTGATTATTCTTATAAATGAATATAATTGTATTTACTATAAAAGTTTACAATTCCTATAGATTTCGTACATGGCAATCATTATCATTCTACTCAAGTAACACACAAGCATTATGCATTTTGAAGGTCTTTGGTGCCTATCATTTATTTTTACATAGTGGAGTGACACCGTCCTAAACGAGTGAAGTGTAAGTTTAGGTTGGCTTAAGATATTCTGCACGACCCATATAACCTCAATCGACTTTGTAAGACAAATTTGAAAGGATAGTATAAACATTGGCTCATAAAGCATGCATAGTAGGTTCTGATTTAGGACCAGCGAGTTGAGCATTTCATTTATGGTAACATTATCCAAGATGGTAATTTATGACCCTCTGAAGCATACATGCGATGGTTTATGCAAATAGGTCAAGTGTGGTTCTATGCGAAAGGATAATATATGGTACTTGGTGAACTATGCACACCATCTAGCTGCCAATGATCATCAGAATGTTAAGATCAAGTTCTCTCAGTGTATTGATTATGCCTATATACTTGTAAATTTTTCGAACAAATTGGTTTAACAAATTCCATCATTGCCATTAATATCTTTTGTATAATGTCCTTAAATGGTTTTTCCAAGCAAAGTAAAATGAAAGAAAATATTAGCTCATTGATTATCTAATGTTTAACTAATACTAAGTTACATTATGTGGTCAAATCATAATGCGAAAAGACAACTTATATTAGAAGATAATCTAAACAAGTTCATAGTCTAGTCAAAATTGAGCAAGTCGATTAAAAGACTATTATGTCATCTATCAAATCCAATTAGGGAGATATTTTATCTTAGGTATCAGAGTAGATGACTTCTAGAAGATTTAGACATAGATGTGACTAACTGGATTGACAATATAGTGGATAGGCCCCGAGTAGAATAAATCTAAGATACATTTATGGATTTATTCACTTGTGACGTTTATAGTGTGATTTACCTTAATCATGAGTAAGTGGCAGTTTATGTATGTATGACTCGTATACTTTAATATATTAAAAGTCTGAGTTTAATTGGTAATAGAACCAAAAGTTGGTAGTTAGGTATATGACTTCTACCTGACATAGCTTCATTTACAATAGTGGAATTCAAAGCCCAATTAAGAGTAAATGATATCCTCTCATTGCCATTATATGATAGATGAAAAGTGATCTACTGTAATTTGATACGTCAAATTAGGCTCCCCAATACACCCGAGGAGCAAATTCTCAAGCAATTTAAGTATCTTTTATATGTTTTTGTCAATTTTTAGCTTCAAGCATTAATAAATGTTTTTGCTTAGTTTTGCCCTTTTTAAGACCCCAATTGGCCAAACAATGTCATAGGGAACCTAAAAATGTGATTGAGTTGGTGTAGGGAGATGATAATGGCCCAATCTCGAGGAAAGTATCATTCAAAGAGGGTGTCGTAACACTGATGCGATAAAAGTCGTAACACCCAGACTTTTTACCTGGAAGATGCAGAACTTCAACACAAAATCAACATAGAGCATATTGTCACGGGAGTCGTGATATCGAGGGATGGATGTCGTAACACCAAGCCAACATCGCGATATCGAGCCTCTAAAGTCATGATATCCCTGAAGGTGTTGAAGTGAAGAAATTGAGGCCAACTCCAATAATTTTGCGACACCAAGACCTCCAAGATCCATAAGTTCATTATTGTCTAGGGTGTAGTGTCGTGTGTGAAATCATATGCGAATTTGTGCAAGTATATATGTAAAATCAAGTAATAAAGTGATAATTACAATCTAGGGGGCAATCAGAGAAGATTGAAGAAAACACTTGAAGAACGTCATCGGAATCAACTTGGAAGCGGATCTCCCTCAAGATCGAATATCTCCATTTAATGTCTTTTGAAGTTTTATTAAGTTTCTTTATGTCTTGTGGTTATCCTAACTTTGAGATGTTTCTATTCAGGATTATGAACTAAATTCCCTAGATACCTAGGAATGATGAAACCTATGATGAATCTTATTATTTAATTTCTGTTTTTACACGATAAATACTTGATTCTTGTTCTCAATTATGTATGTTTATTTTGTGTTTTAATATTTTTGGTATATTAATTCATGTTTAATGTGCTTATTTCAGTGGAGCAAAAGTCCCTGTTTAAGAGTAAATCTAGCATAATTGAGTGGAGTTGCATGCAATCCTAAAAATAGGAATTAGAGTCAAATCTAATAGGGAAATCCATAGATCGAGTTAATGCGACGATAAGGGTTTTAATTAGAAAGAGATTTCAATTAATCAACCTAGTGTTAGTTATTCTTATTCTTGAAAGAGATATTAACATAATTTAGGGATTTCTACGGATCAAGACACAAGTGAATAAATCGTTTAATTCAGATTCATAATAATAGGTGAAGTCTAGGTAGATTCTTTCCTGGGTATTGTCGTTCTCATTGGTTATCTTTGATTATTTTCCTATTTCATTCTCTGTTGCATTCTTAATTAAATTATATTAATAAATTTAGATTAAAAATAATTATTCTAATTTATCGGCTAAATAATAGAAAAATGGTAATTACTAGTACTTTTAGTCCTCCTAGATACAATATTCCTTACTTACCATAGCTATACTATTGTTCGATAGGTGCGCTTGCCTTTGTCGTAATTATAGTTAGTTTAGTGACCATCAAGTTTTTGGTGCCGTTTCGGGGACTAAAATATTACGAACACTCGATATTTATTAATTTAGCCATTTTTCTTTTTATTATATTTTTATTTTTAGTTTAATTTTTGTTTTCTAATTTTTCTTTTATTTGCTTTTGGCAGGTTCCTTTAGTTTATAAATAGAAAAAACCCGTCAGGACCATTATTATTTGACAGTGAGATTGAAAGTACAACTCGTAGAAATCGTAGAGAAGCAAGGAAGAGTCGACAGAGTATAGTAGACGAGCAAAAATACGTTATTATTATTACTGAGGAGATGTGTGATAATCAGAATAATCAGCTACCTCCTGCAATTGCTGCAAATCCAAATCATGTTCCTCTTACTATGTATGATTATGCCAAGCCCACCCTAACTGGGTTTGAATCGAGTATTGTGAGACCCACTATTGCTGCAAATAATTTTGAACTGAATCCGAACACTATTCAGATGGTACAATAATTTGTTCAATTCGATTGTTTGCAAGACGAAGATCCAAATACTCATTTGGCTAATTTTCTGGAAGTCTGTGATACTTTCAAGATAAATGGCGTTTCTGACGACGCCATTCGCCTATGGTTATTCCCTTTCTCATTGAGGAACAGAGCTAAACAGTGGTTGAATTCTTTACCACGAGGCTATATCACTACATGGGATCAAATGACCGATAAATTCCTACTGAAGTACTTCCTACCGGCTAAGACTGCTAAGTTGAGGAATGATACCTCTTCCTTCGTTCAGATTGGCTTAGAGACCCTATATGTAACACCCCTTACCCGTAATCGACACCTGACCCGGGTACGAGGCATTACCGAACTTAACTTGCTCAATCATACATTATCTATCCATAAAACTTCATGTCAAATTAAAACTTTTCATTCGAGTCCATAATACCATTATTATAGGTTTACGAGACCTTAGACTTATATCCGAAATGATTCGGGACTAAACCGGAAACTTTTGAACCCTTAGACAAATTTGACATAAAACAGGGCCACATGCCCGTGTGAAGAATGAAACACGCCCGTAGGGCATATCACATGCCCGTGTTCTACACCCGTGTGGATTTATTTTCTATTTTGAACCTACATGGGTTTTCACATGGCCGGACACACGCCCGTGTCCCTGGCCCGTGTCCATCACACGGCTTCGACACACCCGTGTCTTAGCCCGTGTGCCAAAAACCATGGCATTCTGTTTATGACGTCATCACCTCACTAAGGTCACACGGCCAAGGCACATGCCCGTGTCCTTAGACCGTGTGTCAAATTAAATTCCTAATTTCAGGTGCAAACTTCACACGGCCTAAGCACACGCCCATGTCCGTGGCCGTGCCTCCCACACGGCTGAGACACATGACCGTGTCTCTGCCCGTGTGTTTACTACTGAGCATACTGACTTACAAACCTAGCATGCAAGGGGACACACGGCCAATCTACACGCCCATGGGGCTGACCGTGTGTCACACACGGTCTAGACACACGCTCGTGTGTCTACCCGTATGGACAATTATATGGCTAACTACCAAGCCATTATCCCTACAAGGCAACCGCACTTATTCCAAATCGAATCAACATATATCATGACCATAAGGCACTTCTAAGAACTCAAAATTTAAGACATCCACACAAGCATGCATTTATGAATTTCATCATCATTGAATATAAAAACTTGTCAAGTATTGGCCAATTACCAATGACCATTTACAAAATGAATTGAACAACATTAATAGCCAACACTTTGGCTAACAAATATGACATAACAAAATGACCAAGTCCTATACATGCCATACTCAAAATAAATCTAACTTTGCTATACCAAAGAAGTTGATAATGTGATTTCCAAACTCCGACGTTCCACGAATTCTCGAGCTAACTTGGCAATGCTACAAGGAAAAGGGAAATGAGAGGGGTAAGCATATAGCTTAGTACGTTTGTATGAAATAAATAGCTACATAAAGCTCATAATTCCATCCATCCATTGCATTGAATAAAACACAAGTCTTATGTAACACCCCAAACCCGGCCTAGAAGTTAGGCCCGAATCCGGCATGTCACATTGAAGTGTTTTTGCGAAAACCTTGTTTTCATTGAAAACCCTTCTAAAGAAAAGTTAAGAAAAATCCAGTTTGCTTTCAAAACGAGGTGTATAAAAAAAAACCATTTCCTTGTTACTATGAAAAAAAAAACATTCCTTTGACAGCGGAAGCTCATTCTTAAATCACAATTATTTTCAAAAACTTGAAATATGCTTAAAAGAAATAAATCCAGGTTCCGTTTCAAAATTATAATATATAGTGGGAGTAATGGAATAATAACTAGAGGGAAAGCCCTTTTTACAATCCGAAATAAAATAACTTAAAATAAATCACTTAAAATCTAGAATTTAGATATTAAGAAAAATAGGTCTAATCGTCTTGCTAGTTGGCCACCTCTGAGTCCCTCCATCCGTCGAACCGCTCTCGAGGATCACCGAGAAAAATAAAAGAGGAGTGAGTTTTTGAAAACTCGAGTGTATACGACCCCATCAAACAAATAGCATACATATCATAATAATAACATAATAGTATCATACATGCAATGCAATGCAAACCCTCCCCAAATAATCCATCCGCTACACAACATTTCCCTTCCAACCCTACATACGTGGGGATTTCTAAATCGACCCACCCATCGATACACATCAAGGGTAGCCCGGTTGCGGTACTACCAAACATTGCAAAGCAAAGGTCGCTAAGCATACAATGGGCTTAAAAAGCCATCGGTGGATCCACAGTTGTCAAGCAACCATGCGATCCTCATATACTTCCTTCGTTCCATAATTCCCACCCATATGCATCCTAAACAGAATATCATATGAATGCAGAAAATGTATATGTAACATCCATAAATCTTACATTCAACACATAGGGGTATTTTAGTCATTTTTGCCCTTAGGGGCATTTCGGTCTTTTCTCATTGTTATGGGTCTATTACTTACCTTGGTCCGTTATCAAGTCCTCGCTGGCTAAAGTGAATAGATACTATGCACCAGGTAGGATCCCCAGAGAAGAGGAGGTAATCCATTAAAACGCTTAAGTACCAAGCTTCTCCTAGATCCAATCCTAGACATGCATATACCCATTGCCACACCTTAACCTTATGACTTGTCCACGGTCACAATTAGTTAATAATTAAAGTTTTATGTAAGGTTAAGCAATTTACCAATTACTAAGCCCAAGACCCCTTACAAAGCCCATACAAATTCACATACGTTCATATGGCCCATCAGGCCCAATCTCATTCGTATGGCCCACTAGGCCCAAATCACATTCGTATGGCCCATCTGGCCCAAATCAAATTCATATGGCCCATTAGGCCCGATCATAATCAAATCATACAACCATCCATATCAATCCATCATTCAATTTCACATATAAACTCTTGCCGAATTGAGTCCACGAGCTCGACAAGCCCATTTAGCCCCTTCTGGCCCGGTTGGCCAAACAGTGGCCCGAGACCATGAGATCGCTCTCTTGGTCCTGGTAATCGTATCGGTGTTCCCACACGAATGTTTGCACGCTCGTGTGGTTACCGGCACCAACCTTTCGGCTTTTCGGCTTTTCGGCATTCTAGTTTTTCGGTATTTCGGCTTTTGCCGATTTTTCGCGTGTGAAGCGTATGTACACACCTGGTAAATGAGACGTGTTACACTATCCTCAGCCTTGAACCTACAACCAATACCAACCTCCAATCAATCACACATTTAACCATAATATTTACCAAAAACCGAAGCCTTACCATAACCTTACCGTGTGCCACCAGTCCTAATAGCCCTTTCTTAGTTACCACTCACGAATATCCCCTAGATCTGCATCAATCTTAATCATTAAAGACAAAATAATAGGTGACTTGTATCCACTTAAGTCACCCTTTCCCTTACTGTAGACTATTCGGCCAACTTATCCCAAAATCAAGAACACTTACCCAAAAACCGAAATGTATGGATAGCTTTTCGGCAGAGACTTGTAGATCCAAGCTTAATTCCGATTTTTCCAAGATCCGGTCCACCAAAAATCAAAGGAATGATGCCAGCACGACAGAGATTTGGTCACTAGAGTATTCGGCACAAGGTTTGGGGCAATGAAGAAATCGGCTTCAAGAGCAAAGGTTTTCGGCTTTTGAAGTCACGAATATTTGGTCCCCAACAATTGAGATGAAGGTGGGACGACACAAGCAATGGAGAAAGAAGAGAATGATATTCGATTTAAGGTTTTAGGAGAGAAGAAAAGAAAACACATAAGGAAGAGGCGAGGTTTAGAACAGAAAAAGTGAAGGAGAATTTGGCAGAGCACTATAGTTGCCGAAATAGCACAAAGGGAATTCAAATTGCCAAAATAGCACAGAGGGAATTTGGCATCCCCTATTTGTACACAAAACTAAAACTCTGCAAAGTCCCAATCGGCTCCAACTCTTCCCCATCTCATCTCCTCGTTTTTCTCCCTGCTAACTCCCCAATCCTTTTCCTAAATTTTCTCTTCTGATCACGCTCCTTAGAGTCCATCACCACACCACTTCCAACCTTCTAGAAGGCCAAAATTAAACTCCTAAAAAAATACTAAGCTAGGATTCGAACCTAGGATCTCTTTGCTAGCCCATAACGCCACCTCCCTATACCCTAAGTGGCGTCACTTAGCCACTCCACCACAAGACTCTTTGATGCCATTTTTCCCTATTTTTATTTAAAGGCCCAACTACTCACCGCCCTAGTTCCTTTAATAATTAACTAAAAATTCCTTCTCCTCAGAGTTCGAACCCAGAACTTCTCTAACACCCCTAGACACTCCAAGTTTATTAAACCCTTAAAGCCAACATGTCATTTGTCATTTTCTTGCTCACTTAAAAATTTTCTGAGACCCAAATCCCAATAGGCCCAATTCTACTAGGCCCAAATTCAGGGCGTTACATCTTAAGCTCATTTCCATAACTTACTCATACTCACTCTTACCGATTAC
The DNA here is from genome assembly GCA_025698515.1 of Gossypium sturtianum. NCBI lineage: Eukaryota > Viridiplantae > Streptophyta > Magnoliopsida > Malvales > Malvaceae > Gossypium > Gossypium sturtianum. The sequence continues at coordinate 118,005,566 of CM046943.1, read as the reverse complement.
ATATCATGCCACATATCGTAAACCATGCCCGTGAATTACTCACATATACATGTATCACTTCATCATATAGACTTAGCATTAATCTCATCTCTATCATAAGTTTAGCTATTTACCCCATTAAATCACTTGGAATATTCAAGGATACATGATCATCCTCATTCACATAATTTCGCCACCAATGCCACATCCCGGATGTGGTCTTACGTGGGGTCACTTCTAGATGCCGATGCCATATCCCGAATATGGTCTTATACGGGATCTCATTTCAGTGTCGATGCCATATCTTAGATACGGTCTTATACGATTTTCATATTTAATGCCGATGCCATATCCTCGATATGGTCTTACACGTGTTTCAATTCGATGCCGAGGCCACGTCCCAGACATGGTCTTACACGGGACCTTACCCATCTCGAGTATTGATGATAATATTCTCTCATTTATTTAAGTCCAACCGGGACTTCAACATCTTAAGTTCTCATTATTTTCTAATTCAACACCGTTACTCAAATTCATAGAAATAATATTCGTCATTACTAATATCAAACATTTTAAAACTAAATAACATGATGTTGAATTTATTACACACAAACTTACCTCGATTTCAAAATAAACCAATTTGCCGATCTAGTCCGATACCTTGCCCTTTCCTCAGTCAAGGTTAATTCCTTGTTCTTCTTGATCTATATTAGCAAAATAGCTCATTTAATTATCACATTTCAATAATCATACTGGGCAAAATTACCATTTTGCCCTTAGACTTTCACAAAATGACCATTTTACCCCTAAGCTCGTAATTCGATTCTAATCGAATTTCCTCCTCTTACAAGCCTAGATGAACATTTATTTCTCTTATGGAAACCATCAAAACTCAATATTTCACACATTTACCTCTTATTTTACAACCTTTACAAAAAGGTCATTTTAGGTGTTTTCATGGAAACACCTTTCACCAAAGTTGTCTATCTAACTACTATGATTCATTTTCTTCCATAAAAATGCAGCAAAAACATACATGCTCCCATGGAAAACCCTAAAATTTTAACCATTTTGCAAAATAGTCCCCTTTTTAGCTAGCTTAAGCTTTAGGGGTTTCAAAAGTATAAATATCATCAAGAAAAACCATTAAAATCACTTACTAGAAAGGTGAAGAGCTTGCTAAAATTTTTGGGTTTTCAAAACCCTATTTGCTGCTAATTTTCAGTGGAAGAAGATGAGTGAATAGAAGGATATCATCTTTTCTTTATTATATTCTATTTCATCAATTTAATCCACCTACTACACCAACTTTGACTAATTTTGACTTTTTGTCCCCTATGGCCGGCCACCCTATATCTAAGGGTTAATTTGTACATTAAAGGCCTCCAATTTATATTCTATGGCTATTAGGCACATTTAACTTGTAAAATAGAACTTTCGCACTTTATGCGATTTAGTCCCTTTTTCGCGATTAAGCATGAAATCGCTAAAATTAAAGCACCAAAATTTTCATGCACCCATATAATCATGCTATAACTCATAATGTAATATTAAAATAATTTTCTTCAACTTCGGATTAGTGGTTCCAAAATCACTATTCCGACTAGCCCCTAAATCGGGCTGTTACATTATATGATGCATGGGAGAGGTATAAGGACTTATTGAGACGGTGCCCTCACCATGGGTTACCTCTATGGCTACAGGTTCAAACCTTCTACAACGGTTTGAATCCCTCAACTAGGCAATTGATCGATGCAGCAGTCGGTGGAACTCTGAATAATAAAACACCTGAAGCGGCTTATGAATTTATAGAGGAGATGACACTGAATAATTATCAGTGGCAAGTCATGAGGACGAAGCCGATGAAAGAAGCCGGTGTTTTCAATTTAGATGCAGTCACCATGTTATCAAATCAGGTAGAACAATTAAATAAGAAAATTGATGGTTTATATGTTTCTACCAGGTACATCCGGTGATGCAGTGCGACGCAAATGGAGGTGGAATGAACAATCTAGAATGTTTACCCTACGGTCCTAGCACAGAGAATGAACAAATCAATTATATGGGTAATAATTCTATGCCTCAAAACAACCCTTATAGTAATACCTATAATTTAGGTTGGAGGAACCATCCCAATTTCTCTTAGGGTGGTCAAGGAAATCAAAGAGCACAACCCCCTCTAGGCTTCCAACAACAACCTTACCAGCAAGAGAAAAGCCCGAACCTTGAGGAGATATTGACGAAGTTTATCTCAGTGTCAGAAACACATTTTCAAAACATTGAAGTAGCACTTAAAAACCAACAAGCATTGATTCAAGGGCTCGAGAACCAAATTGGCCAACTTGCTAAGTTAATTTCAGAAAGACCACAAGGTAGTTTGCCTAGCAATATTGAAACTAACCCAATGGAACAACTTCATGCAATTACTTCGCGAGGTGAAGAAGGGTTAGTTGAATCTGAATCAGAATCGAGGCAAGAAATTGTGGTAAGTAACAGTAAGGTTGAGGTAAGCCAGAATGAGCAAAAACTGGTTGGTAAAGAATATAAACCTCGAGTTCCATATCCTAACGCGATGAAGAGAGACAACAAGAACGAACAATTTGGTAAATTTCTTAAACTTTTGAAAAAATTACATATTAACTTACTGTTTATTGAAGCTCTTTCGCAGATGCCCAATTTTATTAAATTTTTAAAAGAGCTTTTGGCGAACAAAAGGAAGTTAGATGATTCATCGACTATGGAGCTAAATGCAGTTTGCTTAGCCATACTACAAAATAAACTACCCAACAAATTGAAAGATCTAGAGAGTTTTACTATTCCTTATTTAATTGGTAGTTTGAATGTCAATAATGCTTTGGCTGATTTATAGGCTAGTATTAATGTCATGCCTTATAAAATGTTTAAGCAATTAGGTCTTGGGAAACCCAAACAAACTAGGATGAGTATTCAATTAGTAGATAGAACCATTAGATTTCCTAGAGGTATTATTGAAGACGTACTTGTAAAAATTGATAAATTCATATTCCTAGTTGATTTTGTTGTTTTAGACATGGATGAGGATAGTGATGTACCTCTGATTCTAGGTTGGCCCTTTTTAGCAACTGCTAAGACTATTATTGATGTTGGTAAAGGTGAATTAATACTTCGTATAGGTGACAAAATGATTACTCTCCAAGCTCGTGATTCTATTAAGACATCTAGTGATCGAGATGATTTTACAAGTTCTGCTAATATGAGTAACCATGTGGCTCAACCTTCTTTGCAGGAAACCCCTCAGAAAAACGCAATGGAGCCATGTTCCAGTCAATACGACAGAACGACTCATGAAGAACGAATGTTATGAATCGATGAACTAGATGAATGGCGAACACATGTCAATGAGAAATTGAAAAAGGATGATGAAGAGCCAAAGCGACGCCATGATGAGCATGTGGATGGAGCAAAACAATTTAAGGTTGGGGACAAGGTACTGCTAGATAGAACGGATCCTTAAATTGCCACTTCGGAGCTTGAGGCAAACGGGTCAAATCCCTTTACGGTACTGAATGTCTTCCCATACGGTACAGTCGAGGTAACTCATTTTGAATTTGGCACATTTAAGGTAAATAGCACCCGACTTAAACCTTATTTTGATAATAGAATTGATAACGAGAAAGAGGAGTTTTGACTCCGCGAACCACTGTGACTGTGGGAATAGGAGGTAAGTCAAGCTTAGTCTCTAAATAAGCGCTTCTCGAGAGGCAGCCCGAGTATTAACACTGTTAATTTTCTTATTTTTATTTCATTTTATTTTTTAAAATTAATTAATTTTCAAAAAAAATGTTTTTGACCCACACGGCCTGGACACACGGTCGTGTCCCAGGCCGTGTGGAGTTTTAGACTTAATTTTTTCAAAAAATTCAAAGATTACACGGCCTAAAATAGTCCACACGGCTGTGTGAAACCTGAAGCTATTTTTTTTTAATTTTAAATCAAGTTAGAGAGTTACACGGGCTAGACACACGACCTTGTGCGAGACACGACCGTGTATGCCACACGGCCTGGACACATGGGCGTGTCCGAGGCTGTGTGAAGACTAGACCTATATTTTTAAAATGCACACGGGCTGGAAACGCCTTACACGAGTGTGCGACATGGCCGTGTGGCCCAACACGAGCCCTTACACGACCGTGTCCCCCTTTTTAACTCCCAAACCTTAAATTTTTTATTTTACTTTCATCTTTCCCAAACCCCTTAACCCAAGCCGCCGCCAACCAACTCTCTTCCACCTTTCCGGCCACCGTCGTTCCCCCCATTGCTCACGCCTCTCCTCTTCCCCACCACCCCCATGCCCTCTCCCTCTTTTCTCATTTTCTTCTCCCTTCCTTCTCCCTTCCTCACCTCGTCGAGCATCCATGCCCGCTACCCCCACTCTTCCCCTCACCTCGCCGAACCCTCCTCCCTCTCCTTCACCCTCATCGCACAGTCCACACCCACCAACCACACCCTCCTCGTCCCCCTTTCTCGTCCTTCCACCAAGCCGCAATCCCATCACCACCTTTAATCGACCCTCGTGCCGCAACCTCCACCTTCCCCCCAGCCTCGTCGCACACCACCACGTCTGCGCTGACCACCGTCGCGCAACTCCGGCCACCGTCCGTCGCTCCATTGGTTTTTACCCTCTTTATTATTATTAGTATTATTATTATTTATTTTATTTATTATTCTATTATTTTATTATCTTTCTTTTCTTTACTGATTATTTTTTTATTTATCTTTTTACTATTATTATTATTAGTCATTTTATTTTTCTTTTCTACTTCTACTTGTTTGCTGCTCTTCTTTTAATTTTTATTAAATCGTTAATTACTTATTATGTATGTTACTGTTTTAGATTATTATGATAGTTATTGTTCTTCCTTGGTTTATTATATTGAATTATTTGCTCACTTATTCTCTTAATATTATTATTATTATTCTTAGTATCCGAATTCGGTATTTATGCTTTCTATTCTTCTCATTATTATGTGATCTTATTTTTATTATTACTGGTATTTCATTATTTTTATTGTCGTTTTTAGTTTTCCATTTTATTTCATATTTTTATTCATTATTATTTTTGCATAATAGATTTTAATAAATAGTGTTTTAGGAGTCGATTCTCTATTTTCGGCTGTTTGGATGTTGATGCGCGTCTTAGGATGATTCTTAGTGTCGTATTTTAATTTACATGACTGTTTCTCAACCTCTTTGCTTGTTTGGTGATGCGTATTTTATTTTCTGATAGTGCATTATTTTATTTCAAGCACACCATGACGAACACTTGCAGCAAGTCCAAGGTTGACGTCCCTACTTTGAAAAAGCGAAAGACCCCTGGCATGACCTCCTCCTCGGGTGCTTTCGCCGAGGCCCGCCATCCCTATATCCGATTTTCAAAAGGTCCCTAGGAGGATTTATATCAGCTACTTCAAATGCAACCACTTGGCTTAGGCCGATGTATTGATTGGACCGCTTTGGAGTAGATCTAGTTAGTTGATCATGTTCGAGCCTTTATTACTACAACCTCATGGGACCGGTTTTTCTCCATCATTGAACCCACATACATGGAGCTAAATGTAGAGTCCCACATACATGGAGCTAACTTTAGAGTTCTGCTCTACATTTACTCTACAGCATTTGATGACGACTCATGACGAGCCGGGCACCATCACTTTCCGACTCGGTGGCATGATGCGCCATATGAGTGTCCCTGAGTTTGGCGCTGCTTTGGGACTATACATTGCGGAGTTTATGAGTGCCGAGAACATCCTCCGCCTACATCGGCACATCCACTACTCACCATCTAGTTGTTGGGTAGATCTTACGGCGAGTACGACACCTTATGACGCGATCATGGCCACCGGGCATATATTTGATTTAGACTACTTCATCGCCCTTGCCTTCCGCCATCAGACAGACTGCAAAAGGAAGGGTCCTATTTGTTTAGGCCCTTATGTAACTTGACTAGCTCGACATTTCGGCCTCCTCGACACGTTGAAACAATCCTGTACGCTTACACTCGCCGGCCAGATGTCTCTATAGAGGATATCGAGCATGACCTATATGAGGATGATCGAGCGGCTTCATGGAGTAGATCCTCCTCAGTCCTGATTAATTCATTTTGACTCTCAGAATGAACCCGAGGATTTCACTAATGATGTCCCTTTCTGTCATGAGGATCCACCTCATCCTCCACCTTCGAGTCACCGTCCTGTTTCTTTTACTGCTACTTTAGCGGACCTCTCCAAGCGATTCACTCGCTTCGAGCAGCACTACTTTTAGAGGTTCGACAGTATTGATGCGACATTGCAGCAAATCTGTCAACATCTCCATATCTCCTCTTCTGCACCGACGACTCACGACACCGACATTTTTGATGATGAGGACCATTAAGTTTATTTGTTTTATTTTTATTTTTATGTTTATGTTTATTGTTATTTTCTTAGACTTATTTCGTTTTTAACTATATTGTTATTTTTATGGTTGTTTCTAATCGAGTTAGTAACCCCTTAATCTTCTATATTATTTGTATTTATTTTCTTACTAGTTTTCTCGGAATCATACACTACATCTAGATTTGTCTACAATTCCGCTTTTCACCATTCTAGCAATTTCATCCACTATTCAAGGCAGTTTCAGTTTTCTCCCTATCTTATGATATTCTGTTTATACTGTGATTATATATGTTTGTACATTGAGGACAATGTACATATTAAATGTGGGGAGGTTATTTATATAATTATTAGAAAATCTCTGAATTATGTCTTGTGTTTAAGTAATTTTCTCATACTTCTATTAGAATGAGTTTTTATCGATTTGTGATTTTTATTGATGTGTTTTGGATTAAATTCATAGATATTTGTGCATTGGTTGTTTTAAAATTTAAGACATGATAGAATCAAGCATGATAAGTTTATTTTTAGAATTAAAAATTTTAGGTTGTTTCCCTGAATTGAGGTATTATATTGAAGTTTTAAATTTACAAGTTTGACATCAAAAACCATAATTTTTTTTTGTGAAATTTTGAGCCTTTAGAGCATGCATTTTTCTTGCTCATTTTATTATTGGTTATGAGTGTGTCAATTTGATTTGTTATTCTAGAACTTGCTTCGATTATGCATGTCGAGACCACACCTTTGATTTGATATACTAAGATGACAAAGGCACTTAGGTTTTAACCCACTTATCCCATAAAAAGCCTATCTTTTTAATTAACCCTTAGTGAACCCCGTTGAGCCTAACACACCGTTTCTTAATCTACCCATTAATTTTAACCCATAACTCTTTTTTTTTGTTCGTTGAGAATTTTTCCCGTTTTATTGATTCCCTTTTTGTCGAGATTTGATTTGATTAGTTGTCTAACTATACTCTTTTGTTTTGAATTATTTATTATTGTAAAAAAATCAAAAAAAAAGAAGAAAAAAATCAAAGAAAAATATTGATTATTATTTAGTTCTATGATTGAGCCTAAATAGTTAAATTAATATTTTGAGTAGAAACTCGTTTTCTTATTCTTGAATAGTTAATTTATTCACTTGCTTTTTAATTCAACATTTGTTTATTTTTCTAGTTTGGTAATTTATCAATTTGATCTCGATTTTAACCAACTTTTTCAGCCTTTCTCTACACCCTTAACCTAAACCCCATTATAACCTCTTAAAGACCTTTTGATTTGTGTATCATATCATTTTATAGTGATAGAGATTTGATTTTAATGCAAGCCTATGGTAATGACTTTTCTTGTTTGATTATTGAATGCTTATTCTTGAACATTAAACACTTTGAGTGATTTGAGTGAACCTTTAGTAAGGATGTCGATTCTTGTCGATTTTGAATTAAAGGTAATTACTTGATAAGGGAAAATACCTATGTTTTCATGCTTTAAAAATGTTTGACTTGGATTGTTTAAATCTTTAGTGCTCTTTTAGTTGAATTATCAATGTATGATTATTTGTGAATTATGTCGAAACATTATTGATGAGAATTATAAGTTGAGAAAGATTAATTTTAATTGTGAGTTGATAATTTTGCTTGAGGACAAGCAAACGCTTAAGTGTAGGGATATTTGATAAGCCATAAAGGTAACATATTTTTAATCTTATTTTTGATGTGTTTTTGGATGATTTATTATGTAAAATAGTGAATTTGATGTTCCTAATCCTTTAAATTCATGTTTCTATACTTAGGTGAGCATAGGGGAGTGAAAGGAGTGGAAAATAAGCCAAAATCGGACAAAAAGAGCTATTTTCAGGATCCACACGGCCTAGGCATTTCCACACGGGCTAGCCATACGCCTGTGTACCAGCCTCGTATCGATTTTGCAACCTGCTTCCCAGATACGCGGAAAAACCCAATTTTTAGGCTTTCTGGGCATTCTAAAGTGTATAAATACCAATTAGAAGAAGACTTAGGGGGAAATCAAAGAAGATTGAAGAAAACACTTGAAGAACGCCATCGGAATCAACTTGGAAGCGGATCTCCCTCAAGATCGAATATCTCCATTTAATCTCTTTTGAAGTTTTATTAAGTTTCTTTATGTCTTGTGGTTATCCTAACTTTGAGATGTTTCTATTCAGGATTATGAACTAAATTCCCTAGATACCTAGGGAGGATGAAACCTATAATAAATCTTATTATTTAATTTATGTTTTTACGTGATAAATACTTGATTCTTATTCTCAATTATGTATGTTTATTTTGTGTTTTAATATTTTTGGGATATTAATTCATGTTTAATGTGCTTATTTCAGTGGAGCAAAAGCCCATGTTTAAAAGTAGATCTAGCATAATTGAGTGAAGTTGCATGCAATCCTAGAAATAGGACGACATAAATCTACCGAATTAGAGGGGAATTCATAGACCGAGCTAATGCGATAATAGGGGTTTTAATTAGAAAGATATTTCAATTAATCAACCTAGAGTTAGTTGTTCTTACTCTCGAAAGAGATATTAACATAATTTAGGGATTTCTACAAATCAAGACACAAGTGAATAAATCGTTTAATTTAGATTCATAATAATAGGTGAAGTCTAGCTGGATTCTTTCCTGAGTATTGTCTTTCTCATTGGTTATCTTCGATTACTTTCCTATTTCATTCTCTGTTGCGTTCTTAATTAAATTAGATTAATAATTTTAGATTAAAAACAACTATTCCAATTTATCGGCTAAATAATAGAAAAACGATAATTACTAGTACTTTTAGTCCTCATGGATATGATATTCCCTAATCACCATAGCTATTGTAACAGCCCGATTTTGGGTCTAGTCGGAACAGTGGTTTCGGGACCACAAATCCGACAAAAAAAATTATTTTTATTATATTTTTATGGTCTACAGTTTTATGAAATAATTTCGTGAAAATTTTGTTCGAAAATTTTGACGTTTGGGCACTCAATTTAGTTAAAGGGACTAAATTGCAAAAAAAGAAAAGAAAAACTTGAATTCTATATGTTAAAGGTGTCCAATTGCTATGAAATTTTAAATTGGAAGTCATTAAATGGTAATTAGACCATTGGTTAAGTTGGTGGACAAAAATGGACATGGTTAGGTATGTTTCTAAATTTTTTCATTAAGGGTATTTTAGTAATTTGGTAATTAAATGAATTAAAAAGCCAAAATAAAAGCCAATTTTTGTCCATCTTCCTCCCATGGCCGAATTTTACAAGGGGAAACCATGGTTAGGGTTTGTCAAGCTTTAAAGCTCGATTGTAAGTCCGTTCTAGCCCCATTTTTAATGATTTTTATGTTTTTGAAATCCTTGTAACATGACCTACTTATTTCTAGTACTAATTTGAGAAATGGTTGAAGGTCTAGGGTTTGACCCATGTTGAACATGTATGTATTGTAACAGTCTGGTTTCGATCTTAATCGAAACAGTGGTTTCAAGACCACAAATCTGAGTTAGAAAAATATTTTAATATTATTTTTCGTGCTTATAGTATGTGAATTTACATATGTGAAATTTTCGTGATTTAATTTATCCGTTTGTGTGTTTAATTTGCAAAAAAAGGATTAAATTTCAGAAAATGCAAAAGTTGTATGCTATTTGTTAATGTGCTATATTGTTGTGGCTTATTAACTATGAAGTCCTTATTATGTAAATGAACCATTAATATGCTAATGGACATTAATGACCAACCATTATATGTGTTATTATATGTTAATTAAAAGGATAAATATGTAAATTGATTATTAAAGTTATATTAAATAAAACAAACATTAAAAGATGGCTATTATCATCTTGTTTTGCCGAAAGTGAAGAAAGAAAAGTTAGGTTTTTACATTTTCAATATTCGGCTACTTCTAAGCTTAATTAAGGTATGTTTTTGTTTCGGTTTTTTGATAATTTTTACGTTTTTGTGATCGTTGCTATGAAATCTATTAAGCTCATGTTTTAATTTTTTTATTTTGATGAATATTTTGAGTTAAGCCATTAATGAATTTATGAGCTTTGTGATGTTAAATGATGGATTATGAAAGATATGTTTTGGATTAATATGTTTTGTATTGGAAATTTTGATGATTTTGAGTAATTAGGGCTAAATTGTAAAGGTAATAATATTTTTAGGGACTAAAATTTGAAATAAATGAAATGTATGGACTTGTATGAGCATGAGGAAGATTCGGCCTAAGCATGAAATAGTGAAATTATGTGTATTTTGTGTTTTGTGAAAAAAAGGACTAAATTGTAAAAGTGTGTAATTATAAGGGCTAAAGTATAAAAAGGCTTAAATATGTGTTTGTGGATTAAATTGAATGAATGTGTGATTAAATTAGTTAAATTTGAATTTATTTAGATCAAGAACGAAAGAAATCAGAATTAGATCAGGGGAAGTCGAAAATAGTCGAGTAGTTGATTTCATCCGTCAATATCCGAGGTAAGTTCATAAGTAAATAATGTTGTTAAATTTTATTGTATCTAAATTAATAGTGCCGAATTGAATTTTTATTTGTGTAAATTGATATGCTGAAATGAATTGAGCATGAGAGCAATATTTACGAGCCTGAAATGATCAAGATACGACGTCTGAAAGTCCCGTACGAACCTTAGGAATAGTTAGGATACATATGTCATGACATAGGATTCCGATATGTGATTTCATGTAAGACCATGTCTGGGACGTTGGCATCGACTTGTGTTTACGTGTAAGACCATGTCTGGGACATTGGCATCGTATTTGATTCGTGTAAGACCCTGTCTGGGACAGTGGCATCGATATGTGATTACATGTAAGACCACATTTGAGACATTGGCATTGTACGAGCCTTCCGACTATCCGAGTATCCTTATTAATTTCGAATGGTTCAACGGGCATTATCGAGATGAGATCAGATGTGAAAACGAATTAAAAGATTCAGGTATGTGCTTTATGATATGTATATGTAAACAAGGTAAGTATATGTCTATGATGGATACATGAATTGAACATGGTAAAAGATAAATTTATATGTTCTTATGAGTATATGTGAGTTTGAAAGTTGAGGTTACATTTATATTGTAAATGTGATAATATTTGAGTTGTAAACACATTAATTGTATAATTGGTTAATGTTTATGTGATTTTGGTTAGTTGATTTAAATGCAAATGTATATTTGTTCATTATTTGCTTATGACTTACTAAGCTATGAAATCTTACTTTGTGTGTGTGTTTGTTTGATTGTTTTATAGATTATTAAAGCTACGAGAAGCTCGGGGATCGTCGAGGATCATCACCACACTATCGAACTAACTTTTGGTACCTTTTGAAGTTGTATATATTGAAGTATGGCATGTATAGGCTAGAGCATTTGGATGATGTTTTGAGTTATGTAAAAATAGCCATGTGATATGGCTTGGTTATGAATATGTTTATGAATGAGTAGTTCAAGCTTTATGATGCATGATTTGGTATGGTTTTATGTGCATAATGTTGGACTAATGAATGGTACATATAAATAGGTGAGTTTATGGTTGGTTTAGATAAAGTATTAGTAATATGTTTGAAAGAAAGTTGATGTTTTGATTTGGTATATTTGAGTAGGAATTGTATATGCAAATGTATAATGTGATTAAAGGTCAAATTTTGCATGTTTTGATATGTTTTGAATGCTTTTGAAGTATGAATTTAAGATGGTTTGCTATTGTAGGTGTGACCCAAAGTGTGGGTGGCAATTTGGCCTTGCAAATGGCCTATATTTGCCCACACGGTTGAACACACGGGCGTGTGGCTTGACCGTGTCTTTTAAGTTTACACATTGAAACAAGTCAGACTCGCACACGGGCTGGACACACGGGCGTGTGACTGGCCGTGTGAAATAAGTCAGTGTGGACCACGGGTGAAGCACACGGGCGTGTCCTCGGCCGTGTGGACAAGTTAGTATGTATGCCCTGTTTTGCCACGGCTTGGACACACGGGCGTATCTGATGCGGTATGAGGCACACGGCCTACCCACACGGGCGTGTGACCCCTGTAACTTTGAAAAATGTTAAGTTTTTGGAAAAATTTTATATGTGCTCGGTTTAGTCCCGACCCCTTTCAAATGCATGTTTAAGGTCTCGTAGACCTATTTAAGGGACTCTATGTATATGAATTGCTATAATATGATGATGGTGTATGTTATACTTGTGAAATGATCGTAAAAGTTCTGATTCGTCCAGTAACGCCTCTTAACCCTATTTCGGTGATGGTTACGGGTTAGGGGTGTTACATTTTATTTAATGGTAGAAAATGCATGTTAGTTGTTAGATAAACGACTTTTGCTAAGTGATTTTCGATGAAAATACCTAAAAAGGACCTATTTGTAAAAAGTTGTCAATTGGGTGTTAAAATGTGAATAAAAGAAAAATGTGGGCTGCTATAAGCATGTATAAGGTTTGGCTAGGCATGGGTATTGAATAAATTGAGTACATTTTATTTTACGAGCCTAGGGACTAAAATGTAAAAACGTCAAACTTTAGGGGCAAAAATGTAATTTCTACCATGATGTGATTTTGGGCTGATTTGAATAGAATAATGATTAAATAAGTTAAATGTGATATTATAGATCAAGAAAAATGAGGTTCAAAATTAGAATGGGGGAAAAACAAGTATTTGACGGTTAGGTCCTTTTAACCATTTTTATGCCGAGGTAAGTTCGTAGTTTAATAAGCATTAAATTGTATATGTATAAATGCTTAATTGATATAATTGTGGTAAATGCTATATTATTGAAATTAAATGTGAATGCTATTGAATACGATACTACGAAAATGACCGACAGAGATTCGATACAGCGAAAGTCCCGGTTGAACCTTAGGAATAGATAGGATACAAATGTCATGACATTAGGGTTACTGAGATTACGTGTAAGACCATATCTGGGATATTGAATCGATATGAGACTTCGTGTAAGACCATAGCTGGGCTATTGGCATCGATACGAGATTTCATGTAAGACCATATTTGGGATATGGCATTGGTAAGGTACTGTGTGTACGAGATTCCCGAGTATCCGATAGTATTCCAAGTGGTTCAACGGGAAATTCCACGGGTAAGTCAAAGAAGAGAAAGAGCATGTAAGTATTATGAATTAGTACATGTATGTACATAAAGTTTATAAGCATTGACTTCATGATATTGTGAGTTCATGGTTCCCACGAGAATGTTTTTGTGAAAGCCTTGTGACTATTGGTCCATGCTTGTGATGTATGAAATACATGGTAAATTCGGTTGGCGATCGTGTAATTGGCTTTAGGGCCAAATTGAGTTAAGAGATAGCATGTTTCATTCACACAAATTGTGATTTATCGGATATGAGAAAAAGGAAAGATTGGCATAATTGCATATCAAAATGATTATGGAAGTATGAAAAGATATGAGCTTTAAACAATTGAAGGATGTCAAAATATATGCTTGAAATGTGAATACCATAATTAATGTGCATGTTTATTATGAGGTTCAAAATGATTGGTTGATTGTGGTAACCTGTTATACTGGAGAGATTACGGTTGTTAGGCTAATGTCAAAACATGTTAAATTATTCTTGCAAATTGATAGAGCAAACAATGTGACCGAATAAGTTATAACTGTGAGCTTTATAGCAATTTATATTTTCTTGTGTTTATATTGTTGGTCTTGGTAAATGATTTGTAAGGGTTGCTTATTATGTTCATACGGACTTACTAAGCTATATAGCTTACCCCATTCCTTGCCCATGTTTTATAGTGTCGTCAAGTTAGCTCGGGTTGGAGATCGCCGGAGATCCTATCACACTATCAAGCTATCATTTTGGTATTGATGAATTCAAGTATTTTGAGTTTATGGCATGTATAGGGACTTGGTCTTTTGGTCATATGTGTTGGCTTATAATGGTTCATGGTTCATTTTGTATATATAGCCTTGGAAGTTGGCTAATGTTAGTTATGAGGATATTTATATAAATGTCATTTGTAAATGTGGAAACTTGCATAATTTGATGTGGAAAGGTTGATGTTTTAAGTATGATAAATATTGGCATGAGGATAACATGTTATTGTCTTGATTGTGGTTGTTTGGTTGCTCTTATATGCTTGAATTTGTGCCATGTGATGTTGTGTTGATGTGTGCAAGTGAGGGTGGCAAAATGGCTTGGTAAATAGCCTTGTTTTTATCCATACGGGTAGACACACGGGCGTGTGTCTAGACCGTGTGTGACTCACAGTCTACTCGCCGAGCATGTGTTCCGCCGTGTATCCCCTGCATATTAATTGTTGCAAAACAGAATGTCCAGAATTAAGCACATGGGCGTGTGTCTTAGCCGTGTGTGCTACACGGCCTAGCACACGGGCATGCAGCATGGCCATGTGGCACAAGTCAGAGAGCACCGTAATTTGAACACGGCCTGTAGCACGGGCGTGTCTCAGGGTCACACGGGCGTGTGACCCCTGTAACATGAAAAATTTTCTAAGTTTTGTAAAATTTCCTAAAGTTCTCGGTTTAATCCCAAACCACTCCTAATGCATATTTGGGCCTCATAGGCTCGTTTTAGGAACGATATGATTGATTGTTAAAAAGTTTTAATTTGGTGCCAAATTTCTGACTCGAAATTTTATGTTCGCTTGTGTTTAAGTTCGGTAATGCCTCGTACCTTGTTCCAGTGTCGAATATGGGTAAGGGGTGTTACAGCTATACTATTGTTCGATAGGTGCGTTTGCCTTTGTCGTAATTATAGTTAGTTTAGTGACCATCATCTCTACAGGGATCATATTAGTTATAAGAGTGGTCAAGTTATTATATTGAATTATGATTAATGTTATGACAAAATGAAGTTAAGTACGCTGTGGTAATTTAAAATAGTAAGGATGTGTGCGAAATGTATACTGACTAATATTGGAAAATGCTAAGGCAAAGCAAGAGTGACAATGTAATGGAAAATACAAGAATAATTACGTGAATAATATGCGAGCGAATAAGTAAATAACAAAGAATGCTATGGCAAAGATACTATGGCAAAGGATAGAAGGTCTACGATGTTAATTCGGAAGGTTGGGATTACTAAGAATCTGCCCTTACTTTTAGTAATGCCTCAAGAAAATCGTACTTAATCTACTGCTTAGAAGATACCTAAAGTGACATGTTTCTTTCAAGAGCTAGATCTCAAGTTACCTGGCCTATGTCTATAGGCCTTAGCACGGTACCCTGCATGGTTGTCTTCATTCTATACAAACGATACTCTATGTCTAGAGTCTGCTACAAGTATTCGGTCGAATACCCGCTTGTATCATTCAATTTCAGTCCAACTAATCCAACCTTTTCAAAATTAGATTCAGTTTATGGGCATACTGCACACTCGTCTATGTCTAGAGAATGTACGTATACAATTGGGAAATAAAAACAATTGAATGAAACTGTAGATTAAACTGAATATATGCTTCAACCATTAAAGAAAGTAAAAGTTTTCATCATGTAATCCCAACCCTATGAGATTTAGCTCATGAGTTGGCAATTAAAATTCAAGTTCAAAATAACACACAACATCGTTTTGATCAATTCAATTCACGGGAGAACAAATTAAGAAATAATGGAAGAACTTAGGAAGATGGCTGTCGCCAAATCAATCATCAATCCAGCAATATAGTGTCCTATGGTGGCTAAGAGGGACTGCCTTCGATCTCCTCTTTTCGTCTCCACTCAGCCGATACCCTTTATTGTTGCCTCTGGATCTCCATACCTTTAGGGTTTCCTCCTTTGGCTTTTTATAAGCTTTTCTTCTTAGGGTAACTCCAACAGACCATGATATCTTCTCCTCTTTTTTAGGTAGACTTTTCTGGTACAAGTAGAGTTGGGCTGAAACTGGTCTGCGATGAGTGTTGATGAAACACCCCACACCCGGCCCACGAGCTTGAACCGGATCTGGTATGTTCCTCAAATAAATCGGTTTTCAATGTTCTAAATGACTTAGAGAAAATTTGTGTAATTTTAAAAAAAATTGTTTTGGGTTGGGCTTAATTTGAAACCTATTTAATAAATTCTGGAAATCCAACTTAAATAAGGTGACAAAATAATTTTTGGGTTTATTATTTTAAAAGAAATAAATTTACTTATCTTTAATCAAACATAATTTGTATCATATTTAAATAAAAATAAACAGAATAAAGAAAATCCAACTAGGCCTTATGGCCTTATTACATCATTCAACCCAAAATAAAGTTTAAAGTACTAAAATTTCATAAAGTCCAAATTCCAAATAATTTCTTCAAGCGATGCATGGCCACCTTTAGCTCCCTGCCGGCCGGTCCATTCTTGCTCATCACTGAAAAATAATTCCCCAACAGGGTGAGTCAATGAGACTCAATGTGTACATAGTACTAATTTCCAACAAATCGGGCATACAAGTCATATCAATATCATGTTCATACAAAATAAAGGATGATGCAACCCAAATCCAAACCTATTTGTCCATCCGCTACACACCACCCGTACCAACTTTGTACACCGCGGGGACTACTAAGTCGACCCTCCATCCGCTACACACCATCGAAGGCGATCATTTGCGATCGGCGTGCTCATCAGCGCACTTATGTTGTGTCATTAGACACTCGTATTCTTTGGATGTAACCGAAGTTACCACTTTTCACTTTATGTGACCGTAGTCACCACTTTACGTTGGTGAGACCGTAGTCATCACCTTCACTTTCTTCCTCCACAAATATCCCGAATGCCCCAATTATTTCATAACATATTTCACATACTTAATTTTCATTCATGTTACTAATCACATGTTCAAAATATATCACATTCACAATCCTATCAAAAGTAGGAAACGTGCACAGGTACTCCTTACCACATTTGTGGTGCTTAGCCACATTCACATACTTGTTACATATTTACATATCTAACGATTACCATGCAATTTATTGAAAGTTAGTAAGAGTACACACCTTTTTCGCTTAATAGTTTTCGTGAATTCCGTGAGAGCGATCTACCGATCTAGATCTTTCACTCCTATATTCGGCCATTAATTAAAACATATAAATAAACCTATTTGGTCTTAAAACCAAATCCTACTAGAAGTAGAATTACTTACCTAGTTGCCGAATTGATTTAATCAAGTCCCAACGAGTTGCTAGAATTCCTCTTCCTTGAAATCGGCTAATACTAGGTATGTAACCAAGTCGATTTTCGGTTTTTGAAATAATGGAAAACACTTAAACAATTTATGCCTTGGCCGAATATCCCTTACCTTATGATGGGATTCCAAATCTGAAGAGGATTCCTTTATAAGCTGTTGAAATCCTATAACTTCGTGTTAGATTAGATCTAACTTTGAAAACGTGAATCATAATCTTTAACCACATATTTATATTTATAATCCTTACCTTAGATCCTTAGATTTCCGAAAGATCCCCTTTTGATGTTGTGGATGATTGCCTCTTTCTTAGAATCCACAAAGATTCAAATTTTAACAAGAGAACGGAGAAGAAAATAGAAGAAAAAGAGAGGATTTTTGCTTAATGAAAATTCGGAGAGAGGGTTTTGCCTAGGAGAATTTCTTGGCAGAGAGGAAGAGGAGCAAATGTTGATGAGTAGCCCTCTGTCCTCCTTTTATAGCCAAAGTTATCAGCCTAGGAGTCCTTTACTTGGCCACCACTCCTCTTTTTGATAATATTATCTCTTTTATTTAAAAGATAAAAGCCTTTAATCCATCAATTATCTCTCAATTATCTCATTAGAAAATAATCCTTTATTTATCTCTTATTATTCACATATTTATGTGAATAAAACTCCTTTATTTATCTCTTATTATTCACATATTTATGTGAATAAAACTCCTTTATTTCTCTCTTATTATTCACATATTTATGTGAATAAAACTCCTTTATTTATCTCTTATTATTCACATATTTATGTGAATAAAACTCCTTTATTTATCTCTTATTATTCACATATTTATGTGAATAAAACTCCTTTATTTCTCTCATATATCCAAGTTTCCGAAATGTTCAAGTTTCCATTTTTGGATCATTTCCAAAAATGTTTAGGTTTCCAAAAATGTCTAAGTTTCCAAAATGTCCATTTCCATTTCCATTTTCATTTCCATCTCCATTTTCATTTCCATTTTCATTTTCATTTCCATTTTCATTCTTTTCTAGGTTTCCAAAAGTATCAAAAATTTATTCATAATACTTAAGACTTGTCATTTCATACAATTGATCTGAAAAATGCATAGGCCCTTCCTAGGATGTTACATTCTACCCCCTTAAATAAAATTTCGTCCTCGAAATTTCCTAACTAAACAGATTGAGGGTATTGATGTCGCATTGTCTCTTACGGCTCCCCACGAAGCTTCTTCCGATCCATGATTGCGCCATAACACCTTGACTAAAGGCACCGACTTCTTTTCGTAGTGCTTTCACGTCACGTTCAAGATCCGAATCGGCTCCTCCTCGTAGGATAGATCGGCCTTAACTCCACTTCTTCAACGGGTACCACATGAGACGGATCCGATCGATAGCGGCGTAGCATGGACACATGAAATACGTCGTGCATTTGATGCAACTCGGTGGCAACTCCAATTGGTATGCCATCGCCCAACTTCGCCTTGATTTGATAGGGCCCTATAAACCTTGGGCTTAGCTTCCGCTGCGACCAAACCGCATAACCTTCTTCCAAGGTGAGACCTTTAGAAACACTTGGTCTCCTACTTCAAACTCAATTTCTTTCCTCTTAAGGTCTGCGTGACGACTTACGTCTATCGGAAGCTTCTTTCAACCGTGCCGAATTAATTCCACCTTCTCCTCGGCTCGCCACTAACTAACTGGACCCAAAACGCGGCGTTTCTCTAACTCGGTCCAACAAGTTGGTGTTCTACATTTCCTTCCATACAATGCTTCGTATGGTGCCATCCGAATGCTTGCACGATAGCTGTTGTTGTAGGCGAACTCGGCTAGAGGCAAGTAATCTTCCCAACTTCCTGAAATCCATCACACGACCTCTTAGCATATCTTCCAACACTTGTATAACCCGTTCGATCGCCCGTCGATTGTGGATGAAAAGTAGTGAAGTCTAGCTTAGTGCCTAATGCTTGATGAAGTGCTTTCCAAAATCGAGACGTAAACCTTGGGTCTCTATCGAGAGATGATCGACATCGGTACCCGTGTAGCCTCACGATCTCCGCCACATATAACTTGGCTAACTTTTGAAGGAATAGTCGATCCTCACGGGGATAAAATGTGCGGACTTGGTCAAACGGTCCACTATCACCCATACCGAGTCCTTCTTAGTGGGCGTGGGGAAGCCCACTAACTAAGTCCATGGTAATTCTTTCCCACTTCCATTGGGAATCTCAATTGGTTGAAGCAATCTGATGGGACTTGGTGTTCGGCCTTTACTTAGCGACATGTCAAACATTTCCCCACAAATTCGAGTCACCTCTGCGTTTGGTCGACCACCAAAATTGTTCCTTAGATCTCTATATGACTTGATGCTCTCGGGATGCATAGCATAAGGACTACCATGCGCTTCCCGAAGAATCCTTTGTCTCAACTCCTTATCCTCGGCATACAAACCTTTTCCTTGTAGCACAGTACTCCTTCATCATTGACGCCATAATCCTTTAATCCTCCTTGCCGTACTTGCTGTTGTAACTTAGTACTTAAGTCCTTATCCACCAACCTGTCCCTCTTTCACCTCCTTCACCCGAGGTTGGCTTGACTTGTAACTCGCCAACAAAGCTTCCGTCTTCATACAAACTTAAGTGAGCGAACAAAGCCCTTAAACCGAGCACAACCTTCCTACTTAGGGCGTCGGCTACCACATTCGCCTTGCCGGATGGTATTCTATCGAACAGTCATAATCTTTCAATAACTCCACCCACCTTCGTTGCCTCAAGTTCAACTCCTTACGAGTCAACAAATACTTAAGGCTTTTGTGGTCCGTGTAAATTACTGACCTTTCTCCATAAAGGTAGTGCCTCCAAACTTTGAGGGCGAAAACCACTCGCCGCGAAGTTCCAAGTCATGAGTTGGGTAGTTCACCTCATGCGGCCTTAAGCGTCGAGATGCATAAGCGACTACCTTTCCTTCTTGCATTAGCACACTGCCCTAACCACGTGTGCGAAGCATCACAATATACTACGAAGTTCTTACCGCCTCCATTTGAATTAACACCGAGCTTCACAAAGACCTTTTAAGCTTTTCAAAGCTCTCCTGTTGCTTATCCGTCCACACAAACGGTACTTCCTTCCTTAGTAACTTTGTCAAAGGTGCGGCTATTGACGAGAATCCTTCCACGAACCTTCTCGTAATAGCTTTGCCAAGCCTAAGAAACTTACGATTTCAGCCACCGACCTAGGTGATTTCCAATCCAACAACGCTTCGATCTTCCTAGGATCCACTCTTATTCCTTCTGCGGATACCACATGTCCTAGGAACGCCACTTCCTTGAGCCAAAATTCGCACTTGCTGAATTTGGCATAAAGCTTCTTTTCCTTAACACTTCTAACACAACTCGGAGATGCTCATCGTGCTCCTCCTCCGTCTTGGAATACACCAAAATGTCGTCGATGAACACCACGACGAATCTATCCAAGTAGGGTTGGAAAACCCTATTCATCATATCCATGAACGCGGCCGGTGCGTTCGTCAACCCAAACGGCATCACCACAAATTCAAAATGACCGTACCTTGTCCTAAAAGCGGTCTTATGAATATCGCCTCCTTCACTTTCGAGTTGATGATACCCCGACCTTAAGTCGATCTTTGAGAACACAAATGCTTCTTTTTCGGTTGGTCGAACAAGTCATCTATCCTTGGCAAAGGATACTTGTTCTTGATGGTCGATTTGTTCAATCGACGATAATCTATGCACATCCGCATAGTTCCATCCTTCTTCTTCACAAAGAGAACCGGTGCTCCCCACGGAGACACACTGGGTCGAATGAACCCACGATCCAACAACTCTTGGATTTGAGCCTTGAGCTCCACTAACTCCTTTGGTGCCATTCGGTGGGAGCGATTGACACAGAGCTGTTCTCGGTAGCAAATCTATTCCAAATTCCACTTCTATCCGGGGTATTAAGGCAACTCCTCAGGAAATACATCCTCAAAATCCCCTTCTTGTTCTAACTCCCTTAACACCTTCCTCTTCTCCTCTTAATGCACTCACGAAGGCTAAGAATGCCTTACATCCTTTCTTAACCATTTTCTTGGCCTTGGTGCGAAACTACGTTAGACAAGTAGTTCCTCCTTTCTCCGATCATCACTACTACCTCATCTTAGGGTTCTTAGTTCCATACGTTTAGCCGCACAGTCCAACACGGCTCGATGCTCTACTAGCCAATCCATTCCAAGTATAAGCTCAAACTCTCCGAAGGGTAATTCCATTAAGTCACCAGAAAGTTCGCTCCACCCGAATCTCTAGGGGTACATTAGAAAGATCCTATCTATCCTCACCGTTTGGCCTAAAGGGCTTACTACGATTATCCGCCTATCGAGAAAGTTCGAGTCTAGGCCTAGTGTTTCAACCACACTACATGCAACATAGGAATGAGTTGAGCCCACATCAATAAGAGCAAAATAGGGTTTGTCATGAATAAAGAACGTCAGGTTATAACATCCGCGCGTCTCCCTCTTCCTCCGGCGAACCGCGTAAACCAAACCCGGTTGCCTTGCTTGGCGTTAAGTTGCACCTCGGCCCCGAGCTCCACGGCCTCTGCCACTACCTCTGTTGGCCGACCCACGACCTCTTTGAGGTCTGCTGTCGCCCTCTACCACCTGGTTAGCATACGAGTGCTGGTTGGCTCTCATCTAATAGCCCAGGGCAATCCTTAATCATATGGTCCTTGGACCCACACTTGAGACATCGTCCCGCCTTTTTCCAACACTCTCCCCGTGCTTCCTTCCACAATGTTCACAAGGGCGAAATTGTCGCCCGTACCCTCACTGTTGACTTTGTGGCTCTGTCAACTCTAGGCCTCTTGTGGCCTTTTTCGGGCCCAAAACCTCTTTTGGGCTTATTTCATCCCACACCGCTTGGTGGCGTCCTTAATTCCTCACCACTTTAGCCTTTTCCACCAAGGCAGAGAATTCGCGCTCCCGATGCGGTGCTATCAAAAGTCTCAAATCGTCCCTAAGTCCGTCCTCAAAACGAACACTGCGTTCATGCTCGATCGCCACTACTCCTCGGGCATATCGGCTCAACCTCAAGAATTCCGCTTCATATTCGGTGACAGACTTACTTCCTTGTACCAACCCCTGAAAAGCCTTCCTTTGCTCATCTATATACCGGTTCCCACATACTTCTTCCAAATGCTTCCTTAGCATATTCCTGAGTCGATCTTCCGCCGTGGCACCGTCCGAAACGGTTAACCACCATTGATACGCTTCATCGCGTAACGGTTGCCGTCATCCCTTTCAACTTCTCCTCGGGGTCAAGTCGAGCTCATCCATGATGCGCTCGATTGCTTCCAACGATGCTCGGTATGCATTGGGTGCCACTCCCGATACTCCTCTAAACATTTCAGCTCCATTAGCACGGAGCCGCTCAGGCACAGACTTACGATTTCCTGAATTGTTTCCTGCACCAGCCACCAATTCCAAAACTCGCAAAGACGACTGCGACACGGCATCTTCCTGTTCGAGCTCTGCCGCTCAACATTGTGGTGGGGGTGATGGTGGTGGTGGTATCTCATTGTCAGAACCTTGTCCCGATCTAACAGTCATCCTTCCTCTACCTCTTCCACGACGACCACGTCCTCTTGAGCTCATTATCGACGAGATCTGATTAAGGAATTTTATGTATTAGTATTCTTGTTTCACTTATTACCCGCGATGATATCTTATGAAGAAGAGTTTAAGAGTGGTTCTTTCGTATTCATACATGCATACTGATCTTGCATTCATTCATTCATCCATCAACAAATATGAACTTTCGTTCATTCAAAGAAACGTTGTAATTCTTGTTGTTGTTTTCGTTATTTTGCTTTTCCACTACCCTGGGCATTTTCGTAATTTTATCCTACTGGGGGTATTTTCAGTAAATTTTCAAAAATAAAAAGTTCCTGGTGATTTTTTGACGAAAGTATTTTGGTACTTCTAAAGTTCCAGGAAATTTTGGAAGAATTTTGAAATCCAGGGTATTTCGGTAATTTTTGATCTCGAGGGTATTTTGATAATTTTTCCAAAAATCGGGGTAAATTTGTAAAATTTATTAAGTTAGGATATTTTCCAAGATTGTAAAACATTGAGGGTTCCTTTGAGAGTTACACTTTTCAAAGCAATGATATTGTAAAAATTTTGGAAATCGTGGTCGCGTTTGGTAATTTTGTAAGTTAGAGAGTAATTTTGTAATTTTCCAAAATCAAGATAGTTTGATATTTTACAAATTAGGTTTTTTGAACATTTGATAAAGTAATGAAATTTTGTTAAAACTATGGGTGGTTTGGTCATTTTATAAACCATGGGTATTTTTTTTTATAAAAGAAAACGGCTAAGTCCCTTTCGGGTTTTATTCTTTGTGTTTAGCCTATGGTGAGCCCTCTTGGTCGGGGTGAACCAAAGCTACGCACTGTGCGTGATTCGAATGAAGAGGAGGTGAGTCACGCGGATCGCTTAAATACCAAGCTCTCACCGACCTTTCTAGACATGCGCATGAGAGGTTGCCACACCACTGAGCCTTCGAGTTAGAGGCGAACCAAAGCTACGCACCGGGTAGGATACCTGAAGAGGAGGTGAGTCACTAGGGACTGCTTAAATACCAGTGCTCTTCGGGATCCAATCCTAGACATGCGCATGGGGTTGCCACACCCTAGCTTAATAACTTAGTCATAGGTTTGTTAAGTTCATTAAGTCTTATGAGTTTCAAGTGTTTGAGTAGTCTAATCCTAGGGTTCAAGTTCCTATCACACTATTCTACGTTCCATGCCTTTGCTACCCTTTTACAATTCATAATTCACATAATCACACAGATGGTTAAAGGTACTTACCTGGTGGATCATGGTCGGAGACTTAGGTGCCATGCCATAAAACTCGCTTATTTCAAAGAAATTCATTTGGGCTCGAATTGAAAACGTTTTGGGCCCGAGCCCACACAGGCGAGAGTTTTAAAAGCGGGCTCGATACCAACTGAAACACCCCACACCCGCCCACGAGCTTGAACAGGATCTGGTATGTTCCTTAAATAAATCGGTTTTCAATGTTCTAAATGACTTAGAGAAAATTTGTGTAATTTTAAAAAAATTGTTTTAGGTTGGGCTTAATTTGAAACCTATTTAATAAATTTGAAATCCAACTTAAATAAGGTGACAAAATAATTTTTGGGTTTATTATTTTAAAAGAAATAAATTTACTTATCTTTAATCAAACATAATTTGTATCATATTTAAATAAAAATAAACAGAATAAAGAAAATCCAACCTGGGCCTTATGGCCTTATTACATCATTCAACCCAAAATAAAGTTTAAAGTACTAAAATTTCATAAAGTCCAAATTCCAAATAATTTCTTCAAGCGATGCATGGCCACCTTTAGCTCCCTGCCGACCCGGTCCATTCTTGCTCATCACTGAAAAATAATTCCCAACGGGGTGAGTCAACAGACTCAATGTGTACATAGTACTAATTTCCAACAAATCGGGCATACAAGTCATATCAATATCATGTTCATACAAAATAAAGGATGATGCAACCCAAATCCAAACCTATTTGTCCATCCGCTACACACCACCCGTACCAACTTTGCATAATCGCGGGGACTACTAAGTCGACCCTCCATCCGCTACACACCATCGGCGCGATCGCTGCGATCGGCGTCCTCATCGCGCACTTATGTTGTGTCATTAGACACTGTATTCTTTGGATGTAACCGAAGTTACCACTTTTCACTTTATGTGACCGTAGTCACCACTTTACGTTGGTGAGACCGTAGTCATCACCTTCACTTTCTTCCTCCACAAATATCCCGAATGCCCCAATTATTTCATAACATATTTCACATACTTAATTTTCATTCATGTTACTAATCACATGTTCAAAATATATCACATTCACAATCCTATCAAAAGTAGGAAACGTACCTGGGTACTCCTTACCACATTTGTGGTGCTTAGCCACATTCACATTATTACATATTTACATATCTAATGATTGCCATGCAATTTATTGAAAGTTAGTAAGAGTACACACCTTTTTCGCTTAATAGTTTCCGTGAATTCCCATAGAGCGATCTACCGATCTAGATCTTTCACTCCTATATTCGGCCATTAATTAAAACATATAAATAAACCTATTTGGTCTTAAAACCAAATCCTACTAGAAGTAGAATTACTTACCTAGTTGCCGAATTGATTTAATCAAGTCCCAACAGTTGCTAGAATTCCTCTTCCTTGAAATCGGCTAATACTAGGTATGTAACCAAGTCAGTTTTCGGTTTTTGAAATAATGGAAAACACTTAAACAATTTATGCCTTGGCCGAATATCCCTTACCTTATGATGGGATTCCAAATCAAGAGGATTCCTTTATAAGCCTGTTGAAATCCTATAACCGTGTTAGATTAGATCTAACTTTGAAAACGTGAATCGTAATCTTTAACCACATATTTATATTTATAATCCTTACCTTAGATCCTTAGATTTCCGAAAGATCCCCTTTTGATGTTGTGGATGATTGCCTCTTTCTTAGAATCCACAAAGATTCAAACTTTTAATGAAGAGAACGGAGAAGAAAATAGAAGAAAAGAGAGGATTTTTGCTTAATGAAAATTCGCAGAGAGGGGTTTTGCCTAGGAGAATTTCTGAGAGAGGAAGAGGAGCAAATGTTGATGAGTAGCCCTCCTGTCCTCCTTTTATAGCCAAAGTTATCAGCCTAGGAGTCCTTTACTTGGCCACCACTCCTCTTTTGATAATATTATCTCTTTTATTTAAAAGATAAAAGCCTTTAATCCATCAATTATCTCCTCAATTATCTCATTAGAAAATAATCCTTTATTTATCTCTTATTATTCACATATTTATGTGAATAAAACTCCTTTATTTATCTCTTATTATTCACATATTTATGTGAATAAAACTCCTTTATTTCTCTCTTATTATTCACATATTTATGTGAATAAAACTCCTTTATTTATCTCTTATTATTCACATATTTATGTGAATAAAACTCCTTTATTTCTCTCATATATCCAAGTTTCCCGAAATGTTCAAGTTTCCATTTTGGATCATTTCCAAAAATGTTTAGGTTTCCAAAAATGTCTAAGTTTCCAAAAATGTCCATTTCCATTTCCATCACCATTTTCATTTCCATTTTCATTTTCATTTCCATTTTCATTCATTTCTAGGTTTCCAAAAGTATCAAAAATTTATTCATAATACTTAAGACTTGTCATTTCATACAATTGATCTGAAAAATGCATAGGCCCTTCCTAGGATGTTACAGTTGACTCGGTCATCTTCCTAAAATTGCCACGGCATACAAGGTGGAAAATTGTCCAATCTTTTGGCCCAGCAAACCTTCACTCATTTATTTCTTTCTCCCTATCCTGTACCTGCCAAACCACCAAACACAACCTTTCTACACACAATTAAATGTATCTAGCATGTAAACATAGTCCAAGCTCCTAATACAATGATAAAAATACTAATAAAATGTCCTAAAATGCCACTAAATGTACCCAAGTACAAGCAATTAAATAGGTCTAAGGGCATGAAATATAAATCTTTTCAAGAGTTATCATGTAGCGACACCGTTGCCTTACGGGGAGAAATTAACTGCAGGGGTAGTCTTTTGTCCAACACCATTCCCAATCACAACACAGCTTCTAGGGGCATTCTTTTCAACTTTTTTTAATGTATTCAAATGTTAAAAACCATTTTTGGCTGATAACTAAAGAGAGAACCTTTTTTCTTTACTTTTTTTTTCATCTTTTATGCTTCGTAGTTAGTCTTCTTCATCTTTTCTAGGGTTTAGTCTTTAGCTTTTCTGGTTTTAGTTGGTAATTTAGCTAGTTTTTATTGTAGCTTTGTCTTAATTGCAATTTAGTACTCAAAAGTCTCTTTGTATTTTCATTTTAATCCATAGTTGTTAATATAGCTTAGCTCCATTTTTCTTTTCATAGTTAAAAATCTTAACTTTGTTGGTATTTTCCACCACCATTGTTGCTATTATCATCTTCCTCAAGCAATTGTCAAGAAATCACTAAGTTTTCTTTAACCTTATTTTTTATGCTTATTTGAATGTATGCTTTGAATGCATGTTGGGTTGTTGCTTGTATGAGAATGATGTTAAGTAACTAAATCTTTGGTGGTTGGATGATGAAAATGTAGCTTGGTTAGTTTTTGGTATAGGGACTAAATCGTAAAAATTGGACTAAATTAAATAAACTTCAAAACTTAAAATTGACGCATTTAGGTGAATATTTAGATAGGTGAGACTGAGAGGAGATCCTATTGAGTGCCACTTTGGTTGTCCCGAGTTAGTTTGGTGAGGTCGAGAGGTAAACTAGACTAAATCATCTAATTTGGTAAAATTGTGAACGAAAGGTAAAACTGAGCCAATTAGAAGTTTAAGCTTTTTAGGTCTCCCTAATCCAAATACTAATTAGCAACATGGAAGTCAACCAACCACTTTTGTTTATTGAATTTTTAATTGCTTAGTTTTGACTATTTTACAATTTGGTCATTTTTAGTGTAGGTAGCCAATTAGTGTAATTTAAGCTCGATTGTGAATTGTCGTAATATAACCCTCAGCGAGTAATTACTTAGACTTCTTGTTTGCATGTTTGTTACTTAAGAATCACTTTGTTCCCCCAACTCTCTTGGGTTCGATCCTTATAATACTCGGGTGTTCCATTGTAACATTACAAATATTACAACTCGACCTGTTACACTTGCAGTAAACCGTTAAATTATAATTGTATTTCTGTTGATTCATAGCTCCAGTGCATGCATGTCGGGGCGCGATCAAGTTGTTGGCACCAATTCTGGGGAGTTTGTGTGTGATTGAGTGATTTAAGTGATTAATGCATGTTCATTAGGGAGATAATTAGCCAAAAGTTAGGTATATAGATACGACGTTCTTCTTTCTTGCGTTTAGTTCTTTATTTTCTTTGCTAAGTGTTCTTATATTCGTTAGTGTTTTTTGTGATTGCGTCGTTAGTGTGTGACTCAGGGTGAAAACCACTTAGTCACATTTGACCTTAAGCCAAAAAGGTTGATAACGAACGCTCGAAGGAGCCAACTTCCAAGGGGAACCCCACCATCGATAGAACCACCGATTATTGGTCCTCTGATCGATAATCCTAGATTTGAGGAACCTCCATTAGATCTTCCTAACATCGAGGAGTGTGCACGTCCCTTTCGCCTATGAAAAATAGAGCAATGGATGTTGCGAGATTATGCCATGCTAAACTTCGACGTGGTGTGAGGGAGCATCAACCGTTCTACTATCAACACAAACAAATTTGAGATAAAGCCAACAATGATACAAATAATCCAAAACAACCTCCAATTTAGGGGCTCTATGAATGAAAACCCTAACCAACACCTCAAACGCTTCCTTACACTTTATGACACTTTTAAGTGTAATAGTGTATTCGATGACGCTATATGTCTTCGGTTGTTTCTTTTCTCTTTATGTGACGATGCATTTATGTGGTTGGATTTGCAGTCGGTGGGCTCAATCAACACGTAGGATGAGCTTGCCAACCGGTTACTTGCCAAGTACTTTCTCTTGAGAAAAACGATGAAGTTGCAAATGGATATCACCAACTTCTGACAACTAGAAGGGGAGCCACTATATGAAGTGTGATAGCACTTCAAGCTCATGTTACGTAAGTGCCCTTATCATGACTTACAAGATTGAATTCAATTATAAACTTTTTATAATGAGCTCGATGGGAACTTGCAATCTAGTCTAGACGAAGCATCCGCGAGGGCGTTCATGTCTAAGACATATGTTGAGGGTTGCCAACTCATTGAAGATATGTCAATTAATTCATATATGTAGCCGACTGAATGGCTCACATTACAAGCTAAACTACTAACCGTGAATGCGTTTGGAGGCAACAATAAATTTTAGCAAATCCTCGAGAGGTTTAATAACCTCGAACTTAGCTCATCTCGATCGCAACCCCCTAACTAGCCCCATCTAATGGGTGTTAATGTAGGTCATGAAAATGAAAGTGCGATGTGGGGTAACCATCATGAGAATGCCTATGCTGAGGTAAATTACATGGGGGATACGGGAAACAATCCTTACTCCAACACCTACAACTTGGGGTGGCATGATCACCCAACCTTAGGTAGGGAGGGAACCAAGGCGGACCCTCTAATCAAATAGTACACAACTTCAATCAACCTAAACCTATTTTTCCATACCAACCTCCGTAACCCTATAGGCCACCCGAAGCCGAACAAAAGCTCACCTTTAATAGTGACCCCTATGCCTATTAGAGTTAGTAAACTCGAAAAAGGGATGCATTCAGTGCAAGCGAATATAAGCCAAATGCAAGGTAAACTCGACCAAATCCTTCAAGTGTTGCAAACCAATGCCACCTCAAGTATTCCTAGCAACATCGAGCCTAACCCAAATTTCTTTGAGTGTGGGCTCAAACAAATTAAAACGGTGCACAAAATGAAAACTTTACTAAACTAAACTTTTAGCAAGAAACTTAATTCTCTCTACAAACCTAAAACTTTGGTTATTCCTGCGAAAAATAAAATTTTTTCTTTAATTAAATTGACACTGTTTTTCGAAAGAATATCAGTGCTTAAAAGGTATGTTAATAGGTTAACTCATAGTTCTTATTTATAAAGAAACAGTACAAGAGTTTTGTTCAAATAAATTCTAATTAAATAATAACATTTTAATAAAAAATACAATGTTCCAGTAGAACGTGAACACAAAAGGCAGCAACATCCCTAGTAAATACTAGGCCCTATTGGACCTTTCATGTATTAGGTAAAATTATATTTGTTATCCGGACTTTTATCCAACACTTATAATTTATCCAACCTAATAATTATTTTCTATTACCTAAAATATTAATTAATTAATTTAATTAATCAACTTAACTAAATTAGTTTTTCAATTACATTATTTTCTTAACCCAATTCTAATATTGTTAAATTCATGTCAACTTTACCATATTAGAATCCATGAGGAAAATTAATTAAAATCAATTAAATAATACTTCAAATAAATTAAATTAATTTCTAAGTCATCTTTTGTACTTAATGAGAAAATGCATTCATTGTGAATATTGATACATGTGATCTATTTCTCTTATTGTTTTCACTCATTCCACAATCTATCGATTCTATATGCAATTCGTTTCGAGTTATCTCGAGCTAGCAGAAGGACCGATTGAACATATATAATTAGGGCTCAAACAATATGTAATTAAGTTCCAGCACTTCCCCTATTAATTACAACTTATTTAATCAAGGAGTCATTCCACTATAGTAGCAAGACTAAACACTCTCTTATTATATTCCATTGCAAAAGCTATTTTATTAAGTGGTTGTCCAATGACATTGACATAAGTGTGTTACTCTCATAAGATATCTTTAATCTCTTTGGGGTAAAATTCGTTCTTCCAATATGATCCTATTTTATCTCTTAGTTTCCATTATATCTTCCAATATGAAAAAGCCAATTACTAACAAATAGTAATTAAACCATTTATCTTATGACAAATGACCTGTGGCCATGTTCCTTTTCATCAATTATGTAATGCTAATGAGAGGACATTATTTACCCTTTATTGGGCTATAAATTCCACTTTTGTGGAATAGTACTACATCATGCAGAAGCCGTATACCCAACGTACCGACTTGTGGTTTTTTATCTATTTGAACTTAGGCTTTCATTTATATCAAAGTATATGAGTTACAAATAAATAGTTCATTATCCACTCAGGATTAATGTATTTCACATTATGAACGTCACAAGTGAATAAATCCATAAATGAATATAGGATAAATTCAACTTGAGTCTTGTCTGATGTATTGTCTGTCCAGACAATGGCATCTATGTCTCTATCTTCTGGGAGTCATCCACTCCGATGCCCAAGATAATGCATCTTTCTAATTGGACTTGATAAACGACATCATAGTCTTTCAATCGATTTGCTCAATTTCTATTAGATTACGGACTATTAAGATTATCTACTAATATAAGTTGTCTTCTCGCATTATGATCCTTGTAATATCCCGGGAATTGTGGCCTATGCATTTTGTTTAATTATATGGAATAGCATGTCTATGTGAACGGTGAATGTGTTCTATGAATTTTGTGAATTTTTTGAACCTTAGTGTGTAAAGAAATGCCTTAGAAATATTAAGTTTTAAAGTTTAAAAAGGGGAACTAAGGCAATGTGGTCTTAAGAAAATTTATAGAGGAAATGTGACATGAAATTGGGCTTGGAAAAGTGGCTTGGAGGTGCCACTTAGGGCTCTGAAAATGACGCCATATGCTGGGGGGGAGAGCTTGTGTTCGAGTCGCATGGGAAGCAAAATTTTAAGGTTCATTTTTGCTTAGTGGCGTCAAAGGGAGGGGAGTAGTGGACGGCATAAGGCTAAGTTTTAGGAGTTTTTATCCTTTTAATTTCAAGAGGTAAATGGTGGATTATTCTTTAATTTTAAATAAGGTGATAAGGAGGAAAATGTGGGCTATGATAAGGGAGAAGTGGTGGCCAAGTAAGGGACTCTAAAGCTTAGTAATTTCGGCTAAGCTAGTAAAGGGGGATAGCCGAATATCATTCTATACTTTTTGCCTCTCTCTCAAACACTCTTTTCTCTCCAAGACATCATCTTCTTCTTCCTTTTCTTTTCATCCTTTTCTAGTGAAATTTCCTTCCCCTATTTTCATAATTGCCGAATCCTCTAGCCATATTTTCTCTTCTCTTCCACTTTTGTCAAAAGCCGAAAAACTCAAGCTTTTCTCTTTTCAATTTTTGTTGAAGCCAAAACTAAATACTTGTTAGACTCTAGCCGTTTGTCCATTGAATCCCAAAGCCGAATATTCCGTGGTGTCAGACAAGGGTGCTGACGATTTCTTCAAGTAAGGGTAAGATTAAAATTCGGTTTCCATTCTTTTACCTTTAGACTTGTCGAAATCAAGGTATTAATCCTATTAGTGATCTTAGGCCGAAACTTGAAGGGTTCTTCGGGATTTCTGCCATTGTCGACTTCTAGGAAGGATACTTCGGGATCTCAGAGATCTAAGGTAAGCCACAAGTATTCGGCCAAGGGCCATTGATTAGTATTCAAATGTTAGAAGTTGATCTAACATGTGTCAAGGTGATTTCGACAGATACCAAGGGTTAATAGCAATTTTGGGATTTCAAGACACAAGGTAAAGTACAAAGGTACATTCGGCCATGGCCCTATTCAATGATTAGATCTATTCTTTATTTTATTCAAAAGCCGAAACTAACTAGTTAAAGGATTCAGTGTCTAGCCGAGTTCAAGGAGAGTCATCACGAAGTTTTCGGGATTTGTGTAGTAACAAATCGGCAGCAAGGTAAGGTTTTGGTTGTAATAATCCTTCGGGATCTGATTGAATAGCCGAATAGGCTTTTGCTAAAATACAAGTGTTGGCTGGATATAGGAATTAAAGATCTAAAGCGATAGATCGGGTTTGGGATTTCAAAGAAACTCGATAAGTATATCAGTGTGTACTCCACACTAAATCTTAGTAGATTACGGCTTTAAGTTAATGTATGTGTTATAATAGTATGAATGTGGCCGAAAGGTACCATGTTATGGTACAAAGTACTCAGTAGTGCATAACTTTAACTCTATGTTAATAAAATATATGCAATTTGGAATATGGCACATATGTGACTATTGATAAGAATGTGAAATAAGCTACAAGGGATGATTTTGTATGTGTTGTAATGTGCATGGGCATAAGGGTGATATTGAAAGGGGAAGTGATTGGTGGTTTTATACCCCAATATATGAATGTGGTGACTTCGGTCACAATATATGAATATGGTGACTTGGTCACATAATTTGAATGTGGTGACTTATGTCACAAAATATATTATGTGGTGGCTCGCCACTGCAATTTATAAGAGGCGATGAGCACGTCGATCGCAATGATCGCGCTTCGATGATGTTTAGCGGATGGAGGGTTGACTTAGTAGTCCCCACGGTGTGCAGGTTGGTACGGGTGATGTGTAGCGGATGGTAACTAGGTTTGGGTTCGGGTCTGCATCATTTTATTATTCAATTATATGCACATGTATGAACTGATATGCCTAAATTATTGGGATTTAGTGTTGGCTGTACGCATTGAGTCTGTTTGACTCACCCCGTTGTGGGAATATTTTTCAGGTGACGCTCAGTGATGGGCCAGGTCGGCAGGAGCTTAGTGGTGGCCATGCTCAGTTCGGGACTTTATTTTGGACTTGTTTCATTTTAAGTATTTTGGATTTAATTTGGGTAAATTTTGATGTAATAAGGCCGTTAATATGAACTGTTTTATGCATGCTTTTTATTGGATTTTATTACTATACGATTAAGTTTAAATCAAGGTTAAATGGTTTTTCTTAAAAATAAATATTAAGTGTTTTTGACCACCTAATCACAAATAAATTCCCAATTTAAAGTTAAAAAAAAATATACAAGGTTTTCAATTGAACCCAACACAAGCAAATCCTTCTTCAAAACCACACGAATTTTTCCTAAGTAACAAACGGATTTTCAAATGTTTTCTTGAGGAACATACCAGATCCGGTCAGGGCTCGTGGGCCGGGTTTGGGGTGTTTCAATCCTACCACATAATGCAACTTAATATTAGTTAAACATTAGATGATAATCAATGTGCCAATATTTGCTTACATTTTGCTTTGCATACAAAAATCGTTAAGGATATATGCAAATGATATTAATGTATAATGGAATTTTATTTAAACCAATATGTTTTAAAAATTACAAACATAAATTGACGAATATACTACACTTAGGGCACTAGATCCTAACAATTCCCCAAATTTGCTCCCTTCCAATATGCAAATATTTTTCGTGATACTTATCAGTGTTCTATATATCTTCTAGAATTTTTTGGACCATCCTTAACTAATGAAATACCCAATCACACTGATGCCACTTAATGCAAGAGAAGCGTATAAATGTGTACAAGTTAAAAACATCATTATACACATGTGTGCCCATTAGTAGTATGATAATAATCTCTTCCACCTGGTATGAAATCCATACAAACTTAAAAATTAATAAAATAATTGCATTTTAGTTCAATTGTGATATTAATTATATCATTATAATACACAATTTATCAAATTATTTGATTCAACATCAATAGATGCTCATATTGCTACTATATTATCCTTCTAGTAAGTTGTATGATCATAATGCTTGGACCACCTGTTACAATATCAAATGTTAGTACCAATGACCACCTGTTACAATATCAAATGTTAGTACCAATACAAAAACATTTAGAATGTAATATATTTTATAACATATGCTTTTAATTTTACCATATTGCAAGAGGGAATATGAGATTATTAGAGGGGATAAACACTATCCATGGAAGTCGATACCGTCCACACAATTGTGAAATCATAAGACAACCATTTCTTTCATTATTCTCCATTTTGCATGCCTTACATAGCATTTTTGTATAGGTATGCCAAAGACATAAAACTCTAATTGTATGGTCCAGCTGTATGCTTCAAAATTAGATAACAATTAGAAATAAACGAATGAACTAAGTTGTTAAACTTTTCAGGCATTACCACACCTCCAATCAGCTGAAGAATATAAGCTCTAGCATGATGTTGAATATCTTTGAGTGTTGGATTATTTAAGAGATGCTCAAAGCGACTCTTCAACCATGTTAACTTAATTTGCAATCAGAATTATGGTTTATACATGTTCCCAACATTGAACAAGGACCTCCACCATATTGTACTAAAATATCCTCATTATTGGATGCCTATCCACTAGAAGACTCGTTAGTAACGCTAAACATTTACGGTACGTTTGGTTGACTATAGTGGAATAGGGTTGTAATTGAATAGAGCTGTAATGGAATAGAGCTGTAATAAGTAATTCAACTGTTTGGTTGAATGGAATGGAATAGAACTCTAATAGTATTCTTCTGTTTGGTTGAATGGAATGATGTTGTAATAGCATAAGGAAAAGAACTAAAATGACCAGAATGCCCTTAGCAGAAATTTTTTAGGTTGATGATTATTGTTATTCTTATTAAATTTTAATAAGATTATTATTGAAAATAATTTAATAAAAATAATAAATAATTTAACCATATTTTAACATAATTATTATTAAATATAATTTAATAAAAAATATAATTTAATAATATTCGTAATATAATTATTATATGAATTAAAAAATCAAAATATATAATACTATAATCTAATTTATTATTTTTAAACTGCAATACATATTTAATGTGCTAAAATATCATTATTTGAAACAAATAATTTAATTATTCTACAATAAAAATAATTAAATATTAGAATTAATAAATAACTTGAAAATTATATTTCACATCCAAGGATAATATTCATATATTAACAAAAGTTACATGATTTCATTAGTTTATATGTCATAATCCATATGTTTTAAAATTTTACAACATCAAAAAGTTACAACATTGTAATGACATTCTATCATGTCATTATACCATCCAAATATTACAAACACAAAAAGATACCAAAATATAATTAACACAACCATGATTTTTAATGGTCAGCAAGAAATCTTCTAACCCATTCCAACCGCATGTGAGAAGGTAAACTAAAGAAAATGAGCATTTGCGTTGGATGATCTGGAATTTTGCTCAATGCTAGATAGCGCTCATCCACGATTAAACCTTCTACTTCACATAATGTTGGATATAATCCAAAGCAAAGATCGAAAATTAAAAAAATTACTAAATTAATGTTTTGAGTTGCGGTTGAAAAGCCACGATCACAAGTGATGAAACACTACAATTCCGGCTCCACGATTATCATTTCAAACCGGTAAAATTAACCAAATAAAAACACATATAGTGCAACAAATATGCGATTCGTAAGAGAATAAATTCAAGAAAGCCTAAAGAATTTAGAACACTGAAAATTTAGTTAACTTGGAGTCATTATATTTTAGGCATACCTTCTTCTCAATCTGTCAACTTTAGCTTCTACGAACTTATCATCACAAAAAGAATACATGCATGTAAACAAGAAAGTTGTAAGACTATATTTCAAAAAAATAAAATGTAAGCGATCCATTATTTCCCCAAAGTTTGACATATAAATGGATCAATTGACAACATGAAACACCCACACCCGGCCCACGAGCTTGAACCGGATCTGGTATGTTCCTTAAATAAATCGGTTTTCAATGTTCTAAATGACTTAGAGAAAATTTGTGTAATTTTAAAAAAATTGTTTTAGGTTGGGCTTAATTTGAAACCTATTTAATAAATTCTGAAATCCAACTTAAATAAGGTGACAAAATAATTTTTGGGTTTATTATTTTAAAAGAAATAAATTTACTTATCTTTAATCAAACATAATTTGTATCATATTTAAATAAAAATAAACAGAATAAAGAAAATCCAACTGGGCCTTATGGCCTTATTACATCATTCAACCCAAAATAAAGTTTAAAGTACTAAAATTTCATAAAGTCCAAATTCCAAATAATTTCTTCAAGCGATGCATGGCCACCTTTAGCTCCTGCCGACCAGGTCCATTACCGCTCATCACCGAAAAATAATTCCCCAGCGGGTGAGTCAACAGACTCAATGTGTACATAGTACTAATTTCCAACAAATCAGGCATACAAGTCATATCAATATCATGTTCATACAAAATAAAGGATGATGCAACCCAAATCCAAACCTATTTGTCCATCCGCTACACACCACCCGTACCAACTTTGTACAATCGCATGGGGACTACTAAGTCGACCCTCCATCCGCTACACACCATCGAAGGCGATCATTTGCAATCGACGTGCTCATCGCCCACTTATGTTGTGTCATTAGACACTGTATTCACCTGGATGTAACCGAAGTTACCACTTTTCACTTTATGTGACCGTAGTCACCACTTTACGTTGGTGAGACCGTAGTCATCACCTTCACTTTCTTCCTCCACAAATATCCCGAATGCCCCAATTATTTCATAACATATTTCACATACTTAATTTTCATTCATGTTACTAATCACATGTTCAAAATATATCGCATTCACAATCCTATCAAAAGTAGGAAACGTGCACAGGTACTCCTTACCACATTTGTGGTGCTTAGCCACATTCACATACTTGTTACATATTTACATATCTAATGATTGCCATGCAATTTATTGAAAGTTAGTAAGAGTACACACCTTTCTCGCTTAATAGTTTCCGTGAATTCCGTAGAGCGATCTACCGATCTAGATCTTTCACTCCTATATTCGGCCATTAATTAAAACATATAAATAAACCTATTTGGTCTTAAAACCAAATCCTACTAGAAGTAGAATTACTTACCTAGTTGCCGAATTGATTTAATCAAGTCCCAACAGTTGCTAGAATTCCTCTTCCTTGAAATCGGCTAATACTAGGTATGTAACCATGTCGCTTTTCGGTTTTTGAAATAATGGAAAACACTTAAACAATTTATGCCTTGGCCGAATATCCCTTACCTTATGATGGGATTCCAAATCAAGAGGATTCCTTTATAAACTGTTGAAATCCTATAACCGTGTTAGATTAGATCTAACTTTGAAAACGTGAATCATAATCTTTAACCACATATTTATATTTATAATCCTTACCTTAGATCCTTAGATTTCGAAAAATCCCCTTTTGATGTTGTGGATGATTGCCCTCTTTCTTAGAATCCACAAAGATTCAATTTAATGAAGAGAACGGAGAAGAAAATAGAAGAAAAAGAGAGGATTTTGCTTAATGAAAATTCGGAGAGAGAGGGGTTTTGCCTAGGGAGAATTTCGGCGAGAGAGGAAGAGGAGCAAATGTTGATGAGTAGCCCTCTGTCCTCCTTTTATAGCCAAAGTTATCAGCCTAGGAGTCCTTTACTTGGCCACCACTCCTCTTTTTGATAATATTATCTCTTTTATTTAAAAGATAAAAGCCTTTAATCCATCAATTATCTCCTCAATTATCTCATTAGAAAATAATCCTTTATTTATCTCTTATTATTCACATATTTATGTGAATAAAACTCCTTTATTTATCTCTTATTATTCACATATTTATGTGAATAAAACTCCTTTATTTCTCTCTTATTATTCACATATTTATGTGAATAAAACTCCTTTATTTATCTCTTATTATTCACATATTTATGTGAATAAAACTCCTTTATTTATCTCTTATTATTCACATATTTATGTGAATAAAACTCCTTTATTTCTCTCTTATTATTCACATATTTATGTGAATAAAACTCCTTTATTTATCTCTTATTATTCACATATTTATGTGAATAAAACTCCTTTATTTATCTCATATTATTCACATATTTATGTGAATAAAACTCCTTTATTTATCTCTTATTATTCACATATTTATGTGAATAAAACTCCTTTATTTCTCTCATATATCCAAGTTTCCCGAAATGTTCAAGTTTCCATTTTTGGATCATTTCCAAAAATGTTTAGGTTTCCAAAAATGTCTAAGTTTCCAAAAATGTCCATTTCCATTTCCATTTTCATTCATTTCTAGGTTTCCAAAAGTATCAAAAATTTATTCATAATACTTAAGACTTGTCATTTCATACAATTGATCTGAAAAATGCATAGGCCCTTCCTAGGATGTTACACAACAGTAATGACAGTATTGCTCATTCATCTGTCAAATAATTACTTAAAATCCTTGAGCCATATCCCATGAACATACATCAAACAAAGCATATAACTGACATTGACATAATACATCAAACAAAGCATATAACTGGCATTTGAATAAGTAGAGACTTAGTATGCCTTTAATTATCTGTGGTGTATTTTGGCATTGCATCTAACCTAAAACTTACTGACAAGAAAAGCTGAGTGACAACCTAAAAGTAAAGCAAATGAAAACTGTGATATAGGTTATAACACCACTTAGCATCTCCCTCAAGGGTAGCCAAACAAAACAACTAGGACATATCAGCTCATCTTGTCTAGTACAAATCCCCATGTTCAATTGAGATGGAATATGACCCTTCTAAACATATGCTAAAGACATGGAAACCAAGGAAAATGAATATTTGACTTCTTTCAGAGGATATGAAAGATCCCAAAGTACTCGAGAAAATTCTGGAAGCTACTCTAGTCGCAATTAACTAAGAAAATCCAGATGAATTTCTTTCTTTTATGTAATTTTTATGGTTTTGGTCCTCTATTCCAGTGAAAGATGCAATGGTCAAATATTTACATTTCAAGAGAGATGACATTGTAATAAAATCATTGAGTTTTCGAACACACAAAGAGGGAAAAGTCCATTACTAGTCAAAGTTAAAAGGTGGGTAAGCATGTCTCTGGAAATTCAGCAAACAAACAGTAATAAAACCAAGTTTCAATCAATTTTAGGAATTACAAAGTAATAAAAATCTAGCAGGATTAATAAAAATATGAAGAAGACTCGGGTTCAGATCATGAACAAACTGAAATGAGCATGAATCAGTTATAGAATAGTGAAAATTAAGGAGCTTAACATCGAATCCAAGTGCCAAATTATACAACGATCAAGATCTCATGTAATCACAACTTCTAAATCGGTGAAGAGAAATCAAACCATCATTTATCTTTCAGTTGTTCCCTGTTCATAATACTGAAATGTCTTTTTTTAACCAGAAAAAAATGTTTACCCTTTCACCAGATTTATGAACACTCGTTCCTCTTTCTTTTATGCTCTTCCATGTCCCCTCTACAGGAAGCTAAGAAATTGTCACAAGAAAAACTATCTAAAACTATGATCAGGAAGCATGATATTTATTTCCCTTTTGGTGCTTTCGATTGAACTAACACCTACAAACCAGTTTGAATTAAATTTCAAGGTCAGAAAGACAACGAACCAACCATAAAAAAACTTGAACTTTCAAGCTCCTAAGGATATGCCACAGACTCAAAACCATCAAATTCAACAACAAATAACAAAATAAAAACAAATCCAAAATACCCAGAATTGAAACTCGACAAATAACAAGAACCCAGAAGCTAAAGGGAAATAAAGATGACCATGAAAACAATTTGTGGCGAGTTTAAACTAAGTTCCGGGAATCATAGTTTCAAGATCTTCCACCTATTTTTTGTCACAACAATAGCTCATAGCAAAAATCAGTATGACAATTAGAAGCAAAGATTTCCACTAAGCTGCAAATGACTATCTCTTGAAAACCCAGAAAAAAAAAACTCACCCTTCCACCAAAATCGAGAATCAAAACTGAAAAAAAAAGAGAACAAAATTTTTTCGAAGCTCACCTTCCGGACACCAGTAAGGAAAGGTCAGCTCTCGGGAAATGATTCAAGATGAAGGGCGAATGGAAGCTTTTGGGGAGGAAGAAATGCGGAGAGAATGAAGGAGGCGAGCTATTTTCGTCCAAAAGGAAAACGGCTAAACATTTGAATAGGTATTTAGCCCCAACCCCTGAATAGGTAAACGGTGAGATGAGGGAATAAGGTTGTAATACCTATTCCGTGGAATCACCTAAACGGTGAACCAAACAAATGGTTTACTGTAGCACGCGGAATTAGGGGGGAATGGAATACCAATTCCATCCAACCAAACGTATTGTTAGTTTTATTGTTGCTTCACTGTATGGAGATGAAACATATGGGTCTCAGGTCTTTATCATTCAATTAAATAAAAAATGAATGATAGCACAAAAGTAAAATTATTAATTTGATGTGATAGAAATCATCTTTTAAGTGAAGAATGATTTTGTCATCTAATGCATTCGTCTCTACATTACTATGACACCAAGCCACTAGAAAACACTCCATTGTTGTAGCATTTTAAGTAACATATCCTTCTTTTGATCTCAATAAGTGGGCAATCATTATGGTATGCTTCAAAATTTGAAGTTACAAATCTTGGGTATATAAGATAGTATAAAATGTAGATAGAGGATATTTTAGGTTTCTATGAAAATTAAACAAGTGGAATGAATTGTTTATAGGTTTTAAGATTAGAGCTTTTAATATGAACTCGATAGCCATTTATGACGAGGTCTTATTAAATTTATAATTTTTTTTAAGGTAAACTACATCATTAGTCAATAAAGTATGGGTAAGTTTTCGTTTTAGTCACTTAACTAAAAAAAGTTACAATTTGGTCACTGAAGTATTCAGAACTTTTCATTTAAGTCATTGGATTGTTAAAATCGATGCTATATGGCTTTCTTTATTTGTATTGCCTACACTAATTGAAAGCTTTCTTTCCTCTTCTCTTTTACGGTTCATTTTTTTTTTATGAAACAGCTTTGAACGTCATGAATCTGCAAACCAAAATTTAAACAACTTTTTTCCTTGATTTCTGACACCGATCATCAGATCAACTTGGACCTAAGATATGTTCTTCTACTCGTCGATGGGTGTTGATCCACTGTACTAACCATTGAATTGTCGCTTGGAGCTTGCTGGCAAAAGTTTTTCTTTTTAAAAGAAAAACTTAGCAGCCTAATGACTTAAATGAAATCTTTCGAATGGTCCAACAACTAATGGTTTAATGACCAAAACGAAAACTTATCCCATAGCTCAGTGACTAATGGTGTGGTTTACCTATAGGTGTTCATGGGTTGGATCGAGTTCAGGCTAGGCTTAAGCATGATATTAACACACTTTATACTTGCCCAAGCTTGACTTGGCCTGATCATGGGCCTAAAATTTTGCCCAAGCCTACCCATATTTGGAATTAGTTAACCTAAGCCCATTTAGGCCCGCCCATATTATTATTAAAATATTTATTTTAATTTAATATTTAATAATTATATAATTTTTTATTTATTATAGTTTTATATGTAGTCATCTTAAATTTTTTTATGTTTACATTATAGAAGTATTATATATTACTATATATCTAGTTTTTATGTGTTACAAATTACATAATATATAAAAACAACATACTATAAAATATTACAAACTTGAAAAACGGATCAGGTCGAGCTTAGGCCTTGAATGTTAAGCCTGAGCTAGACCCATATTTTAAACTAGCCTAATTTTTTCTTAAATCCATTTTCGGGTCTAATATTTTTACCCACACTATCCCAAATTTCGAACAGATCTTTAACTTTAGACAAGTTTAAGTTTACTT
The DNA here is from genome assembly GCA_025698515.1 of Gossypium sturtianum. Taxonomy (NCBI): domain Eukaryota; kingdom Viridiplantae; phylum Streptophyta; class Magnoliopsida; order Malvales; family Malvaceae; genus Gossypium; species Gossypium sturtianum. The sequence continues at coordinate 117,962,846 of CM046943.1, read as the reverse complement.
CTTTTTTTCAACAATTTTGATTTATTTTTTAAAAATTTACAAATACTTTTAATTTTTGTAAATATCATCCTTTACAAATATATAAATGATTACAATTTAAAAATTTAAATATCTTTATTTTAATACTTCTATACCAAATTCTTTAAAAAAAATTCTAAGAAAACTAACCAAATTACAAGAAAAGATAAAATATGATGCTAGAAAGAAAGCATCTCGTGTGCTCAACCTCATCCAAACTAGTTCTGTTTTTATTGCATCATCATTGAATTTTAATTTTATCCGACTTTTGACTTTCACTCCATCAGAAACCAAAATAAAGGAGTGAGCTCAATAAAAGTATTATGAGGATGGGAACAGCATATAGAAACTTAATAGTGGAAGGCTATTTTGTTCAAAGTGAAAGACGGGCAAATAAAAATAATAAAGTCGAGAAAAAAGCCAAAATGAAATCCGATTTTGAAGTCCGTCGTTCTGTACATTTCCAAGAAGATCAAAAACAGAACAAGAGCCTGAAAACTCTTTAGTATTTCTCTACGGTTTCCCTCACCGTAACAACCCTGTGGCTGTTTTCTTTTCTTTAGTTTAGTTAGATTTTGTTGATGGGCCAATCAGTTTCGGCGGCGAAGATAAGGAGCCGTCGAGATTGGAACCATCGCCAACGGTCAAAACCGAAATCAACGGCTCTGATCTGTCCGATGCAAGCTGAGGAAACTGAAGAGCTTGAACGAAGTAACACAGATGGATCGTCGGATTTCATCTCGGATCTTCCTGACGAGTGTTTGGCTTGTATTTTTCAGTCTCTTAGCCCCGCTGACCGAAAACGATGCTCTCTAGTTTGCCGGCGGTGGCTTCTGATTGAAGGACAGAGCCGTCACCGATTATCTCTCAACGCACAATCAGATCTGCAACCTCTCATTCCTTCTATCTTCTCTCGCTTCGATGCTGTTACGAAACTGGCTCTGAAATGTGACCGTAGATCTGTTAGCATAGGCGACGAAGCGCTTGTTCTAATCTCCGAGCGTTGCCGGAATTTGACTCGCCTTAAGCTCCGAGCTTGCCGTGACTTGACCGATGCAGGAATGTTGGCATTCGCTAAAAACTGCAAGGGTCTAAAGAAGCTCTCCTGTGGTTCTTGCGCTTTCGGAGCCAAAGGCATGAACGCTGTGCTCGACAATTGTCCAGCACTCGAGGAACTCTCCGTGAAACGACTTCGTGGCATCACCGACGGCGCTGCAGCTGAGCCGATTGGGCCTGGGGTGGCTGCGGCGGCGTTGAAAACAATTTGCTTAAAAGAGCTTTATAATGGGCAGTGTTTTGGTCCGCTTATTATTGGTGCAAAGAATCTGAAATCTTTGAAACTTTTTAGATGCTCTGGCGATTGGGATAAGCTTTTCCCACTCATAGTGGAACGGGTCGCGGGTATGGTCGAGATCCATATGGAGCGGATCCAAGTCAGCGATGTCGGTCTTGCGGCTATCTCCAACTGTTCAAACCTAGAAATTCTTCACCTCGTTAAGACTCCCGAGTGTACAAACGCCGGACTCGGAGCTGTTGCAGAGAAATGCAACTTGTTAAGGAAGCTTCACATTGATGGATGGAAAGCAAATCGAATAGGTGACCAAGGATTAATTGCTGTTGCGAAATCTTGCCCCAATTTACAAGAATTAGTTCTTATTGGTGTTAATCCCACCAAACTGAGTTTGGAAATGTTAGCTTCTAATTGTCCAAATTTAGAACGGTTAGCCTTATGCGGTAGCGATACAGTTGGTGATGCAGAGATATCGTGTATTGCTTTGAAATGTATTGCTTTAAAGAAGCTTTGTATCAAGAATTGCCCTGTTTCGGATCATGGCATGGAAGCGCTTGCTAGTGGTTGCCCTAATTTGGTTAAAGTGAAAGTGAAGAAATGTAGAGGAGTTACTTCGGAAGGGGCAGATTGGTTAAGAGCAACTCGAGGATCACTTGTCGTTAATTTGGATATCAATTTGGATATGGGCGAGCATTTAGATGCAAGTGCCAGTGATGGTGGGGCACAAGATAATGGAATTGAATTTCCTCCAATGGTAGGCAGTCAAATTGGAGCTTCTAGTATTGCATCGAGCAGTACAGGTCGATCGACATCATTCAAGTTGTTAGGGCTTATGAGTGGGAGGAGTTTTGTGGCTTGCACATTAAGGAGGTTGGCAAGTAGTTCTCGGAGTTAACTCGGAATTGCAACAACAACAAAAAGAAAAAGAGTGAAAATAGAAAGCACTCTTGGTATTGAACTGTTTACATTATTTTTCTGTTGGTAGTTCTCCCTTGTTTGTGTATTTAATTCAATTCTGTGTGCTCATGATTGCCTTTTGAATTCAATCTTCATCTTCAACATTTTATAGTTCTCAATTTGATCTGTTGGTTTGTAGTTCCTTTATTTAGCAAGCTCTGTCTATGTCTTCATTCTTCTCAAACATATTTGTCCTATACTGGAATTTAAAGAACATCTTTCTGATTAATTTGTTGTATCTCTTTATTTGGTCCGTGTTACAAAATACTTGCATACCAACATGCATGTCCTCCAAATGCATACTTGTATCCTAAAATTCATCTTATTAGATAGGAGGAGGTTTGTTTCTCCTATTATATGCAATATATATATATATATATATATATCAATTGAGTTTTAAATATCTTAATTGTTTGTTGCTGAATGTTTTAAACATGATCAATAGAAGGGATCAGGTGTTGGAACTGAGAACCCAGTTAGACTTTTTGATTTGCAATATGCATATCCTTAATGCAAATCAAAGCCGGATTCAAACGCCAACGTCTTGATTCTTTGGAAAAATGATTCTTTAATTTTATTTTTGGTTTGATGTGAAAAGATCTGATGAATGCTACCGCTGTATGAAATTAGTAAGTTCTCTGATTTTTTTTCTATGTGAATTACTGTTAAAATTGCTTTGATGTTACATAAGCCAATTTTTATGATGGTTTATTATGATGCTTCTGGTTGATCATATTTTGCAATGACTTGTTGATCTGCAATATTAAGTGGTTAGGAATTGAGCAGTTTATCATCTTTAAATGGTTTAATTCATGCACCTCAGATACACTTGCACTTTCAGGAGAGAACAATTTTTTTTTATTTAGTTTCTATTACTGGGGACACAGTCACATGTCTCATGTCTCATGCTACCTCTAAATCTGATTGCATTTTGTCCCATCTATTGAAAAAATGGGCTAATTAGTTCCTATATCTTAGATCAAAGAGTGAATTTGTCTTTCTTGTTAAATGTTTTACCTATTTGTACTATTAAAAGCTGGCGTGGTTAACAAAATAATTAAAATGTCAAATAATGACATATGACATGTTTCGTGTACCTCATGTTGACAAATATAGACTAGATTTTAGAAGCAAAAATGAATAGAATTTTTAATAGAAGAATCATTTTACTTTTTGATCTAACATGTATGGATTAATTTGTTTTTTTTTAATAAAAAGATAAAATATAATTTGATTTTTAGGTTTAGTTTAGCATTATTTTTTAAAAGTGCTTTTGCGAAAAAGTATACTTTTGGGAAGAAAGTTAAAATTTTCAGTTTTTAAAAAAGTATTTTTGATTAATTTTTAGCTTGAGAAAAATACTTTTTCTCTGCTGAAGAATATTTTTATCACAAAAAGTATTTTTTTTTAGAAGTAATACTAAACTAGGGGGTTTTCATTATACATTTACTTAAGTTTCTGACAATGTATTGGCAAATTCAGGGTTGATCTTGTTAAGCTAAGCACGGAATTGTTGGTTTATGGTAATGCTTTTATTTTTGTCAGCTTGCCTACCGCTGAATAAATCCAAAATATAGGTAGTTTTTGTTGTTGTTTGAAATTGCATATTCCATCAATGCAGATTCAGGACAGTGAATGATTTTGAATTGGAGCCTTCCTACCCCTGCTTTCTGCCTTGGTGCTCAAAGTCTCATATTGTATTAATTATATTCCCGCCTAAGAAACTTCTCAGAAATTAATGACGTTGCTTTTGAAACCATCACATTCGTAAAATGAATCTGAGTGCTAATTTTTGTCACATCTTCACATTGTGATATATTTTAATGTTTATAATGATATGTAGACATATCACATAAACATTGCAATTTGAATGAATTGGAGATTGCTTCCACATCCACAATATATTTGTCAAGGTGTCTCAATCCATGACCTAATAAAGATGCTTGCTTATCCTGTTCTGTACCAACTAAGCATGTTTTTTTTTCTTAATTTGGGCCGATTACTCCATTTACTATTTAATAATCAAAATTATTTAATCTATGTTACATTCAAAATCTTTGGCAAGTGAATAGCAATTCAGTGGAGGGGAAAAAGAACTAGAATTTTGAAAGTAACAAATTTTATTTACTCTTTATAGGAAAATTAAATAATTTCATCTACAACTTTTTTTTATTTGAATAATATAAATATATAATATTAAAATAATGCAAATATGCTAACACATAATAGGTGTTGAGTTCCTTATGGTTGCTCAACAATTATCACAAAATTAGTTGTGTAATCATTTGTTGTTGAACATCGTTATGAACTTAACATATGTGGTTATCAAGATCATGTTATTTTAAATTATTCGATCCAACTTGACACTTAACTTTTTAGGACTGTACTGTTATTATTGACGGATTTGATTTGATATATTAGAAACTCAACACCATTAGGCCTTTTTGCGATACATCAAACTCGACATCTATGATTGTTAAGGTCATGCTATCTTAAGTTGTTCAATCCCCTTCCCTTCTTATAAATTCTGCAAAACCAATAACCATTATTCATTCCAAAATTCTTTCAAAATCCTCTTTAACGTCTACATACCCTAAACCATCCGAATTACTTTCAAAATTTGCTACAAGTCATTTTATCATGTAAGTGTTTTTTCTCCATAATTCATGAATTAGTGTTAAGGAAGTTTTCATAAGTGATTTTGGCAAATATTAAATTATTATTGCACTTACCAATTATTGATAGTAAATTTTTAAGTGTTTTCTAGCCAATGTTATGCTATTGTTGTTGTTACTAATTGTTGAATATGTTATACATATGCTATAAGTTATGTGATTGTTTTTGCTTGCTATTGTAGTAAATTACTGTTAATTTTATTGGATTATTTGTTATCAAGAATTGTTGAAGTTGTTAGCCTTATTTGTAATGTTCAAAATTTAATATTTGACAACCTCAAAGAAAAAGATGGTAGATTAACTCATGGCCCAAATTCATTTGAAGGGATTTATTATTTTCACTGAGGAAAGAGTTGTATTTCAATATGAAGCTTGACATTTAGGAATGATGTTACCTTAGAGTACATGAAATGGAGGATTCTTAGGAAAATTCAAGCAAGAGGTACTAAGTGGATATCCAATATGAAATATAAATTCATGAGGTCTAGTAGAATGAGTGTAAGTGTTATGACACCATAAAAGTGATGATGTTGCCATGGAGCTATTAGTGGAGTTCTAATATGTTTTTGATACTAGTTATGGCATTTTGAATTATGCAAACTCATTGACTATCCTGGTGCCGACATATTATTTGAAGATTCTATCAATGTCAGATACTACCGGTATCTTTCCCGAGTACTATACCCAAGAGTCTATGATGCCATATATCTGTGAGTTGCATGAACAAACGATGGTTGTTTCATTGTTGGGAGGATTTGAATTGGTCAAAGCAAATTATCTACATCTTCTGGTAGGTGACAATCTCGAATAATTTGAGTAAAAAATGATGCACATCTATCTTTGTTTAAGGCATTCCTGAAACCAAAGCATCATGATGACGATGTTGGTGAGCTCACTTGTAATAGCCCGACTTTCAGTGGTGTTGGAAAAAGTGATTTCAGAACCTTATTTCCGTAAACCAGGTCTGTAAATATTAAATATGAATATTTACGGAGTTAGTATATTAGTATATTAAAGTTTGGTTTGGTAATTTTGTTAAATTCATTGTTAATTTAGGTGCAATGACTAAATTGTAAAAGTTCAATCGTTATAGGTTTTTAATTGACTAAAGGCTTAAAGACTTAAATTACAATTAGCCAAAGGTCCAAAATGATAATTAAACCATTTTTCATTATGAATTGGTGGATGGTGATGAGAGATTCCATTACTTTTAATTAGTGGTTGATTAAGTTAGTTAAAACATAATTAGCTTAATTAAATTAAGTTAATTAACTTTTAAACATGGTATAAAAGAAAAATAAGTGGAGTTTTTTCATCACTTCCATCTTCCTTACCGTTTGTAGTAGAAAAACCTAAAGAAAAACCATTTTTGAAGCTTAAGCTATTCGATCCCTAATTGACAAGAATCGGATCAAACCAGAGATAATTGAGGAAAAGCTAAAATTGTCAATTAGTCCTTGAAGATTCAACTTGTTTGGTGTTTTGACCAGGTATGGAACTTACTATTCTATTTTAATTATGTATGAATTATACTTGAATTAATATTTATATATAATTGTTAGAATTGAGTAGAATTAGAGAATTGGCACAAATGTCTTGTATTGGACTGAATTGTAAATTCATGTAAATATTGGTTGTATGAAAATAATACAAGGTGTTAATATGATCATTGATTGGTTATATGCCTCGTAAATGAAAAATGAAATATGTACATTGTAACACCCCTAACCCGTAACCGTCGCCGGTCTAGGGTTAAGAAGCATTACCGATCAATCCAGAACATTTACTAACATTTTACAACACAAAGTCTAACATCATCCAAACATTACAAAATATATACATATAGTCCCTTAATGAGGTCTACGAGACCTTAAACACGTGTTAGAAAGGGGTCGGGACTAAACCAAACACGTACAAAATTTTCTGAAAACCAAACATTTTTCCAAGCTACAGAGGTCACACGCCCGTGTGGGTAGGCCGTGTGCCATACACGGCCTCAGACACGCCCATGTGTCCAAGCCGTGGCAAAATAGGGCATACATACTGACTTGTCCACACGGCCTGAGACACGCCCGTGTACCTCACCCGTGGTCGACACTGACTTGCACCACACGTCCAGTCACACGCCCGTGTGTCTAGCCCGTGGTCGAGTCTGACTTGTTTTGAATTACAACCACGAAGGACACGGTCGAGCCACACGTCCGTGTGCTCAACCGTGTGGGCAATTATAGGCCATTTGCAAGGCCAAATTGCCACCCACACTTAGGGTCTCACCTACAAGCATCAAACCATAAACATTTGTACCTCAAATGGTAACCAAAACATACCAATACATGCACCAAATAATCACCAACCATACCATTTACTTCATGCACAAATTCAACTCAATTAAGTCCATCTAAAATATCAATTTCACATCCCAAAACTTATAGTCTATTCAACATTCATTCCTTACCAAGTCTATCATAAAACATACCATTTCAGTCTTGCTAATTTATGCAATAATGATCACTCACATAGAGTATACACATACACTTATAAATCATTCTTTTCACATGTTTAAAACATATACCAACCATTAAACTACCAAGCCAAATCACATGGCAAGGCTTATACACTTCAAAACATGCCATAAAAACTAGCCTATACATGCCATATAACAAATATATACAACTTCCAAAAGTACCAAAATAGATAGCCGATAGTGTGATTGAGTCGCTGACGATCCCGGATCCGAGCTAGATTTAAATATATTGTAAAACAGAGAAAACTTCACACAATAAGCTTTTAAAGCTTAGTAAGTTCGTAATATAATACATTCAACTTTATGTTTCAAAAGCAATATACAAAATAAACCATTACATAGATTATATTACAAGAATACATAATCTCAACCTTAGCCATATGCTTACACAATTAACTATTTGTCCATAAATGATATCTACAACCACATAGGTTTTGAACATACCTTTGTCAACACTTAGTTAACATCCATTCTTGCTACTAAATGTTCGATATCACCTTTCGATAAATCTTTTTTATTCCTTCGATTCAATCGCACACTTAGTGCCTATCTCATAGCCGAAGCTTAGATATCATCGCACACTTAGTGCCTTAACAATAAACTGAATTTATCTACGTATCGCACACACAGTGCCAATCAATAAAGCCGAGGCTTTCATTACTTCGCACACACAGTGCTATTCACCTCTGTTTCGATTCTAATTACGCACACTTAGTGCCACATTTCTCAATTCCACACATAGCAATTCTAACTCAATATTCATATATTCATTCATTTCATAACACTTAGACATAAATTTAACAACTCGTATTATATCCGAACTTACCTCGGACGTCGAAGTAACAAAATGAGTCAATTAATCGAGTACTTTATCTTTGCCTCGATCTCGATCCAAATCCCTCTTTTCTTGATCTATACATATTCAAATTTAGCTCATTCAGCCACTAATTTATTCAATTAAGTCCAAACACACATATTTAGGGCATTTTACAAAATAGCCCTCACATTTTCACATTTCGACACTTAAGTCCCTATTTCATAAAATCACAAAATACACATATTTTTAATATTAACATGCTTGGCCGAATATTCCTTATGTCCATACAAACCCACATATTTCATTTATTTCACATTTTAGTCCTCCAATTTCTCACTTTCACAATTTAGCTCAAATTGCTCAAATTCACCAAAAATTCAAAGACAAAATATGTTAATCTATCACATATATTTCATATTTCATCATCAACCATCATAAAGCTCAAGCATTCATCAATGGAACATTTCAAAATCATCATCAAATTCCAAAATTAAGACATGGTCTTGATAAAACACAAAGCAACGATCACAAAAACGTAAAAATTATCAAAAACCAAACAACAATCACATACCAATTGAAGCTTCAAAGGACCGAACCCTAAATAGCCATGGTTGTCTTCTTTCTTCTTCAATTTTGGTAAACAAAGATGAACACTTCCACTAGCCTTTGTTTTATTTTAATTATATTAACATTAACACATACTTTACCATTTTACCCATGGCTATTTAACATATAATCTATTTAATGGTTGTCCACAAAAGTCCATTAACCATGTCAATGGTCCATTTACAACATAAGGACCTCACTTTTAGAAAGACACATCAATCAGGCACTTAATCAAATAGAAGGCTACTTTTACATTTTATGCGATTTGGTCCTTTTCTCAAATTAAGCACACAAACAACAAAATTAATTCACGAAACTTTCACACATACTTAATCACATACTGCAGACACGGAAAATAATATTAAAATATTTTTCTGACTCAGACTTGTGGTCCCAAAACCACTATTTCGACTAAAGTCTAAATCAGGCTGTTACATACATGATTTAATATTGACATTTATACGGAAGTAATGCCCAAGTAAACTTAGTAAAAGATTAGGATACATATGACATGCCATTAGGGTTATACACGTATTTGATTAGGGATTTACATGTTATTACGAGATCTAGCATTTGTTGCAAATACCCAAGTTAAATGTATCATAGGTTTAGCCCGGATGGGTAACCTTGATATAATGTCAGCTTGTGTGAGCAATACATTCTCATGTATTCAAGTTCTTTTTACTATAGTTCCATCGGGCGATGATCAATTGACTAGAAATGGAATTTAAATCATGAAATGATATTGATGATACTTGACATATAGGTTGTTATATGATTCTATTTTTAATGTTTTTAATGTTAACAATACTTAAGATATACGTATTAATGTGCCAAGGAAAGTTAAATTGGTTTCTAAATAGAATAATTAATTATGTCATATGACCAAGGTATGCTTTAGTTTTGATTTGAAGTTACTAAGCATTTTACATGGTTACCTCATTTGTTTTCCCTTTTTCCTTGTAGATAGTCACCTTACGGAACACATCAAGTTGGATTGTCTCGAAACTCACACTATCTCCAATTTAGTAGCTATTTGATCATTTTGAGTCAAGGGTTGTAGCATGTATATAAGGTGTCTTGTGGTGCATGTAACAACCCATTTTTCAGTGAAGTCAGAACAGTGGTTTTGGGACCACAAATCTGATCCGAAAATAAAGTTTATTTTTATTTTATTATATGGTCCGTATTATGATAGACGTGTCGTGTGAAAATTTTGATACGAAAATTTTATCGATTAAGTGTTTAATTACGAGAAGGACTAAATCGCATAAAATGTGAAAGTTGAATTCTAGTAGCTATAAGGATTAAATAGCTATGGAATTCAAAACTAGAGGTCCTTATATGGTAATTATACCATTAAAGAAAAGTATGTAGATTTTTTTGATGACTCACCCATGGAAAAATTAGAAAAGAGTAGGGACTAAATTAAAAATTGAAATAATTAATTAATTAAAAAGATAATAAAAGATATCATCTTATTATTTTGTCATCTTCAACCCCAAAATTATATGGAAACCCTAGGAGAGAGAGAAGAAACTTTCAAGGCTTAATTGGGTAAGTTTCCTTGTCCCGTTTTTAGTAATTTTGATATTTTTGAAACCGGGATAATCTAATCTATCTATTTGGGGGATTAATTTGAAAAGATATCAATGTATGAAATTTGGGTCATGGATGAATATGCTGAAAATTTGAAATTTATGGTAGAAAATGAAAGGTTGTTGATAGATAAACAACTTTTACAAAGTGATATTTGATGAAAACACGATTTAGGGACTAAAATGTAAAGTTGTGAAATTTGATGAAAAAATATAAATTTTTATGAATACATGTGCTGTAAATTTTGTAATGGAATTTTGGATAGGCTTGGAATAGAGAGTAAATTGCACAAGTGTCATTTTTCGAGCCTAGGGACGAAATTAGAATTTATGGAAAAGTTAGGGGCAAAATGGTAATTTTTCCTAGGACGTAAATTGAGTCCAAATGAATACGAAATATGAGAAAAGGATGATTAAAGCTATTTATATAGATCCGGACAACACAAATTCAAGGTTAGATCGAGGAAAAGAAAAGGTTTCGGATTAGTAGATTACTTATGCGAACAAGTGGTGAGGTAAGTTCGTGTAACTTAATCGAGCATGTAATTATGTAAATTGAATGTTGTGTTCATATGTAATGTGACTTATATTGATATGCATTGCTTGAATGCTATAATGGAAAATTTAATACATGCTTGAAATGATGAAAAAAAAAGGGTTAAGTCTTGATTGAATATTGAATTCCGATGAATGTATGCGCTTTCCCAAAATGAATAAGGTCCTGCATTTGTTGTGGACGGGATTTAGCTCAGACGAGTAATCATATTGACCTTTTTATAGAAAGGATTTAGCCCGGACGGGTAATCCTGACATAATACCTCTCGAGTATATCTTACGATTAGGGTTTAGACTGGACTGGTAATCCTAATTGAGCTCTTTTGAGCATACGTTATATAAAGGATTTACCCTGGACTGGTAATCCTGTTATACGATATGTGGCTCGAGAGTGTGTTTCTTGATTAAGTGCCCTAATGGGTACCCTCATATAAGAATTGACGGATTATTGAATCGTACACCCCGAGTGTACTACTTGAGTATCCATCGGAATTTCAATAATTCAACGGACATAAAACCCTTGACATGGCATGAGAATTATGAGATGAAATGATAACGTCTTGAGAGAGTATTGCATGATGAGCTCATCTATCCCTTCTTGATGTATATGTAAACCTTGTGACTAACATGTTTGATTGGATGCATGTGTTTAGGCAATTTTGCCAAATGGATGGAAAACATGTTGTATGCTTAGATTTAATAAACGGGATTGGTAAGTTTAGTTTCTGTTATACGAACTTACTAAGCATGTAATGCTTACTCTGTTTTATCTCCCCTGCTTTATAGTGCTCGGAAGCTCGCGGAGGTTGGAGATCATTGGAGCATCATCACACTATCAACCAGCTTATTTTGGGTATACTTAGTAAAATCATTTTGGTATGATGGCATGTATAGGACAACTTGACCATTAGTGGCTTGATAATGATGCTTGTAATCTAGCCATTGGAATGGCTAGTAATGGTTATTTTGATATACTTGTAATGTTATGCTATGGTAGCTAAATATATGTTAAGTAGTTGATCAAATTATGTCTAATATATGGAATGAACCAAGGTAAGAATGTATGCATGTAACAGTATGCCATGATGAATGATGGAATTTGTTTAATTTGAATGCTTAGAATGGTTGGTATTGGATGTATGTTTCAAGTGCAGGTCATGAGTGTGATTTTTGGTGAGAAATGAAGCTAGAAATGGCTTTATTTTGTCCACACGGGCAGACACACGAGCGTGTAGTTAGGCCGTGTGTCCCCTGCACCTTAATTTTGAGAAACAGAATGCTCAGAATTGAGCACACGGGCAAAGACACGGGCGTGTGTCTTGGCCGCGTGAAACCTGCACCTAACTTCGAATTGAATTAATTAACCACACGGCCTAGCACACGGACGTTTGGCATGGCCGTGTTGTAACACCCCTTACCCGTATTCATCGCCGAAATAGGGTACGAGGCATTACCGGACTTACATCGCAAGTAAACATACACATCGAGTTATAAATTTGCGTCCAAATTAAAACCATTTATAATCAATCATAAAGTCCCTAATGCAAGCCTACGAGGCCCAAAACATGCTTTAGTAGTGGTTCGGGACTAAACCGAGCACTTAGGAAATTTTACAAAACTTAGAAAATTTTTGCTAGAAACAGGGGTCACACGCCTGTGTGGTTTTGGGACACGCCCGTGTGGGCAGGCCGTGTGGTCACACACACCCGTGTCCCTAACCCGTGTAACTCTCTGTTTGTAACTCATGAACAAATTGAAGTCACACGGCCAAGTCACACGCCCATGTGCTAGGTCGTGTGGTCGATTTAATTTTCATGATTTTTCATAAAATAGGTGCAGACTTCACACGCCCGAGACATACGCCCGTGCCTGAGGCCGTGTCTCTCACACGGTCGAGACACACGCCCGTGTCTCTGCCCGTGTGCTCAGTTATGAGTATTCTGTTTCTGAAAATTAAGGTGTAGGGGACACACGGCCAAAACACATGCCCGTGGGACAAGCCATGTGTCACACACGGCCTAGACACACGCTCGTGTGTCTACCCGTATGGACAAAATAAAGGCTATTTATCAAGCCATTTGCCACCCTCATTTGCACACACTTGTACACAACTTCAAGGGCATAATTCATAGCACAAACAAGCAACCAATACCATCATAACTAAGGCCTAAACATGTCATTTACAAGTCAACATTTATCATGCTTGAAAACATCATACTTTACCAGACTCGAGCATACCACAAGCACATCCACAAACATTCAACATGATTACTTTCAATATGTATAGTCTAGCCCAATTTCACTAGCTTACCAACAAGCCAATTCTCCCCATTGAACACCTAAATTTTTTAGCCACAATCATTCATCTACCAAGAAAATAAAAGGAATATCACAAATAACATTAGCCCATGCATAACTCACATCCAAATTAACCAAGATAGCCCATCTTTCAAGGCCTTATACAAAATATAACATTTATCAATTATAAGCCAACACTTTTGGCCAAATCATAATGACACATATACCCAAAATGACCAAGTCCCTATACATTCCATAACTCAAAATATTAACATTTCAATGGTACCCAAAATAATGGTTGATAGTGTGAATGGATCTCCGACGATCTCCAATCCCGAGCTAGCTTGGTGACACTATAAGATAAGGGAAAGAAAGGGAAGTAAGCTATATAGCTTAGTAAGTTCATATGCAAATAATAAACAACATTAATTATACATTTGTCAAATGAATAACATAACATATATCATAAATGCCATTAAAACTTCATGAGCATAACTTACTCAATCACAATCTTACCAATAGTTCATCATATACCGAATCTATTTCATTTGAGTTTTTCGTACATACCTGTACCAACTCGTAACATAATCACATACTTTCTCATCTTTGACATACTCGTTGAACCACTTGGAATACTATTAGATACACGGGAAGATTTGCACATAAGTGCCACATATGTAGCCAATGCTACCAAAAATCTTATAATACATATAGGCTCGCTCTTGAGCTATCCTCGAGCCTGCTCACACAAGCTGTCAGTCAAGACGTAGCTACTCGGTGCTACTCACACAAGCTGTCATGTATCCGCAACATATGCCGGTATACTCAGCCACCGGTAGGACGTACGAGACTAGCACCCGGGACACATAAATCACATAGTCACATGGGTTCCTAATGACATGTCACTTGTATCCTAATCTATTCCTAAGGTTCAATCGGGATTTCTCTCTTGCCGGAACTTTGTCGAATATGCTCGTAGAATCAATCATACAGTTCATGTAATATCAAAACATTAAAATACAAATATAACATTGCATTATTAACATACGAACTTACCTCGGTACAAAAATAGTGAAAATGGACCTAATCGTCAAACACTTTATTTTTCCCTCGATCTAGGTCCGAACCTCGTTTTTCTTGATCTATAATAGCAAATTTAACTCTTTTAATACTCACATTATTCAATTCAGCCCAAAAATCACATTATGGAAAAATTACCTTTTTGCTCCTAACTTTTCAACATTTTACACTTTAGTCCCTAGGCTCGTAAAATGAAATATATTCAATTTCTTCAAAACCCAAGCCTAGCCAAACCATTTTCATACTCATAACAGCCCACATTTTTCATTAAATCACACTTCTACTACTCATTTTACAACTTTTACAAATAGGTCATGTTTAGGCATTTTCATCAAAAATCACTTAGGCTCCGTTTGTTTGATTGAAAATTACTTCCGGAAAATGATTTCTGGAAAATGATTTACTTTTCTGGAAATGCTAATATTTTCTGCTGTTTGGTTGAATTTGTGTAAAATATTTTCTATTGTTTGGTAAATTCCCTTAAAATATTTCAAAAAAGCTATTTTAAACAAAACAAACATACATTTGAATTTTTCTTGTCTTTTAATTGTTTAGCTAAATTCACTTTCTTGAAAATATTTCAAAAAAACTATTTTAAATGAAACAAACATATATTTGACTTTTTATTTTCATTTAATTATTTAGCTAAATTCACAAAACAAAATGTGTAAACCAAACTATAACATTATGACTGAATTCACAATTTTTTTACATGTACATATACATACATAAATATAACCATGTTACATAAGGCACTTGCACAAGGAAAAGGGAAAAAAAATTACAAAAATCCATTAATACACAAGTTGTGTCCACAAGCAAAGGAGCATTCCCATATTAGCATTATCATCTTACTATAAGTGACCAATGAAAGATGGCATATTTCAAATCCAAACTTCAATGGCCTTAGTATCTCCAATGCTTCTTTGGTGATGGCTCTGCTTTTTCTTCATTTTAAAAACACACAGTAAAATATTCCATATCAGTGATTGAAATAGATCGATTTGACCATGTCAAGCTTTCTGCACAGAGAAAAATGAAGTCTTTTATTTCTTTATTGACAGCCCTCTCAAAGGCAGTAGCCTATCTGCATCTTTGACATCATATTTAGCTCCAGCTTTCAACAGCTGTTCAATTTTTGGTTTGTCGCCTTCCGAGGCAGCCAACATCAACAAAATGTCTACTGGGTGTACGTTTTGGTTCAAAAGAGCTTCTATCTTATTGTAGGAACCTTCGACATCAAGCATCCCCATGTAGTTGAAGTACTGCAAAACAAATTAGCTCAATCAATGGAAGAAACAAAGAAAGCTTTAGTATACATACGTGTATCAAATAGTTCCTTAAAAAGAGTATATATGTTCAAACAAACACATACTCAGGCATGAATCTAGGGTACGATACTTCAACATATTCACAAGAGATTCATCTATTAACATCCACACATTTCCATTCTCTGGTGATGACATAATTATTAACAACCATTCAATAAGTTGATTAATTTTCAATCCTCTTTATATGTTTGTCATAATGATATATCATCATGAAATCATCTCAAAGAATTTAGAAAGAAAAATGTTTTCTACCCTTCAATCTAGCATCCTCTATCTAAGCTTTAAGAGCTTTGGTGAATAATTAGGTTCCTTTTCCAGGCAGGGAAAATGCTTGAATTCCCTAGCTCTTTTTCTTCATTACCAAACAACCAATAAGTAAAAACAAGAAAAAATAGCATTAAAAAGCTAAAAACACTTATTAAGAAAAAAATCTCAGACTTTCTATAACCTGAACAAATTGAACAATAACAAGTTGTTCAACAAAGAAAAGCAAAGCTGCAAAAGTATAAAGCTTAAAGAACAATTTGCTCAACATTATCTCTATCAAAATCATCTTCACTCGGGCCGCCATAAATGCCAAAGACCTTCAAAGATCAACTCCGTTCTTACCAAACTTGAACTAGCATTGAGTTCTTGAACCATTAGAGGGTCCAATTCTTAAAGGCCTTGATACCTATTGCTAGAGCTAAAGGAAGACCTACATGCTCTCATACTTTGGGTTATGGATAGCAGCGTGTCAATGGGCATTTGACAAGAATCTGCAAGACTAAAACTAAGGATGCTCTGCTCGTTCCTTTCTGCTCCTCAATTATATAAGAACTATAGGAAATGTTGATTTCTGGGTAGGGATTACACCACTCAAGCCTAACCATAATATTTACCCAAATCAACTACAGTAAAACGAGAACAACGAGAAAAAGAATTAAAAGATTAAAACAAAAACAAGAACGAAGATCAACTCAAAAGAAGTGCATATCAATGGGGGTGATAATAGGGGCAATCTGCAAATTCCTACTGCACTAGTTGTACTGCTTAAATAGGAAAAATAATTCTTGGATCAATCACGCAAATTTGCTAAGAGATTGAAAAAAGAAAGAAAGATAGATAGATAACAAAGATCAAAATCATCGAAGAGATAAAAATGGGTAGACTAGAGAGAATATAAAGGAGGGTACCTGGCAATGGCACTGATTTGCAACCCAAAAGGAAGGGGAAGGAGAAGGGGAAGAGGAAAGGGGAGAAGATTTAGCAGAGTGTTGGGATGTGAAAGGAAAATCGATTGGAAAATGTCTTACTAAAAAAAAAGTGTAAGACATTTTCCAGAAGAAGGCATCATTTTCCGTGTTTTGGAAAAGCTTTTACGATGGGAATTTATTTTCCACCAAATAAACGGTGGAAAAGGTTGAAAATATTTTCCTGAAAAGCTTTTACAAGCAAACAAACGGAGCCTTAGTAAAAGTTGTTTATCTAACATCAAACATACATTTTCTACCATTAAACAACAAAATACACAAATATCTAACATGGATAAAATTTTAGACTTTGACATCTTTGCAAATTAGTCCTTGAAATAGCTAGATTAGGTTGCAAGAATCTCAAAAACATAAAAATCATTAAAAACGGGACTAGAACTGACTTACAATCGAGCTTGGAAGATGAACAAGCCCTAGCTATGTCTTCTCATGAATTTCAGCCATGGGGACTAATTTGAAGAAGATGACATCTTTTATTTGTTTTATTTTGTCTTTATTTACCAAATGACCAAAATGCCCTTTCTTTAAAACATCCAAATTTCACCTAATTCATGTCTATTTTTGTCCACCAACTTAACCAATGGTCTAATTACCATCTAAGGACCTCTAATTTGAAATTTTATAGCAATTAGACACCTCTAGCTTCTAGAACACACATTTTGCACCTTTTTCAATTTAGTCCTTTTAACTAAAATGAGTGCCCAAACATCAAAATTTTCGAACAAAATTTTCACGAAATCATTCCATAAAACTGTAGACCATAAAAATATAATAAAAATAAATTTTACTGCGTCGGATTCGTGGTCCCGAAACCACTGTTCTGATTAGACCCAAAATTGGGCTGCTACAACTCTCCCCCCTTTAGGGATTTTCGTCCCCGAAAATCTTACCGGAAAAGAGGTTTGGGTACTATTTTCTCATAGCTTCCTCGGGTTCCCACGTAGCGTCTTCAACCCCATGTCATTGCCATAAAAATTTCACTCGAGCTATACTTTTATTTCTAAACTGTTTGACTTCCCGAGTCAGAATCTTGATCGGTTCTTCACCATAAGTCTTATCGGGTCGAATCTCAACCTCTTTCGGAGAAATCATATGAGAAGGGTCTGATCGATAACATCGCAACATCGACACATGAAATACATTGTGAATCCTTTCCAACTCTGTCGGCAAAGCTAACAGATATGCCACTGGCCCTATTCTTTCAATAACCTCATACGGCCCAATGAAACGCGGACTCAACTTGCCTTTGCGACCAAATCTCAGAATTTTATTCCACGGGGATACTTTCAGAAATACTTTATCACCAACTTGAAACTCATTCTCTTTTCTTTTCAAATTCACGTAGGATTTCTGTCGATTCGAAGCTGCTTTCAAACAATCACGAATTACTTTCACTTTTTCTTCGATTTCTCTAACCAAATTGACCCTGTGAATCTGTCTCTCACTGAGCTCGATCCAGTACAACGGAGTTCGACACTTGCAGCCATACAATGCCTCATACGATGCCATCTTAATACTCGACTGAAAACTGTTGTTATAAGCAAATTCGAATAAAGGTATATATTTCTCCTAACTACCTTCAAATTCTAAAACACAACATCGGAGCATATCTTGGAGAATCTGTATTACTCTTTTGGATTGACCGTTGGTTTGCGGATGAAAAGCGGTACTAAATTTCAACTTCATACCCAAAGCTTCTTGCAACTTTTTCCAAAATCTCGACGTAAACCTCGGATCTCTATTCAAAATAATAGAAATAGGCACTCCGTGTAATCTAACAATCTCAGCAATGTACAAATTAGCGAGCTTATCAAGTGAATAGTCGGTACGTACTGGAATAAAATGAGCCGATTTTATCAATTTATCAACAACGACCCAAACGACATCTTTTTTTCTGAGTCAGAGGCAATCCAATTACGAAATTCATCTTCATTCTGTCCCATTTCCATTCGGGTACCATCCCTGGCTGAAGTAAACTCGAAGGTACTTGGTGTTTGGCTTTTACTTGTTGACAAATCAAACATCTCGAAACAAATTCTGAAATATCTCGTTTCATACCCGACCACCAATACAATTTCTTCAAATCATTATACATCTTCGTACTGCCCGAATGAACAGATAAACAACCATTATGTGCCTCTTGAAGAATTTTTTGAATAATCTCATCATTTTTCAGTACACATACTCTATCTCAGAACATTAAGCAATCATCGGTCCCAATTTGATAGTCTGAATCACTAGTCGATTCGAACTAAACTCTTTTAGCTTGAAGCTCCTTTTCACTTCTCTAAGCTTCACGAATTTGCTGAAGAAACACTGGTCTAGCTCTCAACTCAACTAGAATTGAACCATTCTCAGATAAATTCAACCTCGTATTCATAGCTCTCAAGGCAAACAAGGAATTTCTGCTCAAAGCATCTGTGGCTACATTCGCCTTTCCGGGATGGTAGCAATTACCAACTCATAATCTTTTAGTAGCTCAAGCCATCTCCGTTGTCTCAAATTCAAATCCTTCTGAGTCATCAAGTACTTTAAACTTTTATGATCCGAAAAGACATGACATTTCTCACCATACAAATGATATCTCCAAATCTTTAAAGCAAACACTATGGCAGCCAATTCTAGATCGTGCATCGGATAATTCTTCTCATGCGGTTTCAACTGTCTCGAGGCATAGGCTATCACTTTTCCCTCTTGCATCAATACACATCCTAATCCATTTAGTGATGCATCACTATAAATCACAAACACATTTCCCGGTCCAGGTTGCACTAAAACTAGCGCCTTAGTCAATAATGCTTTCAACTTCTCAAAATTTTGCTGACATTTTTCGGACCATTCAAACTTAACATCTTTTTGCAACAGCTTAGTCATAGGAGTAGCGATCATCGAAAAACCCTTAACAAAATGTCGGTAGCAACCGGCTAACCCCAAAAAGCTTCTAACCTTTGATACATTTCTAGGCGGTTTCCAATCAACAATTGCCAAAATCTTACTCGGATCAACCCGAATACCATCTCGAGAAACAATATGTCCCAAAAATCTGACTTCTCGAAGCCAAAACTCACTTTTACTGAATTTAGCAAATAATTTCTTATCTCTCAAAGTCTGCAATACAGTTCTTAAGTGCTCGGCATGCTCAGTCTCATCTCGAGAATAAATCAAAATATCATCAATAAACACAACCACGAATTTGTCTAAATATGGTCGGAAGATTTGATTTATCAAGTCCATAAAAACAGCAGGAGCATTAGTTAGTCCGAAAGGCATGAAAAAAAATTCATAATGCCCGTACCTTTTTCTGAACGCGATTTTTGGCACATCCGACTCTTTAACTCTCAACTGGTAGTAGCCTGACCTCAAATTAATCTTCGAGAACACGGTTGCCCCTTTCAACTGCTCAAACAAGTCATCAATTCTTGGCAAAGGATACTTGTTCTTTATCGTTGCTTTGTTGAGCTGTCGATAATCGATACAAAGTCTCATAGATCCGTCTTTCTTCTTTACAAATAATACTGGTGCACCCCAAGGAGAAAAAATCATTCTTACAAAACCTTTATCTATCAACTCTTGTAACTGAGCTTTTAATTCTTTCAATTCGGTCGGAGCCATTCTATACAGAGTAATCGATATCGGTGAAGTCCCTGGTACTAAATCAATACCAAACTCAACGTCTCTAATCGGTGGCAACCCAGGCAACTCTTCTGGAAAAACATCCGGATATTCACAAACTACCGGCACTGATTCAATTTTCAATTCAGACGATTTTGTATTCAAAACATAAGTTAGATAAGCTTCAAAACCTTTTCTTACATATCTCTGGGCAGACATCGAAGAGATCACAACAGGTAACTCACCTGACTCATCTGAATCAATCCGAAGAATTTCACCATTTTCACATTTTAATTCAATAAATTTCCGTCTATAATTCACTATTGCATCATGCAGTGTCAACCAATCCATACCCAAAATAACGTCAAACTCATCAAATGGCAACAACATTAAATCAGTCGAAAAACAGTGACCTCGAATCATCAAGGGACAATTCTTGCAAACTCTATCAACTAATACATGTTTGCCTAAGGGGTTTGACACTTTAATCACAAACTCAATAAACTCAAAAGGCAAGCTCTTACTAGCTACCAATTTCATGCAAACATAAGAATAAGTTGATCCATGATCAATCAGTGCAACTACATTAGTATTATAGAGAGAAAAAGTACCAGTGATAACATCGGGAGATGTCACTTCTTCGCGAGCACGGATAGCATAGGCTCTAGCAGGTGCTTTAGCCTCGGATCTTACAGTTTAATCTTTAGTTACACCTTTACTACAGGTCGCATTCCCCGTATTCCTCGGGGGTCTCCCTCTAGTGGCAATGTTGCCCGATCTTGCATTCTAAATCTTGTCATTCTCAGCCATCTCAGGGCAGTCTCGAATAAAGTGGTCTTGAGAGCCAAACTTAAAACATGCCCGGTCATTCATTCTACATTCACTGGGATGTCGTCTGCCACAGTGCTGACATTCAAGCCTACCAGACCTAGCGTTACCAATGCTCGCTAATGATCTAGTTTGGGCTTTAGAACCCGAGTATTGCTTCCCACGATCTCTATTGGAATACCCAGCTGAAGCACTCGAACGAGCATACAAATCTCTCGATTTCTTAGACTGAGATTGTAACAGCCCGATTTAGGGGCTAGTCAGAATAGTGATCTCGAGATCACTAATCCGAGGTTAGAGAAATTATTTTGATATTATTTTATGTGTTATTATATGTTTATAAAGAGGCATGAGAATTTTGGTGTTTTAATTTTAGTGATTGAGGGTTTAATTGCGAAAAAGACTAAATCGCATAAAGTGCGCAAGTTCTATTGCATTTGCTAGAGGTTCCAAATAGCTATAGAATATTAATTGGAGGTCCCAAATGTGCAATTAGGCCATTGAATTAGTGTTGGCCGGCCATAGAAAGCTAGGGGGACAAAGGCGTTAAATGTTGGTAAAAATTTTGGTGATGTTAGGTGATTATAATGAATAAAATAAGATGAATAAAGATGTTATCATCTTTTCACTATTCCTCCACCTTCATCCATAAAAAATTGATAGCAAACATGGGTTGGAGAACTCAAAAATTCAGCAAACATTTCTCCTCACAAGTAAGTGATTTTGGTGACCTTTCTTGATAAAAATTGTATTTTTGGAGTCCCCAAAGCTTAAGCTAGCTAATGAGGGGACTAGTTTGCAATATGGTTGAGAGTCTAGGGACTTACCATGATAGATTTTATGTTGTTTGATGAGTTTTTATGGAAGAAAATGAATGATAGGAAGATGAAAAACAACTTTTGTGAAAGGTGTTGTCATGAAAACACCTATTTGGGACTAAAATGCAAAAGTTGTAATTTGTTCATTAAGGCATAAAATAGTTGGATTTGTGAATAGTCGTAAGAGGATTAGATGTTCAGATAAGCTTGTTTAACAAGAAAATGTGATGAAAAGTGATTTACGAGCCTAGGGGCAAAATCATAATTTTGCCAAAGTGTAAGGGCAAAATAGTCATTTTTACCTAAGCATAGATTATGATGTATTATGATTGATAAGTGATTAAATAAGTAAATTCCATTGTTCTAGATCAAGGAAAACGAGATTCGGACCTAGAACGGGAGAAAAGAGAAAAATGGGCAAATAAGTCCCTTTCTACCCTTTTTGATATTGAGGTAAGTTCATGTGTTAAATTGTACAACTCTAAGTGAAGTATTTTAATATTTCGATGTTGTATAAATTATTTATTGCCTCAATGTATACGTTAAATATGTTTTGATGAGATGTCCAGAAATAAAAATCTTGATTTAAACCATGAACAGTGGAAATGCAAATGGCATGATATAATAGTAATTAAGGTCCCGTGTAAGACCAAAATTAGAATATGGCCTCGGTATGAAATTTTGTATAATACCATGTCGGGGACATGGCATCAATATATATATTAATTCATGTATGACCCTATCGGGGGTTATGATGTCAATGTGATATTATGTGTAAGAGACTCAAGGGTGTTATTTAACAACTTGAGTGATTCAACAAGTATGTTGAAAATGAGAAGGAATGTGGTTGTACCACGAGAGGTACAAATATGTGTTAGAACTGAATTGAGATGAATTCGGTATATGATGAACCCATAGTGGGTTATGTGTAAATGATACACCTTGGTTGCATAAGTTACAATTATTAATGCATTGTGTGAATGTGAACGATTATCGTAGAAAGCAAAATAAGAATGGTAGTGTGTGAGGATGTTTTCGGATGAACATTTGAAATAGAGAAATGCTTGTGGATAATTATCCATGAATGTGTACTAACGGTGGGCTGTATGCATTACCACCTTAATAAATATTAAATGATGGGCTGTGTGCAATACCATCGCTTATATTACAAATGATTGGTGGGCTAAGTGCGATACCACTGTAATTATAAGTGATTGGTGGGCTAAGTGCGATACCACCGTATTAGATTGAGGGTGGGCTAAGTGCAAAACCACCGAGTAAATGGTAGTATGAGTGGCTTATTAAAAATGTTTGATGTGTTTTTTTATGTGATTATGTGGTGACAAGTGCAGGGATGTATGCTAATTAACATGAGCATTTGGCTTGTGGCATGGTTAGAATGTGGTAAGAGACAGAATGAGTAAGCTTCAATGATGATTGTGTAGGTAACCATGAGTTTAAGATGTAAAACTCATTAAAATACCTTGCGGTTGAGTATAATCAATGAATATCAATATTTGATTATTATATGCATATGAACTTACTAAGCATTATTGCTTACTCCTCTTCCTTTCTCATCTCTTATAGGTTAAATTAACTAGCTCGAGTTGGAGACAGCCGGAGATGTTTCACACTGTCGAGCAGACACTTGGTATGGGGTTTCAAGTCCTTATGAGTTATGGCATGTATAGGGATAGTATTTAAAGTTGATTAAGTTATAGTGGATATAGCCAAATGTGTTGGCCTAAGAGAGTTTATGGTCCAGTTGTGTATAGCCATAGATGACGGCTTAAGTCGGTTGTAATTATACCAGAAATATTTCTCCCTCGAGTATGGGATGAAGACTTCATTTTATAGGTTGAATGTGATAATTCTAGAGTTATAATTGATGATATGTGAAGTATATGTGATGGTGTATGGTTATAAGCAAGTTAGGGTGGCAAAGGGCTTGGTAGATAGCCTTCCAATTGTTTACATGGGTAGACACACGGGCGTGTGTCTAAACCGTGTGGGAGGCACGGCCAACACATGGGCGTGTGCCCAGGCCGTGTGGATAAGTCAGAATGCCAAGGTTTGGCACACGGACCAGAGCCACGGGCGTGTCAAGGCCGTGTGAAATTAGTCAGTGTCGACCACGGGTGGAAGACACGGGCATGTCTCAGGGGCACACAGGCGTGTCCCCAGACCCACACGGGCATGTGTCCCCTGTTTTGTTGAAAAATGTCTCAAACTCGTAAAAGTTCTCAGAATAGTTTCGATATCTCTCGGAAGTATGTTTAGGGCCTCCTAGGTCGAGTATGTGCAAGTGATGAGTTTAAACAAAAAATTTATAACCCTATTCGAGATGTTTAAGCAAGATTGGTTAGGTAATGCCTCAAACCCTGTTCCAGCTTGAATACAGGTAAGGGGTGTTACATTTAATGGTATCAGAGCCAGGTTTAGTCGGTTCTTAGACTAACCTAGCGTGAGTAAGAGTCTAGATATACATGCCATATGTGGACCGTGATATTGTGATATCTCCCGACTCTAACAAAATTATTTTGATAAGACAGAGATGATTCCCAACTGAGCTAATTTCAATAATGTTATATGTGATAATGAGGTATTGAAGTGTGCTTATGCATTGATGAAATTCAGAGAGGTATGAATAGAAGATTATGACATGTGTGTAATAAGGTATGAAATGAGAATTATAAAGTGATAAGCTTATCTATGTTGCCTTGATATGTATACGGTGTTATATACTAGACCTGTTTGGTTGAGTGAATATGTGAGTAAACCTACCCAGTGAACGGGATGGGTGTGTATGTGTAACTGCTTGAATGATGTATTATCAGTGTGTCCACATAGTTGAATTTCATGTGCGGCTGTTAAGGTAGAGAATGTATAATGTTTTGTTTTGTGACTCCGTTTTGAAGCCACAATTATATTTATAGTATAGGGGTTAAACTGGGAAGTTTGATTAAGTAGAATGCAGGAGATGAGTACGGTCGTTCAATGATAAATTGATGAATAAGACCATGGTTGGACCATGGCAATACATGTGATCCCATATAAGACCATGTCTGGGGCATGGCATTGGCAATGATACGTGATCCCATGTAAGACCATAGCGAGCCTATGGCATCGTGACAACATGTGAGGTAATAGCTGGGCTATGATGTTGTGATACGAGTAAGACCGTAGTTGGACTATGGCAACCAAGTAAACGACGTACTCAAATCGTAAGACATTCTCTAAATTGATAAGCAATGGTAAGAGAAATTAGAGTTTAATGTTGAGTACTCGAGTAGACATTAATGTGGAACTTGAGTAAGTGAAGTCAATGTTTGAGATTACAGGTGATAGAAACAATTGTAGCATGAGTAAGTGTGAAGACTCGCCTAGAGCGAGTTGTGTGACTACGATGATATTTCATTAATGATGAATGCTAAATCATATGTATATAGTCACGAGATTCAAGTAGGGACTCTACGGCCTCACCCCTTACTACCGTTAATTTATAATGAGATTCTTACGAGAGTTAAGTTGAATAAGCTCATGATTATGAAATGAAAGAGATCAGTGGTGAGGCAAT
This sequence comes from Gossypium sturtianum, assembly GCA_025698515.1. NCBI lineage: Eukaryota > Viridiplantae > Streptophyta > Magnoliopsida > Malvales > Malvaceae > Gossypium > Gossypium sturtianum. The sequence continues at coordinate 117,937,008 of CM046943.1, read as the reverse complement.
TAGTATTGTATATAGAGGTAAAGGTAGTTATAAGGTGAAAAATAGTTTGATAAGTGTCGAAACCATTTTAAAAGTTGATTTTAAAAACGGGGGTCGACTTTTAAAAACGAAAATGGAGTCGCCACCAATCCCTTTTTTATTTCAAAATACTAATTTTGGTCCACGAAAAACAAGAAAAAATGGGTTCGGGAGTCGGTTACGTATGAGGAAGGGTTAGCAACCTCATAACGCCCAAAAATTGGTACCTAATCGATAAAATCATGCCCTAATGTTGAAACTTTGAAAAATTTTAGAAAATGGTCCTTTTATTTGAAGAAAAACCCACACTTACATATCTCAAAGAAATAAAACACCATACCCAGTAAGTTAGGATATAGCATCTCATGACTTCGAAACTAGGCACATCTTTATTTTAGAAAATTCCTATCTCGAGACACAAAACATCATATCCAGTAAGTTAGGACACAACGTTTTGAATTCAGAAGGATAGGTTTTTTTATTTGAAATTTGTAAGTTTTGGTTTTTTAAAAAAGAAGGGATATCTAATACCTTTAGTTCTACGAGAAAAAATCGAAACCCGGTAAGTTAGGGCACAATTCTTCTCGAAGTTCCCAAATATCACATATCTACCGTATTTTTAAAATATTTGAATAAAATGCTTTAATTCAAAAGGTATTTTATAAAAACAGTTTGAGTAAATCATACATTACAACATATATACCAAATATCAGTTTATCATAACTACAAACTATATTAACAATTTCTACTAATGAAGAATAATAAGAAATAATAAATGATACAAACAATTGAATAATTATATTGAAGCATGCAATTAATAAATGAATAAAAATAAACGAATATGAGATATAACGTAGTAAACAACCAAAGATAAAAAATAAACCTAAACTTTACATACATGTAAGATAAAATAACAATATAGAATGAATTATAAAAAACAAATTAATATATAAAAATGATGTGAAGTAGTCGAAAATAATATATATATACAAAAAAAAGTAAAATATATTGTTAAAGGAATATGCAATATAATATAGTATAATAAATATAAAAAATTTTAAAAACATAGATAATTAAGATAAAAGTTATAAGATGATATACATACATATAAATAATAGTATTAAAAATAGTTATAATAGGTAATATATGTAAAATATATAAATGCAATAATTATAAAAGTACATATATAATAGATAATATAAATAAAATATATTACATAATATAAATAGATTTTACACAAAAATAAAATTTTAAAAATAATATATGATATAATATAATACTATATAATATAAAAAAATTTAAAAACATATAATATAGTAATTAATATATAAAAATAATATGTAATGAAAATAATTTTGAGCTAAATAAAATAATAAATAATAATCCTTTAATATATAAGGATATTACATAAAAATATATATATTTATACTATTAATATATTAATATATAAATAATAAAGAAAATAATATAGACTATTTAATATGATAAAATGATTTTAATACAATATTAAAATAATTTAAAATGGAATAAAATAAAAAGATTTTTAAATGACAGGGATTAAATAGCAATTAAAACTGATTAAAAGGATTGAATGTAACACCCCAAACCCGGCCCAAACACTACGACCGAATTTGGTGTGCTACAGAGAAAACATCTTTGAAAATCCTTTTAAGTCGAATTATCTTTTTGGTAAAAGATGGTTATTTTGTTTGAAACATTTGAGGTGTATAAAATCCATACTTAGGTTTATTTTAAAATATTTATTAAGCCAGATTGTAGCCGATTCAGATGTGCCCGATGGCACGATAAAACATTTTTACGATTTAAAATTTTAGAAACCACGTGTACTTAATTTAATATTAGAAAATAGTTTAACAAATTGATCCAAACATAGAATAATAAAATTATGTCTAGGCCTTACTACAACTTAATTAAAATAAACCAACATTAAATAAAATAAAACAAAGTCCAAGTTCGTCTAATTAAAATTTCCCACCGCATGGCCACCTCGAGTCCATCCAACTCCATCTCCGCGATCTACCCATCTGCAAAATGTTAAGGGAAGGGGTGAGTCACCAAGACTCGAGTGTGTAATCCCCACCGGTAAGATAACTCATACACAAGTCATTAATAAACATGCACATGCAACCCAACCTAACCATCCATACTCCTTTTCTACCCCAGTGTGGTCAAAACCACTGGTGGTCAAAACCACTGATGACTTAGAGTCACAAATCAGATGATGGGGCCAACCCATCGTGTGGTCAAAACCACTGATGACCATAGGTCACAATATATCAAATGTGGTCAAAACCACTGGTGGTACCAAACCACTGGGACTTAGTCGCAAATAATCAATCGTTGTGGTCAAAACCACTGATGACCATAGGTCACAATAATCTGATGGGGCCAACCCATCTTGTGGTCAAAACCACGGCGACGCATCCATAGTTCATCCCCTCCTCTCATCAATCCCACCATCACATGCTTATACAACAAATTTCATATATCATGTCATAGTATTAAACATCATGTGATGGCATGCAAACATATATCAAAAATCACAAGTTAGGGGACTTACCCGGAATCCATGTTTAAGCCCACAAGCATATCATAGATCACTACCAAAATTTATACTCAAGACAATAATATAGCAAGTTTATTAATAAAGTGTGTAAAGAGTTTACACACACATTACTATCGTAATTCCTAGATCCCAAAAGCCAATCTACGATGCTAGATCTTGACCCTACATTCGCCAATTGTCGGTGTTAATACCCAAAGGCCTATTCGGCCAAACCAAAATAATTGAAAAGGGTTCCTTGTGAACCCGAAACCTTACCTTCACACTCCCGGATACTAACCACAAAGCCCGATTCCCAAATCGCTTCACCAAACTACAATCGGTCAACCCATATTACTCATAACCAAAGATTTCGTCTTTTGAATATTAACATAGGTCCTTACCCATACTTACCAAATTCTGTTGTGAGAGAGTGGAGACTTGGGATCGATTTCTTCAAGATCCCGAAGTACTGGACAAAGTCGATATTTTAAAGAGAGGGTCAATAACTCCCTTGCCATCAATTGCCGAAATCAGCCTTCACCCTTTGTAAAAATTGACAGAGAGTAAGAGAAGAAGAAAAATAACATTCGGCTAGGATTACTTACCTTTGCCAAATCGATTGTCAATGAAATCAAGAGATCTATCCTACTTTAATTATTCGCCAAGGAAACTAAACAAATAGCAGGAGATTCGCTTGAGGAAGAAAATAATGGGAAATAGGTGCTTAAAGTTTCAGCAACAGAGGAGGAGAGTATTCGGCCAATAGAGAAAAGAATGAAAAATAAGATGAAAATTCGTCAAGGACTATGAGAAGAGAATGATTTTTCGGCTGAAAGAATGAGAAGGAGAAACTAAAAGATGAACAGATGAATTTTGGCTAGGAAACAAATTGGAAAAAGAAATAAAAGAAAACCAATTTAGATAAAATTCGGCACTAATGCCCCTATATTTCTTTGTCCACTCTTCCTTTGAAGAGTTTAAAATTCAATCAATTTCCTTAAATCCTCTTGGCCACTAGCTTGAATTAATTCAAAAGAATTTGAATTGAACTGTGCCCACTTTTTCTCTTTGCCACCTTTTTAGATTAATCAAATAATAATCTAATTAAAATCTAATTTAATCCTTATTATCCCTTATTATCTCATCAAATAAATAATAAAAAAATAAAAGAAACCATGTGCTTGCCAAACTCTTCCAGTAGAACAAAGAACCCATGTGCAAGCCAACTCCATTTTCACGCCAAAGATTAAAAAAATAAACCCCAAGCTGCAGACTTCTAAGATTCGAACACGGGACACGGTGGAACAAGCGACTGTAAAGCCCTGTGCCACTCGGCCAAAGCGTTATTTTGTGACATAAACGCGCCATATATTTCTTTTTAAGCCCTACTTCCTTAGTTCCCCCTTGCCTTAACGCCAAAACAAAAATAAAACCCCATTTATCGCTTCACGCCACTCGAACCTAGGACCACTGGAACCTCCACCGCACGCCACCGCTTTGCCAAGGCGCCGTTTGTGTCATAGACTCGCCCCAACCTCTTTTAAGGCCTCCTTCCTTTTAACGCCAAAACCCAAAAAATAAAACACCTTGTCGCCACATTGATTCGAACCCAAGTCCTTACTAGCGTTATTTCCAGGCCCTTAAGTGGCGCATGGGAGCCACTTTACCACTGGACTTTCATGTCCATTAACCTTGCCATTTATTTTTTAAGGCATACCTAGCCCAGTTTCTCTAGTTGACGCAAAAAGAAAAAATAAAAGCCTCTCGATGCGCCCCACGTTACTCGAACCTCTTCCCTCCTGCGCAAGCCTCCAAGGCCCCTAAAATAGCCTCCCAAGCCACTTTACTAAGCCCAAGTTCATGTCTATAAATTCCTGAAATTTTTTTTAAGGCCTCCTTAGCCCAATTTCCCCTTTTAACCTAAAAATTTCAAAAATTTCCAATGCACTCCCTTTTGATCCTAGAGTTTTAAAAACCCTTAAAACATCACCAACCACACTTAAAGCCTACTAACACTTGAGTTATGCTCCAAACACATAACCCCTAATTTAGGATGTTACACTGAACCAAAATACGCGTTAAACTACAGGGATTTATTGGGCAATTATGCCTTTTTTTCAAAACGGCGTCGTAATAGGTTTAGCCCTTAATCCGAGGGACTAAATTGGAACAAAAATATATTTTACGGGCTAATTTAATAAAAAATAAAAATACAAATTGGACCGTATTAAAAATATTAAAATAACGGAAGGATCAAAATGGCAATTAGACCATTTAACAAAAACGCGCGGATCCTTCCCGGGTATTCGGGTCAACGCGCAGATCCTAAAGCCCGAACGACGTCGTTTTGTGCTTATCTGTTTAAGCAAAAACGGCGTCGTTTTTAAGTTTCTATATAAGACAGTATTTCGGTCAAAAAAATTCATTTTGCAGCTGGTTTTAAAAGAAAATAAAAAAATGCTCTCAGACGTTCTGCCCTCATCTGAAGGAGTCAGGTCATCGGGCTTTTCAGGCCACCGCCACGCACCTCACGCGCCTCACGCACCATCGTTTACGGCGGTTCCTCGGCGGAAAATGCCCCTTTTCGAAAGGTAATCCTCAGCCCCTCTTTTTTTATAGTTTTTATATATATATACTGTGAATAAATCGAAATAAAAAAACTTGACGTAGGAATATATAAAAAAATCACCTCTGTTAAAAGAAACCTTTGTATTTATATTTCTGTATTTCTTTGTTTTTCAGTGTATTCTTGTATATTCTCATCTCTGTGTCCTTTTGTTACAAAATAACCAGGCTTTTATAGCCTTGAAAATAAAAAAATAAAAAGAATTTGCTACTGCTTTGCCATTTTTGCTGCGATTTGTTTCCTTTTGCAGGTTGATGACGATGATCTCGCGGTGATGACCAGGCGCGCTAACTACGGCGCGATTTGGTGGTGCGCTGAATGCGACGTGATCGGGGCCAGGGATGTCGAGGCTGCTGTGCGAGGGAGTAGATCACTGTGGCGCTTGCGGCGTAGTGGAAACCTAGGGTTTCCTGCGTCTGCAAGCTTCTTGGGCTACTTGGGCTTAGGTTTAGGTTGGGCTAATTGGATCTAGGTAGGAGTTGGGCTAAGGGTGTAGCGGGTATGGGTAGGCAGTTTAGGTATGGGTAAAGGGGTGTAATTGGGCCTGTTAGTAATTGGGCTCTGTAAAAAGAACACTAGACATTATATTTATTTATTTTTTGTCTTGGTTTTATTTTGGTTTATTTCATCCCGGGCAAATTGGGCCTATAACAGCTGCCCCTCTTTGCTTATTGTCGTGTAACGGGAATAGAGCAAAGACTATAAAAGGACCAATTTTGCCCGGTTTTGGCCGAACCTCGACTTCTTGATCCTCGTCTTCTTCAAATGGCTTCCAATCCGAACTGCATCTTCAGGGGTACTGGAACTTCATCTTGATTTCAATAAGTTTGATGGTTTCAATCTGCTTCCTACAACTTCAGGAATGCCAGATCTACTTACTTTTCGATCTGCTTCACTGCAAACTTAGAGAGATAAGATCTGATTTTTTTCTCTGATTTGCTTCCTACAACTTCAGGAATGCCAAATCTGCAATTTTAATCTACTCCCTGCAAACTCGTGGATGCCGATCGATGTCTTCGACCGCTTCGCAACTTCGTGAATTGCCAAATCTGCTATTTTCAATGCGCTCCCGCAACCTCGGGGATGCCGGATCGATGTCTTCGATCCGCTTTCTACAACTTCGGAATTGCCAATCTGTTATTTTCAATCGCTCCCCGCAACCTCGGATGGATGATCGATGTCTTCGACCGCTTCGCAACTTCAGGAATTGCCAAATCTACTATTTTCAATCGCTCCTCAGAACCTCGGGGATGCCGATCGATGTCTTCGATCCGCTTCCGCAACTTCGGGAATTGCCAAATCGCTATTTTCAATCGCCCCGCAACCTTAGGGATGCCGGACTGATGTCTTCGATCTGCTTCCTGCAACTTTAGGAATTGCCAAATTTGCTATTTTCAATCTGCTCCCTGCAACCTCAGGGATGCCAGACTGATGTCTTCGATCTGCTTCCTGCAACTTCAGGAATTGCCAAATCTGCTTTTTTAATCTGCTCCCCGCAAACTCAGGGATGCTAGATTGTTGTTTTCTACCTTGCTATATTATCCTCTAGAGGATATAACCTATAGAATGGGTATATGTTTATGTCTAATAATTAGGATGCCTTGATTGAAATGTATCAAATGCTCCTAATTAGACATGCAATGATATATGAATGCAAAATGTTATGAGAATGCTTCCTATTTTAAGTGTCATCACTCATTTATCCGTCAAAGTTTCCTCTTCGTTCCTTACGAAGTATCAATCATATTCTGCTCAAATAATTTGCCCCATGGTAATTCTGAGTCCTCTCCACTTGAACCTTGGGACATGAAGTTGGTACCTCCCACTACAATTTCAGGGAAATAACATTTGGTTTTTTCCATCCAATCTGTTACCACTCAGAGGTATAGAACTTGTATCATTTTCCATCAATTTAACCTGTTACACCATTCCCTAGATGTATGAGTCTGAAATTTACATGAATGCATGGTCTCCCGACAATGATCCCTTTTACATTTGGATTGACCTTGTTTGTCATTTGCTGATATGATATCACCAACGAAATTGTCTTAACCAATAAGAATCCGAAGAGATAATCATTTTTCAATGTTTCCAACCCCTAGGCTTCGTGAGTTCTGAACAATAGTCACGTTTCAGATTCCTCATATTATTTAGAAGTTTTCAGAGTAATATGCGAAACTCCTATTATGAAAGTGTTATTAGTCCATTAATCTTTATTTCAATATAAAATGCTTGAAAAAGGTCACAAAAATGGACGAGGAAGAAATTAATCAGGAGCATGGCTCGAAACAAACAAGTTAATCAAAGATCACCAAGGCAATAAAAGAAAATTGATTTGGGTGTATCTTGAAAAGAATAAAGCAATCAAAGATGACAAATTCAAAAATGAGTAAGATAGAAGCTAGGTGCCCCAGATATCGCAGCCTGAGCTTCTCTGTTCAAACTTCTTGAGGACCATTTTAAGCTCAATATGTGTTTAGGGGATCCAGAGTACTTTTTCAATGCCCCAAGACGTAACGTACTTCCTAATTGTTAATTCCGAAGTAGCAAGACTACTGTATGCCCCGCTTTTTGGTCAAAAATTGAGCTGCCCTTTTCGGGTTTTCAACTCAAATCCCCTTTAGTCTCAAAGCGCCCTTTGCGGGTTTTCACCTTGGCCTCTCCTCTTTTTTTTTTCGAGGCGCCCTTTACGGGTTTTCACCTTGGTCTTTCTTCTTTCAGGTAAAATACCTCTTGACTAAACCTTAATTCACTGGATTGGGCAAGTCTTCACCATCTGTCTCGGTCAATATCAATGCTCCTCTAGAACAGGCCCTACATAAGTCTTTCCCAATTCGGCATATGCTTTCCTCTAAAATCGTTTTGTGGAAGAAAAATCTTTTTTAATATCAGGTTTCTTCGTGGAATTCCCTAAGATGAACTTCTTTAACGTAAGCTCGCATCATCTGGCCGTGACAAATAGCTTTTAACCTTTTCTTCAATTAGGTTCAATTGACAAAACTATTTCTATTCCAACGAGAAATGTGTTGCCCCAGCGAAGGTTCTAGCCAATGTTTGATAAGACAGAGGGTAAATGGTAACTTCTTTATGTCAATATTCACAAGTCTCAGTCATCTTTCCCATGATCCTTGTTTTATTATTATTATTTTTTGCTACCATTACTGCATTGTGATATGGCGTCTGATCTTTGAACAAACTTTCAAACTTTTGACATTGTTATTTTTAGCACTCTTTGTCAGCACTTGATCTCTTTTTTTTTGGGGTCAAAATATGATGACTATCAACTTTGTAACATTGACATATGGAGCTACTTTCACCCTCTTAGTGAAGTAGACGACGACCATGACGGTGAATCGATGTCAACTAGAAGCATTTGACGAGATTGGCCTCATAATATCCATGCCCTACATATAGAAAATTCTGTGAAGAAAATAGAAGAGTCACATAAATCTCGTCTTCTTCAATTCAAAGATTTGCGGTATGGTGATGCAATCCTTCCATGGTAGACCAACGAGGTTCGATCCTCTTGTTTAGCCCGCGTCTTATTAGTCGGGCATATTACGATATGATCATGCGAAAACATCTTTGAATTTTCGAAGATAACTCAATAATGTCTCGCCTTATTTCTGTGATAAGCTAGGCTACAATCTTCACCTCTTTTCTAGACTCACAATATCCCCTGACCCTTTATACAGTAAGGTCTGTTTTTCATCATTCTTAACAAATCAGAAGATAAGTTACAATCTCTGTCATCTTCAAAGTCCTTAGATCCCCTAGACCCATATCTTATTCAAAAAGGGAGTCAGTAAAACTTCGCTCATGTCGTTGATATCTGGGGACCTAGTGTAGGTTCGAAAGAAGATTTCAAAAGAATAAATGGTTCAAAGAATAGTTATTTGTATGGTCATGAATAAAGAATGAAAGGATATTTGAAAGAAAGTCCAAAGAACAAAAAAAACAATTGTTTGTACAGTATGAAATGGAAAATAAAAGAATATTTACTCAAAAAAAATGCATTTTATTAAAATAAAAATTCTGGACATAAGCCTATTTCACAAAAGAGTTCTTATTGCCTATAGGCTTAAGGCAACAAGCGTGTTTTGAATATTACTCTAGATCAGCTCTAAAAATACAGGGATCTCTTCCACAGTCCCATTATTCAAAACACTCCCAAGTATACAAGGGTTTGGAAACTTCGTTCCCCGATTCCCTCTTCGCTTTTGATTTTTTTCAAGGAGTCGCAACTTTCTTGTCTCCTCCTTCAATTACTGCATTTACTACCTCGTCAAAGTGATCAGGTTTTGATGAATCATCGAACTTCACAATTCCCATTTTAATGAACCTTTCGACCAACTTTTTAAACGTAGTACAGTTTTCAATTGAGTGACCCGTTATTCCCACATGGTAGTCGCATTGAGCGTTCGAGTCATACCATTTAGGATATGGGGGCTGTATCGGCTTCAAATAAAATGGAGACACCATATGTGCGTCAAATAAACTTTAATATAGCTCCTTATACGTCATCGGGATTGGCGTAAATTAGAGCTTTTCAAAGTTTTGCCTTGGGGAGACCTGATTGCTGGTAGTTACCGTCCTTGGCTGATTTACTGTAATCAGCTCTGAATGGCTCTTGTTATACCTACCGGTACTATTCACTTTCTTTTCCTTCTTCTTCAGGGCCTTTGAAGTCCATTCTCTCTTTTCCTTTGTTTCTTCCAGAACAACCGGTTTGGATTGATCATCATTAGGGTTAAAATCAGAACCCATTGGGAAATTCAATAGGGACAAAGTATCAGTCTGACATTGGGATCCAATAATGACAGGTACCCCATGCGAATGCGTGTCTGGTTGAGTCGGGACACCAATTGGGGAATAAACAATGTCTTCATCATCATCTACACTATTGACCACTGGGCCATTCCTTTTTTCAAGTCCTCCGGCTAATAACTAGGTTAGCTGGCCTATCACATTCCTTTGGAATTCTAGCATTTGTTCCCGCATTTCTTGTTGAATCTCGGTCAATTGCCCCTGCATCTGTATTTACATTTGCTCTATTCTCTCCAACCTTTGTTCCATGTTTTCCAGGTTAACTGAGATAATTTTACCTAATTAGGGTCCTTTTGTAAAAGTCTAATGTAAATGATGCAATGTGATGCAAATGCATGAATGCAAAGAGGCATCGATTCTGATTCAACTTTATTTTAGAAAACTTTATTAGAAAACAAAATCCTTTACATAAAACGGGCTACAAATATGCTTTCATCCTAAGACCTAAAATTTTGATTTTCCTCAGCAATGAAGCTAGCTATTGACTATGATTGGATTGTAGCTCATACTTCATGCTCAACGTATCAGCCTGTGATGCCAACGTCTATTAGATGATCAGCTACCTCTCGAATCTGAACTATTGCTTCACCCATGAAGTAATCCCGACTTCTAACTTGGTCATGGGAATGGTGAAGCTCTTCCTTCCAACGCCCTTCTCTTGTTTCAAGAAGCTCGATCTGAAGTTCACAACTGTGCCATGTTGCTTCTAACTCTTCAATTTTACCCTTCATTTCCTCGATTTTGTTCAGGCTTGACTTTAACTCGATCGCGGAATTATGGCTTCGGCGGTGATGAAGAGACCGTCCAACCTTAGCATCGATCTTCAAAAAAGTATTGATCATTCACCCTAGCTATTTCCATACTCAGAGAGATTCTTCCGCTTCCATGGCCCATAAAGATCAGAGTTTTTCTTATCAGGAAGCAGACAAAAAGGGAACTGCGGAGCTCCAAGGAGTTTAAATTGTATCTGTTCAAACCTTTTTCAACTCTAACCACAGGTGAAAGGCGTCTATTCCGGTTCATCTCATTGAATATATCAAATGGGGGATCAATATGAATTCCTTTCATTTCTCCACAATGAATCAAATCCCTTGCAATATTGTTTGGATCACGACGAGGAGCCGAGAAGTTTGGTAGCGGACCTATAGTAAATAAACCTTTTTTACCATCATACGCAAAATTCTTTCCATCCAAATTATTTTTGTAGGTCTCATGCACTCTGTTAATCACTTTCCTTCCAACACCCTTACCATCCACAGGGCGACCATCTTCATATGAAAGAGAAATGCTATAATGGTAGAAGTGTCCATCCGTACATCCCACGCTCACTTGGAAGTGATTGGTGAGTATAGTTACCTTTTGCCCTTTAGTTCCAACACCACGCCTTGCCATAGGGTGTCGTACAATCTTCTTCGCATTCGATTCTACTTTGATAGGAACAACATCAGGAGGCACAGGTGGCGAAGGAGGCAGGGATTCTAGCGCTGCCCCATTTCCCTCTTGCTCAAACGAATCCACACCCTGAGATCCGGAGAGAAAAAACCAAAATATATATATTTGAAACAAGGAACCCTAAGAAACTCAGTAAAATTCTACGACCCTCTTTCTCTAATTGCCTTTGCTCTGACCACATGTAGACAACTGCATTGTCTTCCACTTTATCAAGGAATTCGTTCTCCATAACCAGCTTTCTAACTTAGAAACTGACCGTGAATCGATACCTCTTAAAATATGAAATGCCATGCACAAAAGAATAAAACACAACATGTTAGTACCATGGAATATAAAGCAAATGAAAAAAACAAACTCATATCTGGGTGACCACTAAAGTTTGGCATAGCTCTACCTAAGGTGGGTTCATAGGGTTTACTATATGCGGTTTAGTTCTAAAGTTGAGGTACCGAACCAGCAGATTCCTCGATCCTCACCCATTATAGGCTCATATAGACCGAGTTAAGTTCAGGGGAATACATTTCCCTATGGCCATGCGGAAGTGAAAACTTCATGAAGACATAGGTACAGATGTATTCTGGAAGCAGTCCACTAGCCCATGCGGAGGTGAAAACCTCACGAAGGCATAGCTTCTCGCTCCCACTTAAGGGTACGACCACGACGGTCATGCAGTGCAATGCAAAGAAATATATTTAAAATTAAAACCAAATGCAATAGAAGGATCATATTTTTTAAAATCAGAATTTTAAATTCAGACAAAGGGACACGAAATTATCGATTTTTCGGCTTGACTCTCTTATTGGTCCCCAGTGGAGTCGCCAAGCTGTCGAAACAATTTTTAAGTTTGATTTTAAAAACTGGGATCGACTTTTAAAAAAGAAAATGGGAGTCGCCACCAATCCCATTTTACTTAGGTGTGATTGGATCACCTTAAAAAATTTTTATTTTAAAATACCGATTTTGGTCCATGAAAAACAAGAAAAATGGGTTCGGGAGTCGGTTACGTATGAGGAAGGGTTAGCACCCTCATAACGCCCAAAAATTGGTACCTAATCGATAAAATCATGCCCTAATGTTGAAACTTTGAAATTTTTTAGAAAATGGTCCTTTTATTTTTAAAAAAAACCCAAACTTACCTATCTCAAAGAAATAAAATACCATACCCAATAAGTTAGGATATAGCATCTCATGACTTCGAAACTAGGCACATCTTTATTTTAGAAGATTCCTAACTCAAGACACAAAATATCATATCCAGTAAGTTAGGACACAACATTTTGAATTCCAAAGAATAGGTTTTTTATTGGAAATTTGTAAGTTTTGGTTTTTTTAAAAAAGGGATATCTAATACCTTAAGTTCTACGAGAAAACTCGAAACCCAGTAAGTTAGGGCACAATTCTTCTCGAAGTTCCCAAATATCACATATCAACGTATTTTTAAAATATTTGAATAAAATGCTTTAATTCAAAAGGTATTTTTATAAAAACGATTTGAGTAAATCATACATTACAACATATATACCAAATATCAGTTTATCATAACTACAAACCATATTAATAATTTCTACTAATGAGGAATAATAAGAAATAATAAATTATACAAACAATTGAATAATTATACTGAAGCATGCAATTAATAAATGAATAAAAATAAATGAATATGAGATATAATGCAGTAAATAACCAAAGATAAAAAAAATAAACATAAACTTTACATACATGTAAGATAAAATAACAATATAGAATGAATTATAAAAACAAATTAATATGCAAAAATGATGTGAAAATAGTGAAAAAAATATATATATATATATATATATACAAAAAAGTAAAATATATTGTTAAAGGAATAAATAATATATAATTTTATAATATAATAATCTAATACCTATTTATTTCTTATAAACAATAAAAATAAATATGTGTTATACAATATAAAAGTGATATTTTATAATATATAATATAATATAATAAATAAAAATTTTTAAAAACATAGATAATTAAGATAAAAGTTATAAGATAATATGCATACATATAAATAATAATATTAAAAATAGTTATAATAAGTAATATATGTAAAATATAAAAATGCATTAATTATGAAAAGTACATATATAATAGATAATATAAATAAAATATATTACATAATATAAATATATTTTATACAAAAATAAAATTTTAAAAATAATATATGATATAATATATTACTATATAATATAAAAAAATTAAAAACATATAATATAGTAATTAATATATAAAAATAATATGTAATGAAAATAATTTTGAGCTAAATAAAATAATAAATAATAATCATTTAAAAAAATATATTTATACTATTAATATATTAATATATAAATAATAAAGAAAATAATATAGACTATTTAATATAATAAAATAATTTAATACAATATTAAAATAATAAAGTAAAAGGATAAAAAAAATAAAACAAAGAAAACAGGGGTCAAAAAGCAATTAAAATAGATATAAAAGGGCTAAATTAAAATGCGCGTTAAATCACATGGGTTAAAATGGCAATTAGGCCAAATTTTAAAACTACGACGTTTTGATTTTAGCCTTTAAAGAGTCTGAGGGATTAAAGTGGAAAGTAATTAAACTTTTAGGGCCAAATTAAAAATAAAAAAAACTGGATTAAACAAATTGAAAATGCAGAAGGGCGAAATGCGCAAATATACCACCAACATAAAAACACGCGAATCTTTTTGCCCATCGGGTCAACGCGCGGATCTTTATCTAAAACGACGTCGCTTTGGTCCTTACCTGACCACGCTAAAACGGCGTCGTTTCCTTGGCGTATATAAATCACTGTTCAGAGAAAAAAAATCATTCGGCCTTAGTTTTTTTCAAAAAAATTCAAAGAAGCTCTCTACCCCTTTTCGCCTCTATTCCGAGTCCAGTCACCGGACCTCTGGTCCATACACCCCATGCGCCTCACGCGCCACTACAGACGGTGGCCGTAGGCCAAAACATCGCGTTTTCAGTGCCGTCGAAAGGTAACTCGCACCCCTTTTATTATTCGTACTATTTTATAATAAATACGCATGAATCGAAAAATAAAAAAACACAAATAAAATTGGAAAATCACCTCTGAAATGGCTTTTTATTTCTCTGTATTTGAATATTTTTTTGTGTATTCTGTTTATTTTCTCTGCGTATCTCTGTGTCCATGTTACAAGTTTTTGATGGGTTTTTATAACCCGAAAGAGAAAAATGAAAAAAAGGGAACATTATATTCTTGCCATTTTTGCTGTGATTTGTTTCCTTTCTTTTGCAGGTGGACGAAGATAACGGCGATGGCGGAGTTCGCGCGAATCGTGGCGTGACTGAAGGCTTTGCGTGGGTGCGAGAGCCGATTGCGGCGCGAGGCTGGGGCGCTGGCTTGCGGCGCCTAGGGTTTCCTCAGAAACCCTAGGTCTCTGAGTTCGCTTAACGTTTTGGGCCTTTTGGGCCACGGGTGTTTTTAGGTCCCAGCGGTTCGGGTCCCGCTAAGTTTGGGTCAAAAGGTGTAATTGGGGTTTTGGGCTAGTCAGGTCTAGGTAAGTCAGAATGTGGGTAGTCTGTTTGTTGTGTCGAGAGGTGTAATTTGGGCCTATTTTGGTGTGGTAACTGAACTATTTAATGGACATTTTTTTGTTTTTGGATTGTATATGGGCCTGGGCATAAATGGGCCTCTATAGCTGCCCATCTTTGCTCATTGTCGTGTAATGAGAATAGAGCAAAGACTATAAAAGGGACCAATTTTGCTCGGTCTTTGCTGAGCCCTGACTTCTTGGTCTTCTTGAAATGGCTTCCAACTCCACTGCAACTTCAGAGAGATAAAGCTGAAAGTATGTTTTTGATCTGCTTCCTGCAACTTCAGGAAGATAAGATCTTCTGTCTTCAGTCTACTCCACTGCAACTTCAGGGAGATAAGACTGAAAGTGTCTTTGATCTACTTCCTGCAACTTCAAGAAGATAAGATCTTCTGTCTACAGTCTATTCCACTGCAACTTAAGGGAGATAAGACTGAAAGTGTCTTTGATCTGCTTCCTGCAACTTCAGGAAGATAAGGTCTTTTGTCTTCTGTCTACTCCCTGCAACCTCAGGGATGCCAGACTGATGTCTTTGATCTACTTCCTGCAACTTCAGGATTTGCCAAATCTTCTATTTTCAATCTGATCCCTGCAACCTCAGGGATGCCAGACTGATGTCTTCGATCTGCTTCCTGCAACTTCAGGAATTGCCAAATCTGCTATTTTCAATCTACTCCCTGCAACCTCAGGGATGCCAACTTGATGTCTTCGATCTATTTCCTGCAACTTCAGGAATTGCTAAATCTGCTATTTTCAATCTGCTCCCTGCAACCTCAGGGATGCCAGACTGATGTCTTCGATCTGCTTTCTGCAACTTCAAAATTGCCAAATCTGCTATCTTCAATCTGCTCCCTGCAAACTAAGGGATGCAAGACTGATGTCTTCGATCTGCTTCCTGCAACTTCAAGAATGCCAAATCTACTATCTTCTATCTGCTCCCTGCAACCTCAGGGATGCCAGACTGATGTCTTCAATCTGCTTCCTGCAACTTCAGGAATTGCCAAATCTGCTATTTTCAATCTGCTCCCTGCAACCTCAGGAATGCCAGACTGATGTCTTCGATTTGCTTCCTACAACTTCAGGAATGCCAAATCTGCTATCTTCAATCTGCTCCCTGCAAACTCAGGGATGCCAGACTGATGTCTTCTATCTGCTTCCTGCAACCTCAGGGATGTCAAATCTGCTATTTTCAATCTGCTCCCTACAACCTCAGGGATGCTAGACTAATGTCTTTGATCTGACTACATTGTCCTCTAGAGGACATAACCTGTAGAATGGGTATATGCTTATGTCTAATAATTAGGATGCTTTGATCGAAATGCATCAAATGCTCCTAATAAGACATGCTATGATATATGAATGCGAAAATGTTATGAAAATGATTCCTATTTCAGGTGTCATCACTCATTTATCCGTCAAGGTTTCATCTTCATTCCTCAATCATATTCTGCTTAAATAATTTGCCCATGGTAATTCTGAGTCCTCTCCACTTGAACCTTGGGACATGAAGTTGGTACCTCCCACTGCAACTTTAGGGAAATAACATTTGGTTTCTTCCATCCGTCTGTTACCACTCAGAGGTACAGAACTTGTATCACTTTCAATCAATTTGATCTGTTACACCATTCCCTGGGTGTAATAACCAGATGTATGTGTCTAAAATTTACATGAATGTAGGGTATCCCGACAATTATCCCTTTTTACACATGGATTGGCCTTGTTCGTCATTTGTCGATATAGTATCACCAACGAAATTGTCTTATCAAATAAGAATCCGAAGAGATAATCATTTTTCAATGTTTCCAACCCTTAGGCTTGGTGAGTTCTGAATAATAGTCTTGTTTCAGATTCCTCATATTATTTAGAAGTTTTCAGAGTAATATGCGAAACTATTTTTATGAAAGTGTTATTAGTCCATTAATCGTTATTTCAATATAAAATGCTTGAAAAAGGTCACAAAACTGGATGAGAAAGAAATTAATCAAGAGCATGGCTCGAAACAAATAAGTTAATCAAAGATCACCAAGGCAATAAAAGAAAATTGACCTGGGTGTATCTTGAAAGGAATAAAGCAATCAAAGATAACAAATTCAATAATGAGTAAGATAGAAGCTAGGTGCCCCAAATATCGCAGCTTGAGCTTCTCTGTTCAAACTTTCTGAGGACTATTTTAAGCTCAATATGTGTTTTAGGGGATCCAGAGTACTTTGCCGATGCCCCAAGACGTAACATACTTCTTCATTGTTAATTCAGACGTAGCAAGACTACTGTATGCCCCGCTTTTTGGTCAAAATTTGAGCTACCCTTTTCGGGTTTTCAACTCAAATCCCCTTTGGTCTCAAAGCGCCCTTTACGGGTTTTCGCCTTGGCCTCTCTCTTTTTTTTTTTTTTGATTTCGAGGTGCCCTTTACGGGTTTTCACCTTGGTCTTTCTTCTTTCAGGTAAAATACCTCTTGACTAAACCTAAATTCACCGGATTGGGCAAGTATTCACTATCCGTCTCGATTAGTATCAATGCTCCTCCAGAACAGGTCTTCTTTACAACATGAAGCCCTTTCCAGTTTGGCATCTGCTTTCTTCTAAAATCGTTTTATAGAAGAAAGGTCTTTTTCAACATCAGGTTCCCTTGTGGAATTCTCTAGAATGAACCTCTTTTTCATAAGCTTGCATCATCTGACCGTGATGGATAACTTTAATCTTTTCTTCAACTAGGTTCAATTGGCACGACGCTTCAATTCCATAAACCAATGGGTAAGATGTTGCCCCAGCGAAGGTTCTGGCCGACATTCAATAAAACAGAGTGTAAATGGTAGCTTCTTATACCAATTTTTACAAGTTTTAGTCACCTTTCATAATTTTTGTTGTTTTTATTTTTGTATTTTTTCTTTTGGAAACTTTTGCTGCACTGTGATATGCTGCCTAATCTTTGGACAAACTGTAAACTTTGACTTTGTATAGTTATGCATTATTTAAACGTGATCCTTTATGGCATTCTTTGCTGGTATCTGATCCTTTTCTTTATTCTCTCTCTTTTTTTTTTTTTTTTTTTTTTTTGGTAGTTGATGACTGTCGACTTTGCAATATTGGCATATGAAGCAACATTCACCCTCTTAGTGAAATGACGACGACCATGACGATGAATTGATGTCAACTAGAAGCGTTTGACGAGATTGGCCCCATAATATCCATGCCCCACATATAGAAAAGTCTGTGAAGAGAATAGAAGAGTCACATAAATCTTGTCTTCCCACGCTAACTTGGAAGTGATTGGTGAGTATAGTTACCTTTTGCCCTTTAGTTCCAACACCACGCCTTGCCATAGGGTGTCGTACAATCTTCTTCGCATCCAATTCTGCTTTGATCGGAACAACATCAAGAGGCACAGGTGGCGAAGGAGGCAGGGATTCCAGCGCTGCCCCATTTCCCTCTTGCTCAAATGAATTCACACCCTGAGATCTGGAGAGAAAAAACCAAAATATATATATATTTGAAACAAGGAACCGTAAGGAACTCAGAAAAATTCTACGACCCTCTTTCTCTAATTGCCTTTGCTCTGACCACGTGTAGACAACAACATTGTCTTCCACTTTATCAATGAATTTGTTCTCCATAACCAACTTTCTAACTTAGAAACTGACCGTGAGTCAATACCTCTTAAAATATGAAATTACATGCCCAAAAGAATAAAACACAACATGTTAGTACCATGGAATATAAAGCAAATGAAATAATCAACCTCCTATCTGGTGACAACTAAAGTTTGGTATAGCTCTAACTAAGGTGGGTTCTTAGGGTTTACTATATGCGGTTTAGTTCTAAAGTTGAGGTACCTAAACCAGCAGATTCCTCGATCCTCACCCATTATAGACTCATATAGACCGAGTTCAGTTCAGGGGAATACATTTCGCTATGGCCATGCGGAAGTGAAAACTTCACGAAGACATAGGTACAGATGTATTCCGGAAGCAGTCCACTAGCCCATGCGGAGGTGAAAACCTCACGAAGGCATAGCTTCTCGCTCCCACTTAAGGGTACGACCACGACGGTCATGTAGTGCAATGCAAAGAAATATATTTAAAATTAGAACCAAATGCAATAGAAGGATCATATTTTTTAAAATCAGAATTTTAAATTCAGGCAAAGGGACATGAAATTATCGATTTTTCGGCTTGACTCTCTTATTGGTCCCTAGTGGAGTCGCCAAGCTGTCGAAACCATTTTAAAAGTTGATTGGATCAACTTTTAAAAAAGAAAATGGAGTCGCCACCAATCCTTTTTTTACTTAGGTGTGATTGGATCACCTTAAAAAACATTTTATTTCAAAATACTGATTTTGGTCCACGAAAAATAAGAAAAAATGGGTTCGGGAGTCGGTTACGTATGAGGAAGGGTTAGCAACCTCATAATGCCCAAAAATTGGTACCTAATCGATAAAATCATGCCCTAATGTTGAAACTTTGAATTTTTTAGAAAATGGTCCTTTTATTGGAAGAAAAACCCAGACTTACCTATCTCAAAGAAATAAAACACCATACCCAGTAAGTTAGGATATAGCATCTCATGAGGCACATCTTTATTTTAGAAAATTCCTATCTCGAAACACAAAACATCATATCCAGTAAGTTAGGACACAACGTTTTGAATTCCCAAGGATAGGTTTTTTTATTTGAAATTTGTAAGTTTTGTTTTTTAAAAAAAGAAGGGATATCTAATACCTTAAGTTCTACGAGAAAAATCGAAACCCAATAAGTTAGGGCACAATTCTTCTCGAAGTTCCCAAATATCACATATCACCGTATTTTTAAAATATTTGAATAAAATGCTTTAATTCAAAAGGTATTTTATAAAAATGGTTTGAGTAAATCATACATTACAACATATATACCAAATATCAGTTTATCATAACTACAAACTATATTAACAATTTCTACTAATGAAGAATAATAAGAAATAATAAATGATACAAACAATTGAATAATTATACTGAAGCATGCAATTAATAAATGAATAAAAATAAATGAATATGAGATATAACGTAGTAAACAACCAAAGATAAAAAATAAACCTAAACTTTACATACATGTAAGATAAAATAACAATATAGAATGAATTATAAAAAATAAATTAATATACAAAAATGATGTGAAGTAGTCGAAAAAATATATATATATACAAAAAAAGTAAAATATATTGTTAAAGGAATATGCAATATAATATAGTATAATAAATATAAAAAATTTTAAAAACATAGATAATTAAGATAAAAGTTATAAGATGATATACATACATATAAATAATAGTATTAAAAATAGTTATAATAGGTAATATATGTAAAATATATAAATGCAATAATTATAAAAAGTACATATATAATAGATAATATAAATAAAATACATTACATAATATAAATAGATTTTATACAAAAATAAAATTTTAAAAATAATGTATGATATAATATAATACTATATAATATAAAAAAATTTAAAAACATATAATATAGTAATTAATATATAAAAATAATATGTAATGAAAATAATTTTGAGCTAAATAAAATAATAAATAATAATCCTTTAATATATAAGGATATTACATAAAAATATGCATATTTATACTATTAATATATTAATATATAAATAATAAAGAAAATAATATAGACTATTTAATATAATAAAATGATTTTAATACAATATTAAAATAATTTAAAATGGAATAAAATAAAAAGATTTTTAAATGACAGGGATTAAATAGCAATTAAAACAGATTAAAAGGACTGAACCAAAATGCGTGTTAAACTACAGGGATTTATTGGGCAATTATGCCTTTTTTTCAAAACGGCGTCGTAATAGGTTTAGCCCTTAATACAGTCCGAGGGACTAAATTGGAACAAAAATAGATTTTAGGGCTAATTTAATAAAAAATAAAAATGCAAATTGGACCGCATTAAAAATATTAAAATAACGAAAGGATCAAAATGGCAAATAGACCATTTAACAAAAACGCGCGGATCCTTCCCGGGTATTCGGGTCAACGCGGATCCTAAAGCCCGAACGACGTCGTTTTGTGCTTATCTGTTTAAGCAAAAACGGCGTCGTTTTTAAGTTTCTATATAAGACAGTATTTCGGTCAAAAAAATTCATTTTTGCAGCTGGTTTTAAAAGAAAATAAAAAAAACGCTCTCAAACGTTTTGCCCTCATCTGAAGGAGTCAGGTCTTCGGGCTTTTCAGGCCACCGCCACCCACCTCACGCGCCGTCGTTTACGGTGGTTCCTCGGTGAAAAACGCCCCTTTTCGAAAGGTAATCCTCAGCCCCTCTTTTTTATAGTTTTTATATATATATAATGTAAATAAATCGAAATAAAAAAACTTGATGTAGGAATATATAAAAAAATCACCTCTGTTAAAAGAAACCCTTGTATTTGTATTTCTGTATTTCTTTGTTTTTCAGTGTATTCTTGTATATTCTCCTCTCTGTGTCCTTTTGTTACAAAATAACCAGGCTTTTATAGCCTTGAAAATAAAAAAAATAAAAAAAGAATCTGCTACTGCTTTGCCATTTTTGATGCGATTTGTTTCCTTTTGCAGGTTGATGACGATGATCTCGCGGTGATGACCAGGCGCGCTAACTGCGGTGCGATTTGGTGGTGCACTGAATGCGGCGTGATTGGGGCCAAAGATGTCGAGGCTGCTGTGCGAGGGAGTAGATCGCTGGGGCGCTTGCGGTGCAGTGGAAACCTAGGGTTTCCTGCGTCCGCAAGCTTCTTGGGCTACTTGGGCTTAGGTTTAGGTTGGGCTAATTGGGTCTGGGTAGGATTTGGGCTAAAGGTGTAACGGGTATGGGTAGGCAGTTTAGGTATGGGTAAAGGGGTGTAATTGGGTCTGTTAGTAATTGGGCTCTGTAAAAAGGACACTGGACATTATATTTATTTTTTTGTTTTGGTTTTATTTTGGTTTATTTCATCCCGGGCAAATTGGGCCTATAACAATAAGAATGTCTAAATGCTTTGACGATTGTACTGATTATGTAATGTTAAGACCAAAGAGAAAGTTAGCCTAGGCTATTTGACTCAATTGGGTAGGAAGCCTGAGGTGTATGCTTATCGACACCTTCCTGAATTGATGTTCACTAATGAAAGGAATAGTCAAGAAGTTGTTGATGACGGAAATGGTTAGAGAAACAATATTTGAATTGTGAAAGTGTTTGATCATGAATCATTATTGTGTGAGAATGTTAGCTGACTGTAAGATCAGACAAAATATTTTTCGATTTAGTCAATTGAAATCGACATTTTCTTATCTCTTCGTAACCTTATTCTGATACTTTGAGGAGGAAATTGTTGATAAAACTTTATGTGAGATTTCTCTTACATTTCCGTTGATCATGATAATTTTTTTAAAGTGTGTGTTCTTTGAGTTGTGATAGTTATATCTACTATGATTGCGCTTTTGATTGATCATAGAAGGGTGATAATTCTAGCATAAGAAGTGAAATCACAAGTTTCACGTTGTGCGATAGGTTTTCGGGTAAGCCGAATAGAGTTAATGTACTCGATTGAGATGTCCCTGCTATCTTGGGATATGACGATAACAAAGGTTTTAAATTAGCACATCAAGAGAAACTCAAACGAGAGTGTGTTTGAAATATATTCTCAGTGAGGAGAAAAGAGTAGATTGATGTATTGAGATATGATTCTAGTTATGTGTATATTTACACATGAATCAATAAGGAAAATGAAATTCTATGTGTACATGAGTAAGGAGCATGATACAGAGGTATGCTCATTGAAACATTTTGACCGTGATGATTAAGTTAAAGTCATTAAAGGTACTATTAACTGAAAGTTTTAGCATTGAGTTCAGTATGAATCCAGAAAAAGAGTTTGTAAGTTTGTATGAGATTAATGCAACATTCATGTTGGCATAATTGAGAATGCTTGGTATTATATTGATGTATGAGACTCTACTGAATTGAGTAGTTAATGTTGAACGAAATGTTAAAGTTCTAGTAGACCATATCGAATATGAAAATACTATCATCTAGATATGAAATAGATAAGGTCTCATATAAAACCATGTCCGGGACATGGCCTCGGCACCGAGTTGAGATCCTGTATAAGACCATATCCGGGATATGGCATCGACATCTGAAGGTGACTCCATGTAAGACCACCTCAGGGACGTGGCATTGGCTTCGTACCTACAGTAATGACGATGAATATGCATCTTTGACTATCCCTAGTGATTAATGGGATAAGTAGATGAGTTTAGAAGTAGAAATAAGAATTGTACTAAAGTCATGTGAATGAGTGAATACAGGTACTCGTGAACGAGTCACGAAGAAATGAGTATGATGTGTGGCACGGTATGTGCTAAAAAGAGGCAATTGTAAGTAAGTATGACAAGAAGCCTATAACTTGTGTATGGTTAGTTAATGCCATGGATGGTATTTTAAATAAGCTCTGAGTGATTTTGAATCAGACATTAAAATCCAGGTTGACTAAGATTTCCATTGTTGATATTACCTCGATGTAGAAATTGTATGTTGATGAATTAAAAAAAAAAATTATGCAGAGGTTTTGGTATGAGGTTTAGAAGTAACATGTCTATTCGTGCTAGAATAAGAAAAAGTGCATTTATATGCAAAAATGTTTTGACGATTGAGTATATTTCACGATATGGTTGAGTTTATGGTCAGAAGTAGTCGACCATTAAAAGCTAAATTTTTCAAAGCTTGCAAGTTAGGACTATTACAGTCAGTGATGATCCTAGTGAGAAAGTGTGATAAAATACTATAGATTTCGAATTTGGATTGACCTGATTCCCAAGGAAAGGGATGTCATCCGAATTTTAGTGAAGTATGTGATAAAGATCCGAATGATCATTTTGGCATGTGCCGAGTTAACAGTTGTAAGATTTCCTAGTATATGTGCCCGGAAGGAAGAGTAATCTAGGTCTCAAGTTGTGCTTCGACCATGTGTACTACAGCTTTAAGGTTGTTGGTGAGAGAATCTTAAGTATAAGTCGATTTGTGATTTTAAAGAGTTGGTGGAAACGTTTCAGGAATGTTAAGAGAAACTTCTTCTGGTAAGATTTTCGGGGACGAAAATCCTTAAGGGGGAGAATTGTAACAGCCCGATTTAGGGGCTAGTCAGAATAGTGATCTCGAGATCACTAATCCGAGGTTAGAGAAATTATTTTGATAATATTTTATGTGTTATTATATGTTTATAAATAGGCATGAGAATTTTGGTGTTTTAATTTTAGTGGTTGAGGGTTTAATTGCGAAAAAGGACTAAATCGTATAAAGTGCAAAAGTTCTATTTTATTTGCTAGAGGTGCCAAATAGCTATAAAATATTAATTGGAGGTCCCAAATGTGCAATTAGGCCATTGAATTAGTGTTGGCCGGCCATAGAAAGCTAGGGGGACAAAGGCATTAAATGTAGGTAAAAATTTTGGTGATGTTAGGTGATTATAATGAATAAAATAAGATGAATAAAGATGTTATCATCTTTTCACTATTCCTCCACCTTCATCCACCGAAAATTGGCAGCAAACATGGGTTGGAGAACTCAAAATTTTCAGCAAACATTTCTCCTCACAAGTAAGTGATTTTGGTGATCTTTCTTGATAAAAATTGTATTTTTGGAGTCCCCAAAGCTTAAGCTAGCTAATGAGGGGACTAGTTTGCAATATGGTTGAGAGTCTAGGAACATACCATGATAGAGTTTATGTTGTTTTATGAGTTTTTATGGAAGAAAATGAATGATAGGAAGATGAGAAATAACTTTTGTGAAATGTGTTGTCATGAAAACACATATTTGGGACTAAAATGGAAAAGTTGTAATTTGTTCATTAAGGCATAAAATAGTTGGATTTGTGAGTACTCGTAAGAGGATTAAATGTTCAGATAAGCTTGTTTAACAAGAAAATGTGATGAAAAGTGATTTACGAGCCTATGGGTAAAATCATAATTTTGCCAAAGTGTAAGGGCAAAATAGTCATTTTTTCCTAAGCATAGATTATGATGTATTATGATTGATAAGTGATTAAATGAGTAAATTTTATTGTTCTAGATCAAGGAAAATGAGATTTGGACCTAGAACGGGAGAAAAGAGAAAAATGGGCAAATAAGTCCCTATCTACCCTCTTCAATATTGAGGTAAGTTCATGTGTTAAATTGTACAACTCTAAGTGAAGTATTTTAATATTTCAATGTTGTATAAATTGTTTATTGCCTCCATGTATACGTTAAATATGTTTTGATGAGATGTCAAGAAATGAAAATCTTGATTTAAACCATGAATAGTGGAAATGCAAATGGCGTGATATAATAGTAATTAAGGTCCCGTGTAAGACCAAAATTAGAAAATGGCCTCGGTATGAAATTTCGTATAAGACTATGTCGGGGACATGGCATCGATATATATATTAATTCATGTATGACCCTATCGGGGGTTATGATGTCAATGTGATATTATGTGTAAGAGACTCAAGGGTGTTATTTAACAACTTGAGTGATTCAACAAGTATGTTGAAAATGAGAAGGAATGTGGTTGTACCACGAGAGGTACAAATATGTGTTAGAACTGAATTGAGATGAATTCGGTATATGATGAACCCATAGTGGGTTATGTGTAAATGATACACCTTGGTTGCATAAGTTACAATTATTAATGCATTGTGTGAATGTGAACGATTATCGTAGAAAGCTAAATAAGAATGGTAGTGTGTGAGGATGTTTCCAGATGAACATTTGAAATAGAGAAATGCATGTGGATAACTATCCATGAATGTGTACTAACGGTGGGCTGTGTGCGTTACCACCTTAATAAATATTAAATGATGGGCTGTGTGCGATACCATCGCTTATATTACAAATGATTGGTGGACTAAGTGCAATACCACTGTAATTACAAATGGTTGGTGGGCTAAGTGCGATACCACCGTAATTATAAGTGATTGGTGGGCTAAGTGCGATACCACCCTATTAGAGATTGAGGGTGGGCTATGTAACACCCCAAACCCGGTCAATACGCCACGACCGAATCTGGTATGTCACTAAGGAAAATATTTTTGAAAGAATCGAATTAACAATTAAATTTTGTGAAAAACTCTTTGAAATTTTTTATTTGTCGAAAATAAGTTAAAACTGAGATTTACTTTGAATTACATAAAACTTTAAAACTTAGTTGATAAATCATAGGATAGAAAACATTTATATCTTTTTAAGAAAATTTGAAATATCACTTTAAAAATCCGTTTGCAATTGAGTATAGAAACTTGAATTTTGGAAACCACTTAATTTGTTGAAAACACTTAACTTGTAATTTTTCTATCGAACTATTCATATTATCCGATGGTAAGATTTTTAAAACCATCATGAGTTTTTAGTTTAGAAAACTTTGAGCTCAATTATTAGATTAACCAAGTAATTTATAAGCCATATTTTAAATATATTCAAAACATAAAAATAATCCAAAACATAATTAAACAAGCCTTATTACAAATCCATAAAATATGAAAACCAAATTAAAATAAAGTACCCAAATGGAAGTTCATGTAAAACCAAATTTTATTGCATGGCCTCCTCGAGTTCATCAGGCTCCACATCCGCGATCTCACGAATCACTGAAAAGATAAGGGAGAAGGTGAGTCACCAAGACTCAGTGCATATTCCCTCTCCGGGTAAATACCACATACTTACACAAATTATAACAAAGCAACATATATGTATAATGCACCCAACCTAGCCATCCATAACTCCTTATCTACCCCGTGTGGTACCAAACCACCTGGTGGTGCCAAACCACCGGTGACCAGAAGTCACGATATAAATGTGATACCAAATCCTTTGGTGACCAAAGTCACAAATAATCCATCTGTGGGGCCAACCCACGTGTGATACCAAATCACCGCGAGACGATCCCATATCTCAAAAGTGGGGCCAACCCACGGTGGAATTAACCACGAGGACGCAGTCGCTATGAGGTGTCAAACCTCACGGTGTCCGAAGACACGAATGTGATACCAAATCGCTTTGGTGGTGCCAAACCATTGGTGTCAGAAGACACGAATCATCAAGTTGTGGGGCCAACCCACGTGTGATACCAAATCACCGCGCGGGACGATCCCATATCTCAAAAGTGGGGCCAACCCACGGTGGAATTAACCACGGGGACAAGTCGCTATGAGGTGCCAAACCTCCGGTGTCCGAAGACACGAATGTGATACCAAATCACCTTTGGAGGTACCAAACCTCGTGTCCGAAGACACGATATCAATCTTCCCCTCCTCTCATATTGCCCATACCAATGCAATAGATAAACAAATCATGTCAATATATTTTGATATGAACATATAACCAATACAACATATAGTAATATCATATCGAAAGCGGACTTACCCGTATCCTTGCTCATACCCATCAAGGTATCATATCAATATCTCATTGTTTTGGCTTTAACAACATGAATATTCATTTATCACTCATACATATACATATATAAACCAAGTTATAAAGTGTGTAAGATACACACCTGATAATAGTGAGAACTACACTTTCCCGCTCGTCGATACCCTCGGAATCTCTAATAACAACTATAGGCGATTTCTCCGATTGATGGTTCATAACCCGATGAAGAACCACGAGCGAACAATGGCTCGGGAAGTACGAACGACTTCAAATAAACGATTATCACCGATAGAGGGTCCACATCCCGGTGGAAAGTCTCGAACTGCTGACACAGCCCTTCGTTTGAAATTTGAGGGTATAGCAGAACCACCCCTCTTCCAAACACTACGAACTACTCTTTTCGAACCCATTCTTGATTGCTCCAAAATCTAACGTCCAAGGAAAGAAGATAATAAACGGACGATAGAGTCCCTAAAACTTAATCGATTAGAAGACCATCTAAAACGATATAACAAGCATAAAGATCCTTACCTTAACACTCGATTAAATTAGAAAAATCGTCACTTGCCTATGGAGTTTGTCAAAATCCTTCAATGATAATATCCTTTTCCACACGATCTTAGAATGGCTATAGTCGACTATCAATAAAGAAATAATCAACACTCCACTATACCACTACCAAAATAAAAAGGTTTGTTTGAAAGAGAAGAGATAAAGAATTCGGTCAAAAAGATCCTCTCAAGAAAAAACAATTACGGCAATGTGGTTGAGTGAGACACAAATAGGATTCGGCTAGATACAAGAAAAGAATGGAAAATAAAGTGAAAATAAAATAGGAGAATTTGGCATGAGCAAACAATGGAAGAAAAGAAAAAGAATTTAGAGGAGGAAGATTCGGCCAAAGAAAAGTAAAAGAAGAATGAACAATATGAAAAGAGATGGGAACAAGAGAGGTTGTTTTCGGCTACAAGAAATAAGAGATGAGAGGGAGGTTCCAAAGAAGATTCGGCCAAAAGCCTAAGAGGGAAGAAAAACAACTCCAATGGACATTCGGCTATGGCTCACTTTGATGCACTAGAGAAAAGTTGGTAAAGTTTCTTTAAGAATAGGTTTTTGGTTAAGACACAAAACAAGAAAGAAGGCCAAAACTAAAACAAAAACTCACCTTATGCCCAAGACACATTCGGCTATAGGGAGTGTTTGTGGAGAGAAAAGAAAACAAAAGCCAAAACATGCACAAATGCCAAAAGTTGACTAACTATCCTCCCCCAAATCTCCTAACAAAATTCGGCCACCCCCTTAGACACCCATACCGTCCACATACATTCACTAAAGGCTTTGGAATACTTTCCAAAACATTTTCCTACAACCAAGCCTTATGTCTCCCCAACCTTCCATAACCGTAATATTCTTATCCCCTATTTCATGCTTTCCTTTTCCAAAATTCAACTTACCAAAAACTTAAGGTCCAACCTATCATAAACATAGGTTGACCGTCCATCAATGCTAGAACACAAAATAAAGTCTTCAAAAATGCTTTCCATGATACTCGAACCTCTAACCTCAAGCCACCTTTCAAGCTCCTTAACCAACTTGCCACTTACTCCTCTTATGCTTTAATTAACACTTAAATTAACTTAAGTGCTAAGCTCACTTAATCCACTTCATTAAATAAACCATACTAAAAATTATTCTAACTTCCTAAATAAAATCAAGCCTTTACAAGACTATGCTAACACACAAAATTCATACCCGAGCCAACACAAATAATACTCAAATTTTTCCTAAAGCTCAAGGCCCAATCCTACTAGGCCCAATTTCGGAATGTTACAGGCTAAGTGCAAAACCATCGAGTAAATGGTAGTATGAGTGGCTTATTAAAAATGTTTGATGTGTTGTTTTATGAGATTATGTGGTGACAATTGCAGGGATGTATGCTAATTAACATGAGCATTTGGCTTGTGGCATGGTTAGAATGTGGTGAGAGACAGAATGAGTAAGCTTTAATGATGATTGTGTAGGTAACCATGTAACATCCCGATTTAGGGCCTAGTCGTAATAGTGGTGCAAGACCACAAATCCAAGGGTTATGAATGAGTTTTTGAGGTTTATGCTATGTATGCATGCTAGTGTGAAAGTTTCATGAAGCAATTTTGTGAAATTGCGGTTGAATTGTCCAAAAGGACTAAATTGCAAAAGTTGCAAAATGTGAGATTATAGAAGCTATTTGTGTGAAATAGCTTTAGAATATTAATTAGAGGTCCTTAAATAGCAATTTTCCAATTTTTAATATTTGGACAAAATTGGGCATGGATGAGTTAAAATAGAAAGTTTATCAAAAAGGGCATTTTGGTCATTTATCAATTAAGTGATTAAAATAGGAGAAAAGATGACAAGAATTCTTTCATCTTCTTCTCCAAGGCTGCCGAAATTTTCAAGAGCCATTGTTAGGGTTCTTCAAATTTTTCAAGCTTGCTGTAAGTGCATCTAGCCTCGTTTTTGATATTTTTTGTATTTTTGAAGTCCTTGTAGCATGAGTAAGCTATTTTTAGCTATTTGATGAGCTATGATGGAGGTTCAAAAATGTGGCCATGTATGACATGCATGTATTTTGATGTTTTATGGAAGATTATGAAAGCTTGATATAGTAGAAACATCTTTTGCTAAATGAGTTTCCATAGAAAATGCATGTAGGGACTAGTTTGTGAAAGTCTTAAGTTTGGTCATACATGTGTGATGTAGTGAGAATTGAGGATTGCTTTAGTTGAGTAAGTGATTCGGCTAAGCATGAAAGGCTAGAAAGTTGAATAATAATCATTTTACGAGCCTTGGGGCAATATCGTAAATATGAGAAAGTTTAAGGGTAAAAAGGGTAATTTTGCCAAAGTATGAGATGTGAGTCAATTTAGTCAATGTGTATATTGATGAGTTGAATTATCATTACAGATCAAGAAAGATGAAGCCCGGATCGAAACCGAGGCAAAAGCAAAGTGGTGGACTAAATTGCACGTTTCTATACTTTTGTGTATCGAGGTAAGTCTATGCATAAACAATGCATTCATACTTATAATTTGATAATGCTAGCTAGTGTATAGCATGGTTGAGAATGATTGAGAACCTATGTGGTTCAAGTGAAATGAATGGATGAATGATTAAGTAAGTAGATTTGTGAATGTGTAGTAATAATGCTAAATGGTGGGCTAAGTGTGATACCATCCTAATGCATATTGACGATGAGCTGGCTATGTGCGATGCTATCGTTAGGTATATTATCTAGTGGGCTATGTGCGAAACCACTATGAATACCTTGTTGGTAGGCTAAGTGCGATACTACCTTATTAATTGATTGTGGTGGGCTAAGTGCGAAACCACCGAGAGATTAGCTGTGTGGATTAGCTGTGTGGATTAGCTGTGTGGATGTATTATCGAGAAATAATGATGTGTTGTATATTGTGTAAATGTGATATTGAATGCAGGGGTGCATGTCAATGGTTATGAGTAAGTGACTCATGATGTGTTGGAAATATGGTAAGGGATAGAAAGAGTAAGCATAGTTGTACATTATATGTTAGTATAATGCTAATTGTTGTTTAGCTTATACTATGATGCTTAATTGTTTATGTGTAAACTTACTAAGCTCAAAGCTTACTCCCTTTCTTTTCCCTTGTCTTATAGAGTAAAGTGTTGAATCGAGATACGAGGATCAATTAGAAGATCGCCTACACTATCAGCACACTCTAGTACATGAGACTTAATGTTTTGTATATGGCATGTATAGGGGCTAGACAAGTTAGTGAATTTTGTTGTAAATGGCTATGATGTGTTAGCCTTTAGATGGATGATCTCTTTTGTATTATGCCATAGTTGTTGGCATTTTAATATATGAAAAGATGTAGTTATCTATGTGAGATTGTAAGATTATGAGTTGATTATTAGATGTGTTGAATGAGTGCATGTTGTGTATGCTAGAGGGGTGAAAAGAACTTGGCATAAAGCTTTATTCTTGTCCATGTGGATAGACACACGGGCGTGTGTCTAGGCCATGTGTGACACACGGCCAGCCCACGGGCGTGTGACTCAACCGTGTGTCCCTGCATGTTAGTAT
The DNA here is from genome assembly GCA_025698515.1 of Gossypium sturtianum. Lineage (NCBI taxonomy): Eukaryota > Viridiplantae > Streptophyta > Magnoliopsida > Malvales > Malvaceae > Gossypium > Gossypium sturtianum. The sequence goes on along the minus strand of CM046943.1, from coordinate 117,905,413 downwards.
TTTAAGGTCAGAATAGACCACGGACTAGCCACACGGGCGTGTGTCTAGGGCGTGTGGGATTAATCAGTGTTGGCCACGGGCTAGCCACACGGGCGTGTGTCTAGACTCTAGGCAGTGTTAAGATAGTCAGTGTGCGCAATGGGCGAAGGGCACGGGCATGTTCCCTAACCATGGGGAATTGGCAGAATGCTTGAATTTTCATGCACGGGTAGTGACCATGGGCGTGTGTGACATCCACGGGCGTGCCAAATCTTACACGGGCGTGCGAGCCCTGTATAGATAAAAAAGAATTTTAAAGATCGTAAGAGTTTTCGATATGGTCTCGAGAGCCCTCGTGTGTTTGAGAGAGCCCTCGTAAGTTGGGATTGAGGTTGTTGTGATGACCAAAGAGAGTGGTCATGTTGTGCCTAAGTGGCGATCTTAAGGATTTTATTACGGTAACGCCTCGTGCCCGGTTCCGGCATTGAACATGGGTAAGTGGTGTTACATTTAGTGGTATCAGAGCTATGGTTTAGTCAGTTCTAGGATTACCGTAGCAAGTGTAAGTGTCTAGCTATACATGCCATAAGTGTACAATGGTTGTGTGGTGGCTTCTGATGATTTTAAATCCTGTTTTATATAGAATATGGATTCCGATCCATTGACTGATGATGAAGTAGCTAGTAATGCACCGACTCCTACGCAAGGAACTGTGCCTGTTCAAAGTGAACCCGAGGTTAGGGGTCAAAGGGATGAGACACGGGAAGCCTTTCTCCAGATGATGAGCAATTGGTACTCGGATTATGTTCGAGCGAACCCTAATGCTCAACCTCCTCCACCTCCTCCTATACCTCAGCCAATTCCTGTGGCTCCTCAAGGTATTGATGTAGTGAGGATATCGAAACCCCCGGTAGATAAGATTAGAAAACACGGGGTGAGGAGTTTAGAGCTAAGGTTGATGATGACCACGAGAGGTAGAGTTCTGGCTAGAGAACTCGATGAGAGTGTTTGAGGAACTCTCTTGTACACCTGAAGAGAGCTTGAAGTGGGTCGTATCCTTGCTGAGGGACTTGGCATACCATTGGTGGAAGACGTTGACGTCAGTAGTTCCAAGAGAATGGGTGACGTGGGACTTCTTTCTGGAAGAGTTCCAGAAGAAGTATATAAGCCAACGATTTACTGATCGGAAAAGGAAGGAATTCCTTGAGTTGAAGCAAGGAAGAATGTCAGTCGCAGAATATGAGCGTGAGTTTGTTAGGCTTAGCAAATACGCTCAAGAATGTGTGTCGACAGAAACCATCTTTTGTAAGAGGTTCGAAGATGAACTGAATGAGGACGTCAAACTCCTAGTTGGTATTTTGGAGTTGAAAGAGTTTGTTGTGTTAGTCGAGAGGGCAAGGAAGGCCAAAGAGTTGAGTACAGAAAAGAGAAGAGCTGTGAGTGAAGCCCGAGATGCTAGAAAGAGGCCGATGGGAAAGTCGTATCAAGCCCAGTCGAAAAGGTCCAAAGAAGTGAGTCCTAGGACGACAGCACTAGTGGGTTATTCGCATCGAGACTTGGGCAATACTCGTTCGGGTTTGAGAGTCCAAGCTACTTCAATGGAAAGTGTGGGCAATCCAAAGGACAAACCAGAGTGTCCAAGTTGTGGTAGATATCACACCGGAGAGTGTTGGGGTAATAGTCAAAACTGTTATAAGTGTGGTTCCCCCGACCATTTTATCCGAAACTCCCCGAGAGGGATGATAAGGAAGAGAAGCTAGAGATGAGATCCAGTGATTTGTCTGCAAGGGGTAGACCACCAAAGAACCCGAGAGGCGGGAATAGTGGTAGAGGTGCGTTCAGAGATTCTGCCGTTAGACCGGAGGGTCGGGCACCTGCGATGACATATGCCATTCGCGCTCGCGAAGAGGCATCCTCCCCTAATGTGATAACGGGTACTTTTTCTCTCTTTGACACCTTTGTTATTGCTTTAATAGATCCAGGGTCTACTCATTCTTATATTTACATGAGATTGGCATCTAGTTTGAGTATAACTGTTGAGTCTACGAACTTTGTGGTTAAGGTGTCAAACCCGTTAGGTAAGCATGTGTTAGTGGACCAGGTGTGTAAGAATTGTCCTTTGATGATTGAGAGTCATTGTTTTCCGGCATATCTTATGTTGTTGCCGTTTGATGAGTTTGATTTAATCCTAGGCATGGATTGGTTGACTACCCATAGTGTCTTAGTGAACTGTGGTAGTAAGTTTATTGATTTGAAATGTGAGAGTAGAGCTGTGGTTCGGGTTGAATCAGGTGGATCGGATAGTCTACCAGTGATGATTTCTTCCTTTGTGGCTGAGAAATGTTTGAGAAAAGGGTATGAGTCCTATCTCGCCTTTGTGTTGAATACTCAAAAGGTTGGAGTGAAGTTTGAAACAGTGCCAGTGGTATGTGAGTATCCGGATGTATTCCCAGAAGAGTTACCCGGATTACCTCCAGTGAGAGAGGTTGAGTTTGGGATTGAGTTAGTTCAGGGAACGGCACCTATTTTGATTGCTCCGTATAGGATGGCACCTTTAGAGTTGAAAGAACTGAAGTTTCAGTTGCAAGATTTGACGGATAAGGGTTTTGCAAGGCCAAGCTACTCACCGTGGGGTGCTCTGGTATTGTTTGTGAAGAAGAAAGATGGGTCTATGAGGTTGTGTATAGGCTATAGACAGCTTAACAAAGTGACGGTTAAGAATAAGTATACTTTACCAAGGATTGATGATCTTATTGATGCAAGAGGGTAAGGTAGTCGCTTACGCCTCGAGACAGTTAAAACCGCACGAGAAGAATTACCCGACTCATGATTTGGAGTTGGTTGCGATCGTTTTATGCGTTAAAGATTTGGCGACATTACTTGTATGGTGAGAAGTGCCGAATCTTTACGGATCATAAGAGTTTGAGATATTTGATGGATCAGAAGGATCTGAATTTGCGACAGAGACGGTGGCTTGAGTTGTTGAAAGACTATGAGTTAGTCATTGATTACCACCCGAGAAAAGCGAATGTGGTTGCGGATGCCCTGAGTAGGAAATCCTTGTATGCTCTAAGAGTTATGAGGACGAGTTTAGCATTGTCTGATGATGGTGCTATTCTGGCAGAGTTGAGAGCTAAACCACTATTTTTTCAACAGATATGTGAGGCTCAGAGAAATGACAGTGAGATGCTAGCTAAGAGAGCTAAGTGTGGATCAGAAAGTGATTCCAATTTTCGAGTGGGCTCGAATGATTGTTTTTCTTTATCTGCAGTGGCGAATTTGTGTACCTAGAGATGAGGAGTTAATCCGAAAGGTTTTGCATGAGGCCCACAGTGGATGTTTGTCAGTACATCCGGGCAGTACGAAAATGTATAATGACTTGAAGAAGTCTTATTAGTGGTCGGGTATGAAAAGAGATATTTCAGAGTTCGTGACAAAGTGTCTGATTTGTCAACAAGTGAAAGCTGAGCACCAAGTGCCTTCGGGAGTGCTTCAGCCAGTGTTGGTGCCCGAATGGAAGTGGGATCGGGTTACCATGAATTTTGTGACGGGGTTACCGATGACTCCGAAAAAGAAAGATGCTGTGTGGGTTGTTGTGGATAGACTAACGAAGTCGGCTCACTTTATTCCAATACGTGTTGATTATTCACTGGATAAGTTAGCTGAGTTGTATGTTGCAGAGATAGTAAGGTTACATGGTGTACTTGTGTCTATAATATCGGATAGGGATCCGAGGTTTACTTCGAGGTTTTGGAAGAAGTTGCAAGAGGCTTTGGGAACAAAGTTGAATTTCAGTACTGCGTTCCATCCGCAAATCGGTGGTCAGTCTGAAAGAGTGATTCAAGTTCTCGAAGATATGCTTCGATGCTGTGTGTTAGAATTCGAAGGTAGTTGGGAGAGATATCTACCTTTAGTCGAATTTGCTTACAACAACAGTTATCAATCAAGTATACGGATGGCTCCGTATGAGGCCTTGTATGGTCGTAAGTGTCGGACTCCTTTGTATTGGACTGAGCTTAGTGAGAAGCGGATCCATGGGGTCGATCTAGTAAAAGAGACCGAAGAGAAAGTGAAAGTAATCCGTAATAGTCTGAAAGTTGCTTCGGACCGATAGAAGTCGTACGCGGATCTGAAAAGAAAACAAATTGAGTTTGAAGTGGGTGACAAAGTGTTTTTGAAAGTGTCCCCATGGAAGAAGATTATGAGATTTGGACGAAAAGGAAAATTGAGTCCAAGATTCATAGGGCCGTATGAAATTGCAGATAGAGTTGGGCCAGTAGCATACCGGCTGGCTTTGCCGGTAGAGTTGGAAAATATTCTTAATGTGTTCCATGTGTCGATGTTGCGACGGTATTGCTTCGATCCTTCACATGTGATTCCTTCGGCGAAAATTGAGATAAGACCGGATATGTCTTATGATGAAGAGCCGATTAAGATCTTGGCTCGAGAAGTGAAACAGTTGAGAAATAAGAGCATAGCACTAGTGAAAGTGTTATGGCAGAAACACGGTGTGGAAGAGGCTACGTGGGAAACGGAAGAAGCTATGAGAGAGCAACATCCAAACCTCTTTACTAGTAAGATTTTCGGGGGCGAAAATCTCTAAAGGGGGGAGAGTTGTAACATCCCGATTTAGGGCCTAGTCGGAATAGTGGTGCGAGACCACAAATTCGAAGGTTGTGAATGAGTTTTTGAGGTTTATGCTATGTATGCATGCTAGTGTGAAAGTTTCATGAAGCAATTTTGTGAAATTGCGGTTGAATTATCCAAAAGGACTAAATTGCAAAAGTTGCAAAATGTGAGATTCTAGAAGCTATTTGTGTGAAATAGCTTTAGAATATTAATTAGAGGTCCTTAAATAGCAATTTTTCCAATTTCTAATATTTGGACAAAATTGGGCATGGATGAGTTAAAATAGAAAGTTTATCAAAAAGGGCATTTTGGTCATTTATCAATTAAGTGATTAAAATAGGAGAAAAGATGACAAGAATTCATTCATCTTCTTCTCCAAGGCTGCCGAAATTTTCAATAGCCATTGTTAGGGTTCTTCAAATTTTTCAAGCTTGCTAGTAAGTGCATCTAGCCTCATTTTTTATATTCTTTGTATTTTTGAAGTCCTTGTAGCATGAGTAAGCTCTTTTTAGCTATTTGATGAGCTATGATGGAGGTTCAAAAATGTGGCCATGTATGACATGCATGTATTTTGATGTTTTATAGAAGATTATGAAAGCTTGATGTAGTAGAAACATCTTTTGCTAAATGAGTTTCCATAGAAAATACATGTAGGGACTAGTTTGTGAAAGTCTTAAGTTTGGTCATACATGTGTGATGTAGTGAGAATTGATGATTGCTTTAGTTGAGTAAGTGATTCAGCTAAGCATGAAAGGCTAGAAAGTTGAATAATAATCATTTTACGAGCCTTGGGGCAATATCGTAAATATGAGAAAGTTTAGGGGCAAAAAGAGTAATTTTGCCAAAGTATGAGATGTGAGTGAATTTAGTCAGTGTGTATATTGATAAGTTGAATTATCATTACAGATCAAGAAAGACGAAGCCCGGATCGAAACCGAGGCAAAAGCAAAGTGGTGGACTAAATTGCACGTTTCTATACTTTTGTGTATCGAGGTAAGTCTATGCATAAACAATGCATTCATACTTATAATTTGTTAATGCTAGCTAGTGTATAGCATGGTTAAGAATGATTGAGAACCTATGTGGTTCAAGTGAAATGAATGGATGAATGATTAAGTAAGTAGATTTGTGAATGTGTAGTAATAATGCTAAATGGTGAGCTAAGTGCGATACCATCCTAATGCATATTGACGATGAGCTGGCTATGTGCGATGCTATCGTTAGGTATATTATCTAGTAGGCTATGTGTAAAACCACTATGAATACCTTGTTGGTAGGCTAAGTGCGATACTACCTTATTAATTTATTATGGTGGCTAAGTGCGAAACCACCGAGAGATTAGCTGTGTGGATTAGCTGTGTGGATGTATTATCGAGAAATAATGATGTGTTGTATATTGTTTAAATGTGATATTGAATGCAGGGGTGCATGTCAATGGTTATGAGTAAGTGACTCATGATGTGTTGGAAATGTGGTAAGGGATAGAAAGAGTAAGCATAGTTGTACATTATATGTTAGTATAATGCTAATTGTTGTTTAGCTTATACTATGATGCTTAATTGTTTATGTGTAAACTTACTAAGCTCAAAGCTTACTCCCTTTCTTTTCCCTTGTCTTATAGAGTAAAGTGTTGAATCGAGATACGAGGATCAATTGGAAGATCGCCCACACTATCAGCACACTCTGGTACATGAGACTCAATGTTTTGTATATGGCATGTATAGGGGCTAGACAAGTTAGTGAATTTTGTTGTAAATGGCTATGATGTGTTAGCCTTTAGATGGATGATCTCTTTTGTATTATGCCATAGTTGTTGGCATTTTAATATATGAAAAGATGTAGTTATCTATGTGAGATTGTAAGATTATGAGTTGATTATTAGATGTGTTGAATGAGTGCATGTTGTGTATGCTAGAGGGGTGAAAAGAACTTGGCATAAAGCTTTATTCTTGTCCATGTGGATAGACACACGGGCGTGTGTCTAGGCCATGTGTGACACATGGCCAGCCCACGGGCGTGTGACCCAACCGTGTGTCCCCTGCATGTTAGTATTTTAAGTCAGAATAGACCACGGACTAGCCACACGGGCGTGTGTCTAGGGCGTGTGGGATTAATCAGTGTTGGCCACGGGCTAGCCACACGGGCGTGTGTCTAGACTCTAGGCCGTGTTAAGGTAGTCAATATGCACCACGGGCGGAGGGCACGGGCGTGTTCCCTAACCGTGGGGCATTGGCAGAATGCTTGAGTTTTCATTCACGGGTAGTGACCATGGGCGTGTGTGACATCCACGGGCGTGCCAAATCTTACACGGGCGTGCGAGCCCTGTATAGTTGGAAAAGAATTTTAAAGATTGTAAGAGTTTTTGATATGGTCTCGAGAGCCCTCGTGTGTTTGAGAGAGGCCTCGTAAGTCGGGATTGAAGTTGTTGTAATGGCCAAAGAGAGTGGTCATGTTGTGCCTAAGTGGTGATCTTGAGGATTTTATTACGGTAACGCCTCGTGCCCGGTTCCGACATTGAACACGGGTAAGGGGTGTTACAAACCATGAGTTTAAGATGTAAAACTCATTAAAATACCTTGCGGTTGAGTATAATCAAAGAATATCAATATTTGATTATTATATGCATATGAACTTACTAAGCATTATTGCTTACTCCTCTTCCTTTCTCATCTCTTATAGGTCAAATTAGCTAGCTCGGGTTGGAGACCGCCGGAGATGTTTCACACTGTCGAGCAGACACTTGGTATGGGGTTTCAAGTCCTTATGAGTTATGGCATGTATAGGGATAGTATTTAAAGTTGATTAAGTTATAGTGGATATAGCCAAATGTGTTGGCCTAAGAGAGTTTATAGTCCAGTTGTGTATAGCCATAGATGACGGATTAAGTTTGTTGTAATTATACCAGAAATAGTTCTCCCTCGAATATGGGATGAAGACTTCATTTTATAGGTTGAATGTGATAATTAAAGAGTTATAATTGATGATATGTGAAGTATATGTGATGGTGTATGGTTATAAGCAAGTTAGGGTGGCAAAGGGCTTGGTAGATAGCCTTCCAATTGTCTACATGGGTAGACACACGGGCGTGTGTCTAAACCGTGTGAGAGGCACGGCCAGCACATGGGCGTGTGCCCAGGCCGTGTGGATAAGTCAGAATGCCAAGGTTTGGCACACGGGCCAGAGCCACGGGCGTGTCAAGGCCGTGTGAAATTAGTCAGTGTCGACCACGGGTGGAAGACACGAGCATGTCTCAGGGGCACACGGGCGTGTCCCCAGACCCACACGGGCATGTGTCCCCTGTTTTGTTGAAAAATGTCTCGAACTCGTAAAAGTTCCCGGAATAGTTCTGATATCTCTCGAAAGTATGTTTAGGGCCTCCTAGGCCGAGTATGTGCAAGTGATGAGTTTAAACAAAAATTTTATAACCCTATTCGAGATGTTTAAGCAAGATTGGTTAGGTAATGCCTCAAACCCTGTTCCGGCTTGAATACGGGTAAGGGGTGTTACAGAGATTGAAACGACTTACTCATCGTCATTTTTCTTGCATCTTTAGCCCCAGACTCAACTTTCCTCTTCTCATTGCTTAATTATTCATCTTTACAAGCTCGGTCGAATATCACCTCAAATTCTTTCAGCTCAAGAACTCCAACTAGCAATCGGATATCCTCATTCAACCCATCTTCGAACCTTTTACACATGACAGCCTCAGTGGAAACACACTCCTGAGCGTACTTACTGAGCCTGAAAAACTCTTGTTTGTACTCGGTTATAGACATTCGGCCCTGTTTCATCTCTAAAAACTCCTCACATTTCTGATCGATAAACCGTTGGCTGATATATTTCTTCCTAAACTCATCTTGTAAGAATTTCCAGTTAACCCTCTCTCTCAGTACTACTGACACAAGAGTTTTCCACCACTGGTATGTTGAATCTCTCAGAAGTGACACAGCACATTTTAGACATTCATCCGGTGTGCAAGACAGTTCATCAAATACCTTGATGGAGTTTTCGAGCCAAAACTCAGCTCTCTCGGGATCATCATCAACATTAGCTCTGAAATCTTCAGCCCCATGCTTTCGGATCTTATCAACCGGAGGCTTACTCAACCTTAAAAATTCTATACATTGTGGAGCTATGAGAACCGACTGAGGAATAGGTGGGGGTAGAGGGGGTTGAGCAGTCGGATTTGTTCGAACAAACTCCGTATACAACTCGTTAATCATGTGAAGAAAGGCTTCCCGAGCCCCTTCTCCTCTTCCCTGACTAACCGTGGGAGGTCTACTTTCAGACGATGCTGCCCCTTGAGCGAGAGCCGGTGCATTACTTTCTACGTCACCAGCTTCAGCTCGATCGGGATCCATTTACTATATAAAAACACAATTTAAAGTTTTCAGGGGTCATCACACTATCATGGTTCATTTATGGCATGTATAGCTAGACTCTTACACATGCTACGTTAGTTCGAGAATCGACTAAACCGTAGCTCTGATACCATAAAATTAACACCCCTTACCCGTATTCATCATTGGAATAGGGTACGAGGCATTACCGGAATTACATCGCAAGTAAACATACACATCGAGTTATAAATTTGCGTCCAAATTAAAACCATTCATAATTAATCATAAAGCCCCTAATGCGAGCCTATGAGGCCCAAAACATGCTTTATTAGTGGTTTGGGACTAAACCGAGCACTTAGGAAATTTTTACAAAACTTAAAAAAATTTTGCTAGAAACAGGGGTCACACGCTTGTGTGGTTTTGGGACACGCCCGTGTGGGTAGGCCGTGTGGTCACACACGTCCATGTCCCTAACCCGTGTAACTTTCTATTTGTAACTCATGAACAAAATGAAGTCACATGGCCAAGTCACACGCTGTGTGCTAGGCCGTATGGTTGATTTAATTTTCAAGATTTTTCATAAAATAGGTGCAGACTTCACACGCCCGAGACACACGCTCTTGCCTGAGGCCGTGTCCCTCACACGACCGAGACACACGCTCGTGTCTCTGCCCGTGTGCTCAATTATGAGTATTCTGTTTCTCAAACTTATGGTGCAGGGGACACACGGCCAAAACACATGCCCGTGGGACAGGCCGTGTGTCACACACGACCTAGACACATGCCCGTGTGTCTACCTGTGTGGACAAAATAAAGGCTATTTATCAAGCCATTTGCCACCCTCATTTGCACACACTTATACACAACTTCAAGGGCATAATTCATAGCACAAACAAGCAACCAATACCATCATAACTAAGGCCTAAAAATGTCATTTACAAGTCAACATCTATCATGCTTGAAAACATCATACTTTACCAAACTCGAGCATACCACAAGCACATCCACAAACATTCAACATGATTACTTTCAATATGTATAGTCTAGCCCAATTTCACTAGCTTACCAACAAGCCAATTCTCCCCATTTAACACCTAAATTGTTTAGCCACAATCATTCATCTACCAAGCAAATAAAAGGCATATCACAAATAACATTAGCCCATGCATAACTGACATCCAAATTAACCAAGATAGGCCATCTTTCAAGGCCTTATACAAAATATAACATTTATCAATTACAAGCCAACACTTTTGGCCAAATCATAATGACACATATACCCAAAATGACCAAGTCCCTATACATGCCATAACTCAAAATATTAACATTTCAATGGTACCCAAAATAATGGTTGATAGTGTGAATGGATCTCCGACGATCTCCAATCCCGAGCTAGCTTGGTGACACTATAAGATAAGGGAAAGAAAGGGGAGTAAGCTATATAGCTTAGTAAGTTCATATGCAAATAATAAACAACATTAATTATACATTTTTCAAATGAATAACATAACATATATCATAAATGTCATTAAAACTTCATGAGCATAACTTACTCAATCACAATCTTACCAATAGTTCATCATATACCGAATCTATTTCATTTGAGTTTTTCGTACATACCTGTACCAACTCGTAACATAATCACATACTTTCTCATCTTTGACATACTCGTTGAAACACTTTGAATACCATCGGATACACGGGAATATTTGCACATAAGTGCCACATATGTAGCCAATGCTACCACAAATCTTATAATACATATAGGCCCGCTCTCGAGCTATCATCGGGCCTGCTCATGCAAGCTGTCAGTCAAGACGTAGCTACTCGATTTTGCTCACACAAGCTGTCAAGTATTTGCAACATATGCCGGTATACTCAGACACCGGTAGGACATACGAGACTAGCACCCGGGACACATAAATCACATAATCACATGTGTTCCTAATGACATGACACTTGTATCCTAATCTATTCCTAAGGTTCAACTGTGATTTCTCTCTTGCCGAAACTTTGTCAGATATGCTCGTAGAATCAATCATACAGTTCATGCAATATCAAAACATTAAAATACAAATATAACATTGCATTATTAACATACAAACTTACCTCGGTACAAAAATAGTGAAAATGGACCTAATCGTCAAACACTTTGTTTTTCCCTCAATCTAGGTCCGAACCTCATTTTTCTTGATCTATAATAGAAAATTTAACTCATTTAATACTCACATTATTCAATTAAGCCCAAAAATCATATTATGGAAAATTACCTTTTTGCCCCTAACTTTAAAACATTTTACACTTTAGTCCCTAGGCTCGTAAAATGAAATATATTCAATTTCTTCATAACCCAAGCCTAGACGAACCATTTTCATACTCATAACAGCCCAAATTTTTCATTAAGTCACACTTATACTACTCATTTTTCAACTTTTACAAATAGGTCCTTTTTAGGCATTTTCATCAAAAATCACTTAGTAAAAGTTGTTTATCTAACATCAAACATATATTTTCTACCATTAAACATCAAAATACACAAATATCTAACATGGGTAAAATTTTATACTTTGACATCTTTGCAAATTAGTCCTTGAAATAGCTAGATTAAGTTGCAAGGATCTCAAAAATATAAAAAAATCATTAAAAATGGGGCTAGAACAAACTTACAATCAAGCTTGGAAGATGAACAAACCCTAGCTATGTCTTCTCCTTGTGAATTTCAGCCATGGGGACTAATTTGAAGAAGATGACATCTTTTATTTGTTTTATTTTGTCTTTATTTACCAAATGACCAAAATGCCCTTTCTTTAAAACATCCAAATTTCACCTAATTCATGTCCATTTTTGTCCACCAACTTAAGTAATGGTCTAATTACCATCTAAGGACCTCTAATTTGAAATTTCATAGCAATTAGACACCTTTAGCTTCTAGAACACACATTTTGCACCATTTTTAATTTAGTCCTTTTAACTAAATTGAGTGCCCAAACATCAAAATTTTCGAACAAAATTTTCATGAAATCATTCCATAAAATTGTAGACCATAAAAATATAATAAAAATAATTTTTACTATGTCGGATTCGCGATCCTGAAACCACTGTTCTGACTAGACCCAAAATTGGGCTGCTACACGTGTGCACAAGTCAGAGAGTTACACAGGGTCAAACACGACCTGTAGCACGGGTGTGTCCCAGGGTCACACGAGCGTTTCCCTTGGACCACACGGGCGTGTGAGCCCTGCACCTTAAAAAATTTTTGAAATTTCACGAAAAATTCTTAGAGTTCCCGATTAAGTCCTGACTCGATTCTAATGCTCGTATTAGGCCTCGAGGGTCCAATTAAGGGACGTTTTGAATGATCTCGGTTTATGAATATTAATTTACATAAATTATTTATAAAATGTCCTGAAAGTTTTGATAATGCTCCGAAATCTGTTCCGACGACGGATACGGGTTAGGGGTGTTACAGTGCATCTTAGTATGTAAATGTATTTACTTATAGCAATTTTTTTTTAATCTTTGCTTATCATGTTGATTTGGTGATTCGGATCATACATGTTGTTAGGCATATATGTATGTTTATGCTAAAGAATGTGATGAACTATATTCATAGATTTGGCATGTGAAATGGCATAGAATGAAGTTGAGATGGTATGTTTGATTGGTAAGCTTGAGATATGTATTAGTGAATAGATGATTTGGTTCATTTTAAGGCATATAAGCTATTAAAGTACAAATTGAATATATGTGTATGAAATTAAGGTGATATAGCATGTTTCAAAATGAAACGACATTAGTAAGTTTGATCATTACATAACTTGGTTGTTAGGTTATAATAGTAGTAAGATGTTTTGAATAGGTGTGGATTGTTTGATAAGAAGTTGAAATTGTATGTTTGAACTCATATGGTATGTTTTCATAGATTTTGAGACAATATGGAGTGAAATATAGGTTCATCTTTTGAATGGTTTGGTTGGAAACTTTAAAATATGTACCAAATGGTTCATTTTTACCAAAAATAGGGTCCTCGTCTCGACGACCATCTTTCCTCGTCACAACATCGGTCAATAGTATGTGACGTCACGGTGTCGAGTGACTTGAGGTCGTGACATCACAAATTGTTTGACAATGTTACAATGTGGAAAGGATGATGTCATGACATCGAACATGAACTTTTAAAAACCTTGCAATTTGGTTCTATTTTGAGTTCGAGTTTACAAAAGAACTTTCGTAAGCTCGATTAAAACTGGAAATTGATGTTTAACATGATTTGAATGTGATTAACACTTAAATTGCATGTGTAAATGATTAATTACTACGTGTTTGTCTGTAGTTCAGACCTGGTGATCAGGTCGGGCGAGGGGTGTTATATCACTAAAGTTGAAGCTGAAACCTAGGTTGAAGCCAAATTAGATATTGAAGTTGAATGTGGCAGTGATCTTGAGCCAAAAGTGTTAAGATTTGTGTAACATCCTGAATTAGGGCTGTTTGTAATTTAATTATTTGTACCCATGTGTGTGTGTGTGCTTGAAGAAATAAAATTTGTGATTTATTTGGCATGTTTTGGGGTCTAGAATTAAACCCGAGCTAGGCTCGACTTAGTATTAAAATTTATTTTTTTAAGTGTTTAAAGGAGGGAAGCTAGGTGAGTTAGGGGTTAAGAAAATTTTTAGTAGGAACTGACACAAGGATCTAGTTGGCTAAGTGGTTTCATGCGTGTTGGAGGTGAAAAGGGGGACTTGAGTCACAAGTTCAGTGGCGGGAGGAGCATTTTGGCGTTTTGTTTTTTTTTTTTTTTTTTAGGAAGTGATGGACTTAAGTAGGAAGGCCTTAAAATTAATTCGTGAAGGTTCATGGCATGAAAGTCCAAAGGGAAGAGTTGGCTTGGGGCGCATCTTGCAGCAAGGGACCTAGTTGGTCCTAGGTTCGAGTAGCGGAACGGAGTTTTGCGCGTTTTAATTTTTATATGCGATGTTGGGCTCTAGTAAGAAGGCTTTAAAAATAAATGGTGGGGTAAATTGGCATGGAAGTCGGGCTGAAAGAGGTGGCTAGGGACGTGGAAAGAGAGGGCTGCAGTAGTAGGTCCTGCGTTGTCAAAGCAAAGAAGTGGGGATTTTATCTTTTTCTGTTTTAGCGTTAGAAGGAACTAAGGAGGAAGGCCTAAAAGAAATTATGGCGCGTTTGTATCACAAAACAACGCTTTCGCCCAAGTGGCACTGGGCGTTATTTGGCCGCATGGGTTCTAACAGGTCCCATGTTCGAGACCTATGGGGCGTGGTGGTTTTTCTTTTATTTTGCAAAGAAATTGGCAAGGCAAAGTGGACGGCAATAGGGAGGAGAGACTTTCTCTCTTTAAACTCTTAATTTTTATTTAGATAGTAGGATAATATGAGAGTTTTATTGGATTTTCTTTATTTGTTTAATTATAGTGATAATAAGAAGATAATCAAGGATAATGGGAGATAAATGAGGATATTATATGGATTATTAAGAGATTATTATTTATTAATAGGATTAATTCAAATTGTTTGAATTAAATTAAATGAATGGTCAGGAGCAATTGGGGTAGATGGACGAAATTTGAACTCCCTGGTGGAGTAGTGTGGACGGCAAGCTAAGGGGGGAGGGTGTCGAATGCTTATAAATACCACCATCCACCACCTTGTTTTTCTTGTCCATCTCTCGCTAAGTAGAAAAACCTAACCCTATTTCCTTCTAATTTTTCTTTATTTTCTTAAACCCTTAGCCGAAATTTCGATTACCTCTTCCATTATTTTTCTTTCACATTAGCCGAATTTCATTCCTTCCTCTTCTCAAGACTCCTAGCCGAAACTTACATTTCTTTCCAGAAACTCACCATTGACCGATACCCCATATTGAAGTGCCGGAATTCTCTTTTTCTTTTTGGTAGCATCTTGGCCGAATAGTAGAAGCAGTATAGATCTCTTTGGATTTTCGTGGTCAATCGTTTTGGTGAAGGTAAGTTGTGCCGAAACTTCATGGGTTCCCTTCACTATTCTTTGTCGACTCTTATTTAGGGGTAAGTGCCGATTTCAATGGCAAATGGCTAGCAAGATCGCTAAATGTTTTAGTAATCGATCTCTTCTAGGTACCCCAAGATCGTGAAGCAAGCGACCCAAGCCCCTAATCTCTAACATTCGATTTTGGTAAGTTTGGGTAAGGTCTATGTTGGGTTTCAAAAGCCAAAAAGCTTTGATTATGAGTAATGTTCATTAATCGATTATTTGGTAAAGCAGATCTGTGAATCGAGTGCTGTGGATAGTAGCAAAGAGTTAAAGGTAAGGTTTCGGGATCAAAAGATAAACCCCTAGGATTGTTTGGGTTGGCCGAATAGGCCATGGTACTAACCCATGTATTTGGCCGAATAGGCCTAAGTCCCTAACCATGCTTTTTGGTCGATTATAGGACAAGAGATCTAGCGACGTAGATCGGATCTTCGGGATCTAGGAATTCCGGTAGAAGCAGGTGTGTAAGATCTCTATACACACTTTATTAATTTGCATGCTGTTATTATTTGCCTTAGATCTTTTGGTTGTGGTTAGTTTGTGGGCTTAAACATGGATTCCGGGTAAGTCCCCTAATTTGTGATTTTTGATATATGATTTGCATGCCATCACATGATGATTAAATGCCACGGTATGATTTATGAAAATTGTTATAAAAGCATGTGATGGTGGGATTGATGAGAGGAGGGGGAAGAATTATGGATCGTCGTCGGTGGTTTTGACCACAAGATGGGTTGGCCCCATCAGATTATTGTGACCTATGGTCATCAAAGTGGTTTTGACCACAACGATTGATTATTTGCGACTAAGTCCCGGTGGTTTGGTACCACCAGTGGTTTTGACCACATTTGATATATTGTGACCTATGGTCATCGGTGGTTTTGACCACACGATGGGTTGGCCCCATCATCAGATTTGTGACTCTAAGTCATCAGTGGTTTTGACCACCAGTGGTTTTGACCACACGGGGTAGGAAAGGAGTATGGATGGTTAGGTTGGGTTGCATGTGCATGTGCATGTTTATTAATGACTTGTGTATGAGTTATCTTTAGGGTGGGGATTACACACTGAGTCTTGGTGACTCACCCTTTCCCTTAACATTTTGCGAGATGAGTAGATCGCGGAGATGGAGCCGGATGGACTCGAGGTGGCCATGCAGTGGACATTTTAATAGATGAACTTGGATTTTGTTTAATCTTATTTTTATGGTTGGTTTTGTTTTAATTGAGTTGTAATAAGGCCTCCTAGAATTGTTTTATTATTGTTACATGCTTTGAATATTTGTTAAACTGTCTAATTATGTTAATAATGAGTTCACATGTTTTTTCCAAATCAAACGAAAAATGTTTTAAAGTACCGTCGGGTACATTTGAAAACTATAAACAACTCGACTTAATAAATATTTTTAAACAACACTAAGTATGGTTTTTAACAAGAGACTGGAAGTTGAAAGATTTTCGACAAAACTTAAATCGGTTTTAAAATGGTTCTCAAATTGTTTTCTCTATAGCAAACCAAATTCGGTCGTAATGTTTGGGTAGGGTTTGGGATGTTACAAATTGGTATCGTGAGCCAGTTCAAAGCTCTGTTTGTAGGCCCAAGGCCCAAAAATGTTTTGGTAGGCCTTAGGGAATGATTTTTGGTTTTTGAACGACATGGCACCAGAGTCTCCGGCACCTATCCGCCCTGTAAGTACTCCTAACTTCAGATGAATTATTTTCTCGTAGAAGGGTAGGAAGCATGGAACGTAGATAGTATGATAAGTGCTTTAAACTTTAGGACTAGTTACCCCAAACAAAGACATAAGACTTTAAAAGCCTAATTAAACAAACCTACGACCAAGTCGCCGAGTTAGGGTGTGGTAACCTTGGTGCGCATGTCTAGGATGGATCCGGAAGAGCTTGGTACTTAAGCAGTCCCCGTGACTCACCTCCTCTTCGCGGGATTCCTACCTGGTGCGTAGCTTCGGTTCACCCTAACCAAGAGGACTCGGTCATAGGCCAAACACAATAAATAATACCCTGACTTTGGAAATTACGAAAACACCCCTGTAGGAAAAAGACGAAACTACCCCTGGGATGAGTGAATAAGGATGAAAGATACTAGGAAATGGATGTGCTCTTCTGTGTAAACTAGGATGGAGGACTTAAACCTTTGATGGATCGAAAGAATTTCTACTAAACTCTTTTCATAAAATTTCGTCGCGGATAACCAAAGTGAAACACGTACTAATCCATAAAATTCTTAAGCAGATAAACGCAATCGTTAGAATGAGTTCAAGAGGTCGTGGACGTCCGCCGCGTGGCCGTGGAAGGGGTAGGATGACCTTGTCTGAGCCAGCAAGGTCCTGGTCACGGTCGGGAAATGAGACGTCGGATCTGCGGCGGCATGAAACCGAATTTCAAGATCGACGGGTGGTGATGATGTCGTATCTCAAGTGTCAGACGGGTATTGGAACGAGTTCTTGAGAGCCGGGCGTGGTGCAGGAGCCCGTAAATTGTGGTTGAACGACTCGGCCAACGGAGCGTAAGTATTTAGGGGAGTTTCCGGAGTGGCACCCAGTACGGCAGAGTACTGGTTGGAAGCAACGGAAAGGATCATGGATGACATAGATTTTACAACTGAGGAGAAATTAAAGGGTATAATTTCTTTGCTTCGGGATGAGTCATATCGGTGGTGGCTCACCAGTAGATGGATGGAACGGTGGCAGAAAACCTCACCTGGGAATTTTTCAAGGATGCCTATCAAAAGAAATATATCGGAACTAGCTATGTAGATGCACAGCGGAAGGCTTTCTTGAACCTGGCTCAAGGCAATAAGACAGTGGCGGAGTATGAGGCCGAATTCCTTCGGTTGAGTAGGTATGCTCGTGGTATTGTGGGTACCGAGCATGAACGCTGTGTTAGATTCGAGGATGGGGTGAGAGATGAGTGAGGATGATGATAGCTCCACAACAGAATGAGAGTTTCTTTGTTCTTGTGGAGAAGTCTAAAGTTCTTGAGGAGTAAGACAATCAGAAAGCGGAACCAAGAACGGAATTGGAATAAGAGAAGCTCGGAACCTTCAAGGTTCTTGGGTAATGAACAGAAGAGGACGAGGTTTGATGGGTCGGATCAAACTGCTAGGCCTGCTGCTGCCAATACCCAATGGCCGCCACAATGTGCTCGGTGTGGCAAGCCTCACAAGGGTGAGTGTTGGAGTGGTAATCGAGGGTGCTTTGAGTGTGGATCGTTCGATCACCGTGTAAGGGATTGTCCTCGGAAGTTAGCTAGGAATCAACCAGTGGGTCAGAACCGTGCTCAGGTTAGAAATGAAGGACCACCACAGAGGGGTCGAGGTGCAGCTAGAGGTAATGCAAATGGTAACGGGCGTGGCCGAGGTGCTGAAGGTGCAGAGGCGAGGCAACCAAGGTTGGTTTATGCAGTTGGCTGTCGTGAGGAGGAAGATGTGCCAGACATGACAACGGGTAAGTTTCTTATTTTTGGAATACCTCAATTGTCTTGGTTATGGTTACGTTAGTTCATTCTTATGATTGCTAGTAAAGAGTATGGAACCCGGATTATGAACGTAGGGAATGTGTAGAAAGTATGATAGTTCTTTAAGATCGAGTGCGCAGCAAGAGAGCGTAGTGTGATGAGTTAAGGATCACGATTGGACGATAGTAAGTAATTTCGAGGACGAAATTATTTTAAGGGGTAGAATTGTAACATCCCGAATTGGGGTTGTTTGTAATTTAATTATTTGTACCCATGTGTGTGTGTGTGCTTGAAGAAATAAAATTTGTGATTTATTTGGCATGTTTTGGGGTCTAGAATTAAACCAGAGCTAGGCCCGACTTAGTATTAAAATTTATTTTTTTAAGTGTTTAAAGGAGGGAAGCTAGGTGAGTTAGGGGTTAAGAAAATTTTTAGTAGGAAACCGACACAAGGATCTAGTTGGCTAAGTGGTTTCATGCGTGTTGGAGGTGAAAAAGGGGGACGCAGTCACAAGTTCGAGTGGCAGGAGGAGCATTTCTGCTGGTTTTTTTTTTTTTTTAGGAAGTGATGGACTTAAGTAGGAAGGCCTTAAAATTAATTCGTGAAGGTTCATGGCATGAAAGTCCAAAGGGAAGAGTTGGCTTGGGGCGCATCTTGCGACAAGGGACCTAGTTGGTCCTAGGTTCGAGTAGCCGGAACTGAGTTTTGCGTTTTAATTTTTATATGCGATGTTGGGCTCTAGTAAGAAGGCTTTAAAAATAAATGGTGGGGTAAATTGGCATGGAAGTCTGGTGAAAGAGGTGGCTAGGACGTGGAAGAGAGGGCGGTAGTAGGTCTGCGTTCGAACCGAAGCAAAGCAGTGGGGATTTTATTTTTTCTGTTTTAGCGTTAGAAGGGAACTAAGGAGGAAGGCCTAAAAGAAATTATGGCGCGTTTGTATCACAAAACAACGCTGGCCCAAGTGGCACTGGGCGTTACTTGGTCGCATGGGTTCTAACAGTCCCATGTTCGAGACCTATGGGCAATGGGTGGTTTTTCTTTTATTTTGCAAAGATTTGGGCAGCAAAGTGGACGGCAATAGGGAGGGAGAGACTTTCTTTCTCTTTAAACTCTTAATTTTTATTTAGATAGTAGGATAATATGAGAGTTTTATTGGATTTTCTTTATTTGTTTAATTATAGTGATAATAAGAAGATAATCAAGGATAATGGGAGATAAATGAGGATATTATATGGATTATTAAGAGATTATTATTTATTAATAGGGATTAATTCAAATTGTTTGAATTAAATTAAATGAATGGTCAGGAGCAATTGGGGTAGATGGATTGAAATTTGAACTCCCTGGTGGAGTAGTGTGGACTGGCAAGCTAAGGGGAGGGTGCCGAATGCTTATAAATACCACCATCCACCACCTTGTTTTTCTTTTCCATCTCGCTAAATGAAAAACCTAACCCTATTTCCTTCTAATTTTTCTTTATTTTCTTAAACCCTTAGCCAAAATTCTGATTACCTCTTCCATTATTTTTCTTTCACATTAGCCGAATTTCATTCCTTCCTCTTCTCAAGACTCCTAGCCGAAACTTCTGTTCTTTCCAGTAAACTCACCATTGACCGATACCCCCATATTGAAGTGCGGAATTCTCTTTTCTTTTTGGTAGCATCTTGGCCGAATAGTAGAAGCAAAGTATAGATCTCTTTGGATTTTCGTGGTCAATCGCTTTGGTGAAGGTAAGTTGTGCCGAAACTTCATGGGTTCCTTCACTATTCTTTGTCGACTCTTATTTAGGGGTAAGTGCCGATTTCGACAAATGGCTAGCAAGACTTCTAAATGTTTTAGTAATCGATCTCTTCTAGGTACCCCAAGATCGTGAAACAAGCGACCCAAGCCCCTAATCTCTAACATTCGATTTTGGTAAGTTTGGGTAAGGTCTATGTTGGGTTTCAAAAGCCAAAAGCTTTGATTATGAGTAATGTTCATTAATCGATTATTTGGTAAAGCAGATCTCGTGAATCGAGTCTTGTGGATAGTAGCAAAAGAGTTAAAGGTAAGGTTTCGGGATCAAAAGATAAACCCCTAGGATTGTTTGGGTTGGCCGAATAGGCCATGGTACTAACCCATGTATTTGGCCGAATAGGCCTAAGTCCCTAACCATGCTTTTTGGTCGATTATAGGACAAGAGATCTAGCGACGAGATCGGATCTTCGGGATCTAGGAATTCCGGTAGAAGCAGGTGTGTAAGATCTCTATACACACTTTATTAATTTACATGCTGTTATTATTTGCCTTAGATCTTTTGGTTGTGGTTAGTTTGTGGGCTTAAACATGGATTAGGGTAAGTCCCCTAATTTGTGATTTTTGATATATGATTTGCATGCCATCACATGATGATTAAATGCCACGGTATGATTTATGAAAATTGTTATAAAAGCATGTGATGGTGGGATTGATGAGAGGAGGGGGAAGAATTATGGATCGTCGCCGTGGTTTTGACCACAAGATGGGTTGGCCCCATCAGATTATTGTGACCTATGGTCATCGGTGGTTTTGACCACAACGATTGATTATTTGCGACTAAGTCCCGGTGGTTTGGTACCACCAGTGGTTTTGACCACATTTGATATATTGTGACCTATGGTCATCGGTGGTTTTGACCACACGATGGGTTGGCCCCATCATCGATTTGTGACTCTAAGTCATCAAGTGGTTTTGACCACCGGTGGTTTTGACCACACGGGGTAGGAAAGGAGTATGGATGGTTAGGTTGGGTTGCATGTGCATGTGCATGTTTATTAATGACTTGTGTATGAGTTATCTTACCGGGTGGGGATTACACACTCTGAGTCTTGGTGACTCACCCTTCCCTTAACATTTTGCGAGATGAGTAGATCGCGGAGATGGAGCGGATGGACTCGAGGTGGCCATGCAGATGGACATTTTAATAGATGAACTTGGATTTTGTTTAATCTTATTTTTATGGTTGGTTTTGTTTTAATTGAGTTGTAATAAGGCCTCCTAGAATTGTTTTATTATTGTTACATGCTTTGAATATTTGTTAAACTGTCTAATTATGTTAATAATGAGTTCACATGTTTTTTCCAAATCAAACGAAAAATGTTTTAAAGTACCGCGGGTACATTTGAAAACTATAAACAACTCGACTTAATAAATATTTTTAAACAACACTAAGTATGGTTTTTAACAAGAGACTGGAAGTTGAAAGATTTTCGACAAAACTTAAATCGGTTTTAAAATGGTTCTCAACTTGTTTTCTCTATAGCAAACCAAATTCGGTCGTAATGTTTGGGCCGGGTTTGGGATGTTACAATTTGTTCCCACAGTGTAATGATTTGGTCATAATTACTTGTAAGTTTTGCAGAAAAATGATTGAATAAATAAAATTACCACATGTTCATTTAGTTGATCTTTATATGTTTTCCCTCAATGGTTTTTGCATGAAAAACAAAATGTATAAGCAAATACAAACTTCTTAATTACCTAAGGTTCAAATACTATTAAGTTGCATTATATGGATGGATTATACTGCAAGAAACTTATACTAGTAGGTAATTTAAATTATTTTTAGTACATAGAATTAGATTGAGAAAATGATTCAAATAATAAGCGACTATTATGTTTTCTATAATTCCAATTGGAGAGATAGCTTGCCTTGGCTATCAAAGTAGATTTGACTCCAAGAAATAGAGACATAGATGTGATTGTATGGACTAATAATACGTTAGATTGGATCCAAGTTGAATTGATCCTAAGTTCCTTTATAGATTTATTCACTGGTGACATTCATAGTATGACTTACCTTAATACTGAGTAAGTGAATAATCATGCATACATGACTAATGTACTTTATATATTGAAAGCCTGTGCTTTCATAGTAGTGGGTTGAACTATGTTTGGTACATGAGTTATGCATGGCATGACTTTACCCACAATAGTGGAGCTATATCTTGAATGAAAGAGTAAATGATATGCTCTCATTGGCACTGTATGGATTTTGAAAATGGAACGTGGACATAAGTCCTTTGTCTGGACGAATGACTAATCATTACTATTTGTAAATAATGATCATTTTCATTGTGGAAGATACAATGTTGACCATAAGATAAAAATAGATCGAATTAGGTGAATGAATTTAACCTAAAGGGGTCAAAGATTTCCTATGAGGGTAACATACATATGACAAGGTCATTGGACAAAATCTTAACATAAATAGCTTTCATAATGGTATATAATGGAGAGATTATTCATGGTACTTTTAGTAAATTGAACTTGTGACTAAATAACTATGTAATTAATAGACGAAGAGTCGAAACTTAATTACAAATTATCTAAGCCCTAATTATATATGTCCAATCGGTCCATCCTGTAACAATCCAAAATTTTGGTATGTCATCTGGCATTGTTTCAAAATCAGATACAGTGAAAATTCCAAGGATATTGGAAAACGATTTAGGTAAAGAAAGTTCATGAGAGGAAATTGATATTTGAGATGGAAGTCATGAAAAATATTGAGGATGTGGAAATGTCGCAAAAAAAGACCAAACTGTAAATTTTAAAAAGTTTGAGGACTAAAGTGCAAATTTGACCAAAAAGAGATAGGGATTATTATTGACTATTGTAGCATGAGAATAAATTAGAATATGTATTGGTGCGAGGAAAATCATTTTTGAGACTAAATTGGAAAGATTGGAAAGTACAGATATTAAATCGTAAATTTTTTCTTTTATCGAGAGAAGGGTGAAAGTGTAATTTTTACCATCCAATGATTTTTTTATCAAGATTTTAATTCTGAATTATGAGATTTCAATATTTTACATGTCTATTTGTTGCGAAGAAATTGGACTAAGAGGCAAGAAGGGACATAATGATAATTTTACTATGTAAGGGCATTTTGATCATTTCTAAAGAATTTTATATGGGAAGTATTATTTTGGCATGATGTTCATATATTTTGACATAATGTAATTATATTTTATAAAAATGATTGGGTTAGTGAGAACATTAAAAAAATACTCACAATATTAAGTTTGATAATTTGAATTGGATCACACTCTTTGCTGGAAAATATGGAAGCAAAGAAATTTGCTTGTGTTTAGGAGAGACAGATCATTGTGGTTCTTATAACACTCTTGGGCAAGGCGTTGCTAGTTTAGGCGAAGTCAGTGTTCAACAGTAGTGTTACGAGTAGCCAACAGGCTATTAAAACTGAAAAGCTTGTTGGATGGTCAGCTCATGCATTTGGTTGGGTTAAATTGAATACAAATGAAGCATAGCTTCAACAAGGGGGTATTGACTGAGAGACTCCTCAGGTCGATGGCTAATGGGATACAATCCGAACACTGATTCTTGTTCAGTTTATCCGTGGCATTGGAGATGGGTTTTTAACTGCAAATCCATATGCAGAAATCCGGTTAGGAGTATTAACAAACTCTGCATTTAACTATCTGTAACATAAATATTCTTAAACCTTATTTAATAACTGTTGTAATATAATCTTCAGTTGCACTTACTTTAATTAATTAATTTTATCTTTTATGCCAAACATAATCCATAAATTTTTCTTTATCTCTTCTTTACCTAAATGAAGAACAAGCAGTTAATTTAATTAACTGCACGGATTTTTTCTTTTCTTAACTTAACATGAAAATGAGTTATTTGAGTTGATTTCGTTAAGAATAATCTAGAAACATAAAATTGAATTTTAAAATTTAGAAGGAAATTTAATTAATTTCAATATTGTAGTAACAAATCGGTTGACATTATCAAGAGATAAATTTTTTTGAATAAATTATTTAATTAATTTTGATGTTTTGAATTTTAAAAATTCAATACTTAAAAAGGAAATTTAAGATTTTCGGAAATAGATTTAAAAAGTATAATTTGACAATTTTTAATGTATTATTTTAGTTTCTTCTGATTTTTCACTTACCTTAATTTTTTAACCCTGATTAATACGTTAAGAAAAGAATGTTTTTTGGGTGACCAAAGTGAAAGAGGCCTAGAAGTTGGGTGACCAAAATGAAAGTGTGAGCATGGTATGCACTATCCACAAATGTTAGAGATTTAATGCTTGAGTGACCAAAATGAAAACACACTAAAAATTAGGTGACCAATTAGAAATTTGCCCTATTTATTTTAGTAAAGTTACTTATCCTCTATCTCTATATATAGAAGTATTATAATCACTTTTATCTATTCTAGAGATAAGAAAATTTTAATGTTTTTATTAGATTTTATTTTATTATATTTTCATCCATTCATATGTAAAGATTTGTTTTTTTATATCAACTTAATATATATTAATGATTTTAAATTCATACTAAAATAAGTTTTACAATATATACATTAAATAAAATTTTAATTTAAAAGTAAATTATTTTTTAAAACCTTATTGATCACATATAAATATTTTTTTAAGTAAATGTATTCTTTTATTCTTTCAATCAATAGTATATTTTAATAAAGGACACAATTCCTATATATTTATTTTTTATTCTTTTTAATTTCACATTTTTTCTTTATTCTTTTTTGTATTTTCATCTATATAAATTTTTTTTATATATATTATGCTATGATTAATATCAATATATACATGTGTGTGCAAAAAAATTATTTTTTTTCATTATTTTGATTAAAAAAAGTTAATTTTCAAGCATTTTATGATTGCTTAACATAGAATTTTTTTCATTTATTTATTTAAATTAAATTTAGTAAATAATTTTAAAGTTGATTAAGATAGTATTTTAGGATAATATATCTTAATTTATTTTTTCCATTTTTATTTATTAATAGTTTTAATAAAACATATGTTTCATTTTTATAATTTTATAATTTTATAATTTTAAAAAGATAATGATTTTCATTTATTTATATTAAATTTTTTATTTATTAATTTTTTATTTTAAATAGATTTTAAACTTGAATTATTTTAAACATTAAAAAAAATTAATTACCATTGAAGAGGTAAAAAATTAAAATTATAAATATGAGATTAGTGTTTTACTTTATGACAATGAAAATGATTTTGCTAATAGATAATTTTTTATTAATATATACATATATCTAATGAATTTTTTAATAATTTGTCTTTTACACTTTGAATATTTTTACAACACACCTTTTAAAATATAATTTTATAATTATTATTTAAAATTTAAATAATTCTAATTACTTGAAATTTAAATTTACTTTTATTATTACATTAAATTTCTTTTAAATTATTTATAACTCATTCATAATCATACTTATTTCTTATATTTTGAGTAAACAATAATTTATTATAAAATTTTCTAAAAGTAAATAATAATTTTGTATTTATTTTCATTTTTATCATTATTTATATTTATATTTATTTTAATATTAAGTCACATTTTAAATATTATTTTATAATAAAATTAAATTTATAAATATTAATAATGTACTTTTGTTATACTAAAAAATTTTAATACTAATTTTAGAATATAAGATAATATTTAAGTTTTAGTTTTATTTTAAATAATTTTTTATTATAATTTTAATAAGATAAAAATTCTTTATAGAAATATATTAAATAAACAGCTAATACTTGCATAATGGGTAAAAAAACTAGTTAGAATATAATTTAATTAAATTTTAATTTGGTAAAAATGAAGAATAATTTTAAAACTGTTATGATTATTAAGTGGATGTCCATTAAGATCAATATAAGTTTTGATGTACTTTAAATTCTAATAGTCATTAGAATTAGATTTCTACTTTATTTATACTTCTTATGCCTATAAATAGAGACTTTGGAGAAGCTTTGTAAATAATTTGATTGATTAATAAAATACACTCTCTCTTCTGCTCTCCCATTCTCTTTGTTCTTTATTTTCGGTCTTTTTATTTTATAACATGTTATCAGCACGATCTTGCTCAAAGTGATAAAACCTTTTATCGACGATCAAATTTATTCTCCATGATTTCCAAGATCTTAAAATTTAATATGCAAAGTTTTTGCAGGAAGTTTCTTTTATTTAATGTTTCATATTTGATTATTTTTAGATAATTCATGATCAATTATAATTATTTTGATTAACTTTATTTTTATTTTTATGTTATTAAGGATGGTGAAGAATTTGATATAGCTATCTATATGAAATTGTGATTGGATTCAAAGTCTACTATTGGAGTTTAAATTTGATTACTTGTTGATAAAATCATCAAGAATTCGTTGAACAAGAAGTGAATATTGCAAATAATTGTTTGCAAATTATATTTCTTTTATTGAGTTAATAACATTATGGACTTCACATTGATGTAGATATTTCCAGAAGTAAATGTCACAATAGTACTTATATGTGGATACAAAGTAAAAGGAATCACAGTAAAATTATCAATTTGTCACAATTTATATTGACATTAATAGTACAATTGAAACGCATGTTAAAGTAAACCAAAAGTTTACTAATACAAATACATTTACTACTTGGCGTGACCAGTTAGACTATCATGGATCATATATGATGCGGAAATTAATTAATAATTCATATGGGCATTCATTAAAGAACCAGAAGATTCTTTAATTTAAAGAACTCTCATTTGTTGCTTGTTCTCAATGAAAACTGATTGTTAGAAACTCACTAGCTAAAGTTAAGATTTAATGTCTTGTATTTCTGAAATGAATATGGGTCCATTCATCCACCATGTGGATTTTGAAATTATATGATTTTGGTAGATGCATCTACAAAATAATCACATGCGTTATCAACTCGCAACCTGCCGTTTGCAAGATTGCTTATTTAAATGATTAATTTTAGATTATGCAATTAAAAAAATTCATCTTGCTAATGTTGGTGAGTTTATATCCCAAGCTTTCAATAATTATTGTATGTCAATCGGGAAAAAAGTTGAACATCCTGTAGCTCATGTTCACACATAAAACGATTTAGCTGAATCGTTTGTCAGATGTCTCCAACTAATAACTAAATCATTACTTATGAGAACAAAACTTCCTATTTCAGCATGAGATTGTATTGATTTACATGTTGTACGCATCAAGCTAATAAATTATAAATACTTCCCATTACAATTGATTTTTGGTCAAGAGCCAAATATTCCCCATATTACAATTTTTGGATGTGCGGTATATGTTCCAACTACTCCACCACGACGCACAAAGATGGGTCATCATAAGAGATTGGGAATGTATATTTATATGAGTCTCCTTATGTTATTAAATATTTTTGAGCTATTAATTCGAGATTTAGTTATTACATGAGTTGTCAGTTTTCCCAACATTAGGGGGAGAGAATAAAAAGTTAGATTAATAAAGTACTTGAAATGAATTATCAAAGTCTAAGATCCTCGTACAAAGTAGTGTGAACCAGAAGTTCAACAGATAATTCATTTTACAAATCAACTGTCAGATTCATTAAATCTCACATACCAACTAAAAATGCTCCAATACGAATTGATGTCCTAATAGGGCAAACTGTTAGTGCAAAAGAAAGTAATCCACGCCTAAAGCGTGGAAGACCGGTCGGTTCCAAAGAGAAAAATCCTCGTAAAAGAAAAGAAGCAAAGATTCAAGATAGTCATATAGTGAAGGCCGGGTTCCTGAAGAGACCCATGACATAACTAATTATAAAACTCAAGAAGAGATTCAGATACCTAAAAGTGAAAATGAAAATGATGAAAATAAAGAGATATCGATAAGTTATGTCAATACGAGAAAAAGATGGAACCGAAAAAAGTGTAGTTGTCGACAACAATTTTGCTTACAATGTTGTCATTGAAATAACAAAAGGAAATGAGGATCCTAAGCCTAAATCTATTGAGGAATGTAAAAATAGAAAAGAATAGCCAAAATGGAAAGACGCAATTCGAGCAAAATTGAATTTACTTTCAGAACGTGAGGTTTTTGGGCATGTATCCCAAACACCTAAAGATGTAAAGTCGGTAGGATATAAATAGGTATTTGTGTGAAAACGAATGAAATTGTGAAGTCATAAGCTATAAAGCTCGACTTGTAGCATAAGGATTTTCGTAAAGGCCCGACATTTATTACAAAGAGACATATTCTTTTGTGGTAGATGCAATCACGTTTAGATGCCTTATTAGTCTGGCAGTACGTGAAAAACCTTACATGCATCTAATGGATATTGTTACATACTATATGTATGGTAGACTTGATAGTGAAATTTAAATGAATATCTCAGAAGGATTTAAAATCTCAGAAGGATATAGAGTTTCTTGGGAAAATTGCTCGATCAGACTAAAGATAAGTTTATATGGATTAGAACAATATGGACGTATGTGGTACAATCATCTTAGTGAATATTTGTTGAAAGAATGTTATAAAAATGATCCATTTTGTCCATGTGTTTGTATAAAAAGGTTTGGATCGGATTTTGTGATAATTATTGTTTATGTTGATGATCTTAATATTATTGAAATTCCCAAAAAGCTTCAAAATGCAGTAAATAATTTAAAGAAAGAATTTGAGATGAAAGATCTTAGAAAAATAATGTTTTGTCTTGGCCTGCAAATCGAGCATTTAAAAGATGGAATTCATGTCCATCAGTCAATTTATACGGAAAAGATCTTAAAGAAGTTTTACATGGATAAAGCGTGTAACATCCCCACTTTTAAAAAAAGAAGAGAAGAAGAATATTTATGGTAGAAGTTCTTGAATAAGTGATCTATAAATAAATAGTAGTATAAAAAAATTGTGATCGTTTTTAGAGGAAACTGTCAGACATGAAAACACAGAGGATTATTAGTAGGAGTATGTGGTTAATTTAAAAATTCGGTATCGAGTTCAAGGATTAAATTGAATAAATTAGAAAAGTATAGAGACTAGAGTGCAATTATCTTATTTTATTTTGATGGAAAGGACTTAATGGCAATTTTTCTATTACTTAAAAAAATAAAAAAATCTCATGATGACTTTAAATGATATTTTCATTAAATAATTATTATTTAACATTTTATTTAAAATAATAGTAATTTATTAAATATTATAATATATATAAAGAGAGAAATATTAGTTTCTTTCTCATCTTTCTCACGAAAGGTTGGGAAAAAAAAAAAAACTTCTTCCATTAATTTCCTTGAAATTCAAGTATAAGGTATGATTTTTCTTCAAGTTTTTGTTAGATTTTGAATTTTTAAAGCTTGCTTTACATATATATACCAATAGTTTTTTTGATTTTATCAAGTATTTTAAAAGTTTCCATTAAAGGAAATTGATGGAAGCTTAAAAAACTTAAGTGAAATAGATATATTTTTTGATAGGAAATGATTAGAAGATGAGTTCTAGCTTGTTAGAAGTGTGAAAAAGAAACAAAAATGGATACATCGATTGTACGATCTTTCTTGCCTCAAATTTGCTCCAGATTTTGGCGTTCGAGTTCTTAGCCTCTTCGGCTATCTTGGCCTTCTCCACAAGAGGCAAAAGTTCTAACTTGTTGTGGGGCTACTCGGAGACCGCGGACTTCGTCCTTCAAACCGTCCTCGAAAGCGCACACAAACGCTCATGGTCCGTTGCCACTATCGATTCGAGCATAAGCGCGCTCAAGCGTAAGAACTTCGGCCTCATATCTTTTGCCCACTAGTCTTTATTTCCTTGCACGAGTTCAAAGTTGCTTCAGCCGGGCATCCACATAGCTTGTTCCCACATATTTCCCCTTGAAAGGAAGCGGCAAGAACTCCCCGATTAACCAAGCGACATCGATGCCATCTCGGATAGTAAGCCACCATTGGTAAGCCGTCTCTCAACAAAGATAATGGCTCCTCTTAACTTTTGTTCCACGAGTGCACTCAAAGATCGTCCATAGTCGCTCTTGCCTCAAGCCAATATTCGGCGACATTGGGAGCTACACGAGCTCAGACACCTCACAAAACCTCGGCTCCACTTTGGATTTTCGGTCGCTCCGATATCGAACTACGGCGGTTGGTCGTCCATTACGGATCGGCGACCCCTTTCAAGTACTCGCATCATTGCTCGTGTCCGCAGCATTATCCTCTTCCATATGGTGCGTGCGATCGTCTGTCTCTCGAGTGGCGAGTGCATCCATTTCCACATATGACGGCACATCGGTTTGCGCCCTAACACCTCGTCCTCTACCGCGCCACGCCTACGCGCGTCCACGACCACGTCCTCTGAAGTGCTCATGGCGACTAATTTGATTTAATCGATTTAAGAGTTTTATGAATCGAATAATATTTCAATTGTTTATTGCTTGATATCTTATGATATGAAAGAGATAGAGTGTTTTCGCATCAATATCCTATTGTCTCAATCTCATCTGGTTTAACACCTAAAACTAGAAGTTCTAGAGTGTTTCTTATAATCATATCACAATGATAATAAACATCTGATATCTGAGATACTTACTTGACTTGGCGCGGGATGTTCCATGGTGCCATACTACCTTTAATCAAAACTCTAGAAATTATTTTCAAACAAATTTCTTTATGAAACCAAACCACAGTAGGAGTTTTGGCGAGCTCTGATACCACTAAATGTAACACCCTAAACTGGTCTATGCGTTTAGACAAGATTTGGTTTGTCACACCAATCATACATTCGTTATTTTCATATGGTTCAAAAATAAAATAGTGCTACAAAAACTTTTGAAAATCAGAGTTTAATAATAAGTTAATACAAAGGATTTGAAAATTTGTAGCTTAAGAATAATACTTGTTTGAAAACTTATCGTCAAAAATAAAATGTCAAAATCTTAAGATGGTTTAAAAAGAACTTTGAAGAATTTTAAATAATTAAAGTGTCGAGAATTTTGTTATAAAACCAATGTTCTTAAGAAAACTTAACATATTTAAGATAAAACCATATTAAAAGTTTAGAAATAAAATTTAAACCATCCATAATAAAATCCATAAAAACATATAAGAGGCCTTATTACATAAAACCCATAAGGAAATTTAGATAATAATCTAAATAAAGTCATAGTTTAATAAAAACCAAGTTTGTAGTATGGCCTCCACCAAGTCATCTCAAACCCAAGTCCACGTCAATTTCCATTACAGAGAATGGTTAATAAATTGGGTGAGTTACAAAGAACTCCGAGAAGTGCGCACAGCTCACTTACCACCATTTTTAGGGCGGATCGTCAAGATATCATGCTGGGCTTGAGCCCATTATGATTTCAACCATACATTGTAAAGTAACATAATTTAAAGAAAAGAATGCATGAAATATGAATTTCCCAAACCAACCTAGTATCCATCCGCTTCTTTTAGTACCAACCAGCACACGTGCTTGGGGATCAAGTCAACCCACCCCGCCAAACACACCAATCATGGGCTTAAAGCCCATAAATAATTTTTGTAGTGTACTCTTAGAGACTAGATTGTGACATTGTCACGCAGACTAGAGGCATTTGGCCAGGAATTTGTGTGCGAGCCACCGAGACTAGAGGCAATGAGCCATGTTGTGGCAGAGCCACCGAACTAGAGAGGCAATGAGCCATATTTGTGGCAAGCGGCCATTCTTCTCTTCATATAACCCACCCCATGCAATCATGCATTATATAACAAATATAATCATATAACCCATTTTCATTAATCCATATCATGCGATTGGGCTTATCAATTAATAACCTTCATTAGGCTCATATAAACAATTTATTCCATTAATTTCCTTGAAATTCAAGTATAAGGTATGATTTTTCTTCAAGAACTTTTTGTTAGATTTTGAATTTTTAGAGTAAAGCTTGCTTTACATATATATACCAATAGAACTTACAACATTTTTGATTTTATCAAGTATTTTAAAAGTTTCCATTAAAGGAAATTGATGGAAGCTTAAAAACTTAAGTGAAATAGATATATTTTGAATTTTTGATAGGTTAAAATGATTAGAAGATGAGTTCTAGCTTGTTAGAAGTAAAACCTTCAAACCATCATCAATATTCGGAAAAGTTTATTTGGTATATTTGGCCATGTTAAAAGGGAAGTAGAGAATATTGGCCACTTTGTGTAATATTGGTGCTAAATGATTGCTAGTGAAGCAGTGAGTGCTCCGGTGAAGACGGAATTGAAAACATATAATCGAGTCAAAAGATATGCGAACTTTAGACTAGGAAACTTAAGTTGTTAACTTGATTAACCATGCATATTTAAGTTTATTTTATTAGTTTTAGTTTTAGAATGGATAAATGATGTTGTTTCGTATTGAATTGCTCCTATTGTAGCTAAAAACGAAGCGAACATCTTGAAGGAGAAAGGCGAAGAAAAGGAGTAAAGCAATTAAAACTTCGGTTTGTGCTAATATCTTATTTTCATTACATAAAGCTTTAGAATATATAGTTTACTATGACTAGTTATATTGATTTTATTTTATTTTATTTTATTTTTATGAGTTTTGGATGAGTTTGAATGATTTAGTTAATATTTATAAAATTATGTTTCGAGATGAATACTATGTTTTTCATATGATCAAATTAGCAAATTCATGGTCATGATTTGGATTTGAGTATTATGATTTTAGATGATTGAGTAAGAAAATGATTAATATGTTTTGAATTGGAAGTCTAGTTTTACATTAGGCGATATATGATTTGAACATGAAACAGAATTGAAATGAGAATTATATGAAAATGGAATTGAAATGGATCATAAAATTTGGTTTTTACCCCGTTTCACTAAGTTAGACTAAATCAAATATAGTTGGCATGCCATAGAGTCTTTATATCAGAGAATTTAGATCTCTCCAATTCCTAGAGGGCCGTGGGCAGTCCCAATTCCCAAAGGGTCGTGGACTACTCTGATAGCCATCATTGCCGAACAACTCGGGGTGGCGGATTCGTATATCTGATTATGAGTCTAGACTTTAGTACGGGGTCTAAATTGAAAGAAAAACAAAAACAAAACTTGAATTTATTTGAAATTCCATATTGTGCAAATTAAATTAATTAACGCGATTTTGAATTTAATTAAAAACTTATTTTCTTTATTCGATTTGTCAATATCAAAATATTAAAGTCTATTAATATTAGAATTTTCTTTTATTGTGATGTTATTAATGATATTTATAATCATGTTTTAGTTTTTTTCTATCAATTAATTTGTATTCAATACTTATGTAATGATTTATATGATATTAGCACCACTGAGTATAAAAATTGCTCAGCGTACGGTTTGTCTATTTTTCTTTGTGTGGGTAGTTAGATTCGCTAGATCGTTCTAGCAGCATCTGAAGAACCGAAGTTCAACTCAAACAATGTTGGTGAAGAGTTTACTTTATAGTTGATGTAAATGGCATGTACCTAGGCTTGTATATATATGATATTATGTCGTAAACTGAATTAAAATATTTTCATTATGTTTTCTTTGCTAATATTTTATAACTAATGTTTTGGATGAAATAGTAAAGCATAGAAATCTAGTTTATTGGTATGTTTTGAGAAATCGTAGTGCTGGGAATTGATTTGGGAGATAATTTGAATGTGGATATTTTGTGAAAATCTAAATTTTGCAAAAGGTTTTATGTAAAATAGGCAGAAATGCTGCCGAAATTTTTATAAAATAATTTTACCACTACGTTTCCTTCAAAAAAAAAGATAGAAAAGTGAGTTGCTTCGGCAACGAAATGTGGCATTTTATATTCGGAATCCAACAACTAGGTCGGGTATAAGGTGTCACAAAGCGCATCCATTGATTACCCTGATGGTTGTATGATCTTTAGATTGAATTTTGTCCTTGTGAGAATGATGAAGATTTTCTTGGTCGTGAAGCATCATATCTAAATAACATTGATGTATCTTGCAAACAACACAAGACCTGATATAACTTTCGTTGTAAACTTGTTAGCAAGATTTAGTTATTCTCCAACACGTAGACATTGTAATGGAATTAAACATGTATTCAGATATCTCAGAAGGACCATTAATATAAGATTATTTTATTCAAATGATTCAAAATCTCTATTAGTTAGCTATGCTAATGTTGGTTATTTATCGGATCCACATAAAGGTTGATCTCAAACGGGATATTTATTTGCATGTGGGGGTACTGTCATATCATGGCGTTCAACAAAGCAAACATTAGTTGCTTCTTCTTCGAATCATGCAAAAATAATTGCAATGCATGAGGCACGTCGAAAGTGTGTTTGGCTAAGGTTATTGACCCAATATATCCAAAAGATATGTAATTTTCCTTGACAGAAAAAGATGTCAACTATCTTATATGAAGATAATGCAACATGTATAGCTCAATTGAAGGGTGGTTACATTAAAGGTGACAGAACGAAACATATTTCACCAAAATTATTCTTCACCCATTATCTTGAGAAAAGAGGTGATATAAATATTCAACAAATTCATTCTAATGATAATTTAGCAGATCTTTTTATTAAGGCACTGCCAACTTTAATATTTGAAAGATTACTACACAAGATTGGGGTGCATTGACTTAAAGATGTAATGTAATGTTGCCATAGGGGGGGTCTAAAAACAAGTTGTACTATTTTCCTTTAACCAAGGTTTTGTCCCATTGGGTTCTCCTGGTAAAGGTTTTTAATGAGGCAGCTTGTAATAGAAGATTGTGTACTATTTTTCCTTCGTTAGGTTTTTATCCCACAGAGTTTTTCTTAATAAGAATTTAATGAGACACATTATCTACCAATGGACATCCAAGGGAGAGTGTTATGAATATTTTATTAAGTGGATACCCATCAAGATCAAGATAAGTTTTGATGTACTTTAAATTCTAATAGTCATTAGATTTAGATCTCTACTTCATTTATACTTCTTATGCCTATAAATAGAGACTTTGAAAAAGTATTATAATCATCCCATTTGATCAATAAAACACATTCTCTATTACTTACCATATTTTATTTGTTCTTTACTATCTTTATCTCTCTTTATTTTATAACAAAAGCTAATTATTTTGTAATTAAAAGGTCATAAACAAAAAAAAAATTAAAATTAAAAATAAATAACTAATAAAGGGTAATTTTATATTTTTATTTAAAATACATTGTGTATAACCATTGGAATACATTTTTCATCAAACCAGAGTATTTTTTCAAATTTATAAAAGATAAATTTAGTCCGTAACGTTTACATTTTTTTTTATTAAATTGATCGTTAAAATTTCAAAAAGAGTTAGAATTGTTGCTTTTCAACAGAAATATCGACTAAAATGTTAAAATTTTAAACATGCTAGCTCATATGGCAATCCATGCGTACTTCATGTATTTTTTTTTTTGAATTTTTTTGTTCTTTTTAAATTATTTGTTAATGTGACATGTACGATAAATAATGTCATGTCAACATGAAGTATACACGAACTTCCATACATGTTGCCACACTAATATCATTAAAAAATTCTATGTTTTAAACAATATTTCCATTAAAAAAAATCAAAATGACACTTTTTGAAAGCTTAATGGTCAAATTTAACTCAATAAAAAATAAGAGCCAAATTGGCAAAAAATATCA
This sequence comes from Gossypium sturtianum, assembly GCA_025698515.1. NCBI lineage: Eukaryota > Viridiplantae > Streptophyta > Magnoliopsida > Malvales > Malvaceae > Gossypium > Gossypium sturtianum. The sequence continues at coordinate 117,869,516 of CM046943.1, read as the reverse complement.
ACATTAAAAGCTAAATCTATCATTATGCCTTTTTCAAACCATAGTGATAGTTTATATAATATGTATAAGTAGTTCATAAATAATTAAAAATTAGTAAAACGAAAAAGAAAAGATTTTTAAATAAAAATAAATATATTCATTAGTTGTAGAAATGCAGAGTTGTAAAGAGATTATAAGAAACCAAGGTTTCACTAAGTAGTTATAAATGGTTTGATTAAAAAAGGGGAGGGGATATATTAATGTAATGAAATGCAATGAATTTATGCCATTGTGGCTCAAAGCATGAATTCTTTCCTGGAAGACATTAGTGTCAAAGATGTTTATAGGGGGATAGGTTCCAGTTGGAGCTGCAGAAATTCAGATACATGGAAATGTATGTACCTGAAGAGTAATATCCAACAGATGGGGAAGAAAGAGCTTATTCCAGGCAGGGAGGAAAATGAGGGCATCGTTTTTCTTTATGTTAAAAGGGCAATAACCACAATTATCCCCCTCTGATTTCGGGGGAAAGTGGACCCTTTTGGTTCAAATCAGTGTTTGTTCAACTATGAAGCTCCTGCTGATGTTGTGTTATAGGATTTCTTACTTGCAAACTTTTAGAGCAGGAATAGAACTTTTTCAAAGTCATTGCCAAATGATGACATGATATACAGAAATTGGAAATATTCTATCCATTTCCCAAATGCACCATGGGTAATAAATAGGATACTATATACATAATTGTCACCATCCATCTACTGATATTAAACCCAAGGAGATTGTTAAGCACTGTCAAGTTTTCATCTTCTCCCTTGTAACCCATCATCTACTGCATTACAATCCCAGGCTTTCAATGTGCCCAGAACGGTTTAGCCGGAGTGCGCTTCAGTGCCTTCACTGCCAAAGGATTGCCCTTGCTCTGCCAAACAAACAACTGTTAAAAACTTCAATTGAAACAAATAGAATGAAAGGATTGATGACTTTGGACTCAAGCGTACCATCAAGCAGGTGCCTTCATGTATGTTGCAGACAGGGTAGTCATGAGGGCAGCAGCTGTAGCGATCTTCGCAGCAAGTGGCAGCCTCGAGTGGGCAGCATCCCCAAGCAAAGCAGTAGTTATAGTACTCGTATATGCAGCAGCAGGTATTGCTCTCGGGACAGGAATAATAACTATCGCACACGGTCGGAGGCTTTATAGGAGATGGTGGAGACGGTCCGGGATTGGGGGGATTTTCACCTGTTTTGATCGGATAAGAGGCTTCCATTGCAATCCCACATTTGCCAGTTACGGTATTGGCCACATTCCTTGCCATCCTGATATAGCCTGCTTCTCCCCAGCTGCTTCCCCATGAGTTCTTTACAATCCAATAGTCTTTACCTTTCTCTGTGCCATATCCAACAGCAGTGACACCGTGGTCTAGTTGTGTTCCACATTTTCCATCAAATATACCCTGGAAAAAACCGTAAAAATGTCATTTATCGGACAGTGCTCGGACTTTCATAAGCCAGTTGCGGTCTTGCAGAAACTAGTAATTTTGATGGATGCAGAATCTTACTGATTGATATAACTGGAAACTCCTCCCTCCTGCCTCAATGGCAACGCTCACCGGTTGATTCGAGACTGCCTTTTTCAATGCTTTCTCGTCATTTACCGGAACATCCTCATAATCATTGATCGAAACAACTTTAGCATTTTTCTGCAAGGTGATTAAAAAACACCAAGATTCAGCAAGGAAATTGAAATTCTATCTTTTTTCCTTAACCAACTCTAAAAATATGAAACCTACCCGGTAAGGGTCACATGTACCGTCACGAGCGGTGTAAGGGTAATCTTCTTCGGTGTCAATGCCACCATTTTTTATGATGAATTCAAAGGCATAATCCATGAGACCACCATTGCAACCTTCATTGTAAGATGTATCACAATCCACCAACTCCTGCTCAGATAGTGAAAGGAGTTCGCCTGTAACAATCTGGTTTACCCCTTCCACAGCAGCAATAGTCGAGAAAGCCCAGCAACTCCCTGTATGTAACATTAAATTCTCAGTAAAATCATCTTATTACAAACATGTAATAACTATTTAATATATTATATAAAAACATTGGAATCTATCAATTCATTAAGCTGTCTATATCTTATATGGTTCAACTTTTACAGTGGAGTAAGGCCCTGAACTTTCGTGCAAGGAAGCTTACTCCTTACCCCACCGAAAGCAGCCACCTCAAGCACTGACACTTCCACTAACTGCAGGGCGGCGGAAGCATCCTTATATCCGACACAATACTACTATAGGTCATAGTTCATGGGTCGGGTCTAACTTTCCGCGAACCGTTGCATCTGTTCAAAATGCTCCCACTCTATAAATCCATCAAAATTTCGGACAAAATCGGATGATAAAACTGTACTTCTGAAGTCGACAAATATATTTATATATTTTAACCCCACTGGCTCAAAAAATAAGTAAATTAATTTATATACATTAAATCAAAAAATAAATTAATCCTTTTTGTTAAATATTTTATCCTATTAAAAACTAATGTGACTGAATGAATAATAATACAGTGAGTCACGTATGAGACTGAGACCAATTTTTAAGGTAAGATATTAAAATTTCTTTTAACAAAAATACCAATTTACTCTGATCTAGTTACTTACTTTTACCTTATATAAGACACCTACATATATCCATTACTCCACCTCAAAATCTGAATAACCAAACAGAACCCACACAAGCAAAGGTTTCTAAGATAAGGACAGAGACAGGAACCTTCCCTGAAACATCGGAACTAAGTTATTTGTTTAATTTTTTTGTTCTTTCTCTCCAGGTTTTACAGTTGGCTCAAATAATTACAGTCTATCTGGCGGCAGAAGACATGGATAGATTCATTTGACAGAAACAAAACAAAATCATCTGAAAATATAAGTTAAAATGCTAGTTTTCAGACAGACAAGAGAAGCATCCATAAAAGAAAATTGAGAGAGAAACTTACCGCAACTTCCTTGATCTTTGACTTCAGCGACAGCCCCTTTTTCCCTCCAATCAATGGAATCGGGCAACTTTTCGCCGAGAAGCGGGGCGTATCGGTCACTGGCCTTGGAAACTTTCCGGTTGGGTTTCTTGATTCCCAAGTAGATGGCTCGGTACTCCTCGTTGGTAAGATCAGCAAAGCGGTTCAAACCAACCTTAAAACTCTGACTCTCATCGGCGTTATGTTCATCGATGAACCTAAGGTTATCCTTAAAAATCTGGAACCTCCTCTCTTTCTCACCCAAACCGTTGTATGTTTTTCCATGCTTTACAAGCCACTCCTCGTACATGGCCATAACTTCGTCGTCTGTTCTCCAACTAGACGTTGACTTGTCGGGATGGGTTTCATCGTAGGATATAATGGACATGTCGGAAGCTGATGATAAAGTGAACATCATCAGCAAAAGCATCGCCATAACCGATCCCTGAGAACCCATCTTGTCTGAGAAAAAGAAAAAGGAGAAAAGGAATATGATTTTGAATGTGTGGGGGAGAAGAAAGGCGAGAGCAGTAGGCTTATAAAGAAAAAAAGAAGATTAATAGGAGTAACCCAATGTGAAACTTGGTAAATTCAGTGTATTCCCCTAGTTGGAAAAATAAATTAATAAACAATTAAAATACGATAAAAAGGGGGTGATAACAGTACAGCGGAGAAGCATGTGGATGCGATGTGATAGGTAGAGCAAAGAGAAAGAGAAGCCCAGCCCACGAAGATAGGAGCTTTTGTAATAATTCAGAGAGTTGCTCAACCTTTTAAGGGGTGAGTGAGTTGGCATGTTAAACTTGAAATTGATTGCCAAACTTTGGGTGATTTTGGATTGGCCACGTAGGTTAACTTTCAACTCTATAAAGTCCAAACCTTTACCTCAATCAATACCATTAATAAGAGTTGTTGTTATGCCTCAATCACAGTAATTTTAAAAAAAAATTATATTTAAAATAAGTTATATTATTTAATTTTAAAAAAATAATATATAATTAGATTTAAATATATTGATTTAATTTTAAATTTATCACTCGATTAATAACTGAGTTATAAATAAAAATTTCACAATATTTTTATTTTTAATTGGTTTATTTAAATATTTAATATAAGAATAACATTAATTACATTAATATTTATTATTATTTTTAAAAAATAACTTTTTAAGTAATTTTCCTAATAATATTATCAATAGAAGTGTTTTCTTTTAGATAATATTTGGAAAATAGAGGAAAAAAAGGATTGGTACCCTTGAGAAAACTTTGAAGACCACAACAGAAATGGTTTGAGGGTAAAAAAAGAAAGATATATAAGTGTTTGGATTGAATTTGTACAAGTGTAGGACCCAATGGAATTTCACTTTCAATATTAGATGATAGGATAGGCGCCCCATTTGTTGAGTCATTCACGCCTTCTCTTTTTCTTCATCTATTAAACTACTTCCATCAAAATATCTTTTACGAAACATTAGATTTTTTTATATATCGCTACTAATTAATAATTTTTTATTTTATTTTCAGTAGTAATGCGTCATCGTTAGGAAAAAAGGAATATAATTCCTGGGTATTTGAAAAGTAAATTAATAAGGTGACATTGACCCCAAAAGTGATATGGGCCATAGGATGTTGTTGTACCCATATAATTGATTAGGACGGAGACAAGCAACTTAAATTTGGACCTGTTCCCTGGATTACTTTTTGACAATAAATATATTCATTCATTTATGTTTTATATCATTCAGGACATTATCAAAGAATCCAACCAATTTGCTTATTATCATATCAATGATTTCCTTAAATTATGCTGCTTTATACATATAATGGCCAATATATCCTATATAAATCAACTACAAAAATATTCATTAAATTAAGGCTAAGTTTTTTATTTTTGCCATTGTTATAATATAGTCATCCACATTGTTATTCAAGTCATTAATTTAATCATTAAATTGCACGTTAGATCTTATGTTAAATAATTTAAAATGAAAATTTAAAAGAAAAATTGATGTTGTAAAAGTGGCTGTTATAAAATATTGATTACGAAGTTTTCAAAGTTTTTACAAAAGTTTTATCTTTCACTCTCTCTCTCTTTTTTTTTTTCAGTTTTAGCATTTTCTTTTTTAGTTTTTACTTTTAAAAGTTTTGGAAAATATGAAACTGACAATTTGGTGCTAGATGGAGTGCCTACTCTCCTAACCACTAAATTTATATAGAGACAAATTTCATATTTAAAGTGTTGGCATTTTATTAAACAAATTTTTTGGGCTATGTTGATTATAAGGTTGATATTTAACCCATTATAAAAGATTATATTATCTGGGAATCTTATATTGATGATTGAATTGATTCGAAATTACCCAAGACAATCCCTTGAATCATGGACCTTGGATTGGATCATGATTCTGGTTGTTGAGCTACTAAGAGTCTATTTTTACAGTTTCTATTATTATAATGTATTAAACTTATTTTATTGTTGTTTTAGTGGGATTGGGATAGATCTTCATATGTAAGCAAGTCTCAAAACAAAGTATAGCTATCATTCTTTCTCCAATTTCGGCAAAGGACCAAGAAGAAAGATGATAGCATTGTTTTCTCATATGTTTATGTTTAATTGACTATTTACCTAATTGCCCTTGATTAAAATCATGCAAAACTCAATATTTACAACCCATAACCATCCAAATTAATTTGTTATGGTCTAATTACAACATAAATCCTCCTACTTTAAATATTTAGGCCATTATGTTAAGGAAATCAATATTAAGCAACCTTTCCATCTTTTACGATTTAGTCCTTTTTAAAATTAATTAACTATCTAAACAATGAAATTTCTTAACCAAATTTTAATACGACCATAATGACCTTGTAAATATTTAAATAATTAATATTTACAAACTAACACGTCGAAATTTGTGGTCCCAAAATCATTGTTCTGACACCACTGAAAAACAAGTTGTTACATGGACGAAGCAAAATGTAGCAAGGGAGAGGTTGATAAAAACATTGCTTTTCAAGTCAACGAGGGAATGCCCACTTCCCAGAATGCTAACATATAAGACCTTTAGGAGCAAATAGTCTTACTCATTCAGAATTTCAATAAGGCTTTCAAAAAACAAGCAAGGAGATTTAAAAGGTTTAAAGTTAGTGCTAATACTCCCAAAAATAACTCAAAGGGAATTGTGATTTAAGAGGAACCTAAGAAGGATAGGAAGAAGGTTATGAATGTCAAGTTTGTGGTTTTATTCAATTAGAATGTGCCAATACATGACTTGTGTATGACATGACTTTACTAGCAACAGTGGAATTTAACAGTGGAATTTATAGCTCAATTAAAGAGTTAACGATATCCTCTCATTAGCATTGTGTGGATTGATAAATACAGAAGGTGGCCACGGGTTGCTTGTTCTCGAATGAGCAATTTATCACATTCATTTGTTTACAATGATCATATTAATCATTAAGAAGACACAATTGTGACAATGAGATAAAATTGGATTGTATTGAGTGAACGGATTTAACTCAAAGGAATCAAGGATATCATATGAAGGTAACACACACATGACAAGGTCATTGGACAAAGTAGTTGGATGAATTTTTTTCGTAAAGAGTATACAATAATGAGTTTTCAATCATGGTACTTCTTGTGAACTGACTCCATGATTAAGTAATTATGAATTATTGGAACAATGCTTCTAGACATAATTGCAATTACTAGAGCCTAATTGTATATGTCCGATTTGTCCCTCCGCTAGCTCAACAAAAGCTTGATCAGACTGCATTTGAATCAGAAGAAAATTCTACAACTTTGGAAATAATTTAATTTAGTCGATTTATTTGATGTGTAATTAAATTGGGCGGTTGTAAGAATTGTTCAACCTAGTGAATTTGATTAAAGATTTTTTTTGAAAAATTAATTTGGAAAATCTAAGTGATTTTTGGGAAAATTAATTTTGATAAATTAAAATTAAATTAATCAAATTAATTAAAATTAATATGATATTTTTAGAAATTAATTTTCAAGTCAGACAATTGGTCAAATGGGTAATTAAAATTAAAAATTGGACCTGAGATCGTAAATTGGGTCAGGAGCCCAAAACCGAGACTAAGACCCAAAAATTGGTAGAACCGGGACTTGTATGTGAAACTGGGCCAATGGTCCAACCAGTGGCTGGACCAGATCATTTAGGCCATCACTAGCCCGAACTGAAACGCTAGAAACCGAACTAGCTCGGGGTGCCGACGGCTGCGAAGACGACATTCCGATGGCCGACAAACGGTCGATGGTGGTGGTTCTTTGGTGGTTGAGTAGTGGAATAATTACACTCCTACTGGGACTCTACTAGAGAATTTTATTTCAGATTAGCTATTCCAAAAATAATATTATTTTAATAGATTTAATATTAAATTTAAGTTAATACTTCTCTTAATAGTATTTTATTAATTTAATATTAGAGTGATTATCTTAATATTAAATTTAATGTTTATCTTGTAGATAAACATTCTATTAATTTAATAAGATTTAATATTAAATTTAATCTAATATTTATCTTGATAAACTTATATTAATTTAATATTAAAGTGATTAAGTTTAATCATAGTTGAACTCTCTAAACTCTCCCTATATAAAGAGAGTATTGAGTCATTATTTACACAAACTTGAATTCAAAAGAAAGTTGTGGAGAGAAAATTCACTGAAGAAACTATTTCAAAAAATTTCTAGAGATATTTTTCTTATTTATAACATGGCCCAAAAGTTTAGAGAAATTACGAAATTACCTCCACTAGTAATTTTTGTGATTTTTTATATTCAAAGCGAGCCCACACTCGGCAAACGTGAGCTTGAGGATAGCGGAGAAGACTACTCCATTGAAGTGTTCATCCTAGACGAATCGAAAAGGTACAATTTTGGTTAAGTGTTTATTACTTTAGATATCACAACCAAGTTCTAGTTTTGGAAAAAATTTAAAACTCTGGTTTTTTCTTAAATTCATTTTTCGCTGCATTTTCCAAACTCAATTTTCCAACAACCCTATGTATGCATAATGACGCAACTCGAACTGCTACCTTAGCGCAATCCTAGCTTGGTCCTTCTTGGCGTACCCACTTTTAAAGCAGAACTTGAAACATAAACAAACAATTGTAAGTTTAAATGAATTTAGTGAGTTTTAACCCAGATTACCTTGAAGCATTTTTTGTTTAATTCCTCATCTTGAAGATTCTAGATTTCCTTTCTGTCTTTGGCGGATACTTTCTTAATATCGAGCATATACATATACACCAACTTCCATACTTAACCATTCTAAACACAGCTCACTCATTGAGCAGATTCTAGACTTCACCACTTAATACAAATCTCATTCCTTTTCGGAAAACAAATACACTTCTCAAAAAGTTATCCTTACAGAACCTACCTTCGACAGATTCTCACACTGTCGGATGTTGAATACCTACCTCAAAATGGGGTAGTTACAAATACTATTATTAGCGGATACTTATACTAACTAATCTTTTAAGATGAACTTCATACATATCCTACTTTTGGCAAATTCTCATACTAAAATGGCAATGATCAGATTACCAGTCAGATCATATCTTAAATCAACCCAGATCACAACTTATTCTGATGGATGAAATCTTTTAATTTATCCTATGGAATCCCAGACAACTATGTTACATATCACGAGAATGCTCTGATTTGACGGATAACTTATACTTCAAATAACCTTTTTATGTACAGCGTGAAACACTCAGATTTGGCTGATATTGGATAATTCAGATTACTTCTTTACATAACATAAATAAATTCAGATCTGAAAAACTCTTAGACTACTCATAATTACGAATACGCCAAATTACCTGTACTCATAGACTACTATGGCGGATTTAGCCTTCAGAAACACTGTTGAGAACTCTTTCAGGAAATGTCTTTAAGTTATATTCAGTTTCATCAAAAGGTTATCCAAATAGAGATGTTTTCAAACTTATTCATATCTATACCACAAAGTTATCTAGTGAAAAAGTCTTTAAACTTATCATGATTTCACCACAAAGGCGGTTATCTAGATCTCGCCTCAAGGGCGTTACAGAACACGCCACACAGGCATCATAGAATACTCCACAAAGGCTTTACAGAATACACCACACAGGTTTTACCGAATACGCCACCAAGGCTTTATAGAAAATTACGTGTTTACTGTCCCGATGGACTATCTTAAAGGGTGCCATGGATTTCTCCCACATGGTCTTGTACATATTTTCATGTCATGTTCTGCCAATCCATTGTACATCTTACCGGAGGCAACACCATGAGTATTCTCATTGTCATATGATGCCGTGGGTCTCTACCACATGGTCTTACACAGATTTACATTGTAACAACCCAAACCCGGCCCAAACACTACGACCGAATTTGACTTGTCACGGAGAAAAACCTTGTGAACACCATTTCGAACCCATTTAAGTTTTATAGAAAACTTCTCATCTTTGGTTATCTTGCCAAAGTAATACTTGAATTTAGTTTGGGAAATTTAATTAAGTCCAATTATTATACGGTTCCAAGTGTGCCTGATGGCACGAATAAACTTTTTCGTGTTAACTTAAGAAAACATGCGATTTAATTCAATTTAATGATATAGTTTTAAGTAAACATCCCACATAAAGAAAAAAAAACACAAATAGTGTTTATGGAGGCCTTATTACAACCAATAGTAAAAATAAGCAAATATAAAGTTCTATAAATTTAGATCCACCGCATGGCCACCTCGAGTCCAACCGCTCCTCCACCGCCATCTACGAGTCACACTGAAAAATGTTAAAGGAGAAGGTGAGTCACCAAGACTCGATATGTAACCCTTCCCCGGTTAATACAACGTTTCATACACAACATATAACGATTAATTAAGCAAAGTATCGTGTACCCAACCTAGCCAACCACACACCTTTGCCTACCCCATGTGGTACCAAACCACTTTGGTGACCGTAGTCACGATGTGTTACCAAAACACTGGTGGTGCCAAACCACCTGGTGACATATAGTCACAATGTGCTACCAAAGCATCGTGTCCGTAGACACAAATCGGGTGATGGGGCCAACCCATCGTGTGATACCAAATCACCGGGCAGACGATCCCATATCTCATGTGGGGCCAACCCACTGGTGGTGTTAACCACGAGGGACAAGTCGCTATGAGGTACCAAACCTCTGGAGGTACCAAACCTCGGTGACATATAGTCACGAGTAGTGCTACCAAAGCACCGGTGCTCGTCAAAGACGATATCACCGCCCCCTCCTCTCATCAACCCATGTCAAGTAGTTAAAAAGCAGAACATACATATATCACATGTATCAAACAATCCATGCTCCCCAAAAGCATTATCATCAATCTCATACAAATAGAGACTTACCGGTATCCTCGCTTGTACCATTAAGGCACTAAAGCCGTATCTACATAAAGCAGATTTACACATAACATACATTTAATACACCTTATTAACTATTATACGTGTGTATGTACACACCTGTCACCAACGAGGAGTCTAATCCCGAAGATTAAAGAAATCGGCCTCCCAAGATCCACTTGTTCCTATATTTGGCCAACTGTCAATGTTAGTACCCAAAGGCCTATTCGGCCAAATCCAAAATTTAAGAGGGTTCTCTTATGGATCCCAAAACCTTACCCGCGTGACTTGAGTACTAGCCTTTTATTTCACCACCCTAAAATCGGCACATAACCAAGTTAGTAGCCTTCGGCTTAAACGAATATTAACTAAATTCATAGATCCTTACCATTACTTACCCCAAAATCGATTGCTATAGGTTTGGAGGATTCAACCTATCGCGTGGAGATCCCGAAGTCCTAGGTGAAATCGGCTTCAACCAACAAGATTAGCCCATCATTAGCTTATGCCGAATTTCGGCTTTTCCTTAAGTCCAAATCGATAGATCATAAGAGTGAACACTAAACATTCGGTTAGAACCCCTTACCTTCTCAACCGATTGGAAAGAAAGTCCCGAAACGTCCTGTACCACCTTTGATATTCGGCCAAAGTGCCTCCAAGTAAGAGAAAAGACTTTTCATGACTTGCAAAGGGGGTGTATTTGGCCAAGGAAAAAATAATGGAAGAAGGGGATGAAGTTTCTGGTAATAAGAAGTGAATGTTCGGCCACAAAGAAAAGAAGAAAAGGGACTTGAGGATGGAATTTCGGCAAAGAGGGACAAAGATTGGAGTTTTGGAACCTTGGAACACGTTGTAAAAAAATAACAAAGTTCCTCTCTAAAGAATTGGCTATGCTCAATAGTGAAGAAAAGGAAAATAGGATGATAGCTAGGAGCCTTAAATAGAATTCGGCCCCCCCTTAGTTGCCTTGCCGCCCACTTCTATTACCCAAAGAGTTCAAACTCCACTAATCTCCTTGAATTGCTCTTGGCCACTCATTCATTTTAATTCAAATAATTTTGAATTAATCACCTAATAATCCCTTTTAATTTAAATAATATCCTTGATGCAATTATCATATCTCTTGTATTATAAAAGGTTTAAGCAAATTAAAACTAATTTAAAATGCTTAAATTATCCCTTAATAACAATAATAAAAACCCTTTATTATCCAAAATAAAAGAATTAAAGGAGAGAAAAACTCTCCACAAGTGCCGTCCATCCATAATGCAAAAAGGAGGATCCTTGTGACTCGAACCAAGGCTCTCCCTTCCCCTTAATGTGGCGTCACATGTAGCTCTTAAGTGGGCTTCTTTTGCCACTTTACCAAGGCCTAATTAGTGTTAATAATACCCACATTTATTCTTATAACACCACTTACCAAGGCTCCTTCTTTTAAAAGTTAAAACTAAAATTTCCTACCAAATCGAGCCAACACAAAGCCTTAAATTGATCATTATTATTCCATAAATAATGACTCAGTAGATTCATACATAAGAAAAATAATTTATTTCCAAATAGCCCGTTTTTGGGATGTTCTGATTCTACCCCCTTAGAATAAATTTAGTCCTCGAAATTCCTTGATCAAAAGAGATGGGGGTATTGCCGCATCACCTCCTCGGGCTCCCACGTAGCTTCTTCCACTCCGTGGTTCCGCCATAACACTTTTACTAAAGGCACCGCCTTCCTTCGTAGAACTTTCACATCTCGATCTACTATCCGAACCGGTTCTTCTTCAAAAGATAAATCCGTGTTCACCTCAATCTCTGCCATCGGCACAACGTGCGCGAAGGATCCGCCGATACCGCCTCAAAGCATTGATACATGGAATACGTCATGAATCGACTCGATTCTGCCGGCAACTCTAGGCCGATAAGCTACCGGTCCTACTCGCTTCACAACAAAGTATATGGCCCAATGAACCTTGGGCTCGCCTTCCTTTCCGTCCAAATCTCAACACCTTTTTCCAAGGCGACACTTTCGTAAAGACTTTGTCTCCCACAAAGATACTCCACTTCCTTGCGTTTGAGATCGGCATAAGACTTACGCCTATCCGATGCTTCCTTGAGACGAGACCGAATCACCTTGACTTTGTCTTCCGCTCTGCCGCTACGGTTCTGGACCAGAACTTGTCTTTCTCCCAACTCCGTCCAACATGTAGGAGTACGACACTTTCGTCCATATAGGGCCTCGTGATGGAGCCATTTGAATACTCGCTTGATAATCTGTTGTTATAGGCGAATTCCGCTAATGGTAGGTACTCCTCCCAACTACCACTAAAATCCAAAACATGCCTCTTAGCATGTCTTCTAAAATCAGTATCACTCTTTCCATTGTCCAGTCGATTGTGGATGGAAAGTCGCATCTTTGAAATCTAACCGTGTACCCAAAGCTTGATGCAACGCTTTCCAAAACCTTGACGTGAATCACGGGATCCCTATCCGAGATAATCGACACTAGCACGCCATGCAACCTCACTATTTCACCCACATACGACTTTGCTAGCTTCACGGAAGAGTAATCCATTCTCACCGGCATGAAGTGAGTGATTTAGTTAAGCGATCCACAATTACCCAAATCGCATCCTTCTTGGTGGGCGTGGGGTAGCCCACTAACAAAATCCATGGTGATCCTCTCCCATTTCCATTGAGGATCTTTATCGGTTGAAGTAGTCCCGATGGTGGTGATGTTCGACCTTAACTCACGACACGTCGGACACTTTCCTACGAACTCCGTTATCTCACGCTTCAACCTGTGCCACGTAATCTGCTTTCCGCAAATCTCCATACATCTTGCTTCCCCGGGATGCATAGCGTATGGGTCGCTATGTGCATCCCGGAGAATTTTTCGCCTTAATTGCGGATCTTTTGGCATACATACTCGTCCTCTGAAAACAAAGCGCTCCTTCACTAGACAGTGTGCATCCTTCCAAACCACCGTCTTGAACTTGCACCTCTTCGAACTCAAGCCTTCATCCACTAACCGCTTTTCTTTAATCTCCTCAATCCAAGTCGGCTTTACTTGAAGTTACGCCAAAAGACTCCCATCATCATACAAACTTAGCCGAGCGAACATTGCTCTTAAGTCCGTTACGCCTTCCGCTCAATGCGTCGACTACCACATTAGCCTTTCCCGGATGGTACTCGATTGAACAATCATAGTCCTTTAGTAGTTCAATCCACCGACGCATTGTCTCGATTCGGATCTTTCGAGTGAGAAGATACCTCAAGCTTTTGTGATCCGTGTAGACCATCGACTTTCTCTCCATACAGGTAATGTCTCCATATCTTGAGCGAAGACGACCATTGCTAACTCTAAGTCGTGAGTTGGGTAGTTAACCTCATGCGGTCTTAATTGACGGGATGCATAGGCTACTATTTTCCCATCTCGCATCAACACACATCCCAAACCGGTGTGAGATGCATCACAATAAACTGTGAATAACTTTCCGCTTCAGTCAGATAAAACCGAGCTTAGTCAAAATCTTCCTTAACTTATCAAAGCTTTCTTGCTTTGCTTATCCGTCCATACAAATGAGACACCTTTCCTTAGCAACTTAGTTAACTGCATTTGCTATTAGAGAGAATCCTTCCACGAATCTCAGATAGTATCTTGCTAAACCAGAAAACTTCGTATTTCACCACCGCCCTAGGTGGTTTCCACTCCAATCTTCGCTTCAATCTTGCGAGGGTCTACCCTAATTCCTTTGGTGATACTACATGACCTAAGAAAGCCACCTCCTAAGCCAAAATTCACACTTACCGAATTTGGCATATAAGCGCTTCCCCCTCAATACTTGCGTAACTATCCGTAAATGCTTGTCATGCTCTTCTTCTTCCGCGTCTTTGAGTAAACCAATATGTCGTCTATGAACACCACTACGAATTGGTCCAAGTCTGCTTTGGAATACTCTATTCATCAAGTCCATGAATGCCGTTGCGCGCATTAGTCAACCCGAATGGCATCACCAAGAACTCGAAATGCCCATACCGAAGTTCGGAATGCCGCTTTGTGAACATCACCTCCTTCACCCTTAATTGGTGATAACCCGACCTAAGGTCTATCTTGAAAACACCGAGGCACCCTTCAGTTGATCAAACAAGTCGTCAATCCGAGGCAGCGGATACTTGTTCTTGATCGTTAACTTATTTAATCGACGGTAGTCGATGCACATCCGCATAGAACCGCCCTTCTTCTTGACAAACAACACAGTGCTCCCCACGGAGATATACTTGGTCGTATAAACCCCTATCCAAGAGCTCACGAATTTGAGCCTTTAGCTCCACCAATTCCTTTGGTGCCATTCGGTATGGTGCTATGGACACACAGTGCCGCCCTGTAGCAAGTCTATACCGAATTCGACTTCGATCCAGGAGGCAAACTCTGGAAGTTCTTCTAGGAACACATCAATAAATTCCCCAACCGTTCGGACCTTTTCAATTACTAACCCCTTAGCTTCCAAAGCACGCAGACTTGAACCAAATACGCCTTACAACCCTTCTTAACCATCTTTTCAAACCTTCAAGGCGAGCCACTACATTGGATAGATAATTCCTTCGATCTCCTATCATAACCACTTCATCACCTTGATGCGTCTTAGGACCATGCGCTTAGTCGCGCAATCCAAACTCGCTTGGTACTTAACCAACCAATCCATACCAAGGATCAAATCGAACTCCCCAAACGGTAGTTCCATTAGATCACCTACAAATACTACCCCTTGAAGTTCTAGAAGTGCGCCTCTATAGAGTTTATCTACGACTCACGGAGTGACCTAAGGGCTAACTACGGTCATCTCCTAGAAGCGGTTTTGGACTTTAGGTCCATAGTTCCTACCACACTACAAGTAATGTACGAGTGCGTCGAGCCCACATCAATCAATGCAACATAAGGAAAACCGAAAATTAGAAACGCATCGGTTATTACATCCGGTGCGTCACCTTCTTCGCGACACCTCATTGCGTAAACTAAGCCAGCCGCCTAGCCTGCGTGTTGCCTCGAACCCTCGCCTTGAGTTCCACGACCTCGGTTAGGGCCGTTGTTTCCCCTACCATTACCACGACCTCCGTGGTCCTACATTTCTATCCACGAGCACGCTGCTCGCGGCCTTACGCTTCTTAGCTAGCTTTTGGGGACAATCTCGACGCGATGCTCCAAAGATCCACACTCAAAGCATCCTTTGTCACCAGTCCAACATCCTCCCCAATGGGTCTTTCCACACGATTGCACCGAGTCGGCCTCGATTAGCGGTTGTGGGCCTTGTCACTGATTGGGCCCACTTGGCCTAGCCTTTTACGAGCACTTCCGCTTGATCCGGTGACCCAAAACTTCTCTTACGATTGTTCTTACTATAGTTACGCCTCCACGGCCTCCTTGATTCCCTCGGCTACCTTAGCCTTCTCCACTAGAGATGAGAACTCACGAACTTTGTTGTGGGGCAATCGGTAACCTTAAATCATCTCGAGTCCGTCCTCAAAGCGGACACACGGCGCTCATGTTCGGTAGCCACGATGCCTCTCGCATATCTACTCACCTTAAAAATTCCGCCTCATATTCGACACGGACTTAGTTCCTTGAACTAATCCCGGAAAAAGCTTTCTCTCTGCAAGGCGTCGGTGTAGCTAATGCCCACATACTTTTTACGATAGGCGGTTCGAAATACTCCCAAGTCAAATCATCTGCTGTAGCCCCATCTCGAACCGTTAGCCACCACCGACACGCTTCATCCTTCGAAGCGACACGCGCCGGCTTCGCCTTCTTCCTCGGTCAGTCAAGGTCATCCATAATTCTTTCGATTGACTCACCAATATTCCGGCAGACTGGTGCCACTCGACACACCTCGGAATACCTCCGCTCCGTTAGATCGGAGTCGCCGGGGGGCGATTCGAGCTCCAACATTTCCACCAGCCCCGGCCACCATCTCCAAGACTCGCAACACGGCTTGCGAGCACCGACTCGCCCCTGGCCCGCTCCGGCTCCTCACTCTAAAAGTAGGAGGTGGTGGTGGCGATGGTACCTCATTTTCCGAACCTTGTCACGACTGACGGGTTGCAGACACCGTCATCCTACCCTACCACGTCCACGGCGTCCACGTCCTCTCGAACTCATTCTATCTACCGCGCTTTTAATCGATTAAGAAAATTTTATGCGTTAGCATTTGTTTCACTTTATTACTCATGAAGAAATTTTATGGATAAGACTTAATCGAGATTCTTTCGAGCAAACAATGTTTCAGATTTCCTATCCTAGTTCACACAAAGAAGTTCATGCATCCATTCCTTAATACTTTCCATACCTATTCACTCATCGGACATTTCTGCCCATTTCTAACCCAGGGGTATTTTCGTCTTTTTCCCTACAGGGGTATTTTTGTAATTTTCCAGAACCAAAATATGTTGCTGATGATTCCCAAAGCTAAGTTTTTGAATATTTGTAAAATGGCTGAAATTTTTGGGCAAAAATCATTGAATCAATATTTTATGGGTCAGGGGCATTTTGGTAATTTTACTCCTAAGGGTATTTCTGTAATTTTTCACAAGTCAAGTTTTCCGAGAAATATGTTGTAAAAGTAGTGTTCTAAGGTTTAAGAGAGTTATTGGACAAGTTTTGGAAACATTCGGGCTTGTTATTCATTCCATTTTGAAAAAAACAAGGCTAATTCCCTTCTCGGGTTTTAATCATCGTTTTTAGCCTATGACCGAGCCTTCCGGTCGGGGTGAACCAAAGCTACGCACCGTGCGAAGTCGAGTGAAGAGGAGGTGGGTCACGCGGACCGCTTAAATACCAAGCTCTCACCGAATCTTTCTAGACATGCGCACAGAGGTTACCACACTCATCGAGCCCTCTGCGAGTTAGGGTGAGCAGGAAGCTACGCACTGTAGGATACTGCGAAGAGGAGGTGAGTCACGAGGCTGCTTAAATACCAAGCTCTTAGGATCCAATCCTAGACATGCGCATACAGGGTTACCACACCCTAGCTCATTGACTAAGTCATAGGTTGGTTTAGTTCTTTAAATCTTATGCTTCGTTGTGTTTGAGTAATCTAGCCTTAGG
Organism: Gossypium sturtianum; assembly: GCA_025698515.1. Taxonomy (NCBI): domain Eukaryota; kingdom Viridiplantae; phylum Streptophyta; class Magnoliopsida; order Malvales; family Malvaceae; genus Gossypium; species Gossypium sturtianum. The sequence continues at coordinate 117,852,036 of CM046943.1, read as the reverse complement.
GTCCAAGTCCTATAAGTCTATCTACGTTCCATGCTTCCTACCCTTCTACGAATATAATTCACGAAAGGTTTAGATGTACTTACAGGCGGATTGGTGCAGGAGACTCGGGCCATGCCGCTTAAAATCCAAAAATCATTTCATGAGGCCTACCAAAACATTTTTGGGCCTTGGGGCCCCACACCAGCTTTGAACTGGCTCGATACCATTTCAGTAACAACCCAAACCCGGCCCAAACACTACGACCGAATTTGACTTGTCACGGAGAAAAACCTTGTGAACACCATTTGAACCCATTTAAGTTTTATAGAAAACTTCTCATCTTTGGTTATCTTGCCAAAGTAATACTTGAATTTAGTTTGGGAAATTTAATTAAGTCCAATTATTATACCGGTTCCAAGTGTGTTCTGATGGCACGAATAAACTTTTTCGTGTTAACTTAAGAAAACATGCGATTTAATTCAATTTAATGATATAGTTTTAAGTAAACATCCCACATAAAGAAAAAAAACACAAATAGTGTTTATGGAGGCCTTATTACAACCAATAGTAAAAATAAGCAAATATAAAGTTCTATAAATTTAGATCCACTGCATGGCCACCTCGAGTCCAACTGGCTCCTCCACCGCCATCTACGAGTCACTGAAAAATGTTAAAGGAGAAGGTGAGTCACCAAGACTCGATATGTAACCCTTCCCCGGTTAATACAACGTTTCATACACAACATATAATGATTAATTAAGCAAAGTATCGTGTACCCAACCTAGCCAACCAAACACCTTTGCCTACCCCATGTGGTACCAAACCACTTTGGTGACCGTAGTCACGATGTGTTACCAAAACAACGGTGGTGCCAAACCACCGGTGACATATAGTCACAATGTGCTACCAAAGCACTGGTGTCCAGTAGACACAAATCGGGTGATGGGGCCAACCCATCGTGTGATACCAAATCACCGGCGACGATCCCATATCTCATGTGGGGCCAACCCACGGTGGTGTTAACCACGTGGACAAGTCGCTATGAGGTACCAAACCTCGGAGGTACCAAACCTCCGGTGACATATAGTCACAGTGTGCTACCAAAGCACCGGTGCTCGTCGAAAGACGATATCACCGCCCTCCTCTCATCAACCCATGTCAAGTAGTTAAAAACAGAACATACATATATCACATGTATCAAACAATCCATGCTCCCCAAAAGCATTATCATCAATCTCATACAAATAGAGACTTACCGGTATCCTCGCTTGTACCATTAAGGCACTAAAGCCGTATCTACATAAAGCGATTTACACATAACATACACTTAATACACCTTATTAACTATTATACGTGTGTGTACACACACACCAACGAGGAGTCTAATCCCGAAGATTAAAGAAATCGGCCTCCCAAGATCCACTTGTTCCTATATTTGGCCAACTGTCAATGTTAGTACCCAAAGGCCTATTCGGCCAAATCCAAAATTTAAGAGGGTTCTCTTATGGATCCCAAAACCTTACCCGCGTGACTTGAGTACTAGCCTTTTATTTCACCACCCTAAAATCGGCACATAACCAAGTTAGTAGCCTTCGGCTTAAACGAATATTAACTAAATTCATAGATCCTTACCATTACTTACCCCAAAATCGATTGCTATAGGTTTGGAGGATTCAACCTATCGCGTGGAGATCCCGAAGTCCTAGGTGAAATCGGCTTCAACCAACAAGATTAGCCCATCATTAGCTTATGCCGAATTTCGGCTTTTCCTTAAGTCCAAATCGATAGATCATAAGAGTGAACACTAAACATTCGGTTAGAACCCCTTACCTTCTCAACCGATTGGAAAGAAAGTCCCGAAACGTCCTGTACCACCTTTGATATTCGGCCAAAGTGCCTCCAAGTAAGAGAAAAGACTTTCGGCACTGCAAGGGGGGTGTATTTGGCCAAGGAAAAAAATAATGGAAGAAGGGGATGAAGTTTCGGTAATAAGAAGTGAATGTTCGGCCAGCAAAGAAAAGAAGAAAAGGGACTTGAGGATGGAATTTCGGCAAAAGAGGGACAAAGATTGGAGTTTTGGAACCTTGGAACACGTTGTAAAAAAAATAACAAAGTTCCTCTCTAAAGAATTCGGCTATGCTCAATAGTGAAGAAAAGGAAAATAGGATGATAGCTAGGAGCCTTAAATAGAATTCGGCCCCCCCCTTAGTTGCCTTGCCGTCCACTTCTATTACCCAAAGAGTTCAAACTCCACTAATCTCCTTGAATTGCTCTTGGCCACTCATTCATTTTAATTCAAATAATTTTGAATTAATCACCTAATAATCCCTTTTAATTTAAATAATATCCTTGATGCAATTATCATATCTCTTGTATTATCAAAAGGTTTAAGCAAATTAAAACTAATTTAAAATGCTTAAATTATCCCTTAATAACAATAATAAAAACCCCTTTATTATCCAAAATAAAAAGAATTAAAGGAGAGAAAAACTCTCCACAAGTGCCGTCCATCCATAATGCAAAAAGGAGGGATCCTTGTGACTCGAACCAAGGCTCTCCCTTCCCCCTTAATGTGGCGTCACATGTAGCTCTTAAGTGGGCTTCTTTTTGCCACTTTACCAAGGCCTAATTAGTGTTAATAATACCCACATTTATTCTTATAACACCACTTACCAAGGCTCCCTTCTTTTAAAAGTTAAAAACTAAAATTTCCTACCAAATCGAGCCAACACAAAGCCTTAAATTGATCATTATTATTCCATAAATAATGACTCGTGATTCATACATAAGAAAAATAATTTATTTCCAAATAGCCCCGTTTTTGGGATGTTACATACATATTGCGATCTATCAATCCGATTTGCAATGTACATGCCTTACCGGAGGCATCACAAATGGTGTGTTACTCGTTTAACACAGAACACACTTACCTAGATTCATTCACACTCCTGACAAATTCATACTCTTCCATACCTGATTTCATATGCATATATACCACACATCATCTTATTCATGCAGTAACTCATATATCTCATTTATAGACATGCAACAACTTTACAATACTTTACACAGACATACACTCACCAGTTATCCGAGATGACATTAACATACGAATTTCCATTGTAAACTAACATACATGAGTCAGGATATAGACTAACCTGAAACTCACATTTACTGTAGTTCAGAGTTCCAAATCCAATCATCCTTTCCGAACCAGCAGCAACAACAAGAGGTTGAAACATCCACCGATTAACCCAAAAATCGTAACTTCCAAGTTAACGAAGAAGAAAATAATGTTTAGGTTTAAGAAGAAAAACCAGAGGGTAGAACAAAAAGAAGAAAAACCATCTTCATGTTCCCTTCTTACAATATATATACTCAGTTCCTCTCTGTGGATCTTGACAAGTGTCGAATGTATACATAAATTGTCCTTTAAATGACTTACAAGAACAGGAAGAAGTATAAAAGAGAATCCAATGGAAATGTTGTTGGACCAATTAATCCATTCGTTGACTCTCAACCAATCATATTACAGAACCCACCTTGCGTAGTATTTAAGTAAACCGGGCATACCATTCCTTTGGCGATAACTCTCATAAGGCATGTTCTTCGTTTGTCGTATTCTTCCTTCAATTGAAGAATACCCCGTGATGAAATCCTTAGATACTTCCACGAGCGGATGCTTTATGCACCAAACTTTAATTTGCCAGAAGCTTGTAAAATGGCAGGCTATGCTACCATAGCGCGCCAAAATAGGTAACGTTCACATTTATACGCCTTCTTCTTGAATCTATCGAATTTAGGGTGTGACATGAAATATGAGAATGCTACTTTGATCAAACATGTGGCTACTAAAGAAAACACTTCTTGTTGAAGAATTGAACAACATGGCTAAAATAAAATAAGAATTTGTTAAAGCCAAGTTATGCTTAAAAAGTTCTCTGTCAGTAGAAATAAGCTTTAGGGTTTGTAATTAACTTCGGATTAGGATTTTTGGATGGATTAACTACTGATTAACCAATTATTACCTCCTAGCCTCTAATTAACTAATCGATTGGTTGATACTCCCTTATCTCTCGACCTCGCTTATCTCTCAACCTCATCTAGCTTATGATAACTTTCTAGGATTGTCAAGCCTAGTGTTTAAAAACATGTAATCTATACTAATTAACACTCTCGAGAAAACCCTAAATCCTTCGCTAATCATATCCCCATCCACTTGTTAATCTCCTCGAATGGATTTACCCGCTCATGTTATTCATAATCTTGAGTCCAATTGAATAAATCATATAAAGAACACAATTTATTTGGAAGAGAAATAGGATTTGGATAATCGTGCATTTGATATCAAATGGAGAATAGAGTAGCAAATTGATTGATTGAAATAAAGAAATAAATCAAATGCAAAGAAAAGATAAATTGTAATACTTCAATAAAATAAAGAAACTCATGGATCAAAACCGAATCCAAGAGGAAAAATAACTAGTTTATGAAAAGTCAAAAGAAAATTAATCTATTCCTACTCCTAAACTACTATGGTTTTTTAGTGCATCTAGGAAGACTTAGTTACATCAAACCCCTAATGTCTTATTTATAGAAGTGTTGGCAGCCCAACTTAGGTTTTTGGCACGTCCTAGGTCTTCGTATAAGGTTGATTGTGCAGATGAAAATAACCTTGATATTCTTGGGCATCATGTTGGCCTATGTCACACTAGACAATATCTATGGTGTGACACAACATGCAAATTTTTCCTCTTTGGTTCCGTTTCATTCTTTGACGGCCCGGGAAACTTATGCATCACTCATCTTTTGCTTCCACGCCAATTGGGTCTTTAATTCTTCATCCTACACACTCAATTAAACATATTAGCAATACCTAATGCCCGTGTCAGCCTGATGGGTCACAACACTTATAAAATGTGTTAAAAACATTTATTTTACTAATATTTAATCCTAAGGCCTAAGTACTGAAAATGTAATATAAAATACTATATTGCTTAGAAAACATGCTCCTTAAGTACGAAATTGACTTGAATTGACTATTATATTTGACAGTAGGTCACTAACACTAGCTTCAGGGAATTCGCAACAAATGTTGGATCTCAAGCCATTAAATTACCCTTGATTACAAAACCCATTTGTTCATACAAGCTGACATATGCGGGCTGCTAACACTAACTTCAAATCAAGATTACTAACACTAGTTTTAGAGAATCTACAACAATTGTTGAATCTCAAGCCATCCAATTACCATTGATCACAAAACACATTTTCCTTTTTGGAAATATGATGGCATGCCATTTGCATCTCAATTGTTTACTAAATCCACACAACCTATTATTGAATTTGTGCCATTTCAATCTCTATAACTGTGTACACATTTTCACATTCCAAAACATTTCATATACAATTTGAATCATATAGCATCATCTTGCACTTATTATCCAGTTCTATAACCATTTCCAATTCATTCCATACTGCATATCTATCCGTATTTATCACAAATCTCACTTTTTTTTTTATTTAGCCCTTTAAATGTCATAAGTCATTAAAATTTTTCATGTATGTAATTTAATAAATATAACCATACAATTCAAACATAATATAAAACAACATAGTAATTTATATATAAACTTACTTGATAAAACAACAACCAACAAGCTGTCAAGGACTAATTCACAATTTCTCATTTTCTTCAATTATCTACCGATTGATTCAATCTATAATAATTCATTACAATTTATCAATTCCAATAGCCTGGTATCATCCTATTATAGGTATAATTTAGTTTTCAATTTCACTTTTTAGAAGTTCCCTATAACCTGAAACTATCATAACTTAACAATTTATTTATTTTATCATTTTTAAGTTTAAAAGCTAACATTTAAACATCAAAAGCTTTAAAAATCATCAATGGAAACTTTTATAGACTTTAACAGTTTTGAAAACAAATATACGAGTTAGCTAAATCGAGTTACAACGATCTCAAAAACATAACAATTACAAGAAACGAGCTAGATTAAGCATACCAGGCAATAAGTTAAAGTTGGAAGCCCTTGATTGATTCTTCTCCAAGGTTTGGCTATGGTGTTTCGATGGTGAAGATGAAAGAAAATAAAATGCTTTTCATTCTCTCCACTTTCTACTTATTTTATTATACCTAATATACATTATAATATATTTAGCTTAATTATAACCTTTATAAAATATAAAATCCTTATAAAATCCTTCACCAACTGTCCATACAAGTTCCTAAAATGGTCTACATGCCATATTAGGACTTGTTTATATACCTTATGAGTCCTTATACAATTAAAAATTCATAACAATTAACTTTTATAACTTACACAATTTAGTCGTTATATCTTAACTAACCGGTCAATAAAATTACTGGACTAGAAATCAATATAACTCTATAATAGACTCGTAAATATTAATAAATAATATTTACTGACTCGATCATCGGATAACGGAGTTTCGAAACTATCGTTTCTGGTACTACTGAAAAATGGGCTATTACAGTAATCTTGTTATCTCATTGTGTATAAGCTAAGGTCATTCATGATTTGCTTCCCCCTTGGACCTACCGGTACCCTTGTAGTTGGTGGTGGTGCTGCTGAGATTTATGATGGAGGACCTTGGAATGTTGCATCTTGAGCTATCTTACTTCTAGTGGATAGACAAGAATTGAATTAGGCTTAATGGTTAAGACCTAAGCTTTCCCCCTTGTGGTCCTAGGTTTGAGCTACCTACCTCCCATTTCTTTTCCTTTTATTTTCAGCAGCCTAGGGTAAAAGCTACATCTAAAATATATACGGTTAGGAATAAAAATTAAACAAGAACTAGACTTTAGGACTAATGGTTAAAATGTTATGCTTCCCTTCCTAATGACTCGAGTTTGTGTAACAGCCCGTTTTCAATGAAATCAGAACAGTAGTTTCAAGACAACAAATCCGAGTCCGTAAGAAAAAAATTATTTTAAAATTATTTTATGGTCTACTGTATGTTAGTAATATTGTATAAAAAAATTCGTTAGGAAATTTTACCGATTACATGATTAATTGATAAAAGGACCAAATTGCATAAAATGCAAAAGTTGAATTCTAGTAGTTAGAGGGATCAAATAGCTATGGAACTCAAAAATTGAGGTCCTTATATGGTAATTATACCATTAAATTTAGTTAGTAGATAAGCATGCTTAGTCATCCATGGAAAATTAATTAAAAAAAAGGTTAAAATTGAAAAGTTGAAAAAAAAATAAAAGATGATAAGTTAATTAAATAAAAGAAAATATCATTTTATTATCATCTTCCCCAAATTTTCTATGGAAACCCTAGCTAAGAGAAAGAAATTCAAGCAAGCTTAATTGGGTAAGTAATCTTATCTCGTTTTTAGTAATTTTTATATTTCCGAGATCGTAATAACCTAATCTAGCTATTTTGGGGATTAATTTGTAAAGTTATCAAAGTATCAAAAATTTTCCATGGATGTGTATGCTGAAATTTTGAAATTTATTGTAGAAAATGAAAGTTTGTTGATAGATAAACAACTTTTGTAAAGGAAATTTTCATGAAATTGTGATTTAGGGACTAAATTGAAAAGATGAAAAATTCATGAAAAATTTCTGATTTTTGTGAAATACATGGGCTTTAAATGTTATATGTAAAAATCGGCTAGGCCTTGAACAAGAATTAAATTGCATGAATTTCATTTTCCGAGCCTAGGGACAAAATCATCATTAATTAAAAGTTTAGGGGTAAAATGATAATTTTTCCTAGAATGTGAATTGGATTGAATTTAATATGAATTGTATTAAATTGAGTTAAATTTACTCATATAGATCCGGGTAGACCTAGTACGGAGTTGGATCGAGGAAAACAAAAAGTATCGGATTAGTAGATTCTCGTGTACGAACAAGTGTCGAGGAAATAAATTCATAAATCCGATAATACCCGGTAAATATTAAATCCCGTTTGAATACATGAAATTCGATTGGATACTGGGCTCCTGTATTGGTTGTGGTCTTGCATATGTTGCAGACACACCATAGCTCGAAAGAGCGTCCCTTTATTAGCTCTCTTGAGCTTCCCGTATGATGGTTCTTGCGAGCTTCTCGTTATAGCTCTTCGGAGCGTCCCGATAGGTCGTGATCCTGCATGTGTTGTGTACACACCTTAGCTCTTATGAGCTTCTTGATTATATGGCTCTTCGTGAGCTTCCTGTTAATTGGCTCTTTGTGAGCTTCCCGATATGGCTCGCTTGAACTTCCCGATATATGGCTATCCGGAGCTCCCCGATTAATGGCTCTTCGGAGCTACCCGTTATAGGCTCGCACGAGCTTCCTGAATATTGCTCTTATGAGCTTCCTATTTTAGCTCGGATAAGCTTTCCATTTATGTGCTCTTACAAGCACTCCTGAATATGAGTTGATAGACTTACCGTATAGTACACTTTGAGTGTACTGCCCATGTATCCATCGATATTTTAAATGATTCAACGGGTAAAGTTTCTGTATGAAATGATATGAATTCATGATGAAATATTATAAAAAAAAACCAAAAAAATTAATACTTGAAATACAAGAATATGATACTCATATGTTCATTTGATACTTGGAGTGATAGATACATATATGAGAAAATGGTATATTGATGAGCTCATTTATATTCCTTGGTATTTATATGAATTTACATAACTAACATGCTTGATGAGGATTTATGTGTGGTTAGGCTATTGATTTTATTGATTTGGATGTACTATGAGTGCTTATTTTATATTAACATGACTGGTAAGTTAATTTCCTGTTATACAAACTTACTAAGCATTATATGCTTAATCTGTTTATTTTCCTCTGTTTTATAGTGCTCAGAAGCTCGTAAAGGCTAGAAATCGGTCGGAGCATTATCACACTATCCTTCAGCTCGTTTTGGTATAAGTAACAAACTTATTTTGGTATAATGGCATGTATAGGTTAAATTGGCCAATGATGGCATGTATATGATTGGTTGTAACTAGCCATTGGAATGGCTAGTGATGGCATGTTTGATATATGTGTAGGAGGTTATATCATGTTTAATATATATGTGTTTGGTATGATAGATTCAATTTCGATAAACTTATATGATTATACAAATAGGTAAGTTTGAATACTTAAATACATGTGATGATATATCATGCATAAGATTGGTTTTGTCTTGGTTTTAATGTCTTGAATTGGTTGGTGAATGTATTCAAGTGTTGTTGTAGGTTGAAGGCAAATTTGGGTGAGAAAAGTGGCCTTGAAAATGGTCTACTTTCGTCCACATGGGTAGACACACGGGCGTGTGTCTCATCCGCGTGTGACACACGGCCATGCGCACGAGCGTGTGGTTTGGACATGTGTCCCCTGCATCTTTAAAATTGAGAAACAGAATGCCCAGGTATTTTCACACGGGCAGAGACACGGGCGTGTGTCTCTGCCGAGTGTGACACACGGCCTAGCACATGGGCGTGTGATTTGGCCGTGTGACCCCTGCACCTAATTAATGTAAAATAAATTGTTCACACGGCCTAGCACACCAGCGTGTGGCTTGGCCGTGTGACTCAAGTCAATAGCTACCCTAATTTGAACATAGGCTGATACACGACCGTGTGCCTCACATAGAATGCCCACATGGCCTGGGACACGGGCGTGTCACTTGGCCGTGTGAGCCACACGGCCTAGACACATAGGCATGTGTCCCCTATACCTAAGGAAAATTTTGAAATTTCGTGAAAAATTTTCTGAGTTCCCAGTTTAGTATCGACTTATTTTAAGTGCATATTTTAGGTCTCTAGAGCCCATATAAGAGAGATTATGATTGAATATGATTGATTTCGGATATGAATAGTAAATGTTACGAATTTACTGTATTTTATCTGTAAAATTCGATAATGCTCTATAACCCTGTTCTGGCGACGGATATGAGTTAGGGGTGTTATAGTTTGAGCCACTCTCCTCCCTTCCATTCCTTTTATTTTTGGACACAATGGATAAATTGCCATGAAGCCTTCTAGGGTTTTCAAACCCCAGGTATTTATTCCATCTTTTCCCAATTAGACTAGGCATATTGCTTTGCTCTCAATCCCTATTAAGATTTATCCTTATTTTCTATATTTCTTCTCATTTATCTTTTTTTTTCACTCTTCTTTGCATCATATTTTTCATCTTTTTGTTGCTGAATATTTTCCTTTCTCGGATTAAAACATCATATATTCAATCATTTTCCTATTGGTTTCATAATTGTTGTTAATAGTATTCCGATCTTTGCCAAGAAATGATAAGTACATCTTGTTCTGAAGTTCAAATTCCAAATTTTTGTAGTATATCTATTTAACACTAATCTTGCGTCCGATTAAACAATCTTTTAACGGTTCTTGTAAAATATTTTGTTAATCCTGACGAATATTGAAATCTATCATTAACTCGTGTATAAATGTCATTGAAGGACTAGATTGAGCCGAATTAGATCGGATTTGATCGTAAGAAACGTCGATCGGACTCCTGATGAAATGTGTGTGTTCTTTACCAAGTGAATCAAGGCAAACTATGTGTAATGTTAGGGTAATTTGATTTTTGCACGGCCAAGAACCTTCCACATGCCCTGCCACAAGGTCGTGTCTCTCTTGTAGGGTAACTTTTACGTTTGCTACACAGCCATAGTCTCCTACACGGTCGTGTAACCCTTCCACACAACCTATAACTTTTCACACGGCCTAGCCACATAGTCGTGTGTCCCTTATTTTACAGTATTACCCAGAATTTTGTGAATTGTTAATTGAGTACCTGATATTTTAAACATGCTAGAATCTATGAGTTGATGATTGAATTGCTACTATAAAATGATAATATGTGAATGTTACATGTCTATTGTCACTGTTTCTTTGATGATCTGATATTGTTATTCTTACAACTATTATTATCAATTACATGCTTAGCATGCCTACTATTACTTTTGAACCAGGTACATATTAAGCATGTCTACTGCTACTATTGAACTGAATACATGTTAAGCATGTCTACTGTTTTTACATGTACTATTACAAGCATGTCATACAGCATTGCATGAGGTGGGACGATTCTATGGAGAAAGAATTGACAATTTAATAATCTGCAACATTGGTGGTTCATCCACAAATTACTGACAACTTTTATCTGTAAATATGTGCATCCATAACAAGTGGTAGTTTATTTGAAAATATTGGTGGTTCATCCATAATTTTTACTATTGGTAGTTTATCTGTAAATACTGACGGTTCATCCACAAAATGGAGTGTATTGGTTGGAAGAGTTCTGGGGAACTCTTATTATGGAGTGTAACGGAGTATGGGTAGGATCTTTCCTGTTATTCTTGCATCCATTGACATTCACATACATACTCAAAATAACTGTCAGCTTATGCTTTGTTATATGATTGCGTTTGTTCTAAAAACGGTTTGTTATATGCATGGTTACTATTTTGCACTAGATGACTTGTGATAGGACTCACACTGAGCTTCTTAAGCTCACTCCCCTTTAATTTTCATCTTTACAAATAATCCATCAGGTTAGGGTGCAGACACGACATTTGGAAGGTCTTGTCTTGGAACCATTTTTTTATAAAGTATTTTTAATGGAAATTTCCATTATTCAGAAATTGTATTATTTTATTTTTGAATTGTAGCATGAGACTTAGGTTTTGGGTTTGTATAGCATGCATTACATTTAATTTGAATTTAGAATATTGAAACATGGATTTATAATTAATTATGCATAAAATAATTCTGATTTTTCTTAATTGAAACTAAGTTGAATATCACTTTTTCACTACTAGATTTTAAATAAATTTTGAATAGTAAATAAATTGGAAATTAACTAAGTTTTCAAAAGCAGTCACCGTTACAAGGAAAATGTTAAACTTAATTTGTTTTGATTAACACGTGAGTTTTTCTGGAAATAAGCTAAGTTTTCTTCTAAGATAAATAAAAGTTTTAAAATGACTATTTTATAAACGTCATTAGCTTATTGGGCTTTTTCGCTGGCCAATGTAATCTTCTTAATTCGGGCCTAACATCTAGGCCAGGTTGGAAGATTACATCTAATCCCAGAACTAAGCCCACCAAACGATTGGTTTGGAGATTCCATAGCTTGGGTTACGCTAGGATAATGACAGAATTACCTAAGATACACAGGGAGTTATAAATTCTGTGATTATATATTTCATTCTTAGAAATATAATACTTTTATTCCTTGTTGTGTAGAATCTCGCTAAGTTCATCTAAACTTACTATTGTACTGCATTGGATACATAATCAAAATTATCAAAGTCGTAGTGGAAGGGACCAAGCTAGACCCTGCCAACATTGCGCTAAGGTTGTGGCAGCTGTAACATGGGTTGCATTTCAACCTCAAGATACAGGTTGCTCCACACCAAGAACGAGTGTTTGATACCCTAGTGGAGAAAACCAAAATTGTGGAGGAGATCAAACAAGTGGAACGCGAAAAATGGGATAAGAGTAAGGTTCCGATTAAGAGAGATTTTGGTTCCACTAGTTCAAATTCTCGTCCTCCAAAACAAGCCAAAGAGGGCCACATCAAAAGGTTGTTATGGCTAACTCACTGTATAGGACTACCAACTGTTCATACTATGATAAGAACCATGTGAGCAATAGTTAGAAAGCGTTAGGTGCTTGTCTGAGGTGTGGGTCGACAAAGCATTTGGCAAAAGATTGTCCTCGTTGAAATAAGAAAGCGCAAGCTCCGGGCCAAAATCAGACACAAAATTAGATAGCAGGTCAGTTACCCCCGAGGGGTTGAGGTTAAAATAGGGTCGCAAATACCATAGTAACTGGTGCAAGCTGAACTAAGGCTAGACAACCTACCCTTGTAACAGCCCGATTTAGGGGCTAGTTAGAACAGTGATCTCGGAATCACTAATTCGAGGTTAGAGAAAATTATTTGCATGATATGTTATGTGTTATAACATGTTTTTAAGGATGCATGAAAATTTTGGTGCCTTAATTTTAGTGAATTCTAGCTAAATTGTGAAAAAGGACTAAATCGCATAAAGTGTGAAAGTTCTATTTTATTTGCTAGAGGTGCCAAATAGCTATGGATTATTAATTGGAGGTCCCAATTGTGCAATTTGGCCTTATTTAAGTGTGTTGGCCGGCCACAATAATACATAGGGGACAAGAGCATTTATTATGATAGAAAATTGGTGATATTAGTTGGAAAATTGAATAAAATAAGATGATATAAGCTAAAGTTATCATCTTTTTATTTAGTCTTCTTCTCCAATCGAAAATATCAACCATGGGAGGGCTTTGAAAGCTTGAAATTTCAGCAGCTCATTTTCTCTTCAAGTAAGTCACTTTGATGGTTATTTTTGATGATTTTTGTATTTTTGGAGTCCTCAAAGCTTAAGCTAGCTATTGGGAGGACTAGTTTGCAATATGGGTGGAAGTCTAGGGACTTACCATGCTAGAGTTCATGTTGTTTAATGAGTTTTTATGGGAGAAAATGAATGATAGGATGATGAGAAACAACTTTTGTGAAAGGTGTTGCCATGAAAATACCTAATTGGGACTAAATGCAAAAGTTGTAATTTGCTCATTAAGGCATGAAATAGATGGAATTTTGGATAGTTGTAAGCGGATTAAATGTTCAGCTAGGCTTGCTTAATAAGAAATTGAGATGAAAATTTATTTACGAGCCTAGGGGCAAAATAGTCATTTTTGCCAAAGTGTAGGGGCAAAATAGTCATTTTTGCCTAAAGTGTAGATTATGGTGCATTATGATTCATAAGTGATTAAATCAGTAAATTCCATTATTCTAGATCAAAGAAAACGAGTTTCGGATCTAGAACGGGTGAAAAGAGAAATGTGGGCAAAAAGGTCCCTTTCGGCCCTTTCGACATCGAGGTAAGCTCATGTGCGAATGTTGCAATTACGTATGAGTTAATTTAATGTTCCAATGTTGTATGGAATGTATATTTACTCTATGAATGTATAATATCTTTGATGAGAGGTCAAAAGAATTGAATCTAAGAGTAATGGGAAATGTATGTAGAATGATATGATGATAGTTAAAGTCTCGTGTAAGACCATATTGGAATATGGCCTCGACATAAGAATTTGTATAAGACCATGTCAGGGAAATGGCTTCGATATGTTAATGTAAGTAAGACCCTACTGGGGTATAAATTCTATGTGACATTATGAGTATGAGACTCAAGAGAGTTATTTAATAACTTGAGTGATTCAACGTATATGTGGGAAGGAAGAAAGTATGTGGTTGTACCATGAAAAGCACAAGTGTGTGTTAGAATTGAATTGATATGGATTCAGTGTATGATGAACCCTTACTGGGTTATGTGCATTCAATACACTTTAGTTGCATGAGATAGATTTATTAATGTATTGTGTGAATGCAAACGAGTATCATAGAAAGTTAAGTAAGAATAGAAGTGTGTGAGAATGTTCTCGGATGAATATTTGAAATAGAGATATACATGTGGATTATTATTCATGAATTTAAAATGAAAGGTGTGCTAAGTGCGGAACCACCGTAAGTATAATTGATTGGTGGGCTATGTGCGATACCACCCTATTAGAGATTCAATGGTGTGCTAAGTGCAAAACCACCGAGATATTAGTAGCATGAGCGGCTTATTGAAAATGCTTGATGTGTTGTTTTATATGATCACATGGTGATCAGTGCAGGAATGTATGCTAATTGAACGAGCAATTGGTTTGTGACATGGTAAGAATGTGGTAAGAGATTGAATGAGTAAGTTTCAAGAATATTTGAGCAAGTAACCATGAGTTTATGAGAGACACTCTTCATGATACTTTGTAATTATGTATATTCAATGAATATCAATATTTGACACGTTATGCAGATGAGCTTACTAAGCATTATTGCTTACTCCTTTACTTTTCTCATCCCTTATAGGTTATTTTAACTAGCTCGGGTTGGAGATATGGGAGATGTTTTCACACTATCGAGCAGACACTTGGCATGAGGTATCAAGTCCTTATGAGTCATGGCATGTATAGGGGTTCTTTTAAAGTTGATTAAGTTCTAACCGATGTAGCCAAATTGTATTGGCCTAAGAGAATCTAGAGTCGGTTGTGTATGACCATTGATGATGGCTTAAGTTGGCTGTATTTGTATTGGGAGTAATTCTCCCTAGTGTATGGGATAAAGAATTTATCTCTTTAATGATTAAATGTGTTAATTCATGTGTTTTAATTGATGATTTGAGAATGTTTTGAAGTAGTATATGAATGTATGCAAACGGGAGTGGTAAAAGGCTTGGTAAGATAGCCTCTAAGTGCCTACATGGATAGACACACGGGCATGTGCCTAGGCCGTGTGTCTCATACACATTAGTATCCTAAGTCAGATTAGACCACGGGCTGGTCACACGGCCGTTTGTTCAAAGCCGTGTGATACACGGTTGGCACATGGGCGTGTGCCAAGGCCGTGTGAAGTCCGTGTATTTGGCACTTAGAAATTCAATTGTCACACGATCGACGCACACTGCAGGCGTGTGTACAGACCGTGTGAATAAGTCAGAATGCCAAGATTTGGCACACGGGCCAGGGCCACGGGCGTGTCCAGGCCGTGTGTAATTTGCTAGTATCCTCCACGGGTGAAAGACACGGGCATGTTTTAGGGGTGCACGGGCGTGTCCCAAGTCACACGGACGTGTGACCCCTGTTTCGAGAGAAAGTTTCCAGATGAGTTCCGAAAGTTTCGGGACGTAAGTCTGAGGCCTCGTAGGCCCATGAAATGTCTGATTTGACTAAGAAAGAGAAGTTTTTAATTTGGAACAAAATTTTATAGCCCGTAAGTACATGTTTAAGAAAGTTCAAGCTTAGTAATGTCTCGTATCCGGTCTTAGCCTCGGACTCGGGTATGGGGTGTTACAACCCTTATTTATGATGTTAGAGATTGTGATGATAGAGATATTTTCAATGTCATATCAGGTATTTTTACTATTCATTTTGTCTCATATTTTGCCTTAATAGACATAGGATCCACCCATTCATATATTGCTAGTAATATGATTTATAAATTGGGTTTTAGATTAGAGGAATCCACTACTGATATTACCGTAGTAAGCCCTTTAGGACAATCGATTGTTGTGAATAGGATCTATAAGAGATGTCCCATGGAGGTTCAAGGCGTAGTTTTTCCAGTATATCTTATGGAATTACCTTTTGGGAGTTTGATTTAATTATAGGAATGAATTGATTTGTAGAACACCGAGTTAGCCTAGATTGTGCCACTAAGAGAGTAACCTTGAAAACAACTGAAGGTAGTGAGATTGTTATGGTTGAGGAGTGACAAAATTATTTATCCAATGTAATCTCTGCTATGGTTGTCGAAAAATTAGTTCAAAAAAGGTGTGAAGCTTACCTAGCTTATGTGATGGATGTGAATGTGAATAGCTCTATCATAGATGGTATCTGAACAGTTAAGGAATTGTTAGATGTCTTTCCCAAAGAACTACCAGGGTTACCTTCAGATTGTGAGGTAGAATTCGAAATTGAATTGTTGAAAGATACTGCTTCGGTGTCAATTTCTCCCTATCGCATGACACCTAAAGAGCTTCAAGAATTTAAAGTCCAACTTCAGTAGCTTTTGAATCATGGGTTTATTAAACCCAATGTTTCTCTATAGGGAGCCTCGATCTTGTTTATTAAGAAGAAATATGGCTCCCAAAGGTTGTGCATTGATTATCGATAGTTGAATAAACTGACCGTTAAGAATAAATATCCTTTGCCTAGGATCAACAACTTATTTGATCAATTTCATGATGAAACTGTGTTTTCTAAAATAGATTTAAGGTCCGAGTACTAGCAACTAAAGGTAAAAGAGGCGAATGTGCCTAAAACCGCATTTAGGACTCAGAATAGACATTACAAGTTCCTTGTAATGCCTTTTAGATTAACTAATGCTCCTGCCACTTTTATGGATCTAATGAACCAAGTGTTCGAACCCATCCTTGATCAGTTCGTCGTTATGTTCATCGATGACATTCCGGTTTATTCAAAAAACCGAATATGATGAACACCTTAGGAAAGTTTTGCAAATCTTCCACGAAAATAAACTATATGCCAAACTAAGTATGTGTGAATTTTAGCTTAAGTAAGTTATATTTCTCGGGCATGTGGTATCTGCAGAGGGTATCCGTGTAGATCCGAAAAATATAGAGGAGATTCTAAAATGTAAACAACCCAAAAATGTTTTTGAAATCCGAAGTTTCCTTGGTTTAGCCGAGTATTATCGTAGATTTTTTGAAGGGTTCTCTCTAATTGCCGCTTCACTAACTAAGTTTGTCACGCCCCATATTTTATTTATTTTATTACGTTAGTTTATGACATAAGAAATTACATGTCCCAGTGGTTAAGTGAGTGAATTATTTCCAAAAGGTATCATGTTCAAGCACACGCACTCCCGTATTTTTTTATTTAATTTTTGAGAATTCCAAGTGGGTCAAACCCCCTTAACCGTCCACCTCACTTGCCTTGTGGGAAAGGATTCCTTTTCTTTCACCCCCATGATCCATTTTTGGTGCCTTTGTCCCCTCCTATTGCCTTTTTTCGTCCCTTATCATACTTTGTCTACCATGCACCTAAACACATTTTTATTTTTATTTTTTTCTCATTTTTTCTCTCTTCCTCTCCCTTCACTCCCCTCCTTATTGCTCCTCCCTTTTATCCTATTTTCTTTTGTCTTAACCACCCCTTCTCATCATTTCTCCTTCATTCCGCCACATCTAAAGGCCACCAAACCACCACCTCACTGTCGTCACTGCCATCACCGTCGACCACACCTAAATTCTCTAATTTTTCTTCTTTTCTCCTCTTCTCGTAACTAATTTCTCTAATCCTTAAATTCTGATATTTTGTTCATAAAAAGGAGTATATCACATCCTATTTCTAATTCTTTTTTTTATATTGTGTTATTTTTTATCTAGTTGCAAATCCTCCTCTGTAATCAACTCTCTGTGGGAAGTTGTTAAGCCCATATTCCTTCGATATTATGTGAGTTTGGACGATCCTCTATCTATGATATTCTTTTGTTTATTTATATATATATTTGATAATGGCAATACTAATCATTCGATTTATTGGATATTATGAAGTGATATTCGAAAATCTCGGATCCATACCTCAACTTTTGGAAGTGTGCGGTTGTACATCGATTACGTAAGTATTTCACCAAATTGCAAATCGAGGGTTATTCATTAACATAACTTGTTCTAATACGGTATGAATTATTTTTATGTAAGGATTCAAGATTTGATCTCTTCCTTTAGAAGTTGGAATCAAAGACGTCATCGGATTTGCGAAATCAAGTGTCGGGATTTTGCTTGATAAAATATATGATATTATTTTTATTCGAGATATATATATATATATATATATATATGAAAGGATTATATAATTGTTTAATAAAAAATTTGAAAAGCGAAAATGGGCGAATACGCCAAGTATTCATATGGATTGATAAAATCTGATAAAAAGGAAGATTCCAAGTAAGTGATTCTGAAACTTCAGATCTGTGATTTTTGTATGTGATTATGTGATTTTTTGATAAACGTGATATTGTATGTTTTCCTAATATTCATGATATGTGATATATGGCGATATTGATTATACATGTATTATAAACATGACATTGATTTATTGACATTCTGTTTCGCATGTTGAGTGTGATATTATTCTAATTATGATTCGCATGTTAAGCATGCCATTATTCTGATTCTGATTCACATGTTAAACATGCCACTATGATAAACCGTAATAAGATCTGATTCACATGTAAAGCATGCATACTAAAATTTTGTTCTGTATGCCATATCACATGCAAGGGGTTGGGATAATTTTGTACAGAGGAAGATTTTTCAGTTTAGTAATCTACAATTTTTGGTGGTTTGATTACAATATTTTGTATCTAGTAGTATATCTGCATTATCTGGTGGCTCGACCACAATATTCAGTTTCTGGTAGCTCGACTGCAATATCTGGTGGCTTGTCCACATTATTTGTGTATTATTGGATGGACGAGTTCTGGGAAACTCATTATATTGTGTAGCGGAGATGGGTATGAATTGTTTTCTGAAAAATCTGCACTGTTTCTGCAAAAGCATTGCATTGAAATCGTCATTATGCATTCTGATAAATGTGATTTTGTGGTTGTATATTTATGTATATATGTAATTTGTTAAATTGATGATGTTTTGTATTAATTTCTGTTGATATGATTTGTAACCACACTAGGTTTTAAAAAGTTTACCTTTTTAATTTTCATCTTTTTAGATAATAATCAAGGTTAGGACAGGCTCAACTTATGGAGGTGCACTCGAAAATTTTAAGAAAAACTATTATATTTTGGTACTTGATATTTTGGAATTTGTTTTTATTTCTGTGGACTGTCGCTTGGGACTTTCTTTTGGATTTTAGTTTTTGGATTATTTCGCATGATTTGAATTTTTAAACTATCACCTAAAACGAATTGTGAAATTGATAAGTAAAACTGGATTTTTCATTATAATGCCAAACTCAACTCAACGATTGTATTTTCAAACTCAATCCTTCGTTTTCAAAACTCAACACTACCTATATATTAAACTGAGATTTTACAAGATATATTAAACATATGTTTTCAAAATGACAAATGTGTTATGTTATTTTTCCATTGTGACATTTACTTGAAATATGATATTTTCTATAAACCATCAATATTTGAGTTTTCTTCTAAAGATAAACAATTTCGACAATACTTGGCTTTTCTTAAAGGAAATCAAAACTACGTTTTAAAATGATGACGATTATAAAAGAGAAAATAGTTAAAAGATTTTCTATGCCAACAACATGGCCAATGTGATCTTAGAGATTTGGCCATAACGTCTAGGTCGGGTTTAAGGGGTTACATTTAGTGGTGTTAGAGTTCGGGTTCAAAACTCGGACCGTGGTTTATTTTTGAAAATGAATGCATATTTGTGAAAAAGGGTATTTTTGGAAAAATACATGCCATAGTTAAAACTCACTTTCGAACTAAAGTTTTGTTTTGTTCTGAAAATCCGAGATACTGAAGTTGGCCCAAGATAAGTACTTCTGTCTTACTGAATTTTTAAATTGTGAAACTTTAATTTGTGAAAATATAGATTACTATAGATTGTGAACTCTAGATTCTGTAAACTATAGATTCTGAAACTATAGTGACGAAACTTTTAAAATTGAAAACATTCTGAAATAATAATGAAAGCTCGTTTCTAATTGTCAGATAAAACTTCATAAAACTTAGAAATCTGATAACAAAGATGAGTACTCAAGGCGTTCAAACTTTGGTATAAGAGTACGTGGAGAGCAGGGTTTGGGAACCCAGATTGATTCATTTGCATCGCAAATGTGCACACTTGAACCTGTGACTGAACTTAAGTCAGTGGCTGACCAGGTCGAAAACAAGCCTACTATTGAGGAGAATCATTAGGAGCCTACTGACGATGCTATGTCGCAGGCCATGCTTAGGGTTCTTTAGCGTGTAGCTGAAACCCATGGTGGATCTGGAAACTGTGGGGCTATCGCAGAGAGGCTTTGATCTAATATAGTCAAATTATTTATGGGCGTTGCTGTGACGAACCCTATCGTAGCAGAATACTAGTTAGAGGTTACGGAAAGAATTCTGAATGACATGGAATACACCCCATAACAGAAATTGAAGGGTACATTATCGCTGTTGATAGATAAGACTTACCACTGCTGGCAAGGCAAGCTATTATGACGGGTGCCCAGGTTGAGAGACTGACATGGAATATTTTATGGATGTTTTCCAGAGCAATTAAGTTGGTAAGCATTACGTTGAGGCCTGTAAACTAGAGTTCATTGAGCTCAAACAGGGGCACATATATGTGGCCAAATATGAGGCCGAATTTTTGCGGCTAAGTCGCTATGCTTGGGGGATGATTGCAACTGAGCAAGATAGGTGCGCCAAATTTAAGAACCGGCTGAGATATGAATTGATGGTGCTGGTGGCCCCTCACCAAGAAAGGGTTTTCGAAACGTTAGTGGAGAAAACCAAGATAGTGGAGAAAGTGAAGCGTTTGGAACACGAAAAGAGGGACAAAGTTAGAGTCCCTACAAAGAGAGATGTTGGTCCTACTGGTCCAGGCTCCATGACTTAATAAGCGAGTCAGAGATGACCGACCTAGGCAGAGTGTTGCTACCATTACTGATGGTGAGAGAGCCCAATACTGTGCTAGTTATGGCAAGAGGCATCCAGGTGAATACTGGAGGAGCTTGGGTGCATGCCTTAGATGTGGATACTTGGATCATAAAATTAAGGATTGTCCGCTCCGGAATGAACAGATGCAAGCAACCAAAATCGAGCTCAGGACCAAAGAGTTGGACAGCAGCGTAAGAGAGGTCAAGTTCTAAATATGGGTGTTAATATTGGACAGAGGCAAAGAGCTTAGGGTCAGGGTGCTGACCGAGCTGATGCTAGATAGCTTGCACTAGTCTATACAGCTAGACACAAAAAGGACTATGATTCAGCTAACGTTAGAACATGTACCCTTACTATTAATTTTGTATAGTATTTCGCTCTGATTGATATTGGTTCAACCCATTTATATGTTTCATGCTTAATGGCTGATAAATTGGGAATAGAAGTAGAGGAGACTGTTAGTAATGTGATTGTACTTAGTTCCTTAGGGCAATTTGTTTACGTGCATAAAATCTATAAACGGTGCCCGTTAGAGATACAAGGAGAAGAATTTCTGACAGACTTCATAGAATTACCTTTTGGTGAATTCGGTCTTATTTCGGGAATGGATTGGTTGGTTGAACACTAAGTCAGTTTGGATTGCGCTATAAAGTGGGTTACTTTAAAAACTGCCGTTAAAAAAAATAGTAATGGTTGGAGAGCCTAGAGATTACTTATCTAACGTGATCTCCACTCTAGTGGCCAAAAAGTTAGTGTGCAAAATATGCGAAGCATATTTGGCTTATATTCACGATACGAGTGTTAGTGAATCATCTGTTGAGAATATTTGTATAGTTAGTGATTATCTCAATATCTCTCAAGAGGAGTTACTTAGATTACCTTTGGAGCAAGAGGTTGAATTTAGCATTGATTTATTACCGGGAACAGCTCCAGTGTCCATCGCCTGATATCGCATGGCACCTAAAGAGCTAGTAGAACTTAAGGTGCAGTTATAGGAACTTTTGGATCGTGGATTCATTAGATCGAGTGTGTCACCATTGGGAACTCATATTCTATTTGTAAAGAAGAAGGATGGATTTATGAGACTCTGCATTGATTATCGGCAACTGAACAAGTTGACCATAAAGAACCGATACCCTTTGCCGATGATTAATGTTTTATTCGATTAGTTCAAGGGTGCAAAGGTGTTCTATAAGATCGACCTAAGGTCTGGATACTATCAGTTGAAAGTGAAAGAGTCGGATGTTCCTAAGATCGCATTCAGGACTCGGTATGGTCACTACGAGTTCCTTGTGATGCCCTTTGGTCTTACGAATGCTCCGGCAGCCTTTATGGACCTAATGAATCGGGTTTTTCAACCCTATCTTGATGAATTTATCGTAGTCTTCATCGACGACATCTTAATTTACTCCAAATCTGAAACGGAACATGAGGAGCACTTGAGAGATGTCCTACAGATCCTCCGAGAGAAATAACTATATGCGAAATGGAGTAAGTGATGTTTCTGGGACATGTAGTATCAACTGAGGGTATCTATGTCGACCCAAAGCAAATTGAGGCTATCTTGGATAGGAAGCAACCTAAGAATGTTAGTGAAATCCAAAGTTTCTTAGGACTAGTGAGCTACTATAGAAGGTTTGTAGAAGATTTTTTCTTGATTGCAGCTCCAATGACCAAGCTGTTAAGGAAAAGTGCACCTCTCAAGTGGACTAAAGAGCAGCAAAAGAGTTTTGAAAATCTTGAGTCCGTGTTAACTCAAGCGCCTATTCTAATTCGACTAGAGTCTGGGAAGAATTATATGGTATACAATGATGTGTCTCATACCAAATCTTGGTTGTGTTTTGATGCAAGACGTTAAGGTTGTGGCCTACGCCTCAAGACAGCTTAAGCCTCATGAGTGTAATTTATCCAACTCATTATCTCAAACGTGCAACTGTTGTTTTTGCCCTAAAGATTTAGAGGCATTATCTTTATAGTGAGAAATGTATTATCTACATAGATCACAAGAGCCTTAAGTACCTTCTCATCCAAAAAGAGTTAAACTTGAGGTAGATGAGATGGATTGAGTTGCTCAAGGATTACGATTGTGCTATTAAATACCATCTGGAAAAGAAGAAATTTGTTATCGATGCACTGAGTAAGAAGTCGATGGGTGATTTTAGAGTGATGTTTGTGAAGTTGAGCTTGATTGATGATAAAGGTTTACTTGCAGAGTTGCAAGTAAAACTTACCCCAGTGGATGAGATTCAATCGAAGTAATTTGTTGATGCATCTCTCGCACCTCGATTCAGGCAGGTTGAGAAAGGTAAGACTATTGACTTTGGCCTTAATTTTGTTGGAGTTTTGTACTTCCGTGGGGGATATTGTGTGCCCAATGATTGAGAGTTGAGGGACTCTATACTTTGGGAAGCACATAGTAGCCCTTACACTATGCATCCTAGAGGAAATAAGATGTACCAAGACTTGAGAGAACTGTATTTGTGGCTAGGGCTAAAGCGTGATGTAACTGAGTGTGTGAGTAAGTGTCTGACCCGCCAGGAAGTTAAGGTTGAGCATCAGTTCCCCTCCGGTTTGTTACAGCATATTCAGATTCCTTAGTGGAAGTGGGAACGTGTGTTCATGGATTTCGTCAATGGGTTGTCTTTGACACCAACTAAGAAGGATTCGGTCTGGGTTATAGTAGATCGACTAACTAAGTCAGCACACTTTCTACCTGTTCATACTGATTGTTCGTTACATAAGTTGGGAAGGTTGTATAATCCAGGGATTGTGAGACTTCATGGTGTACCTTTGTCTGTCATTTTCGATTGGGATCCTCGATTTACATATCAGTTTTGGTAAAAGTCGTACAAGGCTTTGGGAACTCGATTGAACTTTAGTACAACTTTTTATCCACAGTTTGATGGGCAATGTAAGCGAGTTTTACTAATTCTGGAAGACATGTTAAAGGGTTGTGCTATTGAATTCTATGGTAGTTTGGAGTAAAACTTGCCGATAGTCGAGTTCGTATACAAAAATAGTTTTCAGTCGAGCATTCAGATGTCTCCTTATAAAGCACTCTATGGTTGCAAATGTCGTACACCTTTGTGTTGGACTGAGCTAGGGGAAAATAAATTATTGGGTTCAGATTTGGTGCAAGAAACCGAGAATGTGGTGAAACTGATTTAAGATCGATTGAGAGCAGGATTTGATCGACAGAAATCTTATATCGACTTGAGGTGGTGGGCTATTGAGTTTAATGTTGAGGACCAAATTTTCCTTAAGATTCCAACGTGAAAGAAACTACTGAGGTTTGGACGCAAGGGCAAGCAGAGCCCGAGATTTATTGGACCTTTAGAGTTTTTAAGAGGATTAGACCAGTGGCTTACTTGTTAGAGTTACCTCCAAAATTGGACCCTATCCGTGACGTGTTTCATGTTTCTATGTTCAGGAGATATTGTTTGGATCCATCTCACGTGATTTCGATCAATGAGGTTGAGGTCAGACCTGATTTGTTATATGAGGAAGAACCAATTTAGATTTTGGACTACGAAGTTAAGACATTGAGGCAAAAGAAAATTCCTCTAGTAAAAGTCTTATGGAAGAATCATGGTGTTAATGAAGTTACTTGGGAATTCGAGGAATCATGCGTCACCTCTACCCTCACTTGTTTGGACTAGGTAAATTTTGAGTACGAATTTTATTTTAAGGGGGTAGAGTTGTCACGCCCCATATTTTATTTATTTTATTTCATTAGTTTATGACACAAGAAATTAAATGACCTAGTGGTTAAGTGAGTGAATTATATCCAAAATGTCTCATGTTCAGGGCCACACACTCCCAAATTTTTTATTTAGTTTTTGACAATTCCAAGTGGGTCAAACTCCCTTAGTCGTCCACCTCACTTCCCTTTTGGGCAATGATTCCTTTCTTTTTCTTTCTAGTCAACTTACATTACATAGCCTCCTTTTCACTCCTATGATCCATTTTCGGTGACTTTGTTCCCCTTATTGCCTTTTTCCCTCCTTTACCATACCTTGGCCGGCCATGCACCTAGTCACACTTTTATTTTTCTCATCTTTTCTCTCATTTTCTCCCTTTAGCCACCTCTCCTCCTTGCTTCTCCCTTTTCTTCTATTTTATTTTGTTTTCACCACCCCTTCTCCTCATTTCTCATCCATTCCACCACTTCTAAAGGTCGCCAAACCAGCACCTTACCACTGCCGCTATCTACCATTCCTAAATTCTTCGATTCTTCTTCTTTTCTCCTCCTTATCTCATAACCGATTTCTCTAATCCATAAATTCTGATATTTTGTTCATAAAAAGAAGTATATCACATCCTATTTCTAATTCTTTTTTTATTATGTTATTTTCAGTCTAGTTGCGAATCCTCATCTCTAATCAACTCTTCATGGGAAGTTGTTGAGCCCTTATTCCTTCGATATTATGTAAGTTTGGACGATCATCCGTCTACGATATTCTTTTGTTTATTTATATATATTCGATAAGGACAATACTAACCATTCTATTTATTGGATATTATGAAGTGCTGTTAAAAAATCCTTGATCTGAACCCCCACTTTTGGAAGTGTGCAATTGTACAATTGATTATATAAGTATTTCACCAAATCGTAAATTGAGGGTTATTCATTAAAATAACTTATTCTAATAAGGTATGAATTTTTTATACATAAGGATTCAAGATTTGGTCTTTTCCTTTAGAAGTTGGAAATGGAGACGTCATCGGATTTGCGAAATCAGGTGTAGGGATTTCCCTTAATAAAATATATGATATTGTTTTTTATTAGAGATAAATATATATATGAAAGGATCAAATAATTGTTAATAAAATTTCTAAAAAATAAAAATGGGCGAATACGCTAAGTATTCATATGGATTGATAAAATACAATAAAAATGAGGATTCCAAGTAAGTGATTCTAAAACTTCAGATCTGTGATGTTTGTATGTGATTATGTGATTTGTTTTTATAAACGTGATATTGTATGTTTTCCTAATACTAATGATATGTGATATATGGAAATATTGATTATGCATGTATTATAAACATGACATTGATTTATTGATCTTCTGATTTGCATGTTGAGCATGCTATTATTCTGATTATGATTCGTATGTTAAGCATGCCATTATTCTGATTCTGATTTTGATTTGCATGTTAAACATGTCACTGTGATAAATTGTAATAAGATGTGATTCGCATGTAAAGCATGCTTACTGAAATTCTGTTCTTTATGTCATATCACATACATGAGGTTGGGATAATATTGTACGAAGGAAGATTTTGGCAGTTTAGTAATTTTTAATTTCTGATGGCTTGACCACAATATTATGCTTTTGGTAGTATATCTGCATTATTTGGTGGCTCGACCACAATTTTCTGTTTCTGGAAGCTCGACTACAATATCTAGTGGCTTGTCCACATTATTGGTGTGTTATTGGATAGACGAGTTATGGGGAACTCATTATGGTGTGTAACAGAGATGGGTAGGAACTGTTTTCTGAAAAATCTATAATGTTTTCTGAAAAAGTGTTGCATGGACATCATCATTATGCATTATGATAAATCTGATTCTGTGTCACCCTTTTAAGTTTTTAGCTTTTCAGATAACAATCGAGGTTTGGACAGGCTCAACTTACGGAGGTGTACTCAGAAATTTTCAGAAAAACTATTATATTTTGGTACTTGATATTTTGGGATTTGTTTTTATTTCTGTAGACTGTGGCTTAAGACTTTCTTTTGGATTTTGGTTTTTGGATTGTTTCGCATGATTTGAATTTTTAAACTATCACCTAAAACAAATTATGAAATTGATAAGTAAAACTGGATTTTTCAGAATAATGCCAAACTCAACTCAACGATTGTATTTTCAAACTCAATACTTCGTTTTCGAAACTCAACACTACCTACTCACTAAACTGAGATTTTACAAGATATATTAAACATATGTTTTCAAAATGACGAATATGTTATGTTATTTTTTCATTGCGACATTTACTTGAAATATGGTGTTTTCTATAAACCATCAATACTTGAGTTTTTTCTAAAGATAAACAAATTCGACAATACTTGGCTTTTCTTAAAGCAAATCAAAATGACGTTTTAAAATGATGACGATTATGAAAGAAAAAATAGTTAAAAGATTTTCTGCGCCAACAATATGGCCAATTTGATCTTCGAGATTCGGCCATAACATCTAGGTCGGATTTAAGGGGTTACGAAGTTGTTGAGGAAGAATGTTCCATTTAAATGGACGAATGATCAACAAGCTAGCTTTGAAAAGCTAAAGACTGTGTTAACTCAAGTTCCCATATTAATTCATCCCGAGTCGAGAAAAGAGTATGTGGTATATAGCGATGCATCCTACACTAGCCTTAGATTTGTGTTGATGTAAGGTGGAAAACTAGTTGCCTATGCGTCGAGGTAATTGAAATAACATGAGTGCAACTATCCGACTCATGGCTTGGAGTTGGTAATAATGGTAACCGCACTAAAAATTTGGAGGCACTACTTGTATGGTGAGAAGTGTTATATCTATACTGATCATAAGAGTCTCAAGTGTCTTCTCATCCAGAAAAAGTTGAACTTAAGTCAATGAAGGTGGATAAAACTATTAAAAGATTATAACTGTATAATTGAATACCACCCCGGAAAAGCCAATGTAGTGGCAGATGCTCAAGTCGAAAATAGATGACCGATCTAAGAGCAATATTTGCTAGGTTAAGTCTAATGGATGATGGAGGCTTACTAGATGAACTACAAGTGAAAACTACCTTGGCTAATGAGATCAAGGATAAACAACCATTAGATGTGTCCTTGTTGCAATGGATTAAGCAAGTGGAAGATGGAAAAACTAAGGACTATGGGTTTAATGACGAGGGTATTTTATGCTTTCGTGGAAGGTATTGTGTGTCAAACGATAAGGATTTAAAACAGTCCATACTTCGGGAAGCGCATACTAACCCTTATTCCATGCATCCTAGAGAAAATAAAATGTATTGGGATTTAAGGGAACTGTACTAGTGGCCTGGACCAAAACGTGAGGTAATAGAATTTGTAGCTAAGTGCCTAACGTTTCAGCGAGTGAAAGCTGAACACCAGTTCCCCTTCGGCTTACTACAACTGATTAAAATATCTCAGTGGAAATGGGAGCGAATAATAATGGACTTTATTAGTGGGTTACCCTCAATTTGGGTAATAGTAGATCGATTAATAAGTCAACTCATTTCTTACTTGTTCGTACGAATTACTCTTTACAAAAGCTAGCTAAGTTATATATTTCGGAAATTGTAAGGTTGCATGGGGTACTCGTATCAATTATTTTAGACTAAGATCCCCGTTTTCACATCTTGATTTTGGAAGAAATTACATGAGGAAATGGATACTCGCTTGGATTTTAGCCACTTCCTTCCATCCATAAACTGATAGATAGTCCGAACAAGTTATTTAGATATTAGAAGATATGATAAGGAATTGCATTATCGAATTCCGAGGTAGTTGGGAGGAACATTTTCCTCTAGTTGAATATGCCTAAAATAATTATTATATCTTTCAATCGAGTATACAAATGGCACATTATGAAGATTTGTATGACCGTAAGTGTTGAACACCACAGTGTTGGACTAAACTGAGTGAAAGAAAAATTTTGGGTCTCGAAATGGTACAATAGTTTGATGGGAAAATTAGATTAATCCAGGATAGGCTGAAAGCGGCTTCGGATAGGTAGAAGTCATATGTGAACCTAAGGAGAAAGGACATTGAATACAGTTTCAGAGACCAAATCTTCTTGAAAGTGTCTCCATGGCAAAAAGTGTTGAGATTCAGACGAAAAGGCAAGTTAAGCCTTAGGTTTATCAGACCTTATAAAATCCTTAAGAGAGTCGATCTAGTGGCATACCAATTAGAATTACCTCCTGAATTGGACCACATTCATGATTTCTTCCATGTCTCCATGTTGAGATGATATCGATCTGATTCTTTCCATATTGTACCAATTGGAGAGATTGGGGTGAGACTAGATTTGTCATTTAAGGAGGAACTCGTAAAAATTCTAGATCATGAAGTAAAAGTTCTAAGAAGGAAACAGATCCCACTTGATAAGGTTCTATGGCAGTACCATTGCATTAAGGAGGCCATGAGGGAACCAGAAGACTCAATCCGTCAATAATATCATCTGTTTGAACCAGGTAAATTTCAAGGACGAAATGTCTTTAAGGAGGGGAGAGTTGTCACACCCCAAAATATATGGGGTTAATTGTAATTGATAGACAATAATTGAATTAGGCTTAATTGTTAAGACCTAAGCTTTCCCCATTGTGGTCCTAGGTTCGAACTATCTATAATACCCCTCACCCGTATTCAACGCCGGAATAGGGTTACGGAGCATTACCAGACTTACGAAACAATTAAACAACTATTTAACATACAATTGTTCAATTCAATCATTCATCATTCAATCTCAACCAATTTGTCCCTATTAAGAGCCTACGAGGCCTTAAGCATGCTTTATAAATGGTTTGGGACTAAACCGATAACTCGGGAAATTTTTCAACACTTAGCAATTTTTTCTTCAAATCAGGGGACACACGCCCGTGAGGCCAGGCTGTGTGTCTCACACGGCCACCAGACCTTCCCGTGTCACAGGCCGTGTAAAAACAGGGTATACATACTGACTTGGGTCACATGGCCAACCACACGCCCGTGTGCCTAGCCCGTGTGCCCTTCGAAGTGGCCACACACGCCCGTGTGCCAAGCCATGTGTTAGGCCATGCCAAACCTGTAGGGTATACTAACTTATACAACACGGCCAAGTCACACGCCCGTGTGCTAGGCCGTGTGCCAATTAGGGGGTATA
Organism: Gossypium sturtianum; assembly: GCA_025698515.1. NCBI lineage: Eukaryota > Viridiplantae > Streptophyta > Magnoliopsida > Malvales > Malvaceae > Gossypium > Gossypium sturtianum. The sequence continues at coordinate 117,821,960 of CM046943.1, read as the reverse complement.
CTGACTTGTATCCCACGACCGATCACACGCCCGTGTCTGAAACCGTGTGGAGCATACTGACTTCATTTCAATTTCAACACTAGGGGACACACGGCCGTGTATCATAACCGTGTGTCACACAATTTGAGACACTGCGTCCGTGTCTGCTGCGTGTGGACAAAAATAGGCTATTTACCAAGCCAATTTGCCATCCAAAATATCATGTACCTAAACAACCCAAATGGCACCAATTCATAGCACAATAGAACATCTATTCTAATCACATTCAATACAATTTCATACCATTTCAAATATTAATAATCAACATGCTTATATCCCAAGTTTAACTCAACCAAAACCTACTCAAATACATATACCAATCAACTAGTTTAACCATTACCTAACATACCTCATTTTTGTACCAATTCACAAGAAAGGTACCAATTCCACAAAATTCATAATATGTCATTCACATATCCATCCAAGAGCTCAAGTATCAACATATATGCACATATAAACACATAACCAAATTCACCAAATTAAGCCAAATCTCATGGCTATATTTACAAACCAAAACATATACATTTACAATGTCAATTCATTTTGCTAACATCATTACCAAAACATAACCAACATGACTCAAATACCTATACATGCCATATACTTAAAACATAGTTTCAAAAGTACCAAAAAGTCAGTAGATAGTGTGGTGAAGTCTCCGACGATCCTCGAACCTATGTAGCTTTGAAATCACTATAAAACATGGAAAAACAACAAAGTAAGCTATATAGCTTAGTAAGCTCGTATGCTAACAATGAGCAACTATCATCATTCATTAATCATTCATATAATAAAAAACAATGTACAACAATTCTAATAAATCTCAAGCTATCAAATGATCATTCATATACTTACCAAGGAACTCATCAATTTCATAGTTTTCAATACTCAATTTATTTTCGTATGTACCTGTACCGTCTCGTACTAATCTCATAATCAACCACATTCTTCTTTTACCCGTTGAACCATTCAGAATAGAAGTCGGATACTCAAGGTCTCACTCGATAAGTACCTATACCATGGCCCGAAGCCAAATCAAGGTAACTTATCCGAAATTATGATATCATAGCCCGAAGCCAAATCAGCCGATATGCATTGCCCGAAGCCAAATCAGTTTATCTCACACACATAGTGCTAAATCATGGCCCGAAGCCAACTCAAGTATACCTAATGACATGTCACTAGCATCCTAAACTATTCCTAAAGTTCAACCGGGATTCCAACTGTCGAATCGTCGTCAAATCATTTCCGAACTTGTACGTAATCGCATAATCACAATTCATGCCATATCAAAGCATATAAAATACATTTATAATGAAATTATAACATACTAACTTACCTTGGATGTGAAAACAGCGAATCTAGTCGATTAGTCGATAACTTTATCTTTTCCCCGATCCAAGTCCGTATTTCGCTTTTCTTGATCTTAATGAGAAATTTAACCAAATCCGAATGGAAAACCTAGAACTTTGGCTTTTACTCTTGCCAAATTCAGTTAAAGAAGATGATGATAATAAAAAAGGGATTTTGTTTTATTTATTATATCATTTATTAACTATTTTACCATTTTAACCTTAAAATTAATACAAAATTTCATTTATGCCAAACCATTAACATCCACTAACCAACTAATGGTATATTTACCACTTAAGGACCTAAACTTTAAGGTTCTATAGCTATTTGACATCATTAGCTAATAGAACAGCACTTTTGCAATTTACGCGATTTAGTCCTTTTTACCGAATTAACCACTCAAACAGTGAAATTTCTTAACGAAACTTTCACACAATCATACTATAATGTTATAAACATTTAAAATAATATTAAAATAATATTTTGACCTTGGATTTGTGGTTCCAAAACCACTATTCTGATTTGACCAAAAACGGGTTGTTACACTACCTACCTCCCAATTCTTTTCCTTTTATTTTCAGCAACCTAGGGTAAAAGCTATATTTAAAATATATACGATTAGGAATGAAAACTAAACAAGAAATAGGCTTTAGGCCTAATGGTTGAAACACTAAGCTTTCCTTACCAGTTACCCGAGTTCGAGCCACTCTCCTCTCTTCCATTCTGTAACACCCCTAACCCGAATCCGTCGCCGAAATAGAGTTACGGAGCATTACCGGAGTTTACAAGTCAAACAGACAAAAAATACGAACATTTCATATCATATAGCATTCATGTAAAAAAACAAATCAAATTCATACATATTTTCCCTAATACGAGCCCTCGAGGCCCAAAATACACCTTAGAAACAAATCGAGACCAAATCAGAAACTCAGAAATTTTTTCGAAAACATTTAATTTTTTTCAAAGCTGCAAGGGTTACACGGCCATGTGACTCACACGGCCAAGAGACACGCCCGTGTCTTAGGCCGTGTGGGCATTCAAAATAGGGACACACGACCATGTCCCAGTCTGTGTCCGTGCCCGTGTAACTCACTGACTTGGGTTACACGGCCAAGCCACACGCCCGTGTGAACATACTGACTTGCAAACCTTTACAAGCTACAAGGGACACACGACCGTGTCACCTGGCCGTGTGTCACACACGGCTGAGACACACGCCCGTGTCTCTGCCCGTGTAGACGAAAATAAGGTATTTTACAATGCATTTTTCTCACCTAACAAGGCATGTACCTACAGTAAAAAATGCACATGTATATCAGCCATAGCAAGGCACCAAAATCATGCATAATCTAGCTTTATACATATAATATAACCACACCCAACCAGTATGCATATAGGCATCTCAAATAACAACTTACAAACATGTATAACCAAGTAATCCATTTGGTCAAAATAAACAACTAACTTCCAATTTGAGTTGCATCCATACATACTATAAATCTTACTTAGCAAAAACACAAACCATTTGGTACCAAAATGCCATTCTTTAACTAATATCAATTAACCAAAATACCTATACACAATAAGGTACCAAATCACCACATATACCACATATCATAAAACACATATGCCATATGCATATTCAACTATCATTTTATCTTTTATCATTCAAACAAACAAGCCAAACATTAACCATAATAAGGCTACTCACATACATGCCAAACTTTTCCATTATACCATCAATATACCAAAACTCAACCAAGTCAAATGGTCATTTCAACATTCAAATACATAGGCCAACATTTAGCCAAAATAACCTATACATGCCATTATAACCAAAATCAAAACATCCGAAAGTACCGATAGAACTTATGGATAGTGTGATATAGCTCCGACAAGCTTCCAACCCGATCGAGCTTCTGATAATCTAAAAAGTAAATATGAACAACTACATAAGCAATGCATGCTTAGTAAGCTCGTATAAAATTTGACCATATCAATCCATTTCCAATATGAAATTTATACACATCAATAATAAACATATACCAATACCACACGGTTCATGAAACCATATTCAACAACTCACAAAATGAGTAAATCCACAGCATCACTTATACATATTATCCCTAGCATGGTAAGATTTTAAAACAACTTTAAACTATTCCAAATTTCTTCAATTTCATTTACATTTCTTTACTTTCCACACCCGTTCCATATGCATAACACACAAGTCATAAGCATATCATACAACCAAAGCCACGAGCTAGTGCATTTAAACATAGCCCTTTTCAAATTAATAACATGATAAGCCATTTCATAAGAAATTGCAAAATTTAAACCTTACCACTCGTTCATAAGCACAAGCATATTTTCATTTTAGCACTTACCATTTCAATGCAACTTATAATTAAACATATTACCATTCAACCAATAGCTTGGCACTTGCCTAAGCATCAAACAATAACACTTGTTAGCGTACTTGAACATATTTCATATAAATTCAACATCGATAACCTTATTATCTCAACATGTCACATCTGAGTTTATTACTCGTCTCAACTTACATAATTTCCATGTATCAACATATCAAAGATATTCATATATGTACATGTCATGATACATATCATTCTCTTACCGTTTCTTCATATACATATATCATCCATTTCAATATATCAATATATCATGTACCATCATTTTCATGTATTTCATGAATATACATGTATTAGTTCGTATCAAAATCATATTGTCTCGTAACAGAACATTGCCCCTTGAACCATTTAGAATATCGTTGGATACTCGGATAACACACACGAGGTGTACTAAACTGTAATCCGTCAATTCCTGTACATGTATGCTCATACGAGCTCTGTATTGGTATGCTCTTACAAGCTGTAAACGGTAAGCTTATACGAGTTGAATATCGGTAAAATCATGTGAGTTGAATATCGGTAAGCTCTATCGAGTTGAGAATCGGTAACCCTAATGACATGTCATTTGTATCCTACGAATTCTTAAGGTTCAAACAGGACTCGGTAATCGTCGTACGTCTTTGGATTTACGTCGTTTCATAACACAATAAATTGCATACTAACATATATATATCGATTTAATCACAATATAATTACATATTAACATTCAATTTAATCAAAATTATACAGAATACAGTTCATACGAACTTACCTGGCTAAATTGCAGAAATGCCAAAGTTTAGGGGCATTTTGGTAATTTTCCATTTTCCTTTATTTTCCACCCGATCTTGATCTAAATTAATAATTTCATACAATATATTAATTTAGACAATATAACAATTCATTTTATGCAATTTGGTCTTTTTTACATTTTTACAAAATTGCCCCTAAAGTTTTACTTTTATTCAATTTAGTCTCTGAGCCCAAAACATGCAAATTAACCATTTTTACCCAAAATTGAGCTTAGCTGAATTTTCATAGCTCCAAATACAGCCCATATTTATGAAAATTTCACATCAATTCCTTGTACTTTTATGATTTTAACAAATTAGTCCCTAATAAAAAATCATCAAAATCACTTAACAAAATACTTTTAAATATCAATCAACACTCCAAATTCATCATCTAACATAAAAAATCACAAGATTCATCAATGGAAACATTCAAAATCTTTAACAGTTTCAAAATCGAAGGTACGGGCTAGTTGAACCTAGTTGCAACGATCTCAAAAACATCAAAATTATTAGAAACGAGTAGCTTAAGGACTTACATGCAAGGAAACATGGTTGGCCGAACTTCAAACTCTCCCATGGTGGTTCGGTGATGAACAAAACCAAATGGGGAAGAAAACTATTATGTTTTCTTATTTTATTAACCTTTATTTTATTTTTATCATTTAATAATAATATAATAACATATAAAACACATAAAATTAAAAGAAAATGAAGCTTTAACTGTCCACCAACTAACGATTGGGTAATTTGCCCATTAAGAACCCTCCAATTATAATTCTTTAATCAATTAACACATTTAAACTAATAGCGATTGACTTTTTCAACTTTTACGATTTAGTCTTTTTTGCTTAATTAACTATCGAAACGATAACATTTTCGAACAAAACTTTAATACCACCTTAATTACACTCCGTAAATATTTATAAAACTATTTATAGCTCGGTTTATAAAAATGAGGTCCCGATACCTCAATTTCTAAAACCACTTTACCTTAAGGTCATACCACTTGAACTTAATAAATCGCTTATAAAACAAAAAATCACTATGTCAAAAACCTTTTCAAAGTCACAATTAAATCGTAAATATTATATTTAATATTTACAAACTTACTCGTCAGATTTGGTGGCCCCGAAACTACTATTTTCGACACCACTGAAAAACGGGCTGTTACACATTCCTTTTATTTTCAACAACAATGGATAAATTGCCATGATGCCCCCTATGATTTTAAAACCCTAGGTGTTTAGTCCATCATTTCCCAATTAGACTAGGCATATTGCTTTGGTCTCAATTTCTATTGGGGTTTTGCCTTCTTCTCTCTATTTCTTCTACCTTTTCTTTTCTTTCCTCTTCTTTGCATCATATTTTTCATATTTTTGTTGTTCAATATTTTTTTTCCCGAATTAAAACATCCACCATTAAATCGTTTTTCTACCAGTTTCATAATTGCCATCAATATTATCAAGATTTTTTCCAAAAAATACTAAGTACATTTCATTTTGAATTTTATATCTCAAATTTTCATAGTATTTCTATCCGGCGCTAATCTTACATTCGATTAAACAATCTTTTAATGGTTCTTACCGAATCTTTTGTTAATCTTGACGAATCTTGAAATAAATCGTTAACTCATGTATAAATGTCATTGAAGAATCGAGATTTAGGCGAATTAGATCAGATTTGATCGTGAGAAACGTCGATCGGACTCCCGGTGAAAGGTGTGTGTTCTTTTCCAAGTGAATCGGGGTAAATTGTGTGTAGGTTTAGGGCCACATGGTCTCCCATACGGGTGTGTGGACCACATAGCTATGTGCCACTGTTACGTTAGGGTACTTCGATTTTCACACAACCAAGAACCTTTTACATGGCCTTCCACATGGCTTCCACATGGTCGTGTCTTTCATGTAGGGTAATTTTTATGTTTTCCACACGGTCACAGCTTGTTACACGGCCTGGCCACACGGTCATGTAACCCTTCTACACAGCCTATAGCTTCACACGGCCATGTAACCCTTCCATACAGCCTATAGCTTCACACGACCGTGTGTCCCCTATTTTACAGTATTGCCCAAGCTTTTTTGAATTATTCAGTTTAGTTCCTGTATAACCCTAAAATTGTTTCTAGAGTTTTCACTCATTATATTGAGTCCCTGATATTATGAACATGCTAGAATCTATGAGTTGATGATTGAACTGCTACCATGTAATGATGATATGTGAATGTTACATGTCTACTGTCACTGTTTCTCTGATGAACTGATATTGTTATTCTTGCCAATGTATTACCGATTACATGTTCAACATGCCTACTATTATTGTTGAACCGAATACATGTTAAGCATGTCCATTATTTTTACATGATACTGCTACAAGCATATCATACCGCATTGCATGGGGTGGGACGTCTGTACAGAGAAAGTATTGGCAGTTTAATAATCTGCAACAGTAGTGGTTTATCCACAATTTACTGACAACTTTTATCTACAAATATGTTGTGCATCCACAACAAGTGGCAATTTATCTGCAAATATTTTTATCTAAAAATACTGGTGGTTTATCCATAATTTTTACTACTTGCAGTTTATCTACAAATACTGGTGGTTCAACCACAAACTTGAGTGTATTGGTTGGAAGAGTTCTGGGGAACTTTTACAGTGGAGTGTAACGGAGTATGGGTAGGATCTCTCTTATTATTCTTGCATCGCTTTGACATTCACATACATGCTCAATATAACTGTCGACTTATGCTTTGCTATACAATTGTGTTTGTTCTGAAAACGGATTGTTGCATGTATGGTTACTATTTTGCACTTGATTACTTGTGATAAGACTCAAACTAAGCTTCTTAAGCTCACTCCCCTTTAATTTCCATCTTTATAGATAACCCGTCAGGTTAGGACGCGGACTCGGCATCCGGAGGGTCTAGATTTAGAATTTTTTTATAAAGTATTTTTTAATGAAAATTTCTGTTATTCAGAAACTGTATTATTTTATTTTTGAATTGTGACATGGGACTTAGGTTTTGGGTTTATATAGTGTGCATTGCATTTAGTTTGAATTTAGGATATTGAAACATGGATTTAGAATTAATTATGCATAAAATAATTCTAATTTTTCTTAATTGAAACTAATTTGAATATCACTTTTTCGCTGCTAGATTTTAAGTAGTAAATAAATTGGAAATTAACTAAGTTTTCAAAAGTAGTCACTGTTACAAGGAAAATAATTTAATCGATTTTTGTTAACTCCTCATTTTTTTTTTTTTTTTTGGAAATAGGCCAAGTTTTCTTCTAAGATAATAAAAGTTTTAAAATGACTGTTTTATAAATGATATTAGCTTACTGGGCCATTTCGGTGGCCAATGTAATCTTCCAAATTCAGGCCTAACATCTAGGCTGGGTTGGGGAGATTACATCTAATCCAGGAACTAAGCCCGCCAAACGATTGGTTTGGAGATTCCATAGCTTGGGTTACGCCAGCAAGAAGACAGAACTTCCTAAGATACACAAGTAGTTATATTTCATTCCCAGAAATATAATGCTTTTGTTACTTGTTATGTAGAATCTCACTAAGTTCATTTGAACTTACTATTGTACTGCCTTGGGTGTAGGATCAAAATTATCGAAGTCGTAGTGGAAGGGACCAAGCCAGACCCCACCAACATTGCGCTAAGGTTGCGGTAGCTGTAACATGCGTATAGAGGGACACCCTTAGAGGCCACGCCTCGGGGATTATGTCAATTATGTCTGTATTAAAGTCTACATTAAAAATTTTGTAAATAACTGTCAAGTTTATTACAGTATCAATTTTGTACGAATTTATTTCAGGAATGTCATGAGTAGAAGTTAAAATTTTAAATCTGATAATGTCTAAGTACATAATCAAATTATTTTAAAAATTTGTTAAGTTATGCGAGTTGATTGTGGCATTCAGTATTCGGACTCGACGATCGGGTTGGGCATAAGGTGTTACAGTAAAAGTGGTGCCTCCCTCGATTCCGTCATTGAGAACCGTTGATTCATCTCCGACTCGTTCACCCGATTTCCATCTCTCTTTTGGTACTTTTTGCTCTATGTAGAAACTCTCCTTCCTAGTCTGCCTCAAATCTACCACACCGCTAAGTTTTTCAGTTCGCGGTCAAAATATGTCTTCAATGTCAAAGATCTAAGGACGCACATGGTATGTTCCATTTCCTTCGATTCAATTCATCGAGATTGGATCTGGGTAACTCTCGATTTCACGTTTTGGTTAATGGGTTAGTAGCTTTAACCAATTTTAGCAATGGGGATTTAGTAAATCCTAAATTATAGAATATTTGCTTTGGGTTATTTCAGAGAAGCTTGAAATTCATTTTGTTCCGGTTGTCGGTATTGTCAGTTTTAAAGGTCGTCTCTTTCACCTTTTTTCTTCTTCTTTGCTTCTCTATTCTCTTCATTTTTTGAACCGTTAAGCTCTTTGGTGTTGTCAGTTTGATGGATTTGGTATTTGGGTTTGACTTTTGGTAATGGTGGCTTTTGAATCATTAGGTTGGTGTAGTGAGAATGATGAAACAGAGTAGATGGTGGTGGTGGTGGTTGAGTAATAATGGTATGATGAAAGATCAAAAGAAGTGGTAAAGCTTGGGAGCAAGCTATGGTGGGGTGAATGAAGGTGAATGGAGTAATAATATGCATTTGTATAATATTTTTATCAAAACATTTATATAATTAATATTAAAAATAAATAAATTATTATTTAAATATATTTTTCATTATTAGTAATTATTTAATTTAATGCAAAATATAATTTAATTTAAATATTTTTACAATATATTATTAATATACTTAAAATATATTTTTTTCTAAGGGTAAAATTATCATTTGTAATCATTCCATATCTATTCCGTTCAACCAAACGCATGAATACTATTACAATATTCATTTCATTCCATCTAATCAGATCACTGTTATACCTATTTAATTTTATTATAGTCCTATTTTATTCTCACAAAATGACTACTCTATTAAAATATTATTAATTCCAGTGAATCAATCGTACTTTAAAGATTTTATGATTACTTTAGACAGTCAAGAAATAGTTTAAAGGATATATTTTAAGCGTGTGATATTGAAGCCACATGTCTTAAGGAATTAGGTAGGGGTGGATGATAGGCGGAATACAAGTAGTGATCGTATACGACAGGGAATCCCAATTTTAGTCATAACATGGAATCTCTTTCTTCACTTTATAATTTGTCGTTGTTTATTAAAGAAATTAAAATATCATTTGTCATTATCACAATGAATCCATTTCCATTACGGCTATGACATTCATTCCTCACCATTCACATTTCATTTATTTTATAATTTCTATCTTATCTTTTTCTTATACCCAACGCTTCATATTAATCTTATCTTTTTTCGAATTAATATATTTATATGTCGATTTTAAATATTTATAATGTTAAATTTAATCATAATCTTTATTTATTTTATCATTTTGACCTTCAATATTCTTAGTTAAATTGTTTCTTTTTAATGCAAAAATTAATTGAACTGTTAAAATTTTAATGATAATAATGTGATAACCCGTATCGTGATTTATATGTATTTCATTGCTACTATAAATAATTTAAAAAAATCTTTTATTTAATTTTTTAAATTTTTTTCATTTTAAATATTTTTAATTTTTTATAAAATACATAAGGATTATTACACAAGTTGCCATGTCAATACTATTACAATTTTAATGATTGGGTCAACGTTTTCATTAAAAAAATATTTTAGCTAAAATTTGGAAATTTAGAACTAAAATAATTAAACAAGAATTCGGGCAGATATAAAAGTTAATTATGTTTTTTTTATTTTTATAATGTGTACTTATATTTCTTCTAAAATTATTAGATTGGGTTTGAAATGAAAATAACAAGGATTCGTTTAGTCTAAGAAAACAAGTGCCTGACGAGAGGTACGATTTGAAGATCAAAGAAATAAAATGATGAAAGGTGAATTGAAAACTGAATTGATTTGTTTCTTTCTTATTGATCAAATCTTGAATCCGTTCATTTGTACATTTGATGATTTATAGTACTTGCATAGATTGCTAACTGTAATGCCTAACTGCTTGAGCCTAACTGCTTGTGCTAACAACTTGAGCTGTATTAACAGCACTAACAACTAACTACTTGAACTGTATTACTGATTCTATCAGTGCCTTTGTTTTTATGCTGAAATTTGTTGGATGTATATGTTATATTTGTTAATAATAATCACGACTACCACTTAACAATGAAGATTCTTTTTTTGTTATTTCTTGAAGCAAGTTGGCAACTCAAATTGTTTAACCTAACCCACCAATTGACACTGAAAAATATCCAAACTAGCCATATAAGAAGACAATGAAGATTTCTATGCCACCATGGGCTTGAATTTCATGCTCATTTGCCTTTACTAATTTTACCCAATATGTAAGGTATTTTCTTACATCAATAAGTGGGTGGTTGCGACTTTGACAAATATGTAAGTAGGTATTAGTACTGATTCACTATTAACCCAGAATTTTCTCTTTTGTTTAGAGAAAATTTGGGCTGATTTTGTGGAAAAAAAACACCCTGGATGCTAAAGGATCACTTTGGTAGTCTCAAATTTGGGCTGCCTTGTTTTGTTTTAACGTTTTCCATTGAGCTTTTGGGGACCCAAAACCAAATGCCCAAACCAGTTTATTTTCAAAATATTTATGCTCAAATTGACCAAGTTTTTCAACAGCCTTGTGTCCTTCATTCTTTCTATATTCCAACGGGTTTCAAAAAAGTGTATATATGTTAAGGTATCCGATCTTCATAAATTGTAGTTAGTTTATTTATTTTTTTAAGTACATAATATTATTAAAATATACTGACACTAACAATTAATAGACTGATGACATAAGATAATCTCATATTTTAACACATGGTAGAAAGAAATATTAAAATTTTATTACAAAAAAAATTCACTTTTCAAAATTTGAGGCTGCCTCGTTTCACTAGTTTGTAGAACATTAATGCCACATCAATGTGTTTTATTAGCATTAGTTAAGTACCTAAAAAATTATCAAGTTAGTTGACAGTTTCAAAATTTAAGTACCAATTAAGTTCAATAAAAAATTTAGGTATCAAGTAAGTATACATCGTCAAGTTCAAATACTTAAAAATAGGTCTTAGGGGGGCTTGGGCTTTTAATATTGGTGCTTGAGCCAAGACCATAAATAAGTATAGTTTTTTGTCCAAATCTTTTTTTTTAACATAATATTAATATAATTGTTGGATCTACATCTTAACTAATATATAATACTTCATTTAATTTAAAAATAAAATAAATATTTTCTTTATATTGAGAATTCTTTTTTATTTAACATTTATTTTATGTTGCTTTTAAGAAAGAAAATTTCACTTATAATAAAAAAAATTTATCGACAGATATAATGATAAAATGCATTACACTCTCGAGGAGAGAATGAGGTTCAAACCTTGAATAAAATATTACTGAGAGGGATAATTACGAACTTTAAATATGAACCGAAAAACTAACATGAAAAATACCCAAAAAAATCTCCTTTATTAAAATTTTTAAAAAAATATTTTGTTACAATATATTAATTTTAATTATTATATTTATTTTTATTCTATTTTTAAATTTTTAATTATATTATTTGTAAATCTTTTCATTTTAAAAAAAAAATAATATGATGTAATTTACTATATTCTAATTATTAAACAAAATGATGTCACGTGGATGGAACTAGTATATATATTATAAAAGCAATGTTAACTTGGACTTCTATGCTTGGCAAGTCTCACAATTTATTGATAAACACCTCCCTTTTTTTTTTTTTTTTTTTTCTTTTTTTGAAAACTAACACCTCATATTTTAAGTGGAACCCTTTACCGATTAAAGTTCAAATTATAAATTTGCATTAAATTTAATATATTTTCAAAATACTATCATTTAATAACGAATAAAAATAGGCACCAACCTTTATATCTTTTGTGAATTTTTTTTTAAATTTGACCATTAACTTTTAAAAAGTGTTAAACTGTTTTTTCAATAAAAATATTGATTAAAGTAATAAATTCTTTTAACGATATTGGTACGATAATTCATGTGTATTTCATGTTGACATAACATTATTTATCTTAAATGTATTATTAACGAGTAATTTTAAAATTATATAAATATTCAAGAAAAATAAAAATAGAAAGTTCATAATAATTTTAAAAAAATCATGTAATACACGTAGACTACCATACGAATTGTCATATTTAAATATTTAATATTTTTATCAGTATTTCTATTTAAAAAAAACAATTCAACTACTTTTTAAAAGATTGATTGTCGAATTTAATTTTTTTTAAATATTGAGAGTCAAATTTAACTTAAAAATAAAAATTAAATTAACCTAAAATTATAAATATTAATGATTAAATTTATTTTTATACCTAAAAATAACAATATTACCTTCTAAAACAAATTCCCTACGACCTCTCGTATTAGTAATTGTTATTTACTAATTTAATGCAATTAAAAAAAGTTGTAATTACTAATTTTATGACAATAATTACTAATTATGTGAATATAGAAAAAACCTTCACGTCGTTATAGTTAAAACTACTCACTTTGTAATTACTATTTTTTGTGTTTTTAAAATTTAACGACGTTTTTCTATTCAAACCGAGCAATATTAACAATTCACAATTGTGAAAAATATATCATCGGTAATGACAAATATATCGCAAAGAAAAGAGAAACAAAAATAAAGAACACACAGATTTTACGTGGAAACCCTTTCGGGAAAAAACCACGGGCAGAGGAGAAGAAAATTCACTATGTCGAATTCGAATCTATAACAAGAGGAATAGATTATGTCTATTTATAGGCTTGTAAAGCCATATTCAAATAGGAGTGTAGTAAGATTGAAACTCCTTATTCTAATCAGTATCAAATAGATAGAGTTTAATAAGGTTTAAAAAACCTTATTTAAAATAAAATAAAAGAAGTGTAATTCTATAGGGATTCTTCTTTTATTTTATTTTACTATGTATTTTATTTAAATAAGGATTCGGGTCACTTAATTCTAACAATCTCCACCTTGACACGAATTCTCAATGAACAAGTTCTTCATCGCGAACTCTCAACGAAAAAGTTCTCCACCTCTTCCATAAAACCCCTTAAGGGTTTAACTTCAACAATGAACACCAACCAAGTCTAAGCAATGCTCAAACTTGGTTATAGGAAGTGACCTAGTCATCATATCTGCAGGATTTTCATGAGTACTAATTTTGCTCACAACAATATCACCGCGAGCAATAATATCACGAACAAAATGATACCGAACATCAATGTGTTTTGTTCTCTCATGAAACATTTGATCTTTTGTAAGGAAGATGGCACTCTGATTTGTCACAAAATATTGTGTTTGATTTGAAGGTCTTCATTGAGCTCACTAAAGAGTCCCTTCAACCAAATAGCTTCTTTACAAGCCTCGAATCGCCATGTACTCGGCTTGGTGGTAGACAAAGCGATTGTAGTTTGCAAAGTAGCTTTTAATGATTGCACAACCTCCGATTGTAAAGACATAACCAAAGTGAGAGATCTTCTTCTATCAAGGTCTCAGCAAAATCAGCATCAACATACCCAATGACTCCATCTCTAGTTCTTCCAAAGCGTAAGCGGACATCAGTAGTACCTCGTAAGTATCTTAAAATCCATTTGAATTGCTTTCCAATGTTCTTTCTTGGGATTCGCCATGTATCTTCTAATCGCACCGATCGCATATGATAAATCTGGGCGTGAACAAATCATAGCATACATGAGAGATCCCACTTTGCACTAGAGTATGGAACATTTGACATGTACTCAATCTCATCATCGATTGTGGAGACAAAGCCGATGAAAGTTTGAAATGGTCTGCTAAAGGAGTACTAACAAAGCTTAGCACTCTGCATATTGAGCATGCAAAGAACTTTCTCAATATACCCCTTCCGACTTAGGTACAATTTACTTGCTTTTCTATCTCTCGAGAATCTCCATACCAAGTATCTTCTTCTTTGGTCCCAAATCTTTCATCTCAAATTCTTCACTTAGTTGGGCTTTGACCTTTCTTATCTCTCCTTTATCTTTTGCTGCTATCAACATGTCATCAACATAAAGAAGTAGATACACAAAAGAACCATCACTATTTTTCTTAAAGTAAACACAGCTGTCAAAACTACTTCTTTTAAAATCATGAGAAGTCATAAAGGAATCAAACCTCTTGTACCCTTTGTCTTGGTGATTGTTTCAAACCGTAAAGGGACTTTTTTTCAAGCAAACATAGTCCTCTTTTTCTGAGACTGTAAAACCCTCTGGTTATTGCATGTAAATATCTTCCTCAAGTTCTCCATGCAAAAATGCAGTTTTTACATCTAACTGCTCAAGCTCCAAATCATGCATGGCCACAATACCAAGCAAAGCTCGAATCAAACTATGCTTCACAACTGGGGAGAACACATCTGTGAAGTCCACTCCTGGAATTTGACTGTAACCTTTTGCAACAAGTCTTGCTTTATATCTAGGTTCTTCAACTCCTGGAGTCCCTTCTTTCTTTTTAAACACCCATTTACAGCGAACAACCTTTTTTACCTTTAGGAAGTTTCATAAGATCCCATGTTCTGTTTTTATGGAGTGATTCCATCTCCTCTTGCATAGCAAACATCCACTTTTCTGAGTCTTCACAGCTAACCGCCTTAGAATAATTCGACGGCTCTTGGTTTGTATCTATATCTTCGGCCACATTTAAAGCATAAGCAACTAGATCAGCCTCGGCATACTTCTTTGGAGGTTTAATTTCTCTTCTAGTTCTATTTTTGGCGATAGAGTATTGTGGTGAAGAAGCAACTCTATTCTCAATTTTTGTGCTTGGCTTGCTTGAGGAGTCGACTGTATTAACTCGATGCTCCACCTACTTTTGATTTTCTTTATTGGAAGAGTCTTTAAGAGATAAGTTAGGTAGCATAGCGGTTTCATCAAAAACAACATCTCTGCTAATCACAACTTTTCTATTTTGAGGACACCATAACTTATACCCTTTTACACACGACTTTATAACCAAGAAAAACACATTTAATGGATCTCGGTTCTAATTTTCCATTATCAACATGAGCATACGCAGACACCCAAAGATCTTTAAATCGGAATAATTAGCAGGATTACGGACCATACCTCTTGTGGAGTCTTTTTCTCAATGGCAATGGATGGAGATCGGTTGATTAAAAACATGCATGAGAGAAGGTCGCTTTCGCAAGCAAAACGACTTTGGTAAGTTGGCATTTGACAACATACATCAAACTTTCTCCATGATCATTCTATTCATTCGTTACGCAACGCCGTTTTGTTGTGGAGTATGATAAACTGTCAAGTGTCTCACGATCCCTTCTGACTTGCACAGTTTATTAAACTCATCAGAACAAAACTCTAAGCCATTGTCTGTGCGGAGGTGTTTTATTTGTTTTCCCATCTGTTTTTCAATCATAGTTTTCCAAGACTTAAATGCGGAAAACACATCGCTTTCTGCCGGGAAGAATGCCCAAACTTTTACGGAAAAATCATCAATAAAAGATAGCATATAATTAGCTCCACCTCTTGAAGGCACTCTTGATGGCCCCCACAGATCAGAATGAATATACTCCAACGTTTCCTTCGTGTTATGGATTCCTCTGGTGAATCGAACTCTCTTTTGCTTCCCAAAAACGCAGTGCTCACAGAACTTTAGTTTGCAAATTCCTTGCCCATCAAGAAGTCCTCTTTTGCTCAATTCTGCCATGCCATTCTTACTCATATGCCCTAGGCGCATATGCCAAAGTTTAGTAATATCATCATCGACAAGGAAGAGGAAGCGGCAATTTGCATCACCAATAATGATGAGAACCACCGCAAAACATATAACTTGGCAGTCTTTCTCTACCTTTCATCACAACGAGGGAACCTTTGGAAATCTTCAAAATCCCACTTTCAGCTGTGTATTTGTACCCTTTTGAATCAAGAGTACTTAACGAAATTAAATTTCTCTTCAATTCTGGAACATGTAAATGCACGCCACTAAGTGTTACGACAACTCAGTCAAACATCTTAACTTTAATTGTTCCAACACCTGCGATTTTACACGAAGCATTATTTCCCATCAAAACGACACCTTCAGACACTGTTTCATAAGTTGTAAACCAATCCTGATTGGGACTCATGTGAAAGGTGCGGCCTGAATCAAGTATCCACTCCTCGCTCACTTTAGAATTGTTGACTGAAGCGACTAGAAGTTCACCAGAATTTTCTGGTTGTTTTTCCTTTTGATTCATAGCCTCCCTTTTAATCTTGTTCTGTAGCTTATAGCATTCAGATTTAATGTGCCCTTTTTTCTTGCAGAAGTTGCAAGTTTTACCTCTGTTTGAAGACTTGATCTACCCTTAGATTTACCGCGAGGATTCCATTCTGTGTCCTTCCACGATCATCATCGCATTCCGATCTTGTCTCCCCACGAACAATGAGACCCTCTCCACGAGAGTCGAGTTTAACCACAAGATGCTTCATCTTATCATACGAGGTCAAAGAATCATAAACCTCATCAAGCGTGAGAGACTTACGGCTATATAAAATCGTGTCTCTGAAGGTTGAATAAGGACGAGGCAACGAATAAAAAGTAGAATCAACCCTAGATCTTCCTTATCATCTTTGAACCTCCATGGCCTCCAAGTTTGAGAGAATTTCTTTAAACAACATTAAGTGTTCGTACCTGAATGTACCTTCCTCCAAACGATGAGCATAAAGACGTTGCTTCATATGCAACTTCTTGGTTAGAGTTTTCGACATACATATTTGTTCTAGCCTCTTCCATAATGCAGCGGTGGTCTTCTCCTTCATCACATCCTGCAAAATTTCGTTAGACAAATGCAGATGTAACTGTGTTAATGCCTTTCGATCCTTGCGCTTCTTCTCTTCCTCCGTCAATGTCGAAGGCATCTTATCTACCCCTAGTAGGGCTTCCTCTAAATCCATCTGTGCAAGAACTGCCTGCATCTTTATTTGCCACAACACGAATCTAGTGTTGCGATCCAATAGCGGAATTTCATACTTTAAAGACGCCATTACCGTGATCGAGATGAAAAACCCGAAAGCTCTGATACCAATTTGTGAAAAATATATCGTCGGTAATGATAAATATATCACAAAGAAAAGAGAAACAAAAATAAAGAACACACAGATTTTACGTGGAAACCCTTTCGGGAAAAAACCACGGGTAGAGGAGAAGAAAATTCACTATGTCGAATTCGAATCTATAACAAGAGGAATAGACTATGTCTATTTATAGGCTTATAAAGCCATATTCAAATAGGAGTGTAGTAAGATTGAAACTCCTTATTCTAATCAGTATCAAATAGATGGAGTTTAATAAAGTTTAAAAAACCTTATTTAAAATAAAATAAAAGAAGTGTAATTCTATAGGGATTCTTCTTTTATTTTATTTTACTATGTATTTTATTTAAATAAGGATTCGAGTCACTTAATTCTAACAACAATAAAAGAAACACCATTGAAGTTCGGTAAAAGTATTATATAGTCCCTTATATTATAAATTGGATTGTATTTTTCCCCTTTTACTTAAAGAATGGACAATTTAGTTCCTGTACGTTAGATCAAAAAGCAAATTGGTCCTTTAGTTAAAATTTTTATAAGTTTCTGCTGTTAAAAACTAGTCCTTATACGTCAGCATGATGTACAAATGACACACCACATGTCACTGTTTGGTTATTTCACCAGCCGTGCCCATTTTATAAACTGGATGAATTTTTTTAATAGAAAGAACCAATTTGCTCTTTGATCTAATGTACAATGATTCATTTGCCTATTTTTTTAATAGAGAGGGCAAAATACAATCTAACTCTTAGTATAGGGTCTCCATAGTACTTTTACCTTGAAATTGCTACATATTGTGGTGTTTGTATAAAAACTCCAGAAATATCAATTTCCACAATTTTTTTTCCATTTTTATTTTGAATATTTATTTTTTCAACTTTTTATGTTGAAAGGCGACTTGATCAAATGTTCGTCTTAATGGGTTTGGTTCCACTCCATTACTTTTTTATCTATTAATATCTAATATATGTTTAATCACCATTCACAAGTTAATTTTTATATTTAATAGAAGGATTCCACGTGAGTCTAGTGGCGAATCTAGGAGGGCTACCAGGGGCCCCGACCCCCCTAAAATGGGAAATTTTTATTTAGGCCCATTTATAGTTTATAAAATTTTAAATTAGTAATGGTAAAATTGTACTTTGTCCCCCTAAAAGAATAAAAATTTGATTTAATCCTTTAAAAATTATAAAGATACATGTTAATAAGATGGTAAAATTGCATTTTTACTATCATAAAAATATACAATTTAGTTCTATCCCCAAAAAAATTCTGACTTCCTCCCTGTCGAAACCATTTTTTTTTTGTATGGAAACAGGGTCGACTTTAAAAACGAAAATGGAGTCGCCACCAATCTTTTTTGAGGTGTGATCGGATCACCTTGAGATTGATCATTAAAACATTTTGATTTATTAAAACAATGGTTTTGGCCTGCAAAATTCGAGAAAACGGGTTCGGGAGTCGGTTACGCACGAGGAAGGATTAGCACCCTCGTAACGCCCAAAATTGGTACCTAATTGATTAATTAACGTCTTAATGTCAAAAATTTGGGAAGATTTTAAAATACGATCCTCTTTGTTTGAAAGAAAACTTGAATAAATTAAATTGGATGCTGAGACCCGCTTATTTCGAAGAAGTAAAATGTCATGCCCAGTGAGTTAGGATACGACATTTCGAATCCCCGAAACTAAGCTTGTCTTTTGACTTTTAAAACTAGTGCCCTTAAATTCAAAGAGGATATTCGGTTATTTAGGTCAAATGAAAAATCGAAACCCAGTAAGTTAGGGCACAATTTCTCAAAATTTCAAATACAGAATATTGCCTTTGTTTTTTTAGAAATCCTTACCTCGAAATAACAAAGTGTCACATCTAGTAAGTTAGGACGCAACATTTTCGAATTCCCGAGAATAAGTTTTTTTTTATATTCAACTCATATGCTTTGGTTTTTTTAAAAATAATCGGTTCTTTAGACTCGACAAGAAAAATCGAAACCCAGTAAGTTAGGGTACGATTTCTTTCGAATCTTAAAACGCGAAGTATTTGCTTATTTCAAAACATAAATTTTAATGCATCGGATAAAATGTAGTATGATCGTAGTAGAATGGAAAATGAATTACAGTGCTAATACGTGCATGACAATAATAAATGTTAAAGTTAAAACAAACCAAAATAAAAAAAAAGGAATAATAAGAGTAAAAAATAAATATAAGATAAATGACAAAAGCAAAAATAAACTAATAAAAAATGAGTAAGAAAATAAATGAAAACTCAAAATAATTAAAAATTTAATAGTGAATCAACAAATAAATAAACAAATGAATATTAAGTAAAACAATTTAAAAATGATAATAATAATAATAAAAGTAGAAAAAATAAAAATAACAATATCAATAATAATAATAGTAATAGTAGTAATGACAATAATAATAATAATAATAATAATAATAATAAGGAAAGTAATATTAATAATAATAAATATAATAATAGCAGTAATAATATTGAAAATAATAGTAATAAAAAATAGAAATAATAATACTAACAACAATAAAAGTAATATCAATAATAATAATAATAATAATAATATTAAAAATAGTTAATTTAATAGCAAAATAACAAAAGGGATTAAATTGAACTTTTAAACATGAATTTGGGGGCCAATTAGAAATAAAAAGAAAAAAGGGATTCAATTAAAACGCGCGCCATGAACGAGGGACCAATACAGGTAATTTCGCCTTTCCTCAAAACGACGCCGTTCGAATGGGGACCCTATTGAAAACAAAACAAAATGTTGGGTCAAGATTAAAAAATAAAAATAACTTAATTGTGAAACCACAGAAAAGTGGAAGGACCAAACTGATAATTATACCAGTTTTAAAAAATGCGCGGATCCTCCCCGGGTCGGGTCAACGCGCGGATCCTGGCCCTGAAACGACGTCGTTTTAGGTCTTAATGACCCACCCCAAAATGATGCCGTGTGAGTCAGCCTTAAATAGCAAAAAAAAAAGGGTGTTGAAATCATTTTTTAAAACCATTTCTAAAAAAAAACCCTTTGAGAGCTCTCAGAGTCCAGCCCTAGCTCCGTCATCGAGCCGTCGTGCTCTGCCACCGTCCGCCGTCGTGCGCAGTGGTCGGAGACCCAAAAACGGCTATTTTTGCCCCTTTTAACGCCCTAGATATAGATCTAAAAACCGAATGACCAAATCCTACCCCGAAATCCCAAGCAAGGACAGATGACTCCTCGGATTCAGTTTCCAATCACCAGAAAAATAAGGTAAAA
Source organism: Gossypium sturtianum (assembly GCA_025698515.1). NCBI lineage: Eukaryota > Viridiplantae > Streptophyta > Magnoliopsida > Malvales > Malvaceae > Gossypium > Gossypium sturtianum. The sequence continues at coordinate 117,800,908 of CM046943.1, read as the reverse complement.
TCCCTACCCCTGCGTTTTTAATATTCTCTTCTATTTAATACTCGAATGAAAATTCAAAGTTCAGTGAATACCTTCGAAAAATCTTGTATTCTTTGATTTTCTTTTCGATTTGTATTCGTAAAAAGTCGTAAAAAAAATACAGACTATCCTCGGCTTCTTTTATAGCCGAAATAATAAAAAGAAAATAAAAATAAAAACTTTCTATCTCTGCTCCCATTTGCTGGCCATTTTCCATTATTATTTTTTGGCTTTTTCGCTGCTATTTTGTTTCCTTGTTTGCAGTGACCACCGTGACGGAGGAGGACGTGGCGTCACGGAGGCATGCGCGCACGCTGCGGAGCTGGAGTCATTGCATTGCGTGTTTGGAATGTTCTAGGGTTTTGAAACCCTAATCAAACTTCGGGTCATCAGGGCTTGCTCGGCATTGGGCACGGGGGATTAGGTTTAGTGGTTTGGGCTAGGTTAGAATTTAATTTGGGCTATTAAAAAAATGGACTGTTTATTAATTAATTTTTTATTTGGTTTTTTATTATTATTTGGTTTTGATTTAGGTAGTTTGTAACGACCCAAAATCCGTGGGCACCGAAAAAGTATGTTATCGGGCCTCCGTCTTAGTAAATCGAGTTAGTAAATAATTGTCAAAACCATTTTTTTATCGCAGTTTTGAAAAACGGGAATCGACTTTAAAAAAACATGGAGTCGCCACCAATCCTTTTTTTGTTTAGGTGTGATCGGGTCACCTATAAAATAAATTTTGGTCTACGAATTTCAAGAAGAAAACGGGTTCGGGAGTCGGTTACGTGCGAGGAAGGATTAGCACCCTCGCAACGCCCAAAATTGGTACCAAATTGATTAATTGATGTCCTAATATTGAAAAGTTTGAAATGATTTTGAAATTCTTTTCTTTTTTCTATAATTTTAAATAACTTGATTGAATATTGAGATTCTCTTGTTCTGAAGGAATAAAGTATCACATCCAGCACGATTGGACACGATAATCTGAGTCCTCGAATTCAAGATCATCCCCAAAATTCTCCAAGCACATGTATTGAAATTTTAAAAGGGTATTTGGTTATTTGGACAAACAAAAAAAACCACACCCAGCACGATTGGGCACGATTTCTTCGAATTTCCAAACGCACAAATATGACATTGCTTTGAAAATATCGACAAGATTTGAAAGGATATTCGTTTATTTGGTCAAACAAAAAACCACACCCAGCACGATTGGGCACGATTTCTTCGAATTTCCAAACGCACGAATATTACCTTGTCTTGAAACTTTAAATAAGTGATTTGAAAAACGACTCAAAATGCTTTTATTGAATCATGAGAAACAGTAATATAATATGAAAAAATAATATGCTGATACAACATTTATACAAATGGAGAATAAATATTATGCTCATACAATTCAATATATGTACAATCAATAATCTTACAATTTTTATTTTGAACATACCAACATTATTAATTAAGAAATAACGAAAGCTAAAAAACATAACTAATTGAAAACGAATTAAACTAAAATATAGCATATTTAAAAATAATAAGCACATAATATGTATCAATTTAAGTGATAAATAAAAGAAACTTGATATAAAATAACATTCATATAAGAATAATAATAATATATAACCATGTATAAAATAAGTAAATATAATTTAGAAGAAATAAAGTATATACATAACAGATATATATATATATAATAACATAAAATCAATAATATATACATAATTTAATATAAATAATATATATAAAAATATATATAGAATTAATGAAAATATCATATAAAAATAAATAATAGCTAAAAAAATTTAACATATTTAATATTAAATATTAATTAAAAGAATAATTAAAGAAATCAATAAACAAATAATTAATTAAATAATTAAAGGACTGCATTAAAATTAGAACAAAATTACAGGGCTGAATTAAAATATGCACAAATAATTGAGGATTAAACCGGCAAATATTCTGACTAGCTAAAACGCTGCGTTCGAATAGGACGAAATTGCAAAAGAATCAGATAATAGAGGGATCAATTGCGTAAATAACCCTTTTAAAGCGGAAAGGTGCGGATTCGGGTCATAAAGCGGGTTGACGCGCGGATCCTACATCCTCCTAAACGGCGCCGTTTCTTTAATGAGTTAAAAACAGAATTTAAAAATAAATCAACACTTGTTTTAATCAGAACCCTAATACCCTCTACTTTTCTAATCTCTCAGCCGCAACCTAAAGAAGCCACAGTCCGGCCACTGTACCGCCATGGTACTCGGCGATCAGTGACAAATTCGAGCCTCTTTAAGCATTTCTTTTAAAACCCGATTTGAAGGCCTCAGTATTTTAAACCTTAAAGACCGTCTTTACTTTCGATTTCGGCAAAGAAAGACAGATCCGACGGTTCATTTACGAAGGTAAAAGAAAGCCCTCATTTCCTTTTGGATTGGTTTATTTTCGCATGCACAAAAGAAATGAATCGAAAGCCAATAGAACCAGATTTGAGAAATTGGAAGAGATTGAAAACGAAAAAACCTTTGAATTTCCCTTTTTTGATTTCTGTATTTCGTTTGTATATTCGTAAAAAAAAATGTCCCCTTTTACAAATGATTTCAGCCCTCTTTATAGCTGAATAGAAATATAAAAATAAAAGATACAAAAATCATTTTTGCCTAGCTGTATTTTCTGTTATTCTTTGTTGTCCTTTGGTGCGTTGTTTGCTCTGCTGTATTTGTTTTGCAGGTGTGGGTGTTGTGCATTCGTTCGTGGGAGAGGCCGTTGCTGAGGCGGTGACGAGGCTACGCACGTGGGGGTTGGAGGCTGCTGGAATATTCTGGGAGCTCTAGAGGCGCGCGTGGGTGAACGCGGGAAGCTCAAGAGGCGCGCGTGTGGTTCTTGGCTGTGATGGAAGGCTTCCAGAAACCTCTAGGGTTTTTGGAAGATGCTGACAACATTGGGCCTTTCGGGTCCTGCACATTTGGGCTCTGTTAGGTTTTTTAATTTGTAATGGACTTTTATGGATTTTGTTTTTTAATTTTTGTGTTTTTGGTTTCTGTTTTGGTTAATGTTTTGTTTGGCTAATGGGCCCGGGCGAAAATGGGCTCCTACAATAATTATTAGGAGTAATTATGAGTCTAATAGTGTGTTTAATTAGATCTTTATTTAGTGAATTTAGCTTAATTTAAAGTAGTTAGAAAAAGGATCAAATTGAATAAAGGGTGAAAGTTTAATTACAGATTAAAAGAAAGTAAAAAGGGCTAAAATGGCAATTAAGCCAATTAGCATAAGTTTAGGCGGCAAATGAAATAAAAATCTAAGATTTTTACTTAGATTTTAAATTATAAAATATATATATTAGTAATAAATTATAATAAACTAATTTAAAATAATTATATTAATTGATATTATATTAAATAAACTAAATAAATGACAAATGTATGGTAAAGATTAAAGATAAGTGTAATTGTAATAATTATATAGGTATACTTATAATAAAAATAAGCATTTCTTAAATAATAAGTAAAATATTATTTATAATATATTACTATTATTATTAGTTAAAATAAAAGAAATAAAGTGAAGTTAGTAAAATAAAAGAAACAAAAGAAGAACAGAAAAGAACAGAGAAGTATTTCGAAACAAACAGGAAAGAAAGAAGAAGGAAAAAGGAAAAATTAAAGATTCAAGGTTTAAAGCTTTAAAAGGTAAGTCAATCAAGTCCTATTCTCTTAATTTTGATGTTTTAGAAGCTTTAAAGCAAGATTTTATATTTTGAGAGTTTATAGGTTTTCAAGTATAGTTGCTGTTGAAGAAAAAGATGAATTAGAGATTAAATTGAATGAAATTTAAGTTAGAATTAGTAAAATGATTAAATTGTAAAGTAAGCTATAAGTTTTGTATTATAGGGATTAATTTGGAAGAAATTATAAATTAGGGTTTTATTATGAATATTAGATAGTCAAGTTGAATATAGAAGGAATTTAAGTAGAAACAAAGCATGAATTAAGTTAAGAAAATAAGTAAACTTAACTAGGATTTAATTGCAAAATAAGCTATAAGAAAACAGTTTTGGGACAGCAGCAAAAGAGTAACTTTGAAAAATCACCAAAAATGGTAGAAATGGAATTAGAAGTTGAGTGAGATATGAAATTAAATCTTATTGAGTCTATTTTCATATGAAAGAAATATAGAAAGCAAAGAAATTCTGTATTTTGAGATATTTAGATTTTTTGTGAGACTGGTTTAGAGTGATTTCAAGATCCTCTGTTCTGACTTGGAAAAATCATTAAAAATTGTATAAAAATAATTTTGGGACATAATTTATATGGTTAGATTCCTTAATGAGTCTATTTTTATTAGAAACAAACTAAAACATCATTTTAATTCTGTACAAAAATATAATTAAATTTTAGCAAAGAGTGGTCGGAACTGTCAGACAACAAAATAGGGGTGATTTTAAAGAATAAAATGTACTAATTGGCTGAATCAAAAATTTTGAAAATTTTATGGCAAGAAGATATGTGAGTTTAGTTTCATATAAAATTTACGTATCTTAATTTGGAATTCTGTAACTCAAGATATAGATAATTTAGTGACAATGACTCAGGTAGACAGCCTAGAAAAAATTATAAGTAAATAATAGAATTGTGCACAAAGAATGTGGAATGAAGAGGAAGAGTAGGAATTGAATAAAATTCAATTATTTATTGTAATTTAATGTTACAATTAATAATGTAAATTATTATTATTTTCGTAGCTAAAAAGGAACTCGAGGCATCGACCCACAAAGGAAAGGAGAAGGTTACTGAGGAATAATCAAGCAAATTCGGGTTTGTATTACTATAATTCATATTATTTATTATTTAATGTTAAAGTTAAATTATGTGTGTGGTAAGTAAATAATAAGGTAAGTGACTTTATTGAATTGAATTTGAAAAATTGAATTGATTGAGAAATATGTGTTAGTATTGAATTATATTGTGGTTAGTGATGGGAAAAGTGTAATTGATATTGAAATTGAATTTGTTATGAAAATGAAAATGAAATTGAGAATTGAAATACTCTATTAACTAGTCGGGCTAAGTCGGATATAATTGGCATGTCATAGGATTTGGAAGAGTACGGGATTTATCGGCTTTGCCGATTAGGCACTTTATGTGTCGTATTTCAGGCACCTCGTGTGTCGTATTAGGCATCTCGTGTGTCGTTTCAGGCACTTATGTGTCGTATACTGATCAGGTACTATGTATCGTTTTAGGCACAATGTGTCGTACTGGTGTGTTTGGGTTGGAATCCGTGTATCCGCCAAAGTCCGAGTCTGTTAATAGGGGTAACTAAAGGAAATGTTAAATTGAATAAAATGAAATGGTTGAGCCATTGAAAGAAATGTGAAAATGGAACATGAATTGAAAAATGTGATTTGAATATGAGTATGAGAATGGAAAGCATGAACCATTGGTTCATGAGATGGATAATGGCTCAACATGAATGTGTATTATTTCAATTGTCAAATAGCTAAAATTGAATTGTATGAATATATTGAGAATGACAAACTTATATTTGTATTGGTTTAGTAAAATTTAAGTTATATGATTTAATGATATGATTATTATGTTTATAATTTGAATTATGGTAATACCACTGAGTATATGTATACTCAGCGTATGGTTGTTTCCGTGCGCATGTTAATAGGTGTTCAAAGTCCTGGTTCAGCATCCAAGGCGATCCCGACTCCAGAACAAAACTCGGTGATGTATTCTCCTTTTGATAAAAGTGGCATGTACATAGGTGTTATTTTGGTCACTTTAAAATATTACATGACTTTTGTTGTAAAGAATGATGTTTGGTATTTTGGTGTTTAAACTAATGAAATGGTATGAAAATTTATATGATATACTTGGTATAATCGGTAAAAAAATAATAATGTTATAGGTATAATTTAAATATGATTAAATATGAAATTGCATTGGTTGAATTGTTGGATTTTGGAATTAGTTGAATTGGTTATATTTGAAATGAATACGGTTTTAATTGCAGGGGGTTTTATGTGAAAATAAGCAGAAATGCTGTCAAAATTTATATATATATATAAAAAAAATTCTGGAATACTTAAACGAGTTCCGTTTCATTTTTAATACATGTTTTAAACTTCTAGAGTTCATTATAGAGACTTAATTATTAAATTATACTATGAATGTGTTTTTATTTGTGAATTATTTGTATGTTGTCTGATATGTCCAGTAATGCCTCATAACCCTGTTCCGGCGACAGTTTAGGGTTAAGGGGTGTTACATAGTTGGGCCCGGGCAAATTTGGGCCCGTACAGCTGCCCCTCTTTGCTCGTTGTCGTGTAACGAAACTGGAGCAATGACTTAAAAAGGACCAATTTTGCCCGGCCTCGCTGAGTCTCTACTTGTTTTGGTGCCTTTTTCTTTGAGTAGCTTCATTCCATCCCACTGCATCTTCAGGGGCATAAGAACTAGTGCTTCGATCCAATTCAAGAAAATTAGACTTGTAGCTTCAATCTGCTCCGCCGCAACTTCAGGGAGATAAGATTTGCTATCTTCAGTCTGCTCCGCTGCGACTTCAGGGAGATAAGGTTTGGTTTTGGTAAGCTTGATTCGACCTACTGCAACTTCAGAGGTATAGGATTTGTAACTTTAATCTTTTCCACTGCAACTTCAGGGAAATAAGACTTGTGGCTTCAATCTGCTCCACTGCAACTTCAGGGAGATAAGATTTGTGGCTTCAATCTGCTCCACTGCAACTTTAGGGAGATAAGATCCACCGTAGCTTCAATCTGTTCCACTGCATCTTCAGGGAAATAAGATTCGCTGTCTTCAGTCTGCTCCGCTACAACTTCAGGGAGATAAGATCCGCCGTAATTTGTAACTTTAATCTATTCCACTGTAACGCTAGGGAAATAAGATTAATCGTCTTGATGCCGCTCGCATTGCAACATCAGGGGAGATAAAGGTCGTGGCTTCAATCTGCTCCACTGCAACTTCAGAGAGATGATATTTGCCATGGTAGATTTGATCTGACCTACTGCAACTTCAGAGGTATAGGACTTGTGGATTCATAGCTTTAATATGCTCCACTGCAACTTCAGGGGAATAAGATTTGCTATATTGACTTCAATCCATCCCCTACAACTTCAGGGGTATGGGATTTATGGATTCACCGATCTTGTTACACCATCCTCTGGGGAACATGACCTGTAGAATCGATTTATGGACCTATGCTTATGCATAATGATTAGGATGCAATGATCAGAATGAATCGAATGCTCCTAACTAAATGTGCTATGGATGATATTTGCATGAATGCAGAATGTCATGATAATGGTCCCTTTTTTAATGTCTAGGTTGTCATTGCTCGTTGTTCCTTAAGGTTGTATTACTGACGTAATATCCTGTCTTCTTGTTCAACCGATATTTTTTGACAGAAAATCCAAAGAAATGATCACTATTTAGAGTTTCCTTCTCAAATATTTCCAACCCTTAGGCTTGGTGAGTTCTAAATAATAGTCCTGTTTCAGGTTCTCGTACTATTTAGAAGTTTCCAGAGTAATACGTAAAATTGCTTTTGTGAAAGTATTATTAGTCCATTAATCGTTACTTCAATACAAAATGCTTGAAAATGATCATAATGATGGAAAAAATTGAAATTTATTAGGAACAAAATCTGAAAAGAATAGGTTAATTAAAGAAAGCAAACATTGCTAGAATACAAAATGATGAGGGGAAAAGATAGGTGCCCCAGATATCGTAGCCTGAGCTTCTCTGTACGGACTTTCTGAAGACCATTTTAAGCTCAATATGTGTTTAGGAGATCTAGAGTACTCTGTTGATGCCCCAAGACGTAACATCTCTCCTTCTTGTTAATTCAAGTATAGCAAGATCATCGTATGCCCCATCCTTGATCACAATTTGAGCCGCCCTTTTCGGGTTTTCAACTCAAAACCCATTTGGTCTCAAGGCGCCCCTTTGCGGGTTTTCACATTGGCCTCTCCATTTTTTTTTAGAGAAGGTCTCAAAGCGCCCTTTGTGGGTTTTCACTTTGGCCTCTTTTCCTCTTTAAGTATAGTACTTCTTGACTGAATCCAAATTTATAGGATTGGGCAAGTTTTTCCCATCCATTTCGGTCAAAATCAGTGCTCCTCCGAAGAAAGCCTTTTTAACCACATAGGGTCCTTCCCAATTAGGCATCCATTTCCCTCTGAAATCCTTTTGCATGAGGAGGATCTTTTTCAATACTAGGTCCCCCTCGTGAAATTCTCTTGGGTGAACTTTTTTGTCATAAGCTCTCATCATTCGTTTTTGGTACATCTAACCATGACGAATTGCCCTTAGCCTCTTTTCCTCAATCAAGTTCAACTGATCATATCGAGACTGGATCCATTCTGCTTCATCTAACTTTAGCTCTGACAAAACTCGAAGGGAAGGTATCTCTACTTCAATGGGTAAAACCACCTCCATTCCATAAACCAATGAGAAAGGCGTTGCCCCGGTGGAAGTTATGATGGACGTTCGATAAGCATAGAGAGTAAATAATAACTTCTCGTGCCAATCTTTATAAGTTTAAGCCATTTTCCCCATAATCTTCTTAATGTTTTTATTGGCTGCTTCCACTACACCATTCATTTTTGGACGATACGGTGATGAATTATGGTGTCTGATTTTGAATTGACTGCAGACCTCTGCAATCGTGCTGTTGTTCAAGTTTAATGCATTGTTAGATATGATCCTCTCAGGCATTCCATATCGACATATGATTTCCTTTTTTAGAAATTTACTGACTGCAGACTTAGTAACACTGGCATATGAAGCAGCCTCTACCCATTTGGTGAAATAGTCAATGACTACAAAGATGAACCGATGCCCATTTAAAGCTTTTGGAGAGATCGGCCTGATGACATCCATGCCCCACATAGAGAAAGGCCATGGGGAAGTCATAACATGCAAAGGCGAAGGAGGTACATGAATTTTGTCTCCATAAATTTGGCATTTGTGACATCTCTTAGCATAATTGATGCAGTCTCCCTCCATTGTAGACCAATAGTACCCAAATCTCATAATTTGTCTAGCCATTGTGAAACCATTAGCGTGTGTTCCACAAACACCCTCATGGACTTCTTCCAGAATTAAATTAGCTTCAACAGCGTCCACACATCTCAATAGTACCTGATCCTTTCTTTTTTTGTACAGGATCTCCCCGTCTAGGACATAGTCACAGGCTAGTCTTCTCAACGTCCTTTTATCGTTCTCGATTGCCTATTCAGGGTATTCACGGTTTCTTACATACCGTAATATGTCATGGTACCAGGAGTGATCATCTCTTTCTTCTTCCTCCACGTTGTAACAATGAGCCGGGGCCTCGTAAATACTCATTTGAATGGGTTTTATATCCTCTTGTTTACTCACTTTGATCATGGAAGCCAAAGTAGCCAAAGCATCTGCCATTTGGTTTTCGTCTCGCGGGAGATAATTGAAAGAAATATCATCAAACTCCTCAATTAACCCCAAGACTATCCTTCGATAATTGATCAATTTGGGGTCTCTTGTCTCCCATTCACCTTTCAGTTGGTAAATCACCAGTGCAGAATCTCCATATACTTCCAGCGCTCTAATTTTGCGTTCTATGGCGGCACAAAGTCCCATTATACATGTTTCATATTCTGCCATGTTATTTGTACAATCAAAGTCCAATTTGCATGTGAATGGATAATGATCTCCATTTGGGGATACCAAGACTGCACCAATTCTATTACCTACAGCATTTGATACTCTGTCGAAGTTCAATTTCTAAAGGTGATCTTTTGTAGCGTCTTCTTCATTAGCTGCCACATACATTAATTCTTTATTGGGAAAGTCAAAGTTCAGAGGCTCATACTCTTCTAGAGCCCTGTTGGCCAGAAAATCTGCTACTGCGCTTCCTTTCACAGCTTTTTGGTTCACATAAACTATGTCAAATTCAGAGAGCAGAATTTGCCATCTAGCCATCCTTCCATTCAAAGGAGTTGACTCCATCATATATTTTAGAGGGTCCAACTTCGAGATTAGCCAGGTCGTATGGTACATCATGTATTACCTCAACCTCTGAGTTGTCCAAATCAAGGCACCACACAATTTCTCAATTGGCGAATATCTCATTTCACACTCAGTGAATTTCTTACTGAGGTAGTATATCGCCTTTTCTCTTCTTCCCAAATCATCGTGTTGACCCAGAACACATCCCGTAGAGTTATTAAACACTGTCAAATACAATATTAATGGCCTATCTGGGCATGGAGGTGACAATACCAGAGGACTTGACAAGTACTGTTTAACTTTATCAAAATCTTTCTGGCATTCATAATCCCACACGCCTGGATTGTGTTTCTTAAGAAGATGAAATATGGGATCACATTTCTCAGTTAATTGTGAAATGAACCGAGCAATGTAATTTAACCTTCCAAAGAAACCTCGAACTTCTTTTTGAGTGTGCGGCAGAGGTAATTCTTGTATAGCCCGGATCTTGTCTGAGTCAATCTCGATTCCCTTCTCGCTGACTACGAAGCCCAACAATTTTCCCGATCTAGCTCCAAAAGTACATTTTGTTGGATTGAGCTTTAATTGGAATTTCCTCAGTCTCAAGAATAACTTCCTCAAAACTTGGATATGTTCCATTTCTGTTCGGGACATTGCGATCATATCATCGACATAAACTTCGATTTCTTTGTGCATCATATCATGGAACAAGGTCACCATGGCCCTTTGATATGTCGCTCCTACATTTTTTAGCCCAAATGGCATCACCTTATAACAAAATGTACCCCAAAAGTTATGAAGGTAGTCTTTTCCATGTCTTCTGGATGCATTTTTATCTGATTGTATCCCGAGAAGCCATCCATGAAGGAAAACAACGAATAGACTACCGTATTGTCTACTAGAGTATCAATATGAGGTAACGGGAAATTATCTTTCGGGTTGACCTTATTTAAGTCTCTATAATCTACACACATTCGTACCTTCCCATCTTTCTTAAGGACAGGCACAATGTTGGCTACCCATTCTGAGTATTTGACTTCCTGCAAGAATCCGGCATCAAACTGCTTTTTGACTTCCTCTTTTATTTTTAGCACAATATCAGGCCTCATTCTACGGAGCTTCTGCTGAACGGCATGCAATCCTTTTTTATGGGGAGGTGGTGTACAAAAATGTCAATGCTTAACCCCGGCATATCTTGGTATGACCACGCAAAGACATCTTTGAATTCTTGAAGTAAATCTACAAGGTCTCGTTTCGTCTCTTCAGTTATGCACGTTCCAATTTTCACTACCCTTCCTTTCTTCCAAGGTCACGACCTCTATTGTCTCTTCATGAGGTAGAATTTGTTTCTCCTCTTGTTTTACCATTCTTAACAGGTCCGGAGATAAGCCACAGTATACGTCATCTTCAAAGTCCTAGGATCCCTCTAAACACATGTCTTGCTCAAAAGGAGGTTCTAATTCCCTAGCAGCGTTACTCATGTCATTGATATCCGAGGACCTGCTATAGGTACAAAGGAATATACAAAGAACGAATGAATTTAAGGATAATTATTTGTATGGTATGATTATGAATGTGATGAAAGAATGATTTGGAAAGAGATCCAATGAATGAAAGAATCTAACATAGTTTCTTATATAGAAATAATGAAAGAATGAAATAATATAAAAGAATGAAATAATATTTACTCAAAAAGATATCAAATATGTATTTCATAACGATGTTTAGACATAAGCCTATTTCACAAAGGAATTCTTATTGCTTCTAGGGTTAAAGCAACAAGTGTGTTTTGAACATTACTCTGAGTAAGCTCCAAAAACTACAGGAATTTCTTCTGTAGTCTAATTGTTCAGAACACTCCCAGGTTCGTAAGGGCGAATATCTGACAAGGTCCCCCCTTCAGTGGTTTCTTCATGTATGGCATTGATGTGAACATTTCCCATCATTTCTTCAACACTTTCTCTCCTTGGCGTCTTTCACTCGGGATGAATAATCCCTCCCGATATGAAAGTTTTGGATATGTGGGGGAATATTATTGGTTCCCATTTGATTTCTTCCCCACTCACACGTGCCCTTCTTCTTTCTTGCTTCTTTTCCAATTCCTTCCTTCTTTGTCTCGCATCTGGCTTGTACCCTAAGCCAAAGTGGTCATGCTTGTCATTCAGCATTGGAGCCTCAACTCTTCCCTGAAGATGTCTCCTTAGTCCTTTTCCCAGTAAAGCTCCATTTCCTACCGTCAGCTGTAATCCCATCCTGGTAGCCTTGGATATTTTAGGCACTGGAATCCTATTCCCCTCAGTAATGAATGTTGCATTCACAAACTCCAAGAACCGGAAAGAACATTCAATTGCCTCATCATTTGCCTCCAAGTACGGTGCATCACTAGTTACGGTCGTGATAATATCTTCTTCAGCATTTATTGTCAATAGCCGACCTTCTGATACTAGTTTCAACTTCTGATGTAGTGACAAAAGCACTGCCCCTGCCGAATGTATCCAAGGTCTTCCCAATAAACAATTGTAGGAGGGCTTGATATCCATCACTAGGAAGTCCACCTCATAGGTAGTTGGGCCAATCAACAGTGTAACATCCCGAAATTGGGCCTAGTAGGATTGGGCCCAATAGGGCTTGATTTAAAATTTTTTGAGAACGGCATTAATGCAAGTTAGACTTATTAGGTAAGTTATTTTGGAAGGTTAGAGGGCTTCTATGAAGTCCCGGGATCAAATATTAGCTTTGGGGAAATTTTGGTTTTAGGTGAAAAACCCCGGAAGTTGGCAGGTAGGCCTTAAGAATAAAATGTGGGAAAAATGACACAAGTGGAGTGTGTGGTGTAGTGGCAAAGTGACGCCACTTAAGAGACAAGGGGGTGACGCCATAAGGAAGGAAGGAGGTCCAAGGTTCAAGTCTTAGCTTTTGCATTTTGGTTTTCTTTTTACTTGGACCTCAGAATTTGGCTATAGATTTATATTTAGTCGCGCATGGTTTAAGACACAAGAGGAGCTTGTGGCCAAGTGGCTAGTAGCGTGGATTATGTTGCAAGGGAGCACAGGTTTGAATCTCATGAGAAGCAAGGAGTATTTATTTTATGATGCGGACGAGAAGAGTTTGATTGAATTTAAACTCTCATTGTGAAGGGATCCCACATCGGAAAGATACAAAGAAGGAAGGTGAAGAGCTAGCTATATAAAGAGCATTCCGGGAGGAGGTTGACACACCTTGGAAGGCGTTTGGGCACGAGGAGTGGTCGGAGCGCGGATTAACACACGAGTCCTATCACGTGTGTAACTCTCTCTACTCTAGTTGTAGGCGGCAAATGCCGGAAATGCCTGGCCACGGTAATAGTAGCCACACGAGCGTGCGAAGCACGCGTGTGGGGCTTCGACAGCGATAGTTGAGGCCATCGTGTAGTATTCTTGTGGGTTGGGGTTGCTTGGGCCGCGATGGGCCGAAGGGGCCCAATGGGCGTGGGCCCAATATAGTAAAATGTATGATGGTGTAGTATATAGTGAACTAGACTAGGTGAATCTCATAAACGTGGCTAGATTTGTGTTAGGTGGGCCACACGAGCGTGTGGGCCCGAATGGGCGAAATTGGGCTTTAGGCCCAATAGTCCATTCGACCGAAATGGTAGTTGGGTCACTTTCGGGCGACACTGGGCCTTTGGAAAGACCATTCAGTACGAAATTACTGAAATACCCTTTGTGGGTAAATTACCGATATACCCTTGGTGGGTAAATTAAGAAAATGCCCTTGGTGGGTAAATTACCGATATACCCTTGGTGGGTAAATTACGAAAATGCCCTTGGTAGGTAAAATTACGATTATACCCTTAGAGGTTGATTAGGGTGATTATGTTGTTTTATGTCTATCTCGATTATGATGGTAATTCATGTTATACTTATATTTGATATATGTCTAGCATACATGACATCTGCATACACGAATTATTATGTCATATTGCATGGGTTATATGAGTGGAGGGGGCGATGATATTCGTGTCGATGGGCACCGGTGGTTTGGTACCACATTGTGACTACGGTCACCGTGAGGTTTGGCACCTCCGGAGGTTTGGCACCTCATAGCGACTCGTCCACGTGGTTAACACCACCGTGGGTTGGCCCCACTTTTGAGATATGGGATCTTCACGGTGATTTGGTATCACACGTGGGTTGGCCCCACAGATGGATTATTAGTGACTTTGAGTCACGGTGATTTGGTATCACATTCGTGTCTCCGGACACCGAGGTTTGGCACCTCATAGCGTCTCGCCCCGGTGGTTTGGTACCACGGTGGGTTGGCCCCACGAGATAATACAACGGGATTGGACGCCCGGTGATTTGGTATCACACGATGGGTTGGCCCCATCACTACTATTCATGACTTCGAGTCACCGGTGGTTTGGCACCACAATATTGATGGATATCGTGTCTTTGGACACGGTGGTTTGGCACCACCGGTGGTTTGGTACACACGGGGTAGAAAAAGGAGTTGCGGATGGCTAGGTTTGGGTGCATGGTATGCATATTTTCATATGAAATTGTGTAAGGGCACGTTGGATGGGGATTTACACACCGAGTCTCGATGACTCACCCCTTAGTTAAATTTTGCAGGTAATCATTAGATCGCGGATTTGGGAGTGAGGATGGACTCGTGGAGGCCATACATATGTTTACTCGTAAATTCGTTTCTTTTATTTGGACTTATTTTTATTTGAGTTTTTGTTATGTAATAAGGCCTTGGGTATTTTATTTGGTTTTGACTTTCAATTTGTTTATTGCTTGTTATTAAATGATCAATATGGGATTTTCCTAAAATGATAATAAACCATTTCTTATTCAAAATTACTTAAACTCGATTTCTCACCACAACTATAAAGAATATGAGCTTTTTAACGAATGCACGCTTTTAGACGTTCCTTTCATGTGACACATGCAGTTCGGTCGTAACGTTTAGGCCGGGTTTGGGGTGTTACAATTATGGTATCGAGCCTAAGTTCAAAAACTTCATTTGTGGGTTTGGGTTCAAAAAATGTTTTCAAAAGATGGTTTGGAAAATGGTTTAGAAAAATATATATCTGTTCTTTTTTTTTTTTGAAATATGGCACCGAGTCTCGGCACCAATCCGCTTTGTAAGTTTCGATACTTTGCTTTGTTATATGCCGTATTTTGAATATCTATTCGTGTGTTTGGGTTGGATGTGATGTTCGGATATAGAGTTGATTGCGTCTGAAATATTTGTGCCTTTAATGGTTAGGTTTTTTTAGTATGTGTAGGATTTCTAAATTCTAGTTAAAAGTATATTAGGGTTATTGGAATCAGAGTGCGCAGAGCGTGAGCCTGACGTTGTAGGTTAGGTTGTGCGAATGTTTCTGTAGTTGGAAATTTTGAGGACGAAATTTCTTTAAGGAGGGTAGATTTGTAACATCCCGAAATTGGGCCTAGTAGGATTGGGCCCAATGGGCCTTGATTTAAAATTTTTTGAGAACGGCATTAATGCAAGTTAGACTTATTAGGTAAGTTATTTTGGAAGGTTAGAGGGCTTCTATGAAGTCCTGGGATCAAATATTAGCTTTGGGGAAATTTTGGTTTTAGGTGAAAAAAAACCCTGGAAGTTGGCAGGTAGGCCTTAAGAATAAAATGTGGGGAAAAATGACACAAGTGGAGTGTGTGGTGTAGTGGCAAAGTGACGCCACTTAAGAGACAAGGGGGTGACGCCATAAGGAAGGAAGGAGGTCCAAGGTTCAAGTCTTGGCTTTTGCATTTTGGTTTTCTTTTTACTTGGACCTCTCGGAGAATTTGGCTATAGATTTATATTTAGTCGCGCATGGTTTAAGACACAAGAGGAGCTTGTGGCCAAGTGGCTACTTGGCGTGGATTATGTTGCAAGGAGCACAGGTTCGAATCTCATGAGAAGCAAGGGAGTATTTATTTTATGATGCGGACGAGAAGAGTTTCAGTTGAATTTAAACTCTCTTCGACGAAGGATCCCACATCGGAAAGATACAAAGAAGGAAGGTGAAGAGCTAGCTATATAAAGAGCATTCCAGAGGAGGGTTGACACAACTTGGAAGGCGTTTGGGCACAGGAGTGGTCGAGCGCGGATTAACACCGAGTCCTATCGGTGTGTAACTCTCTCTACTCTAGTTGTAGAGCGGCAAATGTCGAAGTGCCGGTCCACGGCAATAGTAGATACACACGCAGCGCATTTAACGCACGTGTGGGGCTTTGACGCGATAGTTGAGGCCATCATCGTAGTATTCTTGTGGGTTGGAAATTCGCTTGGGCGCGATGGGCCGAAGGGGGCCCAATGGGCCGTGAGCCCAATATAGTAAAATGTATGATGGTGTAGTATATAGTGAACTAGACTAGGTGAATCTCATAAACGTGGCTAGATTTGTGTTAGGTGGGCCACACGAGCGTGTGGGCCCGAACGGGCCAAAATTGGGCTTTAGGCCCAATAGTCCATTTCGACCAGAAATGGTAGTTGGGTCACTCGGGGCGACACTGGGCCTTTGGAAAGGCCATTCCAGGTACGAAATTACTGAAATACCCTTTGTGGGTAAATTACCGATATACCCTTGGTGGGTAAATTAAGAAAATGCCCTTGGTGGGTAAATTACCGATATACCCTTGGTGGGTAAATTACGAAAATGCCCTTGGTAGGTAAAATTACGGTTATACCCTTAGAGGTTGATTAGGGTGATTATGTTGTTTTATGTCTATATGATTATGATGGTAATTCATGTTATACTTATATTTGATATATGTCTAGCATACATGACATACTGCATACACGAATTATTATGTCATATTGCATGGGTTATATGAGTGGAGGGGGCAGTGATATTCGTGTCGATGGGCACCAGTGGTTTGGTACCACATTGTGACTACGGTCACCAGAGGTTTGGCACCTCCAGAGGTTTGGCACCTCATAGCGACTCGTCCATGTGGTTAACACCACCGTGGGTTGGCCCCACTTTTGAGATATGGGATCGTCGCCAGTGATTTGGTATCACACGTGGGTTGGCCCCACAGATGGATTATTAGTGACTTTGAGTCACCAGTGATTTGGTATCACATTCGTGTCTCCGGACACCAGAGGTTTGGCACCTCATAGCGTCTCGTCCCAGTGGTTTGGTACCACAGTGGGTTGGCCCCACAGATAATACAACGGGATTGACGCCAGTGATTTGGTATCACACGATGGGTTGGCCCCATCATTACTATTCGTGACTTCGAGTCACGGTGGTTTGGCACCACAATATTGATGGATATCGTGTCTTTGGACACCGGTGGTTTGGCACCACCAAAGTGGTTTGGTACCACACGGGGTAGAAAAAGGAGTTGCGGATGGCTAGGGTTTGGGTGCATGGTATGCATATTTTCATATGAAATTGTGTAAGGGCTCGTTGGATGGGGATTTACACTTTGAGTCTCGATGACTCACCCCTTAGTTAAATTTTTGAGGTAATTATTAGATCGCTGGATTTGGGAGCCGAGGTGGACTCGTGGAGGCCATACATATGTTTACTCGTAAATTCGTTTCTTTTATTTGGACTTATTTTTATTTGAGTTTTTGTCATGTAATAAGGCCTTGGGCATTTTATTTGGTTTCAGCTTTCAATTTGTTTATTGCTTGTTATTAAATGATCAATATGGGATTTTCCTAAAATGATAATAAACCATTTCTTATTCAAAATTACTTAAACTCGATTTCTCACCACAACTATAAAGAATATGAGCTTTTTAACGAATGCACAGTTTTTAGACGTTCCTTTCATGTGACATGCCAGATTCGGTCGTAACGTTTAAGCCGGGTTTGGGGTGTTACAAACAGGGGTATTTAGATTCTTCCCATGACCCCCTTTATGTGCCATCGAACGCCCTCACTATATTCTGGCATACCTTTATGTGTGAGCTATCCACAGGTAGCCTATTAAGTGTGGATAGGGGCAATACATTCAGTGCTGATCCATTATCGATCAGGACCCTTGGCAATGTGTATCCTTTGCATCTGGTAGTGATGTGCAAAGCTTTAGTGGATCCCATACCCTCTGGTGGTATTTCATCATCTTTGAAGAAGATGAAGTTATCAGCACTTATGTTATTAACCAGCCGATCCAGTTTATTGACAGAGATATCATTGGCCACGTACGTCTCGTTGAGCACTTTCATCAATGCACTTCGGTGTACATCTGAATTCAAGAGTAAAGCTAGTATAGATATGCGAGCTTGTTGTTTATGCAACTATTCCACTACACTATACTTGCTATGCTTCAAAAACTTCAAGAATTCCTTGACCTCCTCCTCTTTTACTGGCTCATTAACAAGTGGCTCAGGTCTGACTGCTTTTTCCTTCTTTTGCTCCACCATTATGGTCTTTCCTTTTGCGGGTTCAGCTCGGGCATTTATCAAATCATAGCACCTTCCACTACGCGTATAAAAACCTACATCTTGATCCTCCTTTGAAGTGCTGGCTGAGTTCTCCTTTCCCGGGATTGTCACGTTACAATCATAATTCCAAGGGACCCTTTTGCTATCTTGATAATAGAAAACTGCAAGTTTTTGAATTATGATCTTTGGTGTCATCTGTACTACAGCTTCATTTTTTTAGGTCGCGAATTGATGACCACAGGGTGGTTGACTTTTAGGACCTTCGCTGTTGATTCTGACGCACATATGCTTCCTTCTTCTTTGGCTTCCTCACAGAACTCTATCTCTTTATTGTCCATCAGACCTTGCACCAAGGCTCTAAATTCTGCGCATTCTTGGATCTTGTGCCCCTCTTCATGATGGAACTCACAATAGTTCCTCGAGTTTTCACAACTCCCTTCAGGATTCAAAGTGCTCAACCCCCTTTTTACCATTTCCTTTCAGACCCATCTTAAAAGAATTTTTACTTCTGCAATATCGGTCTTGATTCTTCTCCCCACCTTTTCATCTATCGTATTTACCCCACCATCAGTGTGATTGGGTAGCGGATTTTCGGCACTAGGTGCATCATCAAATTTCACAATGCCCATTTTGATAAGTCTTTCGACTACTTTCTTAAAGGCAGTGCAATTTTCTATTGAATGTCCCGAAATTCCTGTATGGTAATCACATTGAGCGTTTGCATCGTACCATTTAGGATATGGAGGCTGTAATGGTTTTAGGTAAAAAGGGGACACCACGTGTGTGTCAAACAAACTTTGATACAACTCCCGATATGTCATTGTGATTGGAGTAAATTGGAGCTTCTCAGTGTTTTGCTTTGTGCCGGGCTCCTGCCTTGATAACCCTTGTTGACCAGTAGCCACCGTTCTTGGCTGATTTACCATAATCGATTTTGAGTAACCCTTGTTATATATGCTTGTGTTGTTCACCTTGTTCTCCTTTTTCCTCGAGGTCGACCTTTTGTTACTCTCTCCGGCATATATCTTTCCACTTCTTATCACATTTTTGATCATTTCACCAGTCATTACTATGTCTGAAAAACGTTTTTGTAGCGCTTCCTATCACGTGAGTGATGAACGAAGCTTTTAGAGTGTTAATAAATAGCATCGTAGTTTCTTTTTCTAGGAGTGGCCGCTGAACTTGTATGGCAACTTCCCTCCATCTCTGTGCATATTACCGAAAAATCTCGCTCGGTTTCTTCTCCATGTTTTGCAAAGTGATTCTATCAGGAGTAATATCCGTTACATGACTATACTGTTTTATGAATGCTTGAGCTAAGTCCCTCCAGTAACCAATCCTAGTACAGCTCAATTGGTTGTACCATCTGGATGCTGCTCCCACCAGGCTGTCTTGGAAGTAATGTATTAGTAGTTGATCATTGTTAATAAACCCGGTCATCCATCTGCAAAACATGGTGATGTGAGCCTCGGGGCAACTGGTCCCATTGTATTTTTTGAATTCTGGCATTTTGAACTTGTGGGGAAGCACTAGATCTGGGACCAAACTCAGATCTTTAGCATCGATTCCATGTTGACTATCAGCGTTTTCCATAGCCTTGAATTTTTCCTCCAACCATTTACATCGGTCCTCTAACTGCTTTGGCAATTCTGTCCTTGTCCTTTCCTTTTCTACCATTTCATCCAGGTCAGGGATAACAGGATTAGCTGGGTTATCCCCTGGGTTAGAACCTGATCCAGCTTGAAAGTTCATTGGTACCGAAACATCCTCCTGAAATTGTTGAGGTTTAATCGTGACGGATGTTCTTCGATGGTACACCTCAGGTTGTGTTGGAGTAAAACCCGGTGGATAAAGTGGTTCCTCATTATTTTCACCAGCATTACCCACGGGGGCCTTTCCTTTATCCATTCCTCCAGCCAGTAGTTGGGTCAACTGAGTCATCATATTCCTTTGGGATTCCATCATTCGGTCCATCATGTCTTGCTGGATTTTAGCCAGTTGTTCTTGCATTTGCAATTGTAGTTTATCTTGCACCTCCTTTTGGAGTTGTTCAAGTCTTTCTAATCTTTGATCCATGTCTTTTTTCTTTGCTCGGGTACCGTAAGGATGCTTGGTTGGCAAGTTTTTGTTGGTTTCCAGATTAATTCTGAAATGATTTTAACCAATTAGTGCTCATGATGTGATGTAATGCGAATGCATGAAATGAATGCAAAAAGGCGTCGATTCTGATTCAATTCCATTTAGAAAACTTTATTAGAAAACAAAATTCTTTACATAAAACGGATTACAAATATGGCTTTGCCCTAATGCTCAAAGTTTTAACTTTCCTAAGCAACGAAGCCAACTCTTGACCCCGATCTGATTCTAGCTCATACTTCACACTTAGCACGCCGGCTTGAATCGCTAAAGTCTATAAATGATCGACTACCTCCCGAATTTGAGCCACGGCTTCGCCCATAATGTAATCTCTGTTCCTAACTTGATTCTGAGAATGGTGAAGCTGTTCTTTCAAAAGTTCTTCACTTACCTCCAGAAGCTCTACCCAGAGCTCACAGTTTTGTAATGCAGATTCTAGTTCTTCTATCTTTATTTTCATTTCTTCAATCTTGCTCAAACTTGCCCTCAATTCAATTGCAGAATTACGATTTCTATGCTGATGAAGTGATTTTTCAAGTTCTGTTACTCTTGCCTTCAATTCTCTTTTGTCATTTTGGCTTCTAACAAACTCCTTTCTAGGGCCTCTTTCTATGCCTGAGCCTCTTGGAATTTTCTCTCCCACCGATCAGCTTTGGTTCTTTCTTCTTGGACCTATTGTCGTTATTGCTCCGACGTCTTTCCCAATCCGGCGGTTCTCATTGATAGATGCAATTTCTTGTAATCCGTCTTCAAACTATCCAAGTCTTCCTCGGCTTTATTCTTTCCTTTCCTTAATTTCTCGGCCTCTAGCTTTTGAACATCAGCATCTAACCTTAAATGCATCTTTTCTTCTTCTAATCGTTCTATCTTCATTTCAAGTTCCAAATTCCTCCTCTCGAAGTCTTGCTTTATGATCTCTAGTTCTGACGAGATCACTTGTAAGTACTCTTCCATCGGTCGAGCACCTTCTAAATTCAGCTCAGGGATATTATCATTAACCCTTTTACTCCACCATCCACTGTACTCGAGAGTCGTCATTGAACTTACAGCCAGCCTTTTCATTCGACGAGTCTGATTCCAAGCGTTAGAAATCTCCTTTACCCTTTTCTTGTAGTTGTCTCCTCAGAACGAAAACTCACATTGAGCTAGTCCGTGCGTTGCCGGTATAAACTGTCTTGATCTATACTGCCTCAATACGAGCAAAGGAGCATACTCAACCGCTCTCTAAATCCCAAGCAAAGGGACCCAGTTAAAACTTCTACATCGGTAAAGAAATTCGTCAGGAATCAACCAATGAGCTCTCCATTCGACGTCTTCTTCTTGAAGATTTTGGAGGAGCGCTATCTAATTTTTCATGTGATATGTAATCCTTTCTTGGTGTGGCCACTATCTCCTTTAATGGGGAGTAATTCCCAGAGAAAACCCGATAAGAAACCTTATCCACCTTCTAGAAATGACTGTGGAACCAAGCTAACAACAACTGAGCACAACCTATAAATATGCCTTCACCGGACCTCCTACATGCATCCAAAGATTTAAATGTCTCGGCCAAGATTGTCGGAACAGGTGTGACCCCTTTATCAAGTCGATCAAAGAGATTCGAGACCGCCTCATCTACATACCCTAATGCCCTAGGGAAGATCAATAATCCGTAGATGCTCAGAGCAAAAACATCGACTCTCTTCTTCGTGTCAGGATGTGCTAGAATCAAATCTCTTAAATTCTTCCATGGGATGCACTTGTATTCGCCTTTTTGCTTGATCCTAGCTGTAATCCACTGTTCACTCATTCCCGTAATGTTCATCAATTTCTTCCAAAAGGTCGGGACACAAGCGGCTCTAGAAGAGGCTTTATCGACTTGAACCTTTGGACAACGCAGTAGGGCTGTATATTCTTCCACAGTGGGCACTAAATCGACCCTTCCAAAGGTGAAGCAACTGTAAGAAGGGTTCCAATACTGAGCGATGGCCCGGAATAAATGCTCATCTACCTTGATTTCGAGTAGATACGGTAAGTCCCCATAATTATAGTAGAACAACTGCTTGGTCTCATCGTTCCACTGATCCCATATTTCTTTTAATTCCTGAAGGCTATTTTGCGTCACACTGATACGGGTGTAGTCCCATAATTCCGATGTATACCCCTCGGCTAGATTATCTCCTTTCTCCAATTGAGTTTTCTCTGAACAAATACGGACAGCCGCGTTATCCTCCACTTTATCAAGAAATTTGTTCTCCATGATAAGCTCTCTAATTTAGTAATCGAACTCGAATCGACACTCTTTCGAATATGAAATGACATGCAAACATAACAAAAACATGATAAGTCAGTAGAACGTACAAAAACAAAACACAAAGTACATAAAAGAGCATCAAACACCTATCTGGATAACCGCTAGGGTTTCTCGCAGTACTATCTAGGGTGGGCTCCTAGGGTCTTCTACATGCGGTTTGGTTCTAAAGTTGAGGTACCCGAACCAGTAGATTCCTCGATCCTCACCCATTATAGGCTCATACGGACCGAGTTCAGTTCAAGGGAATACATTTCCCTATGGCTACACGGAGATGAAAATCTCACGAAGATATAGGTACGGATGTATCCCGAAAGCGATCCACTATCCTGCACGGAGGTGAAAACCTCACGAAGGAGTAGCTTCTCACTTCCACTTAAAAAGGTAAGACCAAACGGTCCTTATGCAATATGATGCGAAAATATTCTACGAGACTCGAACCACAGCAATCATATGAAACAATACGAACAAATACAATAAGAGGATCGTAATTTTTCAAACCAAATTTTTAATTTTTCGATAAAAAGAAAAAAATAATCAATTTTACGGCTTGACTCTCTTATTGGTCCCCAGTGGAGTCGCCAAGCTGTCGAAACCATTTTTTTTTTGTATGGAAACAGGGTCGACTTTAAAAAAAAATGGAGTCGCCACCAATCTTTTTTGAGGTGTGATCGGATCACATTGTGATTGATCATTAAAATATTTTGATTTATTAAAACAATGGTTTTGGCCTTGAAAATTTGAGAAAACGGGTTTGGGAGTCGGTTACGCACGAGGAAGGATTAGCACCCTCGTAACGCCAAAAATTGGTACCTAATTGATTAATTAACGTCTTAATGTCAAAAATTTGGAAAGATTTTGTTTGAAAGAAAACTTGAATAAATTAAATTGGATGCTGAGACCCACTTATTTCGAAGAAGTAAAATGTCATGCCCAGTGAGTTAGGATACGGCATTTCGAATCCCCGAAACTAAGCTTGTCTTTTGACTTTTAAAACTAGTGAACTTAAATTCAAAGAGGATATTCGGTTATTTGGGTCAAATGGAAAATCGAAACCCAGTAAGTTAGGGCACAATTTCTCAAAATTTCAAATACAGAATATTGCCTTTGGTTTTTAGAAATCCTTACCTCGAAATAACAAAGTGTCACATCCAGTAAGTTAGGACGCAACATTTTTGAATTCCCGAGAATAAGTTTTTTTTTATATTCAACTCATATGCTTTGGTTTTTTTTAAAAAAAATCAGTTCTTTAGACTCGACGAGAAAAATCGAAACCCAGTAAGTTAGGGTACGATTTCTTTCGAATCTTAAAACGCGAAGTATTTGCTTATTTCAAAACATAAATTTTAATGCATCGGATAAAATGTAGTATAATCGTAGTAGAATGGAAAATGAATTACAGTGCTAATGCGTGCATGACAATAATAAATGTTAAAGTTAAAACAAACCAAAATAAAAAAGGAATAATAAGAGTCAAAAATAAATATAAGATAAATGACAAAAGCAAAAATAAACAAATAAAAAAAAGATAAACTAATTTTAAAAAATGAGTAAGAAAATAAATGAAAACTAAAAATAATTAAAAGTTTAATAGTGAATCAAAAAATAAATAAACAAATGAATATTAAGTAAAACAATTTAAAAATGATAATAATAATAATAATAATAATAATAATAGTAGAAAAAATAAAAATAACAGTATCAATAAAAATAAAAATAATAGTAATAGTAGTAATGACAATAATAATAATAATAATAATAATAATAATAATGAGGAAAGTAATATTAATAATAATAAATATAATAATAGCAGTATTAATATTGAAAATAATAGTAATAAAAAATAGAAATAATAATACTAACAACAATAAAAGTAATAGCAATAATAATATTAATAATAATAATTATATTAAAAATAGTTAATTTAATAGCAAAATAACAAAAGGGACTAAATTGAACTTTTACACAAAAATTTGGGGGCCAATTAGAAATAAAAAAAAGGGACTCAATTAAAACGCGCGCCATGAACGAGGGACCAACAGGGCAATTTCGCCTTTTCCTCAAAACGACGCCGTTCGAAGGGGACCCAATTGAAAACAAAACAAAATGTTGGGACAAGATTAAAAAATAAAAATAACTTAATTGTGAAACCACAGAAAAGCGGAAGGACCGAACTGAAAATTATACCAGTTTCAAAAAACGCGCGGATCCTCCCCGGGTCGGGTCAACGCGCGGATCCTGGCCCTGAAACAACGCCGTTTTAGGTCTTAATGACCCACCCCAAAACGACATCGTGTGAGTCAGCCTTAAATAGCAAAAAAAAGGGTGCTGAAATCATTTTTTAAAACCATTTCTAAAAAAAAAAACAAAAAAAAACCCTTTGAGAGCTCTCAGAGTCCAGCCCTAGCTCCGTCATCGAGTCGCCGTGCTCCGCCACCGTCCGCCATCGTGCGCTGTGGTTGGAGACCCAAAAACGGCTATTACTGCCCCTTTTAACGCCCTAAATATATATCTAAAAACTGAATGACCAAATCCTACCCCGAAATCCCAAGCAAGGACAGATGACTCATCGAATTCAGTTTCCGATCGCCAGAAAAATAAGGTAAAATCCCTACCACTGCGTTTTTAATATTCTCTTCTATTTAATACTCGAATGAAAAATTCAAAGTTCAGTGAATACCTTCGAAAAATCTTGTATTCTTTGATTTTCTTTTCGATTTGTATTCGTAAAAAGTCGTAAAAAAATACAGACTATCCTCGGCTTCTTTTATAGCCGAAATAATAAAAAGAAAATAAAAAAAAAACTTTCTATCTCTGCTCCCATTTGCTGACCATTTTCCATTATTATTTTTTGGCTTTTTCGCTGCTGTTTTGTTTCCTTGTTTGCAGGTGACCACCGTGCGGTGGAGGACGTGGCGGTACGGAGGCATGCGGCGCGCGTGTAGGAGCTGGAGCTGTTGCGATGCTGAAAGGTTCTAGGGTTTTGAAACCCTAATCAGACTTCGGGTCATCCGAACTTGCTCAGCATTGGGCCTGGGCATTAGGTTTAGTGGTTTGGGCTAGGTTAGAATTTAATTTGGGCTATTAAAAAAATGGACTGTTTATTAATTAATTTTTTATTTGTTTATTTATTATTATTTGGTTTTGATTTAGGTAGTTGGGCCCGGGCAAATTTGGGCCCGTACACCCCCTAATGAGTCTTAATCATCTAAATGGTAATAATAATTGTATTGAATAGTAATGGGTAAAAAAGTAATGTTATCACCATCCATCCATCTTTTTTTCTCTCCTCATCTCATCATTACCTATAACACATGATCCCTCCCATTTCCTTTTTGTGCTTAAATTTTCCAATCCAGTAATTATTTGCCCCATGTACATTATTCTCTTCTACCCTGGGACATGCAAAATCCCCATTCTCTTCCCTTACTTGATTCTCCTCAACAACAGTATCTTCTGGTTTCAAGTCCACTATATACAACCCGCTAACCTCCCAAATCCTCTTGTATTCATTTCTATTAATAACCTCAAGTTCCCCACCTTCATTTCTTATAACCACATCACCAATCTCACTAGAATTATGCTTTTTTTTTATTACTGCATTCCCCTTCATCACCATGTACTTCTCCAATCTTTTCAATAATCACTCGTTCCTTCCTTTTTCTACTCTCACCCTCATGCCCCACCTTATCCTTCCTCTAAATCCTCTCAACTCCTTCCCTCTCCTTTTTTAAAACCCTTCTTCTCTATTAACTAGCTATCAAAGATTGATTAACAAATTTTTGCAAGAAAGGGAGAAACGTGGAGACCTACATTTAAAATTTAAAGTTAAAGAAGCTTAATTCAAAGAGTTTATCTTTGATTTATCTTCCATTCCTTCACTATTTGTAAGAATATGTTGGGTTGAGTTTTTATTTTTTGATCAAATGTTTATTTGTAATTGAGATTCTTAAATTTGCAAACCCATATCTTTTACAAATCTTTTGATGTTTGTAACACCCCAAAACTCGGCCTAGAAGTTAGATCGAATTCTAGGAGTTACATTGGCTACCAAAAGTGGCGGAAACAAAAACTTTAATTCAAACCAAGAAAAAACTTTTTGTTCATTATGTTTGAAACAATATTAAACTGGCGCCAAACATTCGGAAATAAAATCCATAGTTTCTAAAATTCAGTCCAAATAACACCTTATGAAAGTCCAGCATAAAAACTTGTACCACAATTTATATAATCATTTTACAAACCGACATAAAATTAACCGTATAAAACTTATGAGCTTTTACTTAAACCGAATCAAACCATATCTTTCTGAGACCTCCGGTATGCCGAGTCCAGCTCCAAAACACATAATGTATCTGAAAGGAAAAACACTACAGAAATGAGCTATGCGAGCTTAGTGTGAGTCTGAAACATGAACAGATGGCAAAGGATGGAGTGACACAATAAATACTTCGGACAAGCATATGTATAAAAATATCACTTACGAAAGTCTCAGTCGGTATGTCAAATACAATATCAAACCACAGAAATGATGTTCCAATCATACGCAATAATCAGAACATATTACATGACATTAACTATATTGTCAATAACCAAAAGTTCACACAAACAGACAAAATGTTCTGATAAACAGACGTATATTCAGATGCGAACGGATGCACAAGTCAAAATCCCACCCCACCAACCAAACACCACTTCATCCATCCAGCACACCATATAAGGACTATGGTAGGCCCGTCCACCATGCACACCTCATAGAACCATAATAGGTTCATCCACCCTATACACCACAACGTGGAACTATGCCACTTGAGTAACTGTATACAACTAAGCTAATATACGTATAGGATAGTGCAGTAAACCGTTAAACAAAAGTATCGCAGTTAAAATTGCTAATTCTGTTTTCCTTCTCTTCATAACCAGATCCCAAAACTTTCATGCTATGCAACAATGCAGTCATTACGCTGACAACATACATAAATAGACATTAACACTTCCAGTTTGAAAAGATTCAGATTTGATTACACTTGTATTCAAATATTCAGTTACGACAACAATAACAAACTCATATTTATTCATCACATAAACGAGCAATAAAATTAAAGCCCATAAATGCACATATATACACGAACCAAACTAAATCGAGTCCCAAACACACTTATCGAGGCTTAAACGAGGGTCGGATTACATAGAAACATAAAACATACAATTTATGATTCAAAACAAAAATTTTGCAAAATAGGGCCACATGGCATTGTGCCTCAGTCATGTGAAAGTGTCTAGGCAGTGTGGAGGCCTACACGCCCATATAGAGGAGACACACGCCCGTGTGACCAAGTTACATGGCCGTGTGAATAGCCCGTGTAACTCACTGTCCAAAAGTGCCAAAAATAAAGAGCAGATGAGACACGGTCGTATGGAGATCTCACACGCCCGTGTGGGGACACATACCCGTGTGGCTAGGCTGTGTGGTACCTAAAATCATTGAAAACCCTAAATTCCCAATTGCACAAGACCGTGTAGACCGCCCATGTGGCCACTTGTGTGGTCACGAAATCACACCAAAACAGCTTGAAAATCATGCTTTTGATGTCGAAATGATCCCTAATTCGATATCGAAGTTAAACCGTTTTAGAATACACCCCTTAGAACGCAATATCAAGCACCATGGATCAATCGATTCGCTCTCACCAAACTATTCGGAAACCTCAATTTCACACATAAACTTAAACTATAAGAACTTCAATTAACAAATAAGAGAAATAGAAGCAATTCTATCATAAACCCTCATGAACAAAACCTACCCACTTCACCTCCAATAAAATGAAACACACGAGGACGATCAGTCTTGACAGACAACACGTAACGCGAGTGTAAAATGGAAAACAAGAAATCAAAAGAACTGAAATTTGGGGAAAAAACCAAAAAATAACAGAAGGAACAAAAATTATAAGGAAAAGGAAATGGAAAAGAACGTGAAACTGAAAACCTCCTCTTTCAAATTTTAAAAGTAAATCTTTAAAAATTAAAAAGCAAAACCAAAATAAATTAATTCCTCAAAGCACACATGAGGACTCAAACTCGAAACCCAAAGGTAAACTAACACACTTACCACCATCGAGCTAGCAGGCTCATTCTGACATTAAAACGCGAAACCCACTCAAGTGCTCGACCTATTCAATGACCCTAACCACAACCTCAAAAGTTCTAACCTCAAATTTTAGGGTATTACAATGTTCGCTATTTCTTTCTCTTATTTGTGAGATGGGTAAAGGTATTTATTTTTAAGGAAGTGAAAATACACTATTACAATCCAACCATTATAAAATCTGAATGAAAATTAAGGAAGTGAAAATACACTATTACAATCCAACCATTATAAAATCTTTAAATCAATTTATTTTTAACTTTTTTACATTCTTTTTAAGATATTTAAAACATCAATTTACTCTCCTCTTAATATTTTTGAAATGACACAATCTAGAATAAATTGGATTTAGGCAGGGATGGTCAACATGGATATACAACCACATACAATCTAGTTAACAATATTTTACACATATGCATGATCCCTCCATCATTGGCTTGTGGGCTATTGTAAGGGTGTAATCGAGTCGAGCCCGAATATTATCAAGTTTGAGCTCGAGTTGGACTCAAAATTTAGAGTTCAATACACGGTTCGAGCTCAATTTACATCTATTTTTAAGTTCAAGCTCAACTTTAGATATAATTGAGCTACTCGAGCTTAAGCTCGTTTACTATTTTTTCTACTCAAGTTCGACTCAAGCTTAACTCAATAACTAAGCTTATAGTTAATAATATATATTAAGGGTAATAACATAATTTAATAATATAAAAATATGAAAAGCTCAATAAGACTTGTGAGTTGTTGAAGTCAATTAGTACTAAACTCGAATTCGGCTTGATCGATAGATCGAGCTCAGAGCTCAGCTCAATAATTACTAAATCGAGTTCAATTTTTTTCAAATCAAACTCGAGTAGCTTGCAAACACCAATGTCTCATTTACCTAGGCTATTATCGCTATTATCTATGTAGATTATTGGGGTTGAGGCCTTTGAGGGTATAAGGTCTAATTTTAGGCAGATAATCTCACCAATATCAGCCCTAATTCAGCACTTAACTAGCCTCCCCTATTACTTTTGACTCATATGCTGATATTATAATTAAGGTCTGCTTGATCAAGATATCCCCATCAATTTAATAGATTATTTTAATGCAATTATCTTCTAAAGACAACATCCATTGCACTTTCTCGGTGGTTACTGTGAACTTAAATCTATTGCTATCCCTACTTCATAATCACTTATTAGACATCCCTTTGACATAACGTCAAGCTCTGGCACATCATCCCTCACTCCTAATATTATATTATAAACAACTAAAATAATTATTTAAATTTTTTTAAGTTTTTTATTGAACAAAATGACAAATGATTGTGTTAGAGATATATTATTTTAGGTCAAGTTTTTATTATGCTCCCTTTATTATGTTTAAATTTAAGATTTAGTATCTATACTTTAATTTGATATATTTTGGTTCTTATACTTTTGTAATGTCTTGAGTTAGTCCAAATAACTGGCACCTTTGCTTATTCCAGTTAAAATATTGATGCCTATTTTACTTTTAAACCAACTTATTATAACAATGTATATATTTTTGTGTGTGTTAGAAGTGTTTGAAGAGAAATTTACATATTCATTTTAACCAAAATATTTAAGAATGTTAATTATTTAGACTAATTAATGTTGTTGTAAAAGTAGATAATCTAATTATGTGAAATTAAAATATCAAAACTAAATTTCAAATGTGGATGAAAATTGGAATTATCTTATAATAGCTAGAATTAAAGAAAGAGGTGGGACACAAATAATTGAGAAAACCGTAAGGATATTACATGTATAAGAGAATAAAAGTGAATGATGGGGGAATTATTGTTGAACGTTGGAGGAATCATGGGTTCCTTTCATCTAAAATTGATAATCTACTAACCCTATTTCTGAATCCAATGTTGTGCTTGTTTTAAGTAGTACTCTAATAATTTAATTACTAATTAGTTGAGCGCAAGACTGGATTTGTTAATCCATCATTTTAAAACACTACATTTATTAAATATAATATTTTTTAGAACCAGATAAACTATAGAAATACTCAGAAACTTTGCCCCTATTTGTAATACAAAATTTGGTCAAGTTATGTAAACTGTAAAATGCCTGATAACTAATTAATTAATAATGTTATGAGGTTGTGCGGGATGCTTTAATCAATTTTCCAAAATAAGACTTATACGTTTAATCCTACAATACTATTGTTAAACTTTGTGAAATGGAGTTTTCCCAACATATTACTATAAATTACGTTTTAAATCTAATAATTTGTTTTTAAACAAAACGATTTTCCAAGTCCCTACAAATATAGCCTTTTAAAAATACCTTATTGCATGCATGCATGTTTAACTGAAGTTTTCGAGGTAATTGCTTGTTAAATACTAAATTACAAATTAGTCTTGTTGTTGATTTGATGTTCAAAGTAGCGCAGCGGAAGCATGATTTTAGGATTTTAGTTATTTTCTGAATGATTGCATTGTGTGATTGGCAAGATGGTGTGTTTTTGTGGTGTTTTGATGGAGAGTCACTTCGGCGGCTAATGTGATGTTCGAAATTCAGGTCGGATTGTCCCGGTCGGGTTTAGGGCGCCACAAAAACAATTAACATGATTACTCACAATTCATGGCATTGGGTATATATTTAGCAATAATTCAATTAATTAAATCATGGATTCAAGCATTATTCAAATTAACAGGGAGTTAATTGCATAAATTAAGTACTAAAATCAATTCGAGAACTATTTAGGGACTAATCTGCACAAAACATAAAATTTTAGGCAAAACTATAAAATTTAAGAAATAGATACACATGGCCGTGTGTAATGGCTTAAGCCGTATGGGTCACATGACCGTGTGGGAGGGTCTGGGCTAGTTTTGATTTTGCCTCGATTTTCTCGTAAAAGAATATACGCCTGAATTTCGGGGTCTCGTATGACGATCCTTATGTCCAAATCTGATCTGAGTCACCTACGATGGGTCTTTCAATCGACAAAAATGTAAGAATTACTATTTGTTAGAATTAAGTGACCCGAATCCTTATTTAAATAAAATACAATGGTAAAATAAAATAAAAGAAGAATCCCTATAGAACTACACTTCTTTTATTTTATTTTAAATAAGGTTTTTTAAACCTTATTAAACTCCATCTATTGGATATTGATTAGAATAAGGAGTTTCAATCTTACTACACTCCTATTAGAATATGGCTTTACAAGCCTATAAATAGACATAGTCTAGTCCTCTTGTAAATTGATTCGAATTTGACATAGTGAATTTTCTTCTCCTCTGCCCGTGGTTTTTTCCCGAAAGGGTTTCCACGTAAAATCTTTGTGTTCTTTATTGTTGTTTCTCTTTTTTTTTGCGATATATTTGTCATTACCGACGTTATATTTTTCACAAATTGGTATCAGAGCTTCTGGGTTTTTTCATCTCGATCAAGGGAATGGCGTCTTCAAAGTATGAAATTCCGCTGTTGGATCGCAACACCAGATTCGCGTTGTGGCAGATAAAGATGCAGGCAATTCTTGCATAAATAGATTTAGAGGAAGCCTTGCTAGGGGTAGATAAGATGCCTTCGACATTGACGGAGGAAGAGAAAAAGTGCAAGGACCGAAAGGCGTTAACACAGTTACATCTGCATTTGTCTAACGAAATTTTGCAAGATATGATGAAGGAGAAGACCGCCGCGGCATTATGGAAGAGACTAGAACAAATATGTATGTCGAAAACTCTAACCAGCAAGTTGTATATGAAGCAACGTCTTTATGCTCATCGTTTGGAGGAAGGTGCGTCTGTGCACAAACACTTAACAGTGTTTAAAGAAATTCTCTCAAACTTGGAGGTCATGGAGGTTCAGTATGATAAGGAAGATCTAGGGTTGATTCTACTTTGTTCGTTGCCCCCGTCTTATTCAACCTTCAGAGACACGATTTTATGTAGCCGTGAGTCTCTCACAGTTGATGAGGTTTATGATTCTTTGACTTCGTATGATAAGATGAAGCATCTTGTGGTTAAACCCGACTCTCAGAGAGAGGGTCTCATTATTCGTGGGAGACAAGATCGGAATGCTGATGATGATCGTGGAAGGACACAGGAACGGAATCCTCGCGGTAAATCTAAGGGTAGATCGAAGTCTTCAAACAGAGGTAAAGCTTGTAACTTCTGCAAGAAGAAAGGGCACATTAAATCTGAGTGCTATAAGCTACAGAACAAGATTAAAAGGGAGGCTGCGAATCAAAATGGAAAACAACCAGAAAATTTTGGTGAAGCTGATTTTGTAGAAGACTACAGCGATGGTGAACTTCTAGTCGCTTCTGTCAATAATTCTAAAGTGAGCGAGGACTACTTGATTCAGGCTGCACCTTCCACATGAGTCCCAATCGGGATTGGTTTACAACTTACTAAACAATGTCTAAAGGTGTTATTTTGATGGGAAATAATGCTTCGTGTAAAATCGCAGGTGTTGGAACAATTAAAGTTAAGATGTTTAACGGAGTTGTCAAAACACTTAGTGACGTACGACATGTTCCATAATTGAAGAGAAATTTAATTTCGTTAAGTACTCTTGATTTAAAAGGGTACAAATACACAACTGAAAGTGGGATTTTGAAGATTTCCAAAGGTTCCCTCGTTGTGATGAAAGGGCAGAGAAAGACTGCCAAGTTATATGTTTTCATGTGGTTCTATCTGTTATTGGTGATGCAGCTGTCGCTTCCTCTTCCTTGTTAGATGATGATATTACTAAACTTTGGCATATGCGCCTAGGGCATATGAGTGAGAATGGCATGGCAGAATTGAGCAAAAGAGGACTTCTTGATGGGCAAGGAATTTGCAAACTGAAGTTCTGTGAGTACTGCATTTTTGGGAAGCAAAAGAGAGTTCGATTCACCAGAGGAATCCATAACACGAAGGGAATGTTGGAGTATATTCATTCTGATCTGTGGGGGGCATCAAGAGTGCCTTCAAGAGGTGGAGCTAATTATATGCTAACTTTTATTGATGATTTTTTCAGAAAAGTTTGGGCATTCTTCCTGAAGCAGAAAAGCGATGTGTTTTCCGCATTTAAGTCTTAGAAAACTATGATTGAAAAATAGACGAGAAAAAAAATAAAACACCTCCGCACAGACAATGGCTTAGAGTTTTGTTCTGATGAGTTTAATAAACTGTGCAAGTCAGAAGGGATCGTGAGACACTTGACAGTTCGTCATACTCCACAACTAAACGACATTGCAGAACGAATGAACAGAACGATCATGGAGAAAGTTTGATGTATGTTGTCAAATGCCAACTTACCAAAGTCATTTTAATTGAAGCGACCTCTACGACATGTTTTTAATCAACCGATCTCCATCCATTGCCATTGAGAAAAAGACTCCACAAGAGGTATAGTCTGGTAATCCTGCTAATTATTCTGATTTAAAGATCTTTGGGTGTCCTGCGTATGCTCATGTTGATAATGGAAAATTGGAACCTAGATCCATTAAATGTGTTTTTCTTGGTTATAAAGCTGGTGTAAAAGGGTATAAGTTATGGTGTCCTAAAAATAGAAAAGTTGTGATTAGCAGAGATGTTTTTGATGAAACTGCTATGCTACGTAACTTATCTCTTAAAGGCTCTTCCAATAAAGAAAATCAAAAGCAGGTGGAGCATCAGATTAATACAGAGTATACAGAGTCGACTCCTCAAGCCAGTACAAAAATTGAGAATAGAGTTGCTTCTTCACCATAATACTCTATCGCCAAAAACAGAACTAGAAGAGAAATTAAACCTCTAAAAAGTATGCCGAGGGTGATCTAGTTGCTTATGATTTAAATATGGCCGAAGATATAGATGCAAACCAAGAGTCGTCTAATTATTCTCGAGGCGGTTAGTTGTGAAGACTCGAGAAAAGTGGATGTTTGCTATGCAAGAGGAGATGGAATCACTCCATAAAAACAGAAATATGGATCTTGTGAAACTTCCTAAAGGTAAAAAGGTTGTTCATTTGTAAATGGGTGTTTAAAAAGAAAGAAGGGACTCAGGAGTTGAAGAACCTAGATATAAAGCAAGGCTTGTTGCAAAAGGTTACTGATCAAATTCCAAGAGTGGACTTCACAGATGTGTTCTCTGGGTTGTGAAGCATAGTTTGATTCGAGCTTTGCTTGGTATTGTGGCCATGCATGATTTGGAGCTTGAGCTGTTAGATGTAAAAACTGCATTTTTGTATGGAGAACTTGAGGAAGATATTTACATGCAACAACCAGAGGGTTTTATAGTCTCGAAAAAAGGACTATGTTTGCTTTGAAAAAGTCCCTTTACGGTTTGAAAGCAATCACCAAGACAGATGGTACAAGAGGTTTGATTCCTTTATGACTTCTTATGATTTTAAAAGAAGTAGTTTTGACAGCTGTGTTTACTTTAAGAAAAATAGTGATGGTTCTTTTGTGTATCTACTTCTTTATGTTGATGACATGTTGATAGCAGCAAAAGATAAAGGAGAGATAAGAAAGGTCAAAGCCCAACTAAGTGAAGAATTTGAGATGAAAGATTTGGGACCAGCAAAGAAGATACTTGGTATGGAGATTCTTAGAGATAGAAAAGCAAGTAAATTGTACCTAAGTTAGAAGGGGTATATTGAGAAAGTTCTTTGCAGGTTCAATATGCAGAGTGTTAAGCCTGTTAGTACTCCTTTAGCAGCCCATTTCAGACTTTCATCGGCTTTGTCTCCACAATCAGATGATGAGATTGAGTATATGTCACATGTTTCATACTCTAGTGCAGTGGGATCTCTCATGTATGCTATGATTTGTTCACATTCAGATTTATCATATGCAGTCAGTGCAGTTAGTAGATACATGGCGAATCCCGGTAAAGAACATTGGAAAGCAGTTCAGTGGATTTTAAGATACTTACGAGGTACTACTGATGTTTGCTTACAGTTTGGAAGAACTAGAGATGGAGTCATTGGGTATGTTGATGTTGATTTTCTTTGGAGACCTTGATAGAAGAAGATCTCTCACTTTGGTTATGTCTTTACAATCGGAGGTTGTGCAATCGTTTGAAAGCTACTTTGCAAACTACATCCGCTTTGTCTACCATCTGAAGCCGAGTACATGGCGACATCGAGGCTTGTAAAGAAGCTATTTGGTTGAAGGACTCTTTAGTGAGCTCAATGAAGACCTTCAAATCAAAGCTGAGATTTTGTGATGATGAGTGCCATCTTCCTTACAAAAGATCAAATGTTTCATGAGAGAACAAAACACATTGATGTTCGGTATCATTTTGTTCATGATATTATTGCTCGTGGTGATATTATTTTGAGCAAAATTAGTACCCATGAAAATCCTGCAGATATGATGACTAAGTCACTTCCTATAACCAAGTTTGAGCATTGCTTAGACTTGGTTGGTGTTCATTGTTGAAGTTAAACCCTTAAGGGATTTTATGGAAGAGGTGGAGAACTTGTTCGTTGAGAGTTCGCGATGAAGAACTTGTTTATTTAGAATTCGTGTCAAGGTGGAGATTGTTAGAATTAAGTGACCCGAATCCTTATTTAAATAAAATACAATGGTAAAATAAAATAAAAGAAGAATCCCTATAGAACTACACTTCTTTTATTTTATTTTAAATAAGGTTTTTTAAACCTTATTAAACTCCATCTATTGGATATTGATTAGAATAAGGAGTTTCAATCTTACTACACTCCTATTAGAATATGGCTTTACAAGCCTATAAATAGACATAGTCTAGTCCTCTTGTAAATTGATTCGAATTTGACATAGTGAATTTTCTTCTCCTCTGCCCGTGGTTTTTTCCCGAAAGGGTTTCCACGTAAAATCTTTGTGTTCTTTATTTTTGTTTCTCTTTTCTTTACGATATATTTGTCATTACCGACGTTACATTTTTCACACTATTGATGTTCAAGATTTAACGAGTTTTAACAAGATTTCGGGAAAGCCCATTAAAGATTCAGAATTGATTATAGAAAAATCATCAAGAATGATGTTTGGACAGATTCCTAGGGTTCTAGAAAATTAGGAATGAGATTGCTTACCGATCTTGGCACGGTAGAATGGATTTGATGCTAAACCAACACGAAAGTGGATTGAACGGGATTGATCTAAAGCTTGGGATCAAACTAAAATTTCCAGCAATGTAGAGAAAAATTTTGCAAAAGAAAGGATGAAGAAAGAATAGGAAAGAAATTCTAATTAGGGTTATTTAGAGAAACCAAAATCCTAATATGACTAGGAAATGAGTTAAAAGGCTAAGTTATGCAAATTTTAAGGGTTGTTTTGGCAAATAAACCCTCCTGCTGAAAATTAAAACAAATGGAAAGAACTTGGGATTCTAGGGAGGATGCAGTGATGCTTGGTCATTGGGCTCTTGCTCATTTCTTAGTCATTTATTTCTTATACTAACTTGGTTTTCATCCTTAATTGCTGAAAAATAAAAAGGAAAAATGCAAAAAGGTATGACTTGAACCTTGATTTTTTAAGGATCTTACTAAGCTCTTAACCATTAATATTAGAGTTTAATTAATAATGATTTTATAATTTCTAACCCTATAATTTTTGGGTGTTGCATATATATTAAAAATTATCATTTTTGTTTAAAAATTATTGTTCTCAGTGTGATTATTTTGTATCTTATATTTTATATATTTCATTGTCATTACACAAAAAATACTTAAGTAGCTTTTATTTTTTGAAGAAGAATTATATATTATCCCTAAACCACCAACAAATGGTCAAGTTTTAACTGAAAATAAACATACCGATAGTTAAAAATAATTAAATTAAATAAAAAGATTTAACTTATATAAATTGTTATTGGTTTAATATTAAAAATATGGTTGGCTTTATGTAAATTTTATGTGTTTAAACCTTAAATTTATCATTCATATCTATATACTATATTAATTTGAGATTACAATAAAAGTAAAGTGCTTCATCTAAGAATATACCATTTATCGCTATAAAAATTTGCCATCTGCAACTATTTATTATATTTAAAAAAAAATGTCAAAATTTAAATCAATGAGAAAAGTTATATTATGGAAAAACCTAGAATATGGTAAGAAACTTTGTACATATATAATAAAATTTTATGACAATATATCTGCATATAAGAAACTATTAACCAGAATCATTAATTTATAAAAAAAATTATTTTCATATATTGGGATTAAAATCGATACATAATTGTAAAACATAAAAACTAATTATTTAAAAATCAAACTTTATATCTCACTTTGGTATGTTTCATTATAAAAAAAAAAAGGGATTTGATTAGTTACTATATTTATTTATGACAAAAATATTGATTGTGAATAGATAATCACTTAATTGTAGGCATAGTATAAGATATTATGATCTTTTTCCAATCATTAAAATAATTTTGAAGGATGCATTTCTTAAAAGTTAAGACAATTACTCGTGCAAAATTAGATGAATGATAAATTTACGTTTTAAATAGTATATTTTTAACTTCTTAAAGTAATAAAAATATCATGTAATGAATAATTATTTTGGAATATTTTTATATGGTAAATTAAAAATATATCAACTTTAACACTTTATTATATGGTAAATACCTAACTTGCAAGAAGAAGAAACCAAAAGTTAAGAAATGGTAAAAAAAATAAAAAATAAAGGTATGTTTACCCTCTCTTTTTCGAGCTTCTAATTTCATACCACCTTTTGTTATTCTAATATCATAATTCTTTTACCATAAGTTTTCATTAAAATAGTTTTGAAGGACACATTTCTTTTTACTTTTTGAACCTGTATAGAAGGACATAATTCTAGAAAATGGGACAGCCACTTGATCTAACAATGTTAATTATGTGTTGAATGTTTATTTGGATGTGCCTTCATGATTTTTTTTTTTAGTAAATTACACCAACAGTTACTCAACTTTGGGGTAGCTGACAAAACAGTCACATTGATTTCATTTTAGTCACTCAACTTTAAAAAAGTAACAAAATAGTCCTTTTTACTGTTTTCCGTTACAGACGTAACGACAAAGTGACATGGCAGATAACGGCTTGCTTGGTGTCATTAACCATCCAACTGGCCAATTAGCACCAATTTAAACAACCATATCAGCAACAATTTAGGGTTTATGCAGTAGAATAAGAAGACAAAAAGAAGAAGAAAAAGGAAAAGAGAAAAAATGGAGATGCATGGAGATAAAACAGATGAAAAACATGCTCCTTCCTCTGTAAATCCTATTAGACTT
The DNA here is from genome assembly GCA_025698515.1 of Gossypium sturtianum. Classification (NCBI taxonomy): domain Eukaryota; kingdom Viridiplantae; phylum Streptophyta; class Magnoliopsida; order Malvales; family Malvaceae; genus Gossypium; species Gossypium sturtianum. The sequence continues at coordinate 117,761,709 of CM046943.1, read as the reverse complement.
CAATTTCCCCTTTCATAAATCCTTGTGTAACACCCCTAACCCGTATTCGTCGCTGGAACAAGGTTACGGAACATAACTAGATTTTACAAAATAATTTCATGTAATTCATGTCAATTACTATTCATATCTAAAACTAATCATATTGTCCCTTGAATGGACCTTCGAGGCCGAATATAAACATTGGAATCGTATTGGGACTAAATCGGGAACTCAAAGAATTTTTCGTGAAATTTTCAAAATTTTTCCTAGATGCAGGGCACACACGCCCATGTGGTCAAGGGACACGCCTGCGTGACCATAGGACATGCCCGTGCTGCAGGCCGTGTTCGACCCCGTGTAACTCTCTGACTTATGCCACACGGCCAGCCACACGCTCGTGTGCCAGGCCGTATGGTTAATTAAATTTTCCAAAATTAAGTGCAGGTTTCACACGGCCAAGACACACGCCCATGTTCTGGGCTGTGTAGCACACACGGCTGAGACACACGCCCGTGTCTCTGCCCGTGTGCTCAATTCTGAGCATTCTGTTTTTCAAATTTAAGATGCAGGGGACACACGGCCAAACCACATGCCCATGTGTCAGGCCGTGTGTCTACCCGTGTGGACAAAATAAAGCCATTTCCTAGCTTTATTTCTCACCCAAATTTGCCAATAACCTACACCAAAACTTACAAGTATATATCAGCCAATTCTAACATCTATTATGATATTTTATCATATGCATTCATGTTTATATTCTTACCATTGTTTAACTTATATATTAAGCATAACTTGATCATATTTAATATACTTATCACATAGGTATTTGTCATAATATAACCTTATAAATATACCAAAACAAATCATTACTAGTCATTCCAATAGCTAATTTACAAACCACATTTATATGCCAACAATGGCCAAGTTACCTATACATGCCATTATACCAAAATAAGTTTACTATTTATACCAAAACAAGCTAGTGGATAGTGTGATGATGCTCCAACCAATCTCCAACCTTCGCAAGCTTCCGAGTACTATAAAACAGAGAAAATAAAACCTAGTAAGCATTTAATGCTTAGTAAGTTCGTATAACAGGAGTTAAAACTTACCAATTATATTTATTAATGTTAAGCATACAATTAACATGCTTTTCATCAATTTGACAAGTTTACCTAAAAACATATACTCAATCTAGCAAGTTAGTCATATATACATTTGTACATCAAATAAGTATAGATGAGCTTATCATATAACCCTTCATCAAAATAATTCAAAAGCATTCAAGGCATATTTCTATTTATCTCCTCATTTTTCTCATGTCGAGAGTTTTATCCTTTGAATTATTGAAATATCGATGGATACTCAAATAGTACACTCAAGGTGAACAAATCTGTAATCTGTCAATTCATAATCAGGGGTACCCAGTAGGGCACTTATTCAGGAAGCACACTTATCAAGATGCTCAATGAGCCATGTAATCATGTAACAGGACACTTATCCGGCTAATCAGTAAACTCATAAGAGTTTTATTCAGGGAGCTCATAAAGCATATCAGATATCTCCAAAGAGATAATTTCAAGGAACACCGGACAATGTAATAGGGAGTTCAAGCGAGCCATGTCAAGAAACTCTTAAGAGTTCATATCAGAGCGCTCACAAAGAGCTGCGATAGTGTGCAACACATGCTAAATCATTATCGATCAAGATGCTCGCAGGAACTATACATCAGGATGCTCGAGAGGGCTATATCAGGATTACTCATCCGAGATAAATCATGTCTGCAACATATGCAGAATCACATTCACATATGCGAAATCTTATGTATCCATTGATTTTCATTATTCCAATGGAACTTAACATTTTAAATACATTTCTAATCATGTGATCATTTCATGTATTTATAACATTCGTATAAATCATATAAACATATACCACATTTAAATCATATACAACATTCAATTGAAACATATTAACATGTATAATTAAGTTACACGAACTTACCTCGATAATTATTCGTATAAGAAAATCTACTAATCCGAAACTTTCTCTTTTTCTCGATCTAGTTTTGAATTTGAGTTATCCGGATCTATATAAATGAATTTAATCATCAATTTAATACAATTCATATTCAATTATATTCAATTTACACTCTAGGCAAAATGATAATTTTGCCCTTAAACTTTTCATAAATTCTAATTTCGTCCCTAGGCTCGGAAAATGAAATTCACACAATTTAATCCTTATTCCAAGCCTAACCAAAATTTTAGTATAACTTTTACAGCACATGTATTTCACAAAATTTAGAATTTTTCTTCAATTTTTACAACTTTACAATTTAGTCCCTAAATCATATTTTCATCAAAATTCACTTTGTAAAAGTTGTTTATCTATCAACAACCTTTCATTTTCTACCATAAATTTAAAATTTTCAGCATATTCATCCATGTAAAAATTTCTATACTTTGATAACTTTTCAAATTAATCCCCCTATTAGATAGATTAAACTATACCGGTTTCAAAAATATAAAAATTACTAAAAACGGGGCTTGAATACTTACCCAATTAAGCCAATAAAGCTTGTTTTCTCTTTTCTAGGGTTTCCATGGAATGTTTGGGGAAGAAGATGATATAAAATGATTTTTATTTCTTATTAATTATTTATCATCCATTAATTTTTCTCATTTCCAATTTAGTCCTTGCCCTTTTCTAAATTTCTATCGATGAATCATAAAAAATATCTACTAACTTTTCTTTAATGGTCTAATTACTATATAAGGACCTCAAGTTTTGAATTCCATAGCTATTTAATCCTTCTAGCTACTAGAATTCAACTTTTTCATTTTATGCAATTTAGTCCTTTCCGTAATAAAGCACATAATCGGTAAAATTTTCTTATTAGAATTTTCATATAACGTTCCTATCATAATACGGACAATGCAATAATATTAAAATAAATTTTTTTCGCTCAGATTTGTGGTCCTGAAACCACTGTTCTGATTTTACTGAAAATGGGATGTTACATGGGGTTTTCATGGAGGAAACCAATTGGGATACCCTTTTTCTTGAGGTTGACTTACCCGATTTTGGGGATATCTTAGATAATGAATCGGAATAGGTAACAGAACCTCCTCCTGAACCTTGTTCGACTCAGAATCCCGATGAAGAACCGGTAGTGTCTTCGTGGATCGAGTAGATCAGAAGGTTTTGATGAAGGATGATAATTTTGATCATAGAGTTGGGACTCAACCTGTCCCCAATGATGATTTCATAGCCGATTTACTGGTTGATTTACCTCCTTGTAGCGGTGGCGATGTGGTTGGCGTCAACGGTGGTGATTTGCACAAATAGAGCCAGACCCACACCGACGTCGATAAAAAAATCCCATTTCTAAAAAATAGAGAAGGTATAAATTGATATTCCAAATTTATTGTCTTTGTCTATTGTTCTTTGAAACTTCATTTTGTTTCAATTTTGTTAGTTGCATGTCTAATTTGAGGTAGAGGTGTAATGGCTTACCTGAGGAACTCAAGCTCAATCTAGTTTTACTTTTAAAGCTTGATTGATCTTCCCAATTTTCATACAAACCCAAGAATTTTGCGTGTAACAGCCCATTTTCAGTGAAATCGGAACAGTGGTTTCGGGACCACAAATCCAACCCAAAAATAAAGTTTATTTTTATTTTATTATATGGTCTATATTTTGATAGACGTGTCATGTGAAAATTTTGGTACAAAAATTTTATCGATTAAGTGTTTAATTACGAGAAGGACTAAATCGCATAAAATGCGAAAGTTGAATTCTAGTAGCTAGAATGATTAAATAGCTATGGATTTCAACCATTAAAGAAAAGTATGTAGATTTTTTGTGACTCATCCATGGAAAAATTAGAAAAGAGTAGGGACTATACTAGAAATTGAAATAATTAATTAATTAATTAAAAGATGATAAAAAGAAAATATCATCTTATTTTGTCATCTTCAACCCCAAAATTATATGAAAACCCTAGAAGAGAGAGAAGAAATTTTCAAGGCTTAATTGGATAAGTTTCATTGTCCCTTTTTTAGTAATTTTGATATTTTTAAAACCGGGATAGATTAAACTATCTATTTGGAGGATTAATTTGAAAAGTTATCATAGTATGGAAAATGGGTCATTGATGTATATTCTGAAAATTAGAAATTTATGGTAGAAAATGAAAGGTTGTTGATAAATAAACAACTTTTACAAAGTGATTTTTGATGAAAACATGATTTAGGGACTAAAATGTAAACTTGTGAAATTGAAGAAAAAATCTGAATTTTTATGAATACATGTGCTGTAAATTTTGTAATGGGATTTTGGTTAGGCTTGGAATAGGGAGTAAATTGCATAAGTTTCATTTTTCGAGCCTAGGGACGAAATTGGAATTTATGGAAAAGTTAAGGGCAAAATGGTAATTTTGCCTAGGATGTAAATTGAGTCCAAATAAATATGAAATATGTGAAATTGACGAGTAAAGCTATTTATATAGATTTGAACAACACAAATTCGAGGTTAGACCGAGGAAAAGAAAAGGTTTCAGATTAGTAGATTTTATACGCGAACAAGTGTCGAGGTAAGTTCGTGTAACTTAATCTGGTATGTAAATATGTTTAATTGAATGTTGTGTTGTATGAAATGTGACTTATATTGATGTACATTTTTTGAATGCTATAATGAGAAATTTAATACATGCTTCATATGGTGAAAAAGAGTTAAGTCCCAATTGAATATTGAATTCCGATGAATATATGCACTTTCCCGAAACGAATAAGTTCCTGCATTTGTTGCGGAATGGATTTAGCTCGGACGAGTAATCCTATTGACCTTGTTATAGAAAGGATTTAGACGTGTAATCCTGATATAGTACCTCTCGAGTATACGTTACGATTAGGGTTTAGCTTGGACTGGTAATCCTAATTGAGCTCTTCTGAGCATACTTTATATAAAGGATTTAGCCTGGACTGGTAATCCTGTTATACGATATGTGGCTCGAGAGTGTGTTCCTTGATTAAGTGCCCTAATGGGTACCCTCGAATAAGAATTGATGGATCATGGAACCGTACACCTCGAGTGTACTACTTGAGCATCCATCGGAATTTCAATGATTCAACGGACACAACTCTTGACATGGTATGAGAATTATGAGATGAAATGATAATGACTTGAAAGAATATTGCATGATGAGCTCATCTATGTTTACTTGGTTGTTATGAAGGTTTTTGTGACTAACATGTTTAATTGAATGTATGTGTTTAGGCAATATTGCTAATGGATGGTAAACATGATATTGTATGCTTAAATTTAATAAACGAGATTGGCAAGTTTAGTTTCAGTTATACGAACTTACTAAGCATGTAATGCTTACTCCGTTTTATTTTCCCTGTTTTATAGTGCTCGAAAGCTCGTGAAGGTTGGAAGATCATTGGAGCATCGTCACACTATCAACTAGTTATTTTGGGTATACATAGTAAAATCATTTTGGTATAATGGCATGTATAGGACAACTTGGCCATTAGTGGCATGTTAATGATGCTTGTAATCTATCCATTGGAATGGCTAGAAATGGTTATTTTGGTATGATTAAGTAGGTTATTATGATATAATCATATGTGATATGTTAAGTATATGTGATCAAATGATGTTAATGGCTAAGTAAATCCAAGGTAGGGTTATGAAAACATATGCATGTAATGGTATGCTATGATGAATGGTGGAATTGTTTAATTTGAATGCTTGGAATGGTTGGTATTGGATGTGTGTTTCAAGTGCAGGTCTTGGGTGAAATTTTGGGTGAGAAATGAAGCTAGAAATGGCTTCGTTTTGTCCACACGAGCGTGTGTCTAGACCGTGTGTGACACACGGCCTGGTAACATGGGCATGTGGTTAGGCCGTGTGTCCCATGCACCTTAATTTTGAGAAACATAATGATCAGAATTGAGCACACGGGCAGAGACACGGGTGTGTGTCTCAGCCGTGTGAGTTACACGGGCGTGTGTCTTGGCCGTGTGAAACCTGCACCTAATTTCGAATTAAATTAATTAACCACACGGCCTAGCACACGGGCGTGTGGTATGGCCGTGTGCACAAGTCAGAGAGTTACAGGGGTCGAACACGGCCTGCAGTACGGGCGTGTCCCAGGGTTACACGGGCATGTCCCTTGGACCACACGGGAGTGTGAGCCCTGCACCTTGGAAAATTTTTGTAATTTCGCAAAAAATTCTTAGAGTTCCCGATTAAGTCCCGACTCAGTTCTAATGCTCGTATTGGTCCTCGAAGGTCCAATTAAGGGACGTTTTGAATGATTCCGGTTAATGAATAGTAATTTACAGAAATTATTTTGAAAAAGATCTAAAATTTTTGGTAATACTCTGAAACCCTGTTCCGACGATGGATATGGGTTAGGGGTGTTACATTGTGAATACCCAAAATTGAAGATAATAAATGGTATTACTGCAATTGATGGATCTAAATGGTTTCTTTTTCAGGCAGTTGAGAAACATATATGCAATTGTGAGATCAAGGGAGAGGAAGAAGATGTATGTCGAGGATCTTAATATGAAGAGTAGGTATTTAGAAGGGTAATGTAGAGGACTGAGCCATGTGCTTCAGTGCTTCATTGCTGAGAATCAAGCTCTTTAGATTTTCTTTTCCTCCTCCCCTTAATCACAATCAATTTATGTTGTTTTGCGCTAAACCAACCAACCCCTTCAGAATTTTTCCCTAAACCCGCCCCAAACCTTGACCCTTCAGCTGTTTCACCAACGTGGCAAGTTAACTGACCACATCAGCGGTCCTGTTAAGACACTAATGGAAAATGTTAATAAGTGACTGTTTTGTCACATTTTGATAACATTAGTGACTGTCTTGTCAGCTACCCAAAAGCTGAGTGACTGAAATGAAACCAAAGTGACTGTCTTGTCAGCTACCCAAAAGTTGAGTTACTGTTGGTGTAATTTACCCTTTTTTTGGGTACTCTACTCCGTAAGATTTCGAGTATATCAAACCATAAAAATTTAAGAGAGAATTCACAACTTATCAACATGCTTAACAAAAATTAATCTATTAACTACGACACATGAATTTTTTGGCCTCATTAACTATATATATATATTTTTACTTTCCTACTTGAATTTTTTGTCCATCTTAGTTATCTTTAATAGGTTTTAGTCTAAAAGTTAACGGTAGGTTAACTAAATATGACATAAGTTTTTGGATCTTTTAAACATTTAAAATTTAGTCATTGTTTTTTTATTTTCAAGAATTTAGTCTCTTTACTTTTAAGATTTCAAAATTTATGTCCAACTATTAACACTGTTAATTTTTCTGTTAAATTTATTGGTATAACATTTAGAAATTAAAAAAAAAGAGCAATCCCTAACCATATAAGTAAAAAAAATGATATTATAATAAACTTAAATTTAACAAAAAAATTAAAAGTATTAACAGTTGACCTAAATTTTAAAACTCTAAAAATAAAAGAATTAAATTAATGAAAATAAAAAATAAAGAAACTAAATTTTAAATTTTCAAAAAGTAAATAGATTTATTACATATTCTAATTTTAACTATATAAAAAAAAACAGGCAATACATCCAATCAATAGGAATGTGCCAGATGTTTACCTTTTTTACATGTCATTGATGATGTGGCTATTGAACCACATCATTAAATATAGTTTAAAAAAATGTCAAGTAGCACATTCTCATGTTTATTTTTTAAAACACTATTAAGTTTTGGACTAAAATTACGATGAAAAAATAATTGAAGTACTAAAGTAAAAAGAAAAATAGTTGAAATGCCAAAGATAATATGAGCCTTTTTCTTTTTCCTTTTATCTTTTTTTATACAACAATCTGACGTAACAGATGCTTTCGTAATATAAAACATTGTCTAAAAATAAAAATAAAAAAAGGGAAAAATGAGGAAAGCCAATAATGTGGAGACATAGCTCTTTCCGACATAATATTCAGCACTGTGGATTTGGTTTTATATTCTGCTTTGGAAAAGTTTCCCAACACTCGATGGGTGAAGAAGAAAAGGATCTGCCTCTGTAAACTAAAGTAACAATCACAGTTACTGCAGTAATGACCTTTAAATAAATATTTGTGTTGGGAATTAATATGAGATATGGATTGCCTACTCAAATGTCGACTACTAACATCAACAATAGTTGGTGAAGTTTTGGATACTAGAATCCAATTTTTGATATTTATCTTGAAATGTATAGAAAAGTTGATATGCGGATGTTTTTAAAAACAGTTATTTGAGTTACTAATTCTGTGATCTTAATAATTTAAATTAGTTTTTCTTTGTTTTAAAAATTGAAACCCATGAAATAACATTGTAATTATCGAAGAAATAAGGATTAGGTGAAGGTTTTGGAGTCATCTTTTTTCTTTATTATTATTATTATTATTATTATTTTCTCAAGTATTTTCTATTGTAAACACGTTTTGGTAAAAATATTTTTTTATAAATTAATAGGTATATACGATTATTACGTATGATCTTATTTGATGCATTCATATTATGAAGCATCAAGTTTATTAAATATTTAAGTCCTTCATTGACTATAATAAATTGATGAAAGAGTCAAGAACCTGAAGACTTTTTTATAATTTATAAGAAAAGGGTGGAAGAATAAAGGGAATTAGCTTGTGTGGCTCCCATTAGCTCGTCTTTTTGTGCAAAGGAGTGACCCCAATTCCTCGAGTGCGATGACCCTTTTCGAAAAATGACTTCATTGGCATACCTCTGTCTATTAACTGTTTCACTTCCCCCTCCTACTTTTTAATACACCTGTCCCCAATTTGTTTTAAGTTAATAGTGTAATAACATGAGAAAAAATATTTATTTATTACATATATTTTATAATAGTTAGATATAAAATAAAGAATAATTAATATAATTTTAAACTTGAAATTAGAAAGATAAGTAAAAACTTATTATATCCCCATCCACGTCAAAGCACGTGGTAAGCCAGAAAAGCGCCCAAACAGTAAGTCTGCCACTAGTAAGACGGGAGGTCTGCTGTGAGCTCACCATTCCAGGATGACCATCTAAATATTGGATGGCCTAATATTCATTGGGAACATGAAGTTGTTGGTCACCAAACATCACGTGGGCTCAATTGCTTCATCCCACCAAGTCAGAATGAATGGCAGGATCTATCTTATCATAAACATCCTAGTCACATCGAAGACATCCTCCCACATGTTGCAAATACGTTAGTGAAATTAACAGTAATGTAAAATATTGATTTAAATCACAAGATTAAACCGGAACAATATAGATATATATAATATGAAAAACAGAAATTGGAAATAAAATTGGATCGAAATTGTGTACTCGTAGGTAGGCAGAAATCCAACTGGTAATTGAAGTCTGCTTTCATAGTTTCCTTAAGACAGATTCGGTCGCTCCTTCGGTGCTGGAGAAACGTTGGTCGACTATCTCCTAGGATACAACAACGAGATGAGCACGGCTGCAGTGATCAACGAACTATAGCGTAGCTTTCTTCTATCACTGAAAACAAGTTCGCAATATACAGGGAAAAGATCTCGTAATTTTTGCAGGAAAATTTAGTGTGTTTTTCCTGCAGATTATTTTGGTTTAAATAAAAATATTCAAAATGAAATAACTTTTGGAAATTTGACTAATGGAGCCATTAATGTCCATGAATTAAGGAGCCATTAAAAACCCAAATTAACGTCTGAATTAAAGGAGCCATTAAACTCAATCTAATATTTTTCTTTTTAATTCCAAACAGAATTTGAAGAGATAAGCTCTGTTGAGGAAAAATAAAATTATGTATTGGGCTAAAATAGCTACAGGCCTAGAAGGGCCCGACCAGTCTAGACATTTTGCGTCGCCCACGTCGTGCGGGTGCACCCAACCCCAGCGGGTTTGGATTTGTACCTCCTTTGCGCGCGAGGGAGAGCATTAACTTAGTCATTCAATAACCACCAAGTTGGTTCATATATATAAACATATTCCACACTAGATATCTAACCAATGTGGAACTAATCTTTCCATTTTCCTCAACATAATTCACAAGTGGCATACTTTGAGCATCAATTTCTCATTCATCACTCAAACATTTTGAGGATATGATATACTGTTGTAAAGGTCTCATGGGGTAGAATATAAAATCATAATTTTATGATTCAAATCTTCACTTTTACCAATCGAGAATATGCCTCAAAGCTTCCAAAAACCTATTTTTTCCAATAATCCCCCACGTGAATGAAATTGATAGTTTTACGAAAAACATTGACTCGATGTGGTGATAGAATTTACAATCGATAGTTGTATAGGATAGGTAGGCATCAACACTTGAACCTTCCCTTATGAAAGTATATTTACTTTACTAGCTTACCAGTAGACGCGATATCCTTGAACTGTTCTGCCGTTTGTGTAAACAATGATATACCTCACACAACTACCTCCCTGGAAAGGTTTTAGTTCTCATGGGTATGTTCATATGATCGTGAACATCTCATGGTTCTGCAAGAGTTTGAGAGAACTATGCCCCTAGTAGTCTCCTCGAAGCGGCCCCACTTCACTCTCACATAGGTGACTTATGTTGCTTGGCTCACCAAAACACACAACGGTCATTAAAAGCATTGATTAACATATCCCACTTTTAATCACTATTTATATCATGGGAACGGACTTGGGATAAGAACTCCCATAGTGACCTCACAAGGTCTATGCAAGTAGGTTGTCCCTTTAAACTTAGATCTTAGGATCTCTAGTCAACTAAGTTGGGTTTTCCTTCCCATAGCACCATTAATTTTCATGGGCTCTTCTCATTCCTTTCGATATTTTATCCACCTAATTTCGATTTAAGCTTTTAGTTAGTGGATCCGCAATGTTATCTTTTGATTTTACAAAATCAATAGAGATAACTCCATTTGAGATAAGTTGTCTAACGATATTGTGTCGACAACGTATATGTCTCGACTTATCATTATACATTACGTTCTGTGCTCTACCAATTGTTGCTTGGTTATCACAATATATGCATATTGTGGGCACATACTTTGGCCAGTCAGGAATATCCTCTAAGAGGTTTCGAAGCCATTTAGCCTCTTCTCCAGATTTGTCTAGAGCTACAAACTCAGATTCCATTGTGGATCTGGTTATAATCGTTTGTCTTGAGGATTTCCATGACACAGCTCCTCCTCCCAATGTAAAAACATATCCACTTTTAACACCCTAAACCCGATTTAGACATCTAGACCAAATTCAGAGAGTTACATCATCGATATTAAGAATACCACATTTATAACACAGTCAAAGTGAACCATTTAGCACATAATATCAATCACAGCAAGTAACTAAGTATATAATCTTCCCAAACATCATAATATCATAAAATACCGAAATTCCTAATAGTAGTAATTAAAGGAACGATAAAAGCTTGATCGAGCTCCCGTAACGCCGACTCGTTCAAGTTTGAGAACCACCTGAAATCTAATCACTAACAAAATGAGTTGTGAACTCAGTGCGTAAAAGACGTTTGTTCAATTAGAACTCATTTAGAATATAATTCTCAAATATCAAGACTCGGTTAGGTAATAGAAGCATTATCAGTTCAAATACAGAACAAATCAGTTACATACACAGAAGCAGTTTCAGTTTCATATACAGAACATATCAAATTCAGATGCAAATATTCCTACCCCCATCCGCTACACACCGTCTTCGGCCAACCTAACACACCGTTAAGGGCATTCAATTTCCAACCAACCCTACACACCATAGAGTGTCTGTCTAACACGTTTACAGAAACACAACTTAGCTGCTAGATTGAAATGTGTCAGAACGCTAGATTCATATTTATGCGCATCGTGGCTTAGCCACTAATTTAGAGCAGATCACTTCTTTCTTCATAGTATCCCAACCTATGCAAATGTAGAGTACAAATATACACAACATGCATTTAGTCATTCTAATTCATTTCAAAAATAAGTAATACAGCCAGTGTCAGAAATAACCATCACAGTACACATACAATTATGTTATTCATATATCAGTCACAGAGCATTAGAGAGTCCTCAAACAATCAAATTCAGATCATTCATACATTAGAGAGGTTAGTATTAGTGTTGGACAACACTCATGACCTCAAAAACAACATTCGGACCCTATTTATATGTCACACGGCCTGAACGCACGCCCATGTCCTTGCCCGTGTGACTTACACGACCTAGACACACGCCTATGTCCTTGCCCGTCTGACTCACACGGCCTGGACACACGCCCATCTGCCTGTGTGCTTCTAAAACGTAAATAATGAGTTACACGACCTAGATATACACCCATGTCCTTGCCCGTGTAACTCATATGGCCTAGGCACATGCCCATGTCCCAAGCCGTGTGGTCTTAAATCACAAATAGTGAGTTACACGACCTAGACACACGCTCATGTCTATTGCCCATGTGAACCCTACATTAACATGGCCACACACGGCCTGGACACAAGCCGTTTGCCTTGCCCGTGTGGCTCCCATTCGATGAACAGTGAGTTACACGGCCAACCACACGGCCTGGCACACGGTCGTATGGTTCACACGGCATGGGCACACGCCTATGTGCCTGGCCGTGTGGCATCGATAGCCATGTTTTTCGGCGACCAAAATTCACAGAATTTAAGGTTTTTGGTACGCACCTGATCTCATTTCAAAGTAGAGACAACAATGAGAAATCTCGGAACCTAATTTAACCATTCAACAACCAATCAAACAACTAAAAAATGAATCATCACTTACAATAACACTCAACTAAAAATGTCGAAACCTCGACACTAAACTTCTGATGATGAACACTTACCGACAATTTAACAGTACTAATTCGAAACAACATGCGAAGGACCACCTCCCTCCGTATTCACGCCTAAGGAAAAGATTAACGACCAATATCAGAGAGTTTACACAAAGCAGTCAGAAATTCTCAATTTAACAACCCAAATGAAAACTAACAAAACTTCGCAAAGACATAAGATTTTTCGACAGAACTTACACAAAAATCTTCTAACAACACTTCGGACAACTTAGGAGTTTCAATTATTTCGATACTCACTTGTCAAACACAATCAAAAAGGAAAATCCAAAAAAGTAAAAAAATAAAAAAAATGGAAAAGGGAAGGGGAAAAGGAATTAACGTAACATTAATTGTTAACTAACTACCAACACCACTCTAGCATTTAACAAAAATTTTAATAACGTTAACTCTGAGACTCGAACACATGATTAAAGAGTGGACAGATGCTTAACCAGTGAACCGCTAAGCTTATTCTTGACACAGATTTATACCGAATTAAACTTAAATATGTCATTCAAGGATAGTAGTTACCTAAAATTTAAATAACAAAATTCTTAAAGATGTGACTCGAACTCTTGACCTCGATCACATAAGTAGAGCACAGAACCACAGATATAGAGATTTAATTATGACGGAGTCTAACAGTCAAACCTTAAAATTTTAGGGCGTTACACCTTTGGCATCTTGAATATCAAATATTCAACTAGCATCGAAGAATCTTTCTAAAATAGTAGGATCTTTGGAATAATGCAGTCCATAGTCCTGAGTATATTTGAGATATCTCAATACCCTCCCAATTGCTTTTTAAGTGGTTTTCCCTTGGATTGCTTGTGAATCTGCTTAAACTGCTCACAATGAAAGTAATATTTTGTCTAGTACAACTCATAAAGTACATTAGACTGCTTATGACCCTTGCATATTCCACTTGGTCAATACTTTCACCTTAGTTTTTGGACAGATGTTGGCTCGTATCTATTGAAGTTTTAGCTATATCAGAATCATCCTTGATAAATTTCCCAAGAATCTTACCCACATAGTGTGACTGAGTCAATATGAGACCTTCAGATGACCTTTTGATTTGGATGCCCAAAATCACATCAGCTAGTCCCATATCTTTCATGTCAAATTTTGAATTTAACATGTCTTTGGTACATCTTACCATTCCTTCGTTACTTCCAACAATGAGTATGTCATCAACATATAAGCATAGGATTATATATCTAATGTCGGTAGTTTTGACACACCACACTCATTAATCTTAAAGCCATTTGTCATCATGACATTATCAAACTTTTCATGCCATTGCTTTGGTGCCTACTTAAGTCCATACAAAGACTTCGCAAATTTACTAACTTTCCTTTATTGTCCTGAAACTACATGACCCTCAGTTTGTTCCATGTAAATCTCTTCACCAAGATCTCCATTTAAGAAAGTTTTTTTAACATCCATATGATGTACTTCTAGATTCCGCAAGGCTACAATTGCAAGTATCATCCTTATAAAAGTTATCCTGGATACTGGAGAAAAAGTATCAAAGAAGTCAAGGCCTTCTTTTTGTCTATAACCTTTTATAACCAATCTGGCATTGTACTTATCAATTGTTTCATCTGCTCTCATTTTTCGTTTGAAAATCCACTTAGAATTTAATGGTTTAATTTCCGAAGGAAGACCCATTTATTCCCCACGTATGATTTTGCATGATGGAGTCAATTTCACTTTTAATAGTATCTTTCCACAAAGTGCTTTCCAATGACCATATAACATCATTATACGCTTGAGGTTTGGCCTCTAGTATAAAGGTTAGAAAATCCAATCCAAAATATTTCTCAACCCTTTCTCATTTACTCTTTCTTGGCTCTATCTCAGTTTCAACCTCTTGTTGAATGTCTTAACTATTTTCATCTATAGTCTCTGAAGTTCGTTTCGTTGAACTTGAATTAACTTTCCTAGTTTTACAAGGGAAGATATTTTCAAAGAATGAGACGTTCTTTAATTCCAATATAATATTCTTGTGAATGTCAGGATTTTTTGATTCATACACAAGAAACTGATATGCATTGCTATGATCTGCATAACCAATGAAAATACAATCCACCGTTTTAGGACCTATTTTCATTTGCTTTGGTTACAAAGCCATTACCTTTGCGAGAAACCCCCACACTTTCAAATAGTTGTAGGAAGGTTTTTTACCTTTCTATAACTCATATAGTGTCTTGTCCCTTTTTTTGCGGGGAACCTTATTTAAAAGGTAATTAGCTGATAGAATAGCTTCCTCCTAAATGTTTTGTGATAACCTAGAGCTTCCTAACAATGCATTCATCATTTCCTTTAGAGTTTTATTTTTTTGCTCGGCTACTCCATTTGATTAAGGAAAGTATGGTGGTGTCACTTCATGAATAATACAATGTTGTGCACAGGATTCACGAAATGGTTCAACATATTCACCACCACGATCACTTCTCACTATCTTAATCTTTTTATTAAGTTGGGTTTCAACTTTATGTTTATAGAGAATAAATTTCTCTATAGCTTCATCTTTGCTCTTAAACAAATATATGTAACAATATTTTGTGCTATCATCAATGAAGGTAATAAATTATTTATTCTCTTATCTAGTTTGAACAAACTTTAAGTCACAAACATCGCTATGTATTAGATCAAGTGATTCTGTACTTCTTTCAATAGTTTGAAATGAAGACCTTATTAGTTTTATCTCAACACAAGTTTCATATTTGTGATTATAATTAATTTGAAATAAAGGAATATGCTCTAAATTAATTAATCTACGTAAAGTATCATAATTAACATGTCTGAGCCTACCATGTCATAAATTAAATAACTCAAACATATAAACATAAAAAGAAGCGACATTCTTATTCATTGTCTTTACTTTCACATAGATTGCATTAAGTTTCCACATGTCATTTAATACATATCCCCTTCCCACAAACGTTTCCCCTTTAGACAAAATTAGCTTTTGGGATTCAAACACCATCCTAAAGTCATGTACACTTAGGAGTGTCCTAGAAATAAGGTTATTGTGTATGTCAAGCATATACATCACATTTTGAAGCTTGAGTTCTTTGCCAGAAGTCATCTTTAAGACCACAGTACCCTTCCCATTGATATTGGAAGTTGTAGCATTGCCCATATAGAGTTTGTCCCCTTTGTCACAAGGCACCAACTGAGAAAAGGAGTATTTGTTGCAACAGATATGACGTGTGGCACCTATATCAAAACACCATTCTCTTGGATTTGAGTCAACCATGTCGACTTCAGAAACCACAACACATAAGTCCATATCAGCCACTTCCTTGGAAATTTCTTCTATATCATTGGCCTTGTCAGCTCTGACTTTCTTTGGAAGCCTACAGTCAGATGACTTGTGCCTCATCTTGTTGCAATTGAAGCATTTCCTTGAAATTTTTGCTTCTTGGAAACGCCACCTTTTGGTCCCAGTTTAGACCCATTCTGAGGTTGTTTTCCCTTCTTGAATTCTATCATGTTTGTCTTAGCACCATTGACATTGCTGCTTTGTTGAGTTTTTTTTTCAGTACCTCTATTGTCTTCTTCAATCCGAAGTCTGGCAATCAGGTATTGCACTGACATTTCCTTTCTTTTGTACTTTAAGTAGTTCTTGAAGTCATTCCAAGTAGGGGGTAGCTTCTCAATAATGACTGCCACCTGGAAGGATTCACTTATGACCATCCCTTCAGCAAGAATTCCAGGAATGATCAGTTGAAGTTCCTACACATTATTCAAAACTAGTTTAGAATCAACCATTACAAAATTCAAGAATTTGGCAACTAAAAACTTTTTAGCTCCAGATCTTCGATTTTGTATTTATGGTCCAATGACGTCCATAATTCCTTAGTCATCTTCTTGACACTGTATACTTCATACAGTGCATCCGACAACCTATTCAGGATATAATTTTGACACAAGAAATCAAAATGCTCCCAAGCTTCAACACCAGTGAAGTTGGTAACATCATCTACCTCACCCTCTTTAATAGTAGGAGGGTCATCCTTAAAAAATTTGGCCAAGTTCATCATAGTCAAATAGAACAACATCTTCTATTGCCATGTCTTGAAACTCTGTCTAGAGAATTTCACAAGCTTCTCGTTGTGGCTCACAGCCATCGGCAACATTGAATTTTAATTCGAAGCCTGAGCTGGAACCAACGTTCCAGATCGCGAATTGAGTGAATTGGTGGGAGTTTTCATTTTCTGTTAAGATTTCAGAAACGGAACCAAAATTAATAATAATAATAAATAGAAAATTTAGTTTCCAGTTTATACTACCCTTCGATTCTGTTAAACAGTAGAATTTAGAAAAGAACTAAAAATTCTGAAGCAAAATCAATAACCAATTTCTGGTAACAAAATTGTTACTCTCAAACGATTACTGTTAACAACAGAATTCGAATAAATTCTATTGAATAACATAATAGAATCCTTAAACAGAATTGTTCAATTGATTTTTGTTTGGAAACAGAAAATCGAAAAAATTCTATTGAACGACAAGAATAAAATCCTGAAACAGAATTATTCAATTGATTTCTGTTTACAAACATAATACAATTTCACCTCGTGTGTCCTGATCGTCTCGGATTAGAAAGTGGTAAAGATTCTGTCTTAAGATTGTTGCAAATATGTTAGTGAAATTAACAGTAATGTAAAATATTGATTTAAATCACAAGACCAAACCAGAACAATATAGATATATATATAATCTGAAAAATAGAAATTGGAAATAAAATTGGATCGAAATTGTGTACTCGTAGGTAGGCAAAAATTCGACTGGTAATTGAGGCCTGTTTTTACAGTTTTCTTAAGACAGATTCAGTCACTCCTTTGGTACTGGAGAAATGTTGGTCAACTGTCTCCCAGGATACAACAACAAGATGAGTACGACTGCAGTAATCAACGAACTATAGCCTAGCTTTCTTCTATCACCGAAAACAGGTTCGAAATATGCAGGGAAAAGATCTCATAATTTTTGTAGGAAAAATTTAGTGTGTGTTTCTTTTGCAGATTATTTCGATTTAAATAAAAATATTCAAAATGAAATAACTTTTGGAAATTTGACTACTGGAGCCATTAACGTTCGTGAATTAATGAGCCATTAAAAACCCAAATTAACGTCTTAATTAAAGGAGCCATTAAACTCAATCTAATATTTTTCATTTTAATTTCAAACAGAATTTGAAGAGATAAGCTGAAGAAAAATAAAATTATGTATTGGGCTAAAATAGCTGCAGGCCTAGAAGGGCCCGACCGGTCTAGACATTTCGCGTCGCTCACATCGTGCGAGTGCGCCCCTAACCCCAGCAGGTTTGGATTTGCACCCCCTTAGTCATTCAATATCCACCAAGTTGGTTCATATATATAAACATATTCCACACTGGATATCTAACCAATGTAGAACTAATCTTTCCATTTTTCTCAACATAATTCACAAGTGGCTTACTTTGAGCATTAATTTCTCATTTAGCACTCAACGTTTTAAGCATATGATATACCGTTGTAAAGGTCTAATGGGGTATAATATAAAACCATAATTTTATGATTCAAATCTCCACTTTTATCAATCGAGAATATGCCTCAAAGCTTCCAAAAATATATTTTTTTCCAACACTACGCATTCCATAATTATGGCTAGATGGCAAGTCCAACTTGTTAATGTCATCATACATGGGACCCTTGTCTATAAATACCTCCAAGAACAATAAGGAAGGGATTGATTCTTTAAGAATATGAAAAGGAAATGCATGTAATGCTAAGCATAAATTCCATTCGTTTTGGAAACCATCCACCATGTCTTGAGTCTTGTACCCGCTAACACCTCTCTCCCTAAGACATTACTTTAAGACACCTCTTAAAGTGATTTCAAAAGGACCCACCGATATCCCCTTTTGGTTTATTATCTTAAATTGGTGGGAACCTCTAAGAAAGTCATGTAAATATGGACGAGAGTAACATTTCTCAATAGAGGGTCGTGTCCATTCGATTGGAAATTAAATATCTTACCAAATTTTAACTCTACAAGAATATATTTGCTATAGTCAACATTCATGGTCACTGCCTCACCACAAAAAAGGTTCTCTATCCAAGGAGAAAATGTCCGAGAGGCAAACTCAAATAACGTAGGAAACATATATTCATTCAATTCTCATAAAAAGTACATATATAAAAACATCTGATCAGAAAGATATATGCTCCTCTTACGAAACATGGTGAAAAATCCAACAAGTAGCCATTAAAAAAAACTTGTTAGTTGCATCTGTGCAACGTTAAAGTCATACAAGACAGCCCCATATTTCATTTGGGAGGGAAAAAGTAAAACCTGCCTTTAGAAGAAACAACGGAAGGTAAAATCTTGGCTTCTCGCTAGTAAAGTTTAGGTTAAACACTTTGCTAATCTGATGTGACCCTTTCAGGATACTAATTTGTACTTCTGATGCTTCACGAGTAAGCCATGACATAATAATAGATTCTTTATCTCCTGATAGGTCGTAGAACATTGGTAACTAAAGCTGAACAATAGGTTCATCACTCCTTCTTTCGGACCTTTTAGCAGTAGATTGATCAAACTTTGTCGACGTTTTTTTTTTACTCCTCACCAATCTATTGGTGGAACATGGCCAATACGATCACCACCTCTAACCTAACTTTTTCCAAACTGTAACACCCTAAACACGGCCTAGACGTCTAGACCAAGTCCAGAGGTTACATCAAGGACACTAAATACACCATATTTATAACGCCGTCAACAGTAACCATTCATTACTTAAAGATCCGCACAATAATTAACTAAGCATGAAGTCTTTCAAAACATCACAATACCACAGAATACCGAAATCCCTACTAATAGTAATTTAAAGAAGGATAAAAGCTTGACCGAGCTCCCGCGGCGCCGTCCCGTTCAAGTTTGGGTACCACCTGAAATCCAATCAATAACAAAATGAGTTGCGGACTCAGTGCGTAAAAGAAGTTTGTTCAACTAAAGTTCACTTATAAAATAGTTCTGAATTCCAAGCTTCGGTTCGGTATAGAAGTAATTTCAGTTCAAATTCAGAGCAGATTAATTACATATATATATATATATATATATGCAATTTCAGTTTCATATACGATACAAACCAGATCCAGATGCAATATTCCTACCACATTCGCTACACACCGTTTTTGGCTATCCCAACACACTATTAAGGACATTCAGTGCCCAACCAACCCTGCACACCTTAGAGTGTCTGTTTGACACCTATACAGAGATGCAGCTTAGCTGCTAGATCGGAATGCGACAAGGCGCTAGAATTAGATTTATACGCATCGTGGCTTAGCCACTAATTCAGAATAGATTACTTCCTTCTTCACAACATCTCAACCCATGCAAATGTA
The DNA here is from genome assembly GCA_025698515.1 of Gossypium sturtianum. NCBI lineage: Eukaryota > Viridiplantae > Streptophyta > Magnoliopsida > Malvales > Malvaceae > Gossypium > Gossypium sturtianum. The sequence continues at coordinate 117,741,475 of CM046943.1, read as the reverse complement.
GAGCACAAATGCCCGTAGCGTGTATTTAGTCATTCTAAATTATTTCACAAATAGAGAAGACAGTTCAGCATCGGAATAAGTATCATAGTATACATATAACTATGTTATTCACACATCAGTCTTAAAATATCAGACAGTTCTCATATAATCAAATTCAATCATCCATACATTGGGGAAGCCAGTATCAGTGTTAAGCAACATTCACGGCCTCAAAAATAGGTTTCGAGCCCCAATAAAATGCCACACGGCCTGGTCACATGCCCATGTCCTCTACCCGTGTAGTTCTAAAGCATAAACAGTGAGTTACACGGCATGGACACATATCCGTGTGGTCTTGTACCACAAACAGTGAGTTACACGGTCCAGACACACGCCCATGTCCGTTGCCCGTGTGGACCTTGCACTGGTATGGCCACACACGGCCTAGACACACACCCGTGTGCCTTGTCTGTGTGGCCCAAAATCGATAAACAGTGAGTTACACGGCCAACCACGCGGCCTGGGCACATGCCTGTGTGCTTAGCCGTGTGGTGTCGATAGCCACATTTTCTGGCAACAAAAACTTGCAAAATTTTAGGTTTTCGGCACGCACCTGGAGAGGTTTCAAAGAAAAAATAACGAGGAGAGTCTCTGAAGCCTAAAACGACCATCCAATAACTTAATCAACCAACATTATCGATAATAACGCACATTTTACACATAATACTTTATGTCGAAGGTTTCGACACGAAACCTTCAATGAAATCAAACTTACCAAAAATTCAACAACGGTCATTCTATTTGTCAAGTTGAGGTTTATTACTCCTGGCACTCCCGCCTAAGAGGAAACCAAGCGACTAATTATCAGAGATTACACGATACTCTCAAGATGCCCAATTCAGAATATAACCGCGGAATTCAACGAATTGACATTAAAACTTACTTACTAACCTTCGATCAATGCAACTAACGGTGTATGACTTTGTCTAAACCCGTATTTACTTACGACCATGATCAAAAAGAAAAATAAAATTAAAGAATTGAAAAGGAAATAAAAGGGAAGAAGGGAAAAAGAAAAATAAAAGAACGATGACAAAAAAAAAATGAGTGGAAGATGACGAAAATTTTAATTCCTAATAACTTCCAGTCATATACTAGTACTTAGCAAAAATAATGTTCCCCTAACGCATACCCTGGAATTTGAACTCGGAACCAGACTGAATACAGACAGATGCTTAACCAGTGAACCAACAAGCTCATTCTTGTCACAGGTTTAAATTGAATTAAACTTAACTACATAACACATGGACAAGGGTTATTTCTAAAAATATTATAAAATTGTTAACAATGCGACTCAGACTCTAAACCCTAATCACAAAAGCAGAGCATACAACCACAGATACAGAGACTTAATTACTACAAATTCTCACAATTAAATTCTCAAAAATTTTACAACAAAGTGCAAGAAATAGCTCTAACAATGGCAAAAAAAAGAAGAATCACAAGACGAATCGAAGAAAACAAGCCGCTAAAATGAAAATATCGTTGCAAAAAATCAACAAAAGTAAAAAAAACAAAAAAGCAATAGTTGTAGAAATTTCAAAAGAAAATAAGGCAAAACAACTTCGAAAAAAGAAAACCCATAGTATATAGGCCTATTTCCCAAAATACATTGTTTCGAGGGACAACCAACATCCAATGGCATCTCACCACCTATTCCAAAAAGTTGTTGTTCATCATTATCACGACTCCAAAAAACGCAATCCTCAAAGTACATTTATCATAGAATCTCAAGGGTTTTGATATAACATTTCACCATAAAACAAAATCACCATCTGGAGCAACTTGTAAAAGAGAGTTAGCAGGTCAAAGCATCTCAAGGAGGGTCATTTTATAACCTCTCTCTCAACTCGAAGGGGGGAGTATTGTTATATCCCTATCCGCATTAAGACATGTGGTAAGCCAAAAAAGCACTTGAACAGTAACCAGCAAGCTTGGAGGTCAGCTGCGAGCTTACCATTCCGGGATGACCATCCGGACATCGGATGGCTTAATCTTCATCGAGAACATGAAGTTGATGGTCACCAAAAATCACATGGGTTCAATTACTTCACTTCATCAAGTTAGAATGAATGACAGGATTTGTCCTATCATAGACATCCTTGTCCTATCGAATACACCCCCCCACACACTCTGTAATGATGGCTAGATGGCAAGTTCAATACGTTAACGCCATATTACATGGGACCTCTGCCTAAAAATTTCTCTAGAATCAATGTGTTGGGGTTTAATTCCTTAAGAATAAGAGGCCTACACTCTATCAACAACTTTCATCCTCTACATTCTCTTCACCTCCACTCTTCACAACCTCCGGCTCTTTGCCTCGACTGGGTAAACTAGCCTTCATAGCAACTACCCTACTCTCTTCTATACTCCTCTCTTGTTGTACACTGTATCAACAAAACTCTTGTAAAAAAAAAAAAAAAAGACTTCTTCAAAATAAGCAAAAAAACAAAAAAACTTCCCTTTGCTAAAAATAAGTTATGGAATGTATAAATATTACTAATTGAGTTAATTTATTGCGCATAAAAAAATAAGTCATGAAGACCTTTTGCATCAATGTTATGTTTGATAAGAGTTTTCTAGTATCTTTTACTTGGCATGCATGATCTACATGAATGGAGAATGAAATATGAAAATTGGATAGTTAAAATATTAATCCTATAAAGATTTACGAAAAAAATGTAAAACCACTTAAGTTTTACACCGAAGTAAGTGAATCTCTCCCCTTGTATATATATCATAACCTAAACACCTCCTTTTCTTATATTCAAAATATCTATTATTACCATAAAAAATAGATCTATTATTATCTTTTTTTGGTCATTTTTTTAAATTGGAAGGGGAACAACTTCACATAATAAATTATGAAATTATCAATAAGTATTGATTATAATGATAATGTACATTACACTTTCAGAGAGAGAACTTGAACTAGAACTTTCGAAAAAATATTATTAGAAAAAACAATCACAAATCCAAAAAAAGTAATCTTTATAAATGATAAAACAAATATAAAAGATATATTGATGATAAATTTTTTTTTTATAGAATTAAAATAGGTGAACAATAAAATTGAGTATAGTGTCGGTGGGAAATTTTCTATTTCCTAAGGTCTGCTAACTACTTAGTGCCCATGGCTCCACTAACCTTGGCTCCAACGTTATTCTCATTCTTTCGTTTACTAAATAAATTTATCTTTGTGCTATCTTTTCTTGTTTTGTTCCCAATATTTGCTTTTCTCACCTTTCTTTTTGGAAAGTTATCTCTGCTTTTATGCATTATTTGTACGTAAAGATTAGTTTAAGTATCCAGTATTGGTTGGACTACCCAAAATGGTTTACTATAATTAAATTATTTTTATTTAGTATAAATGCTATTCGAAAATATATTCCATCTCTTACCTTTGATCAAAGAGAAGGATATCACAAACAATAATTTGTGGATAAAGTTGGAATTATATGTTATCAGGAAGAAAGCAAATATTGATCAATAGACCTTTGTGGAAGAACAGCCAGAATTGTGTAAATAAGGTTTTAGTATTTTTCAGATTCCAAGTTATTCTAGTTTTGCTTGATTTTTATTTTAAATTTCAAAATATTCTAATTATATCTTTAAACTATTGATGTTTTATCAACCAGGTCATTTCATTATTAAAACCTGTTAATTTAATTATTAAGTGATATGTAAAATTTTATGTGACAAAATAAAAAAAAAAGAAGTAAAATGTTGTTTCATAACTTTTAAAATTAAAAACTAAACAAACTGAAAAAAGAGAGAGATTGAACGATAGTTTCTGTAAAAGTTTCAAAAACCTCAAAACCAACATTTTTACAATATTTTTTAAATTTTTTATTTTAATTTATTTCACATAAGATCTGAAGTCTCATTTAACGGTTAAACTACAATTTTAGTAATGGAATGACTTTACTGGTATAACATCGATAATTTAATGATGTAATTAGAATATTTTAAAGTTTGATGACCAATTTAAAATGAAAATCATAGTTTGAGGATGTTTAGTACAATTAACTCGATATATTTTGGTATTTAGTATTATGCTTTGTAATCATAATGCTTAATTTTAATTATATTTTTTTAAAAAAAATCTAATTATAACAAATTAAAAAATATATTATTTATTTATAATTATATTCATACCGCTTAAAAAAATGTTATGAAATTCTTCAATGTAGAAAAGGGTTTAATATCTCACTAAATTTGGACATTTCCCCATAAAATTTTCACAAAATCCAAAATGTACAGATTAAAAGTGTTTGTTTACTCAAATTAATCCAAACAGGCAAAGATAACATTGCTTACCGTATAATTTGGTAATATTTAAATGGGTATATTAAACAATTTACTGCTAAACCTGTCTTACTGAATATAAAAAGAAAGGAAATGGATCATGGAATTCAAATTTTACATTGGTTAAATATCACAATTCAAGTGTCAACAAAAGTAAATTTTAGTGACTAGTTTTTTTTTAAAGATTTTATATAAAAATATATTATTATTTTTTAAAAATAAAATTATTTAATCTAATCTAATATATTTAAACACTTTATTAAGTTGGTCTCACTCTTAATCAAGTCACTAACTCAATTATGAATTTATAGAAATACCTATCTCTTTTAAAATTATAATTAATATCATTATGGTGTCATTTTTGTTTTTTCATACTTTTATATTATATTTAAAAACAATTAAAAATTACACATTTAAAGCTCATGTTTAATAGTATTAAAATGCAAATTTATTGAACCCCTTGTGTTGGCTTGATGATCAGGGTATTCATTACTCTAGGTGTGGTTTGGGTTTGAGTCGCGCCAGTTGTGCATTGCTATTAGGATTTTACCCCGATTGTAATTCACAAAAAGAAAAAAATACAAAATTATTAGCAGTGTGATAAAATCCTTATATTCTCCCCTACATTAATTTATATTTTCACTATAAATTTTCAGTTATATCACTTCAATTTTTAATATCTTTTAATTTTCTTTTATAGTTTTCATTATTTTCACTTGAGTATCTTACTTCCTTTTTCTATTAATATTTACTTTTTCAGTTTATATATATATATATATATATATAATAAAAAATAAATTTTTATTCTCTAAGTGAATATACATAATACTAGTATCTACACTCTTATTTAAAACTTCGATTGTATTAGTATCATCTTCAATCAAATTTTAACTCAATCGTAAAATGAACAAAAAAAAGTCTAATATTTTTATAAGACAACAAATATAATTTTAAGAATCCTTTTATCTATTTATATATAATTTAATATATATATATATATATGAAAATGATGAGATTATTTTTTTTTTCAAATTTACCATTTTAATATTATTTTTATGGATTTGTTAGGATTATAATCTAATCTATTTTTTATTGAGTTAAAGGTGTGAGACTATTATTTTTGTGAAACATGTTGTCTTGGATTCTGAAATTGAGCCACAAGATTTGACTAAAAGTTGAACATCAAAGGCTACAATATAAGTTGTCACCAGCCTGTTTGCTTTCTTGCCACAATCCCAACACGATCCTCCTCATCTGCAGCCAAATCATGGTTCCAAAGCTACTGTTTTCCACTTTCACTATCCTAATTACATGTTTATTCGGTTTTGGAATCGCCCAACCTTGCCCCCGTCCTCGACCATGCCCTTCAATCTCGCCCCCACCACGCCCTACTAGAACCGTCTCTTATGTTCGACCCCGTCCGCCACTCTACGATCCTTCCCTCCGTCTCTTACCTCGCCAGCCAAACAACAATCCCGGTCCCTTAGCCAATAGAGCCAGGATTCTCGCCATTACCCAAGAACTCAAACGAAACATTACCTTTGACCCTCAAAACTACACCCCTACTTGGGTTGGCAACAACTACTGCCTCTTCAAAGGCTTCATTTGCGACACTGTACCAGACCTCAACATAACTGGACTCGCAGGCATTGATTTTAATGGCGCAAGGTTTGGTGGTAACTTGAATTTTTATCGTTTCATTCAAAACTTGCCTGATATTGCTATCTTCCATGCCAATTCAAACAACTTCAGTGGTGTCATCAACCAAGGTCTTAGTGGCTTGCGTTACTTTTATGAAATCGATTTGAGTAACAACAAGTTCATCGGAGGGTTCCCCTCCAACGTTCTTAGTGCTAAGAACTTAACCTTCGTTGATCTTCGTTTCAACAATTATCTTGGAACAATCCCTCGTAGTTTGTTCAACTTCGACACTGATGTTCTTTTTATTAACAACAATGTGTTTGGTCAAGGAATCCCTAGAAACCTCGGCAACACACCAGCACTTTATTTAACCCTAGCTAACAACAATTTCAATGGTACTATCCCACGAAGCATAGGGGCTGCTTGGGAAACCATGACTGAGGTTTTGTTACTAGGTAACAAGCTGTCCGGTTGTCTGCCATTCGAGATCGGCTACTTAAACCGAACCACAGTGTTCGACGTCGGATCCAACAGGCTGACCGGTCCCATCCCTCAGTCGTTCGGTTGTATGGCCAAGTTACAGCTGCTTAACATGGCTCACAACCGCTTCTACGGTGCAGTACCGGAGGTTCTATGCCGGCTTCCCAATGCATTCAATTTCACACTGTCCAACAATTATTTCACCCAAGTAGGCCCACAATGCCGGAGACTAATCAAGTTAAGAAGGCTCAACGTAAACAGAAACTGTATAATGGGTCTTCCATTTCAAAGATCGGCGACTGATTGTGCAAATTTCTTTTCAAAACCTCGGAGCTGTGCACGGGAAAGCACGTTCAGTATCATCCCATGTCGGCTGCCGGCGGCGTCGTTGAGAACCCGAACTGTTTTCCAAGAAGATGAAGTGGCACCGTCTCCGAAAACCTACAATGCGCTTGAAAAGCCTCCACATTAAACAATTCGGAACGGTCTAAAAGTCACATGGTGGGCTGCGCATGATTCTAATCTGAATAAGATATAATAATGCAGGTATTTTATTTTTATTTGTAACATGTTTGTACCTTATATATAGCTAATTAATTGCTGGTTTGTGCTTGTTTTTAGTGATGATTGGATACAGTGATGAAATTTGAGGGGATTCTATATGATTGTAGTCGCTGTCTTTTTTCTTTTTCCCCTTTTTTGTACAATTTTATCTTTTTAATAACCAATTTATGTGCTGGAAAGTAGTGTTCCATAGCAGTGGATTTCTTTTGAATTTTATGACTAATCATGCATTTATCCTATAAAAGTTTTTGCAAATAAATATAAAATCTAGAAATGAAATTCTAAAATCAGTTAAAAATGACTCAAGATGATGATCTACTAGTGATACTTCATATTTTCTATTTAAATTTTAAAAAACTATCAATATCAACGCTTTCAATGAGTTGTTTCTACTCACTTTTTGGTTAAGTATCAATAGTGACTTTAGAGGTGTGCATGGGTCGGGCCGGGCCGAGTTCGAGTCGGGTTCAATTAAAAATTTAGACCCGTTTATTAGGCTCAGGATGAAAAATGGGCCTAAAATTTTGCCCAAGCCCGACCCGAATAAAAATGTTAAAACTCGGGCCAAACCCGACCCGCCCATATTAATTTTTATATTATTTTTATATAATTTTAAAAAATATATAATACATCAAAAATACTAAAAACATCAAAATAAATATTTCTCAGCAAATTGAAAATAAAATTTAAAAAAAATGTATACTTAAATAACACTAAGATAGATGCAATTTAACAAGCAAATGCCTCTAAAATAATAACAAAATTAACAAATGTCTTTAAAATAATAACAAAATTAACAATAAAATAAGTTTTATACAATATCCAAACAATAACAACAAAATAGTAGCAACATAATAATAAAATAGTAGCAAAATAGGGAGAAAATAATAAGAAAATAATATTAAAAAAATAGATTTTTTTTGTCCTTTAGTAAATTTAGCTGGGCCGGGCTTGGGCCCGAGGCCCGACCTATTTTTTAAGCTGGTCTTATTTTTTTATCCAAGCCCATTTTTCGAGCCTGTAATTTTGTCCAAACCCTATCACATTTCGGACAGATCTTCGGGCCGGGCCGAATGGCCCTACTCATGAACAGGTCTAAGTCACATGTGTTATCGAGGATTGTGATATATGCCAAAGTTGGTTTTTTTTTCCTACCTTTTAGACAATTGTTCTATTTCTTTTTCCTTACTCTTTTATGCATTTTCGTTTTTCTATGAATAATAATTTATGCTAAAATTTAAGTTATTTTGTTAAAAAATTATTTAGTTTTTTTTTTAATTTTGTAAAACTACTTTTAACTTTTTTATATAAAAAATCATAAAACAAACAATTATTTATAGACTAACTTAAATATTTTAAAAAGAATTTATTGAATATATTCTTTTTCTTCTTCCTTTCCTTTTATGAATTGCATAATTATTTAAAAAATAAATTAGATTGCCAATGTATTTTTATTTTTAATTGTTTAATTAAATTAGTGCAAGTAAAATTATACTAAGTTATATAAAATATGAGTTTACTACCCATGTTAGGGGTGTTCAAATTTCGGTTAAAATTGAATTAACCAATTGAACCAATCTAATTCGGTTAACCGGTCTAGTTCGGTAGGAGGTTGGTTAATGGTTTTATGGAATTTCAGTTAACGGTTAATTTGTTTCGAAATTGGGTAATTAATCGAATTAACCGAACTTAATAAATAATATTATATATTATATGCATTAGGCTATTAATAGTTCGGTTAAATGAACATTATAATTTTATTTTTTTATATGTTTTATACTTTTTTAACAAAAAAACATATAACTTTCGTTAATTCAGTTAACCGACCGAATTAACCGAATTATTTTAATTAACGGTTAAAGGATTAAAAATTTTAATTAATTCAATTAATACTAATTTGATTCGATTAATCATTTTATCCCCGCTATCCCATACTATGCATGAATTAATTAATTTAATATACACTACAACAGATGCTAGAAATGGTGTAAAAGGTCAATAGCGTTTAAAACTGACAATGCCGCCCTATATATGTAACAATTTGCGGCGTTTACAAGAACATACGTCGCAAAACTCTATTTGCGAATTCCAGGAATTTTTTTTGTGTGAAAATCATTTGGCGGGAGTTGGCTCCATAGATATAGCGGCATTCCTATAGCAAAACGTTGTGGTATGTTGTACACTTTCGTGGCGTTTACCTATTTAAATGTTGTAGATTCATAAAAGTTAAACAAATGTATAGATTTGTTATTATTATTATTATTATTATTACCTATTACATATATTGGCATTTCTTGTAAATTTAGCTGCATATTACTAAAATTTTAAATATATTTTGAGCTTCCAGAGATCTTTTTTCTACCGCAAAATCTTCTAGTGTTCAACGATGCTTAGGTTTGTTCATCGCTAAATATTAATATCTGAGAAGAAACATTGTCGTTTCGCATAATGAGGCTTTCAGCTAAATCCCCAACCCCAAATTTTTTATCCCTTCTCTTCTCATCTCCCATTCGTTCGGCCGCCCAGTCGTCAATAGTCTCTTCGTAAAAAACTTGTGACTGACCGTCAGTTTGTCCATCGAACACCCAATGCCCTTCCGCACGTAGTTTTGTCCATTGAACGCCCCTAATCCATTCTCTTTTCCTTTTTTTGTTTGTTGATTGCCCCCATTTTTAATGTCTATTCTCCTCCGTTTTCTATCAAGTTAGATTTCGTGGGCTTAAATCTCAGTGTGTTTTTTTTTATGTTCATGTTCATCTCTAGATTTTGGTAGGATTAAATCTTGGTTTTGTAATATTCATTTTCTTTCAAATTTTTAGGGTTAATTTCTATGGATGGATTTGTGGAATAGGCAAATTTAAATAATAGGTAAAAATATTTTCTTTTTTTTTCCAAAAAAAATTCTGTTCTATTTTCGATCTATTCACCCAAATCTTCAATTAATAACATAATTTTTTAAAAGGTAAATTCATTAATTAATTCAATGAATGGAACCATACAATTCAGGGGAAAAAAAATAACAAACACTCGTCGTAGATGGGGAAGGACAAACTCCATCAACACAGCAAAGGCTATAGCCTCAACATTGATAGAACATTCTGACACGTTGACAATTGGCTTTGTCACAACTCAAGCACGACATATCTGGAGTGATTGCAAGCACTTAACACGATAAGAAAATCAACCCCGGATGGTCCAAAGCGGTGAGCAAAAATCGATAAAAAAATCGAGCAAGAATCAATAAGAAAACATGGGTCACACGGCTGCGTGATAGGCTAAGGTCGAGTGGTGCAATATCACATAGTCGTGTCACCAAACCATGGAACAAACTAATGTCGTGTATAAAAGGGTCACACGTCCGTGTCACCAGGTCGTGTAACTGACTCTGGTCGTGTGTACCTAAAATCACCAAAATCAAATAGAGCACACGGCAGTGTCACTAGCCCATGTGTGCTAAATTGTACCTTGAAATGCAATACATACCATCAATGGTTACTTAAGTCCCAAGCATGTCAATAACTATTCATTAAATCAACTCAAAACACATCAAAAGCATACCAAAACATGTCATTTTCCTAGTTCTAACCAATTTGTCATAAGGCACCATTACAAACAACAATTAAACTTAGAATTTAACTTCATATATCCTACCAAGATCAAGCTTAACTAAACAAAGTCATTTAAAGCATCAAATGCCATAATTTTAATCACCAACCAAAAACCATATACCAAGGCATACTCATCAATGAATTTGTCATCAAAAGAATCATTATTGATAACACTTAGTTAACATCAAAATCAAAGGTAAAACCATTATGCCTTATGTTCAACCAAAATCTCACCTAGCAATTCAATTCATACCATGAACAACCATACCATTTAACCATTAAGCACATACTTCATTTGTGCAAGTACAAACATATGTACATTTACAACCACCAAATTCCAAATACAAAATTCTCCTATTACATTCCACAAAACCAAAATATAGCGATTTCAAAGTCTACCAAAAAGAGGATGGACAGTGTGATCCTCTAGTTGATCCAATCTTTGATTTTGCAACACGACAGCTACAAGAAAATAACAGAGTAAGCTTCAACTGAGCTTAGTAAGTTCATAGGTAGTAATGTAACAGCCCGATTTAGGGCCTAGTCAGAATAATGGTTGCGAGACCACAAATCTGAAGTAGAAATAGGTGTTTTATGATTTTTATGAGGCTTATAATATGTTTGCATGATTATGTAAAAAATTCATGAGAAAATTTTATTTATTAGTGATCAATTTGTCCATTAGGACTAAATTGCAAAGATTAGAAAATATGAGATTCTAAAAGATTCAAGTATGAAATAGAATTATAAAAATTATTAGAGGTCCTTACTTAGCAATTAAACCATTATATTTGATGATGGAAAAAAATGGGCATGGGAAGGAAAAATCTTAAGAAAAGGCCCTAAGGGCATTTTTTTCATTTGGTTAATAAAAGAATTAAAAGGGAAAAAGAAGTCAAAATGGTGTCCATCTTCTTCTCCCTTAGCCGAAATTTTCATGCTCTACATAGCTAGGGTTTTTTCAACTTCCAAGCTTGATAGTAAGCGCATCCTAGCCCCGTTTTTAATGTTCTTCGTATTTTTGAGATCCTCGTAGCTCGATTTAGCTATTTCTAGCTATATTTTTAGCTAGGGTTTATATTAAAAAATTTACCCATGTATGACATGCATGTATTTTGATGATTTATGCAAGAATATGAAAGTTTGATGTATGATAAACATCTTTTTCTAAGTGATTTTCATGAAAAATGCATAAAAGGACCAAATTGTAAAAGTTATGAAAGTGGTCATACATGGGTGAAATAGTGGAAATTAGAGGTTTTTGTAGTTAAGAGTATGATTCGACTAGGCTTAAAATACAAGAAAGTTGAATAAAAATCATTTTACGAGCCTAGGAACAAAAGTGTAAATATGAGAAAGTTTAGGGGCAAAATTGTAATTTTGCCAAAGTGTGATTCATGAGTCAATTTAGTCAATGTGAGTATTAAACCAGTGAAATTGTTATTATCGATCAAGAAACAAGAAGCCTAGACCGAAACCGAGGCAAGAACAAACTGTTGGACTAAATTGAACATCTACACACATTTTGGGTACCGAGGTAAGTTTCTATGAAATTAAAACTATATAATGTTATTATACTTGTAATTATTTTATTTTATGAGAAATGTATATAAATTTCATGAAGTTAAATTATGATGCTTTGATGAGATTGAAATGAGAATGTATTAAGTTCAAGTCCCGTTCGAAGATTCAGAATAACGAGGATACCTATGTCACGACATGAGATAAGGAAGGTTCCGTACAAGGCCATGTCTGGGACATGGCATCGGCACCTAATGTAGGTCCTGAGTAAGACCATGTTTGGGACATGGCATCGGCATCGAATAAGGATGGTCCCGTATAAGACCATGTCTGGGACATGGCATCGGCATCGAATAAGGATGGTCCCGTATCAGACCATGTTTGGGACATGGCCTCGGCACCAAAGGAAGATCTCGTGTAAGACCATGTCTGGGACATGGCATCGACATCTATGTACGATCTCGTATAAGACCATGTCTGGGACATGGCATCGACATCGAGTTAAGAGATCCCGTGTAAGACCATATTTGGGATATGGCATCGGCATCATGAGGTGATCCCATGTAAGACCATATCTGGGATATGGAATTGGCATCGCAGTACAAGAATGACGAGATTGAGTACCCTTCGGTATTCCGAGTAGTTCAACAGGCAAAAGAGCTAAGTATGCAAAAATGGCAAGAGATAAGCTATACAATGAGTTACATATAAGTGAAAGATTATTACGATTTAAGTTTATGTTTATGAAAGCATAAGTGCTAAATTATATGAGGAAGTGATACAGGTACCATGAGTAAAACACGAGTTATGATACCCTAAAGTGATAAGTAATGGGCAAGCGTAAGTATGAGTAAGTATGACAAAATACTTGAGAACTTGTGTTATTGTTGTTCTATGAGATGAATGAATTTTGCCATGAACATTTATGTTGCTATTTTAATTCATGCAAACTTACTAAACTATATGCTTACCCCTCTCTTTTCCCTCTTCCTTGTAGTATCGCCAAGCTAGCTCAGGGATCGTAGGACGTCGGAGCTCGGATCACACTATCAACTATTCTTTTGGTATAGTAAATTTGATTCATTTTGAGTATGGCATGTATAGGAACTTGGTAATTTTGTGTTATGTCATATTTGAAAGCCAAAATGTTGGCTATTAATGTTATGCACTCATTTTGTAAATGGCCATTAAGAATTGGCCAAGATTTATCAAGTTTATAACTTAATTGTAACATCCTAAATTTACGGGCCTATACATTTAGTGTAGGGATAGGTTTACTATGTTAATTTAATTGATAGAGGTCTAAATTTGGGCTTAGAATTAGGAAAAAAGGCCCAGATTAGAGTGGCATCATTAACATTTAAAAAGGAACAAGTTTTGGGTCGCAAGGAGCCCATGTTTTAGGCCAAATTCGGCACTTTAAATGAAGAGAGGGTGACGCCACACACAAGGAATTAGGGGCCCAGGTATTAAGTTTAATGAGGCCCAAATCTTTTAATTTAAGTGAGTTAAATTTGGCATTAGGGATTAGTAGAGGTGGACGGCTACAAGGCTATAAAATAGGAGATTTTATGTGGATTTTTAAGTGATAATATCATAGATAAAAAGGAGAAAAGTTAGGAGATTATCTTTCAGGGAAGTGTTGCCCGAAAATCAACCACCTAGAGGAGTGTAAAATTCTGGCCATTGCATGGCAAGGAGGGTGCCGAATTTCTCCTCTCTTTAGCTTTAATTTTAAGGCGTTTTCGGTTTTTAGCAAAGAGGTGCCAAAATATCTATAAATAGGGGCTAGCTCCTTGATTCTCGACACTGAAAACCCTAAATTTCTCTCCCATTGTGCCGAAATTCCCTAGCCTCTCCTCTCCAATTTCTTTAAAAGCGAAACTCTTCTCCACTTTTTCCTTCTTGTGCCGATTTCTCTAGGAAGCAAGAAGCATCCATAGTCTTTTCTTCTATTCATCCTATTTGAGAATTAGTTCTATACTTTCGGCATTTAAATCTTCCATGGGCATTGCCGAATCCTCTCTCTAGTGCTAGCCGAATCTCCTATGCTAAGGTAAGTGTTGATTTTTGATTAGTTCTCATGATCTATTCCGGTTTTTTGAAAGGCAAAAGCCAAAAGCTAATAGTTTAATGGTTTTATGATGGGCGTGCAATTCGGGATTTGAAGGAAGCTTAGTCGACTAGATCTAAAAGTCGAAAATCATAAGTCTCTAATTTCGAGATTTCAAGGTAAGAGGATTTGTTTATTTATATATATAAAATCGGGTAGAATACTAACCATGGCCGAATATAGGAGAGGCCTATTTTTGCAATTGTTTCGCTTTTAAGCAAGGCTATAGATTGAGGATAATAGATCCAGATAGCAAGGACATCGACTAAGAATATTGGATTTGCGATATCGTGTGTAATTCTCCACACCATCTAGATCTGTTTGATTAGTATATAATTATAAGTCTTATATGTTTTGTTAAAAGCCGAAATCCCGACATAATGATGGAAACCCAAAGAGGGTAAAATCAAATCACTAGGTTAGTGAATGCTCTGATTAAATGATTTAAGAATATTGATTATTTGTGATTGCATGGGTTGGGTTTGATGAAAGGAGGAAGTTATATGTTGTAGCGATTTTTACCGTGATCTATTGTAGCGGTTCCTTACCGTGATCTGGTTGTAGCGCTTCTACCGTGATCTGTTGTAGTGGCTACGGCCATGATCTGATGATGAGCAGCACGACTGCCATCAAGGCGTGTAGTGGTGTGGGTTGATTGTAGAAATCCCCAATGGTGTGAATGGCTGGTACGGGGGCGTGTAGCGGATGGACACCTAGGATATGGGTTGGGCTTTGCATATTATTTTTGTTATTTATATTTTGATTATTCTGTTTTTATGGGGCTAAAGCCCAAATCTAATGGTGCATGAGGGTTGCACACTCGAGTCTCGCGACTCACCCTTTAATTTTAACCATCTCAGGTGACACTTAGGCATCGGACCGGGCCGAGAGGAGAGCAAGGTGGCCATGCGATGAGCTTTGAGAATTCAAAGAAAAAGACTTAGTCTAATTTTTTTATTTTCAGCTAATTAATGGGTTCAAATTTCCTTGTAATAAGGCCATGGGCCACTAGACTACCATTTATGTCTTGGGATTTTGTTGGGCTTTTATTACTGGGTTTTAAGTTTTACGTTTTCAATTAAGTTAAGACCTGCATGAAATTTCGATTTTTATTTAAAATCTACCAAGATAATTGGTTACTTAATATTTTATACTTTAATGAATTATTAAGCTTTCGAAATAAAGGTGTAAACCTAGTAATTATTTTCCAAAATGCGACATGTTATGTAAAATCTCTTAAGTGACATACCAGATCCGGTTGCAGCGTTTGGGCCGGGTTTGGGGTGTTACATTAATGATGATGAGATTTATGTTGGGCATGAATGATGATTTGTGAGTCTTCATAGTGTATTATTGCCATTTTATGTGTTGCTTGTGTTGGCATATATGTGTTTATATTTCAAGGTGGCACTAGGCATGGAAAATAGCCTTCTAATTGTCCACACGGGTAGACACACGGGCGTGTGTAGGCCGTGTTTGACACACGGCCAACCCCATGGATGTGTTGATAAGTCGTGTGTCCCCTGCATCAAATTTGCGAGAATTCGATTCGCCACACGGGCCAGCACACGGGCGTGTGCCTAGGCCGTGTGCTATTAAGGGTATGCTGACGTCATAAACAGAATACCCAGGTTTTCAGACACGGGTGAGGACACGGGCGTGTCTAGGCCGTGTGAGGGACAAAGGCCACAGACACGGGCGTGTGTCCGGCCGTGTGAAAACCCCTGTAGGTTCGAAATGAAAAATAAATTCCACACGGGCTGGGAACATGGGCGTGTGTGACCGCACGGCCTGCCCACACGGGCGTGTTCCGTTCCACACGGGCGTGTGGCCCTGTTTAAGGCAAAAAATTTCTAAGTGCTCAAAAGTTTTTGGTTTAATCCCGAACCCTCCTAAATGTATGTTTAGGGCCTCGTAGGCCCATAATAAGGAAGTTATGAATATGAATGAAAAAGTTTAAAGTTGAAACAAAATTTTATAGCCCGAAGTTTTATGTTTGAGTAAGTTAGGTCCGGTAATGCCTCGTACCCTGTCCTAGCGTCGGATACGGGTAAGGGGTGTTACATTTAGTGGTATTAGTGCCACGATTTAGTCGATTCTCGGACTAACGTAGCGTAAGCATGAGTCTAGCTATATATGCCATACACATGAGTATTTACATTATGATAGTGTGACGACTCCTGACGATTTAAATTGTGTTTTCATATAGTAAATGGATCCCGAAAGAGCTATGGCTGATGATGTAGAAAGCAACGCACCGGCTCCCGCTGAAGGGACGATGCCGAATGAAAATGAAAATAGACCGGCTACTGTAAGTCAGAGAGGAGGAGAAGAGGCTAGGGAAGCCTTTCTCCACACGATGAATGCATGGTACATAGAGTTCGTTCGTCCGAACCCGAATGAACAACCCCCTCCACCCCCACCTATTTCTCAACCTACCAATAGCTCCCCAAGTGGTAGAAGTGGTAAGGAGAGAAAAGCCTCCGGTTGATAGAATCCGGAAGTAAGGAGCCGAGGAATTCTGGGCTAGTAAAGATGACGATCCAGAAAGAGTAGAATTTTGGCTTGAAAATACCATCCGGGTATTTGATGAGTTATCTTGCACACCTGAAGAGTGCATGAAATGTGTAGTGTCTCTTCTGAGAGATTCCGCTTACCAGTGGTGGAACACCCTTATGTCGGTTGTACCAAGGGAATGGATCACATGGGAATTTTTCCAAGAAGAATTTTGAAAAAAGTACATTAGCCAAAGGTTTATCGACCAAAAAAGAAAGGAATTCCTGGAACTGAAACAAGGTAGAATGATAGTAACTGAGTATGAGCGTGAATTTGTAAGGCTCAGCAAGTACGCTCGGGAATGTGTGTCCTCTGAAGCCATCATGTGTAAGAGGTTTGAGGACGGATTAAATGAAGATATCAAATTGTTTGTTGGTGTCCTTGAGTTGAAAGAATTTGTTGTGCTAGTGGATCGAGCTTGTAAAGCCGAGGAATTGGTGAAAGAGAAAAGGAAAGCTGAGATAGAGTCTCGTGACTCAAAGAAGAGACAATTGAATAAGTCATTTCAGTCCTCGTCCAAGAAGTCGAGAGATTTCCCTACCCGATCAGCTACTTCAGTCGGGTTTTCAAATCGAAGTAAGAGTAAACAGTACTCGGGGATTAAGGCTCAGACTACTTCAGTTGCTAGTGTTGGGAACACTTGACCTAATAGACCGGAATGTCTACAGTGTGGTAGACGACATCCCGGTGAGTGCCGAGCCAACTAGAGAGCCTGTTTTAAGTGTGGCTCCCAAGATCATTTTATTAGAGAATGCCCCGAGATGGTCGAGAAAGAGAAAATTCAGAGTACAAGGTCGGGAAGTACTACTAGAGGGAAACAGCAGAGAAACCCGAGAAGTGGAACGAGTAGTAAGAGTACACCTAGAGAGTAGGCTGCAAGATCTGAGGGTAGAGCGCTTGCGAGGACTTATGCCATTCGCGCTCGCGAAGAGGCATCATCTCCTGATGTAATTACGGGTACATTTTCTCTCCATGATACTAATGTTGTTGCTTTAATTGATCCGGGATCTACCCACTCATATATTTGCATGAAATTAGTATCTAGTATGAGCATGCCCGTAGAGTCTACAGAGTTTGTGATAAAAGTGTCCAATCCTTTAGGCAAAAGTGTATTAGTTGATAAGGTATGTAAAGATTGCCCATTGATGATTAGAGGTCATTATTTTAAGGTAAATCTCATGCTATTGCCATTTGATGAATTTGATATAATTCTTGGTATGGACTGGTTAACCATTCATGACGTGATAGTAAATTGTGGAAAGAAATATATTGAATTGAGATGTGAAAATGGGGACACCCTTCGTGTTGAATCAGATGAACAAGACAGATTGCCTATAGTGATCTCTCACATGTCTGCCCAAAAATATGTAAGAAAGGGATATGAAGCATATCTTGCCTTTGTGATGAATGCCAAAGAAACTGAGTTAAGAATTGAACAAGACCGATAGTGTGTGAGTATCCAGATGTATTCCCAGAAGAGTTGCCAGGGTTGCCTCCGGTTAGAGAAATTAAATTTGGCATTGAGTTAGCCCCTGGTACTGCACCTATATCGATTGCTCTGTACCGAATGGCTCTAACTGAGTTGAAAGAATTGAAGGCACAGTTGCAAGAGTTGACAGACAAAGGCTTTGCACGACCGAGCTATTCTCCGTGGGGTGCTCCAGTATTATTTGTGAAAAAGAAAGATGGTTCCATGAGATTATGTATAGATTACCGGCAGCTTAATAAGGTTACTGTGAAGAATAAGTACCCATTGCCAAGGATCGACGATTTGTTTGATCAATTGAAGGGAGCCACTGTGTTTTCCAAGATAGATTTGAGGTCCGGTTATTAACAATTGAGGGTCAAAGACTCAGATGTGCCGAAAACCACATTTTGGACAAGGTATGGGCACTATGAATTTTTAGTCATGCCTTTTGGCTTAACAAATGTCCCTGCCGTGTTTATGGATTTAATGAACCGTATATTTCGGCCATACTTGGATAAGTTTGTTGTGGTTTTTATTGATGATATACTGATATATTCTCGTGATGAGAATGAGCATGCCGAACACTTAAGGACGATTTTACAGATTTTACGAGATAATCAGTTGTATGCCAAGTTTAGCAAGAGTGAGTTTTGGCTCAAAGAGGTTTGATTTTTGGGGCACATTGTCTCGGGAGATGGAATCCGAGTAGACCCAAGCAAGATTTCAGCTATTATTGATTGGAAACCACCAAGAAATGTTTCAGAGGTTAGAAGTTTTTTGGGCCTAGCTGGCTATTACAGACGATTTGTCAAGGGATTTTCTATGATAGCCACTCCGATGACGAGGCTATGACAGAAAGATGTAAAGTTCGAATGGATAGAGAAATGCCAACAGAGTTTTGAGAAATTAAAGGCATTGTTGACTGAGGCTCCAGTTCTAGTACAACCTGAACCGGGAAAAGAATTTGTGATCTATAGCGATGCATCCTTGAATGGATTGGGCTATGTGCTTATGCAAGAAGACAAGGTGATAGCATATGCCTCTAGACAGTTAAAGCCGCATGAGAAGAACTACCCGACACATGATCTAGAATTGGCTGCCATTGTGTTTGCTTTGAAGATATAGAGACATCATTTGTATGGTGAAAGATGTCAGATATTCACCGATCATAAGAGCCTAAAGTACTTGATGACTCAGAAGGAATTGAATTTAAGGCAACGAAGATGGTTAGAGATGATAAAGGACTATGAGCTAGTCATTGACTACCACCCGGGAAAGACGAATGTAGTCGCCGATGCCTTGAGTAGAAAGTCTTTATTTGCATTGAGAGTTATGAATACTCGGGTGACTTCATCAGATGATGGTTCTATTCTAGTCGAGTTGAGGGCTAGACCGATGTTCCTTCAAGAGATTTATGAGGCTCAAAAAGATGACAGCTAAAAGCCAAAAGAGTTCTGTGTGAGTCGGGAGTTGAGTCTGACTTCTGGATAAATTCGGATGGATGTTTGATGTTCAGAGACAGAATCTGTGTACCGAGGAATGATGAGCTTATTCGGAAAATTTTACACGAGGCACATAGTGGATGTTTATCTGTATATCCGGGCAGTACAAAAATGTATAATGATTTGAAGAAATGGTATTGGTGGCCGAGTATGAAGAAAGATATTTCTGAGTTTGTATCGAGATGCTTAATTTGTCAACAAGTGAAAGCTGAACACCAAGTACCTTCGAGTTTGCTTCAACCTATTATGGTTCTCGAATGGAAATGAGACCGCGTTACCATGGACTTTGTAACGGGTTTACCATTGACACCGAGCAAGAAAGATGACGTATGGGTGGTGGTAGATAGACTCATGTTGATTATTCACTTGATAAGTTGGCAACCTTGTATGTTTCTTATATTGTAAGGCTTCATGGAGTGCCCTTGTCTATTATATCGGATAGAGATCCGAGATTCACATCCTGATTTTGGAAAAAATTGCAAGAAGCTTTGGGCACAAAGTTGAGTTTTAGTACAACATTTCACCCACAAACCGACGGATAGTCGGAAAGGTTAATACAGATACTTGAGGATATGCTCCGATGTTGTGTCCTTGAGTTTCAGGGCAGCTGGGAAAGGTACTTACCGTTGGTAGAGTTTGCCTATAATAACAGTTTTCAGTCGAGTTTGAAAATGGCGCCTTATGAGGCTTTGTATGGGCTTAAGTGTCGAACGCCTTTGTATTGGACTGAACTTAAGGAAAATTAGATTCACGGGGTCGATTTGGTTAGAGAAACCGAAGAGAAGGTAAAGATAATCCGTGATTGTTTAAAAGCTGCTTTTGATAGACAGAAATCCTACTCGGACTTGAAACGGAAAGAGATTGAATTTCAAGTTGGTGATAAGGTATTTTTGAAAGTGTCACCATGGAAGAAAGTTCTCAGATTTGGCCGAAAAGGCAAATTGAGTCCGCGTTTTATCGGACCATATGAGATTACCGAGAGGATAGGACCGGTAGCTTATCGATTAGCCTTGCCATCTGAGTTGGAAAAG
Source organism: Gossypium sturtianum (assembly GCA_025698515.1). NCBI lineage: Eukaryota > Viridiplantae > Streptophyta > Magnoliopsida > Malvales > Malvaceae > Gossypium > Gossypium sturtianum. Next base: position 117,720,641 of record CM046943.1, on the reverse strand, counting down.
ATATATGATGTATTCCACGTGTCTATGTTGTGACGTTGCCGATCGGATCCTTCGCATGTGATTACACTGACAGAGGTGGAAATTCAACCCGACATGACATATGGCGAAGAACCGGTTAAGATTTTAGCACGGGAAGTTAAACAGCTAAGGAATAAAAGTATAGCTCTCGTGAAAGTATTATGGCAAAGACATGGGGTAGAAGAGGCTACATGGGAGCCCGAGGAGGCTATGAGAAACCAGTACCCAAACCTTTTTACCGGTAAGAGATTTTCGGGGACGAAATTCCTAAGGGGGGAGAATTGTAACAACCCGATTTAGGGCTTAGTCAGAATAATGGTTGCGAGACCACAAATCTGAAGTAGAAATAGGTGTTTTATGATTTTTATGAGGCTTATAATATGTTTGCATGATTATGTAAAAAATTCATGAGGAAATTTTATTTATTAGTGATCAATTTGTCCATTAGGACTAAATTGCAAAGATTAGAAAATATGAGATTCTAGAAGACTCAAGTATGAAATAGAATTATAAAAATTATTAGAGTTCCTTACTTAGCAATTAAACCATTATATTTGATGATGGAAAAAAATGGGCATGGGAAGGAAAAATCTTAAGAAAAGGCCTTAAGGGCATTTTTGTCATTTGGTTAATAAAAGAATTAAAAGGGAAAAAGAAGTTAAAATGGTGTCCATCTTCTTCTCCCTTGGCCGAAATTTTCATGCTCTCCATAGCTAGGGTTTCTTCAATTTCCAAGCTTGATAGTAAGTGCATCCTAGCCCCGTTTTTAATATTCTTCGTATTTTTGAGATCCTTGTAGCTCGATTTGGCTATTTCTAGCTATATTTTTAGCTAGGGTTTATATTAAAAAATTTAACCATGTATGACATGCATGTATTTTGATGATTTATGCAAGAATATGAAAGTTTGATGTATGATAAGCATCTTTTTCTAAGTGATTTTCATGAAAAATGCATAAAAGGACCAAATTGTAAAAGTTATGAAAGTGGTCATACATGGGTGAAATAGTGAAAATTAGAGGTTGTTGTAGTTAAGAAGATGATTCGGCTAGGCTTAAAATACAAGAAAGTTGAATAAAAATCATTTTACGAGCCTAGGGACAAAAGTGTAAATATGAGAAAGTTTAGGGAAAAAATTGTAATTTTGCCAAAGTGTGATTCATGAGTCAATTTAGTCAATGTGAGTATTAAACCAGTGAAATTGTTATTATAGATCAAGAAACACGAAGCCCGGATCGAAACCGAGGCAAGAACAAAGTGTTGGACTAAAATGAACATCTACACACATTTTGGGTACCGAGGTAAGTTTCTATGAAATTAAGACTATATAATGTTATTATACTTGTAATTATTTTATTTTATGAGAAATGTATATAAATTTCATGAAGTTAAATTATGATGCTTTGATGAGATTGAAATGAGAATGTATTAAGTTCAAGTCCCGTTCGAAGATTCGGAATAACGAGGATACCTATGTCACGACATGAGATAAGGAAGGTCCCGTATAAGACCATGTCTGGGACATGGCATCGGCACCAAATGTAGGTCCCGAGTAAGACCATGTCTGGGACATGGCATCGGCACCGAATGTAGATCCCGTATAAGACCATGTCTGGGACATGGCATCGGCATCGAATAGGGATGGTCCCGTATAAGACCATGTCTGGGACATGGCTTCGGCACTGAATAAGGATGGTCCCGTGTAAGACCATGTCTAGGACATGGCCTCGGCACCAAAGGAAGATCTCGTGTAAGACCATGTCTGGGACATGGCATCGACATCTATGTACGATCTCGTATAAGACCATGTCTGGGACATGGCATCGACATCAAGTTAAGAGATCTCGTGTAAGACCATATCTGGGATATGGCATCGGCATCATGAGGTGATCCCATGTAAGACCATATCTGGGATATGGAATTTGCATCGTAGTACAAGAATGACGAGATTGAGTATCCTTCGGTATTCCGAGTAGTTAACGGGCAAAAGAGCTAAGTATGCAAAAATGGCAAGAGATAAGCTATACAATGAGTTACATTTAAGTGAAAGATGATTATGATTTAAGTTTATGTTTATGAAAGCATAAGTGCTAAATTATATGAGGAAGTGATACATGTACCATGAGTAAAACTCGAGTTATGATACCCTAAAGTGATAAGTAATGGGTAAGCGTAAGTATGAGTAAGTATGACAAAATACTTGAGAACTTGAGTTATTGTTGCTCTATGAGATGAATGAATTTTTCCATGAACATTTATGTTGCTATTTTAATTCATGCAAACTTACTAAGCTATATGCTTACCCCTCTCTTTTCCCTCTTCCTTGTAGTATCGCCAACCTAGCTTGGGGATCGTAGGACGTCGGAGCTCAGATCACACTATCAACTATTCTTTTGGTATAGTAAAGTTGATTCATTTTGAGTATGGCATGTATAGGAACTTGGTCATTTTGTGTTATGTCATATTTGAAAGCCAAAATGTTGGCTATTAATGTTATGCACTCATTTTGTAAATGGCCATTAAGAATTGGCCAAGATTTGTCAAGTTTATAACTTAATGATGATGAGATTTATGTTGGGCATGAATGATGATTTGTGAGTCTTCATAGTGTATTATTTCCATATTATGTGTTGCTTGTGTTGGCATATATGTGTTTATGTTTCAGGGTGGGACTAGGCTTGGAAAGTAGCCTTCTAATTGTCCACACGGGTAGACACACGGGCGTGTGTCTAGGCCGTGTGTGACACACGGTCAACCTCATGGGTGTGTTGATAAGCTGTGTGTCCCCTGCATCAAATTTGCGAGAATTCGATTTGCCACACGGACCAGCACACGGGCGTGTGCCTAGGCCATATGCTATTAAGGGTATGCTGACGTCATAAATAGAATACCCAAGTTTTCACACACGGGCGAAGACATGGGCGTGTCTAGGCCGTGTGAGGGACACGGGCCACAGACACGGGCGTGTGTCCGGCCGTGTGAAAACCCCTGTATGTTCGAAATGAAAAATAAATTCCACACGGGCTGGGAACATGGGCGCGTGTGACCACACGGCCTGCCCACACGGGCGTGTTCCGTTCCACACGGGTGTGTGGCCCTGTTTAAGGGAAAAAATTTCTAAGAGCTCAAAATTTTTCGGTTTAATCCCGAACCCTCCCGAATGTATGTTTAGGGCCTCGTAGGCCCATAATAAGGAAGTTATGAATATGAATGAAAAAGTTTAAAGTTGAAACAAAATTTTATAGCCCGAAGTTTTATGTTTGAGTAAGTTAAGTCCGGTAATGCCTCGTACCCTGTCCCGGCGTCGGATATGGGTAATGGGTGTTACAAGTAAAATGATATAACATACCTTAGTATCATATTTTAAATTTAACAAAACAACTAACATTTAATCCTGTCATCACAATCGTACCAAGAGGTGAGTTCATAATACACAAATCAAATAATCATTCAAGTTAAACAAGATCATTCCATATTAAGTCACTATATTATCCAAGAGCATGAGCATATATTTTCAAGTCATCACCAAGACGTTATTACCAAGCCTCAATACAAGTCATTATGTAGTTTAACAAACACGATTCTACCCAATTAACGGATATGAACAAATACAGATACGTGATTTCCACCCAAGACACGCCAGAATGCTCAACCTAGCTAATCCAACCAAGAACACGCCTGGGCACCAAGTGCCAAGCCCGTAGGCATACATCCGCCCCCAAAAACATGCTAAGATCACTGTAAATATAACTCGGTAATCCGCAAAAAATTTTGGATTCTAGTACATTCAGTGTAATAATAACTAGTCATATATCATCATCTCATCACATATCAATCTCGTACAGCACGCAAAATAACCAATTGGCATGCCAATTGTATCCTATCCTATGTTCATTTGGGCTCGATACATATAACCATTTAATACTTTCCATTTCAATTCATTTTCTCACCATAGCAATCATAACATTTAAATTCACAATTAATATCACCAAAATACATAATTCAATAAAACATTACCAAAATACATAAAACAATATCGTATGAACTTACTAGGGCCAAACAGTAGAGAAAGTAGCATCAAGGACTAGTCAGCAATTTTTTATTTCCCATGATTATCTACCAGTTCTTGATCTATAAAATAATTTTATTTCAATTTATCAATTTCAATTACATTATAACATTCAATTGGATGCATATGACTTCCTATTAACATTTTTTACAATTCCTCTAAAGTTTTGCACTTTGTGAAATTTAGTTTTTAAAATCGAAACAATCTTATTTCCACAATTAAACCTTAACTCATAGTGTCAAATTCAATATCATCCTTATACAGCCTTCAAGTACTAAAATTTTATAAGAAACCTATGCCAAATTTAACATACTTTCAATAGTCCTTAAACTTAAAAACTACTCAAAGTCACTTTACAAAATAGTCCTATTTCATCATCAAGATTCAAACTCAACCATTAACAACTAAAAAGCTTCAAGAACATCAATGTAAGTTTTCAAAACTTTAACAATATTTCAAAATAGTCCCTGAGCTAGCTAAGTTAAGCTACAATGATCTCAAAAACATAAAAATTACAAGAAATAGACAAAAATCGACTCACCAATTGAAGAACAAAGCTTGGACGAAAACTAAGGGTTTTTTCTCTACCACAATAGATTTTCAATTGAATAAGATGAAGATGAAGTCTTTTTTTTATTAGTTTAACTTGTATACCTAGGATTAGATTAGGTTAATTACCATTATGCTAATTAAGCTTAGTTAACTTAGTTATAAACCAAATTAACTTAAATAAGTGGGTTCCATCATCTACTAACACCGTACATACCAATTCTAGTAGGCCAATTGCATAATTGGTTCATTAGTTAACTAACACTTCATAGCAATTAAGTTTTACCACTTTTATGATTTAGTCTTTTTTCCTTAATTAATTAATCAAACATCACAATTTTCGAACCAAACTTTAATACAATACTCAATTGACATCATAAAAATTAAATAAATAATATTTACGAACTCACACATCAAAATTGTGGTCTCAATACCACTATTACAGACCTTTTCCTATTTTTTTTGGTTAAAACAATAAAATGACTTCTTTAAACATAAAAAATAACAAAAACTTTATAAATAACGTGAATTTGAAGACATGTAAACATTTTTTGGATATAAGTTCCCTTCCTATCCAATATCCAAATGAAAATCCCACTAAACTCTCTTATAGTAGCTTCTTTCTATTTGGTAAAACTTAAAGGAAGGTTCAAGAATTTACCAGCAGACAACTAGCACAGAAGCTCTCCTAAGCTTAATAGACAACACCTTCATTAACGATGAATAACTCTCTTGGTTTTTCTTCGATAAGAACAAAGTCTAGCAGAGAAGATGAAACAAAAATCTTCTCTCCACTATTAGACTATCCTATTTATAGATAACTTACCTTTCAAATCCCATTCAAGATCAACTCTAATAATTACTTGTTCTCACACGCTTCCATTAATTAATCACATCCTACGAGGCTCTCCAGGTATCCTAATTACTAGCACGTTACCTCCTTTAGGACGGTAGATAACTTCAATTTGTCCCACTAACAACTATAATTATGTCAGCAGTGACAAAAGAACATGGCTGGCGGTCTCATTAGCGGAAAGGTCCACTAAATAAGGTTCTTACCAGCACTAAAAATTTTCCTTCTGCGAAGTTCTATGAAGTACTTCTCCACGAAGTTACCAACTTATCTGTAACACCCCTTACCGTATTCAACGCCAAAATAGGGTTACGAGGTATTACCGATAATTTCACAACACATATAGTATACATTTATGCAACAATAAGCATTCATTCTCATAAATCATTCAACACAATCACATTGTCCCTTATAAGAGCCTACAAGGCCTTAAACATGCTTTAGAAGTGGTTCGGGACTAAACCGATATAATACGAAAATTCTAGAAACTTAGAAATTTTTCATGTAAACAAGGGTCACACGCCCGTGTGAACAGGCCGTGTGCCTCACACGGCTAGTAGACACGCCCGTGTCTAAGGCCGTGTGAAAACAGGGCATACATACTGGCTTGGGTCACACGGCCGACCACACGCTCGTGTGTCTAGCCTGTGTACCCTTCGAAATAGCCACACATGCCCGTGTGCCAGGCCGTGTGTTAGGCCGTGCCAAAACTGTAGGGTATACTGACTTATGCAACACGGCCAAGTCACACGGCCGTGTGCTAGGCCGTGTGCCCATTAGGAGGTATATTGACTTGTACCACACGCCCAGTCACACGCCCGTGTGTGAGACCGTGTGGAGCATACTGACTTCAATTTAATTTCAACACCAGGGGCCACACGACCGTGTAATTTGACCGTGTGTCACACACGGCTGAGACACACACCCGTGTCTCTGCCCGTGTGGACAAGAATAGGCTATTTACCAAGCCATTTTGCCACCCAATTTGCACATACCAACAAGAGCACAAATGGTACCAATTCAATGTACTAATATGAATGCAAAAACATCAACCAATGTTCAAATCATAGCCTTTCTTGACCATCAGTATAATTTACAAATATGCTACAATTTGCCATCTAATTTCATACCTAATTCACATATTCAATCCAATCAACTAACAATTCCATACATTCATTATCAAGCATAAATTCTCAAGCATATAGCTTCCCAAATTACCTAATATCATTTAGCATTATAAATTCAATTTCAACCACACAATATAGGTCAATTACCAAACTCAAAATAGAACCATTTACACATTTATAAACATCATCAAATTCATTATCATAAACCAACTCAAATGGCTTAAAACACATGTTCATCAAACATACCAAAGTGACTCAAACCTATACATGCCATATACCATATATACACAACTCAAAAGTACCAAGTAGATGGTTGGATAGTGTGACGTAGTCTCTAAAGATCTCAAAATCCGAGCTAGCTTTGAATTCACTATAAAACACGAGAAAAACAAACAAGGTAAGCTACAAAGCTTAGTAAGTTCGTACTAAATATACCTAACAATTTATAAAAACACAAATCATCAATTTGAACAAGTTAATGTTTAATTCATGATAATATCAAATCTTCCATAAGCTTATTCATATGCTTATATGCATATTCATAACCTTTTCTATTTGAACTTCATACTTACATGTACATATCTGTACAAATTCATAACGAACTCATACCTTCTCGTAATACTGTCAAATACTCGATGTTTCACACACTAAGTGCCATCGCATAGCCGAAGCTATTATAATCCCGCACACTAAGTGCCTTACATAGTCGAAGCTATCTCAGTCTCGCACACTAAGTGCCATATATAGCCGAAGCTATTCCAAATCACACACTAAGTGCCATAAATAGCCGAAGCTATCTTGAATCGCACACTAAGTGCTAAACATAGTCGATTTATCGTCGACCATGACCGTAGTCTCGTATATACAATTTATGCAATATCAAAGCATTAAAAGCATAATTGTAACAATGTTTATCACGTACGAACTTACCTCGGATGCTTAAACGGCGAATCGAGTTGTTTAGTCGATAACTTTCATTTTTCCCCGATCTAGATCTGAATTCCTCTTTTCTTGATCTAAATGTATTCAAAATTAACTTATTCAATCATCTATTCATTCAATTTAATCCAAAATACTCTTTAAGGCACATTTACACATTTGCCCCTAAACTTTCACATTTTTCACAATTTAGTCCTTATTTCATAAAATCACAAAATAATGAAATTCACAATAAACCCATGCTAGCCGAGTTACCATAATACCCCTAGCAGCCCATATTTTTAATTTATTTCACATTTTAACCACTAACTTTAAACATTTTTCAATTTAGCCCCTAATTTGCATTTTTACTAAAAATCACTTAACAAAACTTGTAATACTCATAACAAATATTCATAATCTATCATCAAACATAAAAAATCATGCATTTTCATCAATGACATCATTCAAAATCTTTAACAGTTTTGCAAATTAGTCCCTGGGCTAGTTAGTGCTAGTTGCAGTGATTACAAAAACATAGAAATCATTAAAAACGAGTCAAAATACATACCTAATTGAAGAATTTAAGATTTCCGAATGAAGAACCCTATTTTTCTTCTTGTTCTTCTTCAGTTTTGGTTAGATGATGGTAATGGAAGCCTTTCATTTGTTTTTATTTTATTTTACTAATCTTTATTTAACAATTACCTTAATAACCTTTAATAAATCATTATTATTTCACATAAACTATGGACATAAATGTCCACTAACCTTTTAAATGGTTTAATTACCATTTAAGGCCTCCATAATTAATAGCCAAAGCTATTTGACACCTTTAACTAATAGAACATGCATTTTACCTTTTACGCGATTTAGTCATTTTTACCAAATTAAGCACTCAAACAGTAAAATTTCTTTACGAAACATTCACACAAAAATTCTATCATGCTGTAGACTTTATTAAAATAATAAAATAAATATTTTGACTTCAAATTTGTGGTTCCGAAACCACTGTTCTAATTTGACCAAAAACGGGCTGTTACAACTCTCCCCCTTAGGGATTTTCGTCCCCGAAAATCTTACCAGTGAATAGGTTTGGGTACTGTTTTCGTATAGCTTCCTTGGGTTCCTACGTAGCTTCTTCAACCCCGTGTCGATGCCATAATACTTTTACTAATGCGATTCTTTTATTTCTCAGCTCTTTGATCTCACGAGCTAAAATTCGAATCGGTTCTTCAGCATATGACACATCAGACTGAGTTTCAACCTTGGTCGGGGAAATGACATGTGAAGGGTTGGATCGGTATCGTCGAAGCATTGACACATGAAAAACATTATGTATTTTCTCTAACTCAGATGGTAAAGATAGTCGATATGCTACTGGTCTAATTCACTCAATAATCTCATACGGTCTGATGAACCACGGACTCAATTTCCCTTTCCGACCAAACCGTAATATCTTTTTCCACGGCGACACTTTCAAAAACACTTTGTCCCCGACCTGAAACTCAATATCTTTTCGTTTCAAGTCTGCGTACGATTTCTGTCGATCCAAAGATGCTATCAAACTATCGCGAATTACTTTCACTTTTTCTTCAGTCTCTTTAATCAGATCAACCCCGTGAATCTTATTTTCACTAAGTTTAGTCCAGTACAACGGTGTTCTATATTTACGACCGTATAAAGATTCATACGGTGCCTTTTTAATACTCGACTGAAAGTTGTTATTATACGCAAATTCAATCAGCGGTAGATATTTCTCCCAGCTACCTTCAAACTCAAGAATGCAACAATGCAACATATCCTCAAGTATCTGAATAACTCGCTCGGATTGACCATCCGTTTGTGGATGAAACACAGTGCTAAAATGCAATTTTGAACCCAAAGCTTCTGGCAATTTCTTCCAAAATCGCGAAGTAAATCTTGGATCTCTATCTGAAACAATAGATAGGGGAACACCATGTAATCTCACAATTTCAAAAATATACAACTCAGCTAATTTATTAAGCGAGAAATCTGTACGTACCGGAATGAAATGAGCTGATTTCGTCAATCTGTCAACAACAACCAAGATCGCATCTTTGTTTTTCAGAGATAAAGGAAAACCCGATACGAAATCCATTGTAACTCTATCCCACTTCCACCCAGGAATCATAATAGGCTGTAATAAACCTGATGGCACTTGATGCTCAGCTTTGACTTGCTGACAAATCAAACATTTCGAAACAAATTCTAAGATATCACGTTTCATGCCGTGCCACCAATAAAGCTGCTTTCAAATCATTATACATTTTCGTGCTTTCAGGATGTACTGATAAACAACTACTGTGTGCTTCGTTTAGAATCTTCCGAATTAGTTCAGAAATTCTTGGTACACATATTCTATCACGAAACATCAAACAGTTATCCAGCCCTATTCGAAACTCTGAATCAAAAGTCGACTCACACTGAGTTCGTTTTGCTTGCAATTTATTATCAAATTTTTGAGCCTCACAAATCTACTGTAGAAATAAAGGTTTCACTTTCAACTTAGCTACTATCAAAACATCGTTAGACAAAGCTAATTGAGTGTTCAAAGCACGTAAAGCAAATAAGGACTTTCGGCTCAAAGCATCAACAACTAAATTAGCTTTCCCCAGATGATAGTCAATCACTAATTCATAATCTTTTAGCAATTCTAACCATCTTCGCTATCGTAAATTCAAATCTTTCTGAGTCATCAGATATTTCAAACTTTTGTGGTCGGTATAAACATGACATTTCTCACCAAACAAATAATGACGCCAAATTTTCAATGCAAAAACTATAGCATCCAACTCCAAATCATGCGTCGGATAATTCTTTTCGTGCGGCTTCAACTGTCTCGAGGCATAAGCTACAACTTTGTCTTCCTGCATCAATACACAACCCAAACCATTTAATGACGCGTCATTGTAAATTAAAAATTCTTTACCCGACTCAGGTTGAACCAACACTGATGCCTTGGTTAACAATGCTTTCAATTGATCGAAGCTTTGTTGACATTTTTCGGACCATTCAAAATTTACATCTTTCTGTAACAATTTAGTTATCAATGTAGCAATCATTGAGGACCCTTTAACAAAACATCAATAGCAACCAGCCAATCCCAGAAAACTTCTAACCTCGGATAAATTTTAGGTGGTTTCCAATCAATAACTGTAGAAATCTTGCTCGGATCAACTCGAATACCATCCGTCGAGACTATATGTCCCAAAAATCCAACTTCCCAGAGCCAGAACTCACATTTGCTGAATTTAGCATGCAGTTGCCTATCTCTCAAGGTTTGCAATACAATCCTCAAATGCTCGGCATGCTTAGACTCATCTCGTGAATAGATCAGAATGTCATCAATGAACACAACAACAAATCTGTCTAAATACGGTCTAAAAATCTGATTCATCAAATCCATAAAAATGGCAGGAGCATTAGTCAAACCAGAAGGCATAACAAGGAATTCATAATGTCCATACCTCGTTCTGAACGTAGTTTTCGGTACATCCGAGTCTTTTACTCGCAACTGATAATAACCCGATCTCAAGTTAATCTTTGAAAACACTGTTGCACCTTTCAACTGATCAAATAAGTCATCAATCCGCGGTAGAGGGTATTTGTTATTTATAGTCACTTTATTCAACTGTCTGTAATCAATACACATTCTGATCGTGCCATCTTTCTTCTTTACAAACAATACCGGTGCACCCCAGGGCGAATAACTCGATCGTGCAAAACCTTTATCTGTCAATTCTTGCAAATGAGCTTTCAACTCTTTTAATTCTGTTGGAGCCATTCTGTACAGAGCTATTGATATTGGCATTGTTCTCGGTACTAATTCAATACCAAACTCAACCTCTCTAATAGGTGGCAATCTCGGTAATTCTTCAAGAAATACATCCGGATATTCACAAACAACTGGCACTGATTCAACCTTTATTTTAGACACTTTAGTATCTAAAACATAAGTAAGATAAGCTTCGTAAACTTTTCTTACATATCTCTGAGCTGACATCGATGAAATCACTATTGGTAAACCACCCGACTCATCAAATTCAATTCGAAGAATTTTATTATTTTGACATTTTAGTTATATAATCTTTCGTCTACAGTTCACCATGGCATCATGTAGTGTCAACCAATCCATTCCCAGAATCACATCGAACTCAACAAATGGTAAAAGCATCAAATCAGCCATAAAATAGTAACCCCGAGTCACCAAAGGACAATTCTTACAAATCTTATCAACTAAAATAGACTTGCCTAAGGGGTTCGATACTTTAATCACAAATTCAGTTGACTCGACAGGCAAACTCTTATTAGACACCAAATTCATACATATATACGAATGAGTAGATCCATGATCAATCAATGCAATAACATTAATGTCGTAAAGAGAAAATGTACCGGTAATGACATCAGGTGATGACGCATCTTTGCAAGCGCGAATAGCGTAAGCTCTAGCAGGTACTCTGGCCTCAGATCTCACTGTAGAATCTCTCGTTATACCTCGATTACCACTTACATTTCCCATATTTCTTGGCGGCCTCCCTCGAGTAGCTGTATTACTCGATCTTACATTCTGAGATTTATCTTTTTCATTTAGTTTGGGACAATCTTTGATAAAATGATCTCGTGAACTAAAACTGTAACAAGCACTATTATTATTTTTCATCCAGCACTCTCCAAAATGCCGTCTTCCACATTGTTGACACTTGGGTTTAACATATTTCACATTGCCAACACTTGATACCGATGTAGTTTGAGCTTTAGGGCTTGTACATTGCTTTCCACGATCCCGATTAAAATATCCCACTGAAGCTGTCGATCGGTTAAAATAGTCTCTGGATTTCTTCGACGAGGACTGGTAAGGTTTACTCATCGATCTCTTCTTCGAGCCTCTTGCCTCTGAATTAGCCTTTCTCTTTTCTCGGCTAAAGTCTTCGGCTTTGCAAGCCCGTTCAATTAACACAACAAACTCTTTCAAATCTAATATCCCAACCAGGAGTTTAATGTCTTCGTTCAGCCCATCAACAAATCGCTTACACATTATTTCTTCAGTAGACACATATTCTCGAGCGTACTTGATTAACCGTACGAATTCTCTTTCATACTCGGTTATAGTCATGCGGCCTTGTTTCAATTCTAAAAACTCTTTATGCTTTTGATCCATAAACCATTGACTAATGTATTTCTTTCAGAATTCAGTCTGAAAGAATTCCCAGGTAACTCTCTCCCTTGGCACCACTGATACTAATGTATTCCACCACTTATACGCGGTATCTCTCAAAAGGGATATAACACACTTTAAACATTCAGCTGGCGTGCAAGAAAGCTCATCAAACACTCTAATCGTATTTTAAAGCCAAAAATTGGCTCTCTCGAGGTCATCATCAACATTAGCTCTGAACTCTTTAGCCCCGTGTTTATAGATCTTGTAAACTGGAGGCTTATTCAATCTTAAAAGCTCGACTCCTTGAGGAGCTACAGGTACAGGTTGGGGATTAGGAAGGGGTGGAGGTTGTTGGGTAGCCGTGTTTGTACGAATATATTGAGTGAACCACTCATTCATCATTTGGAAGAAGGCTTCTTTAGCCTCTCCTCCCTGGCTACCCGTCACAGGTCTAGAATCAGATGGCACTGTCCCTTGTGCGGGAGCAGGCGCATTACTCTCAACCTCATCAGCTATCGCTCGATTGGGATCCATTTACTATAGAAAAACACATTTTCAAATGTCAGGATTCATCACACTATCACAGTTTATATATGGCATGTATAGCTAGACTCTTACACACGCTACGTTAGTCCTAGAATCGACTAAACCGTAGCTCTGATACCAATAAATATAACACCCTCACCCATATTCAATGCCGGAATAGGGTTACGATGTATTACCGATCAATTCACAACATATATAGTATATTGATCGTGTCTGAGAGTTTTAATATTTATATAATGAATGATCGAGCCTAGAAACTAGCTATCACCACGATTGAGGCAAGCGCACCTATCGAACAGTAGTATAGCTTAGTGGCAAGACCAGAATGTCAAACCCAAAGGAACCAAGAGTACTAGTAGTTACTATATTTTTATTATTTAGCCTAAGTATTAAGAGGATTGATGTTTATCTAACTAATTACTAAACTAAGGATGCTAAGACAAAGAGAGTGAATTGGGAAAATACTTTTGGGAAAAACCAGTTGATTAAGACAATACTCGAGGAAGAATCCACTTAGACTTCACTTGTTATTTAACTCTAAACCAAACGATTTATTCACTTGACTTGATCCGTAGGATTCCCTAATTTATATTAATACCTCTTTCGAGGCTACTAACGTCTAACCCTAGGTTGATTAATTGAAATCTCTTTCTAATTAAAACCCCTAGTGTTACATTAACTCGATCTATGGACTCCCATATTAGGTTTGACCCTAATCCGGTAGATTTTCATCATCCTATCTCTAGGGTTGCGATCAACTCCGCTTAATTATGCTAGATCTACTCTTAAAGCAGGACTTTTGCTCCATCGCTAAGCACATCAATACTTGAATCAATATCACGAAATATTAAAACAAGAATTAAGAACACATAATTAAGAAAAAATCAAGTATTTATCATATAGTTCAGAAAACAATAACAAGATCCGTCTTAGGTTTCATCCCCCTCAGGTATTTGAGGGGTTCAGTTCATAATTATAAAAGAATACATCTCAGAAGAAGATAAATAACAAAACATAAGAAAAACCCTAAAACCCCCTAAAGGAAATTGAAGGGAAGATCTTCCGTCTTGAGCGTGAATCTGGCTTCTGAGATGAATCAACTGGCTTTCTTGGAGTAATTCCACGAGTTCACCCTCTCAAGCCGTTCGACCAAAGACCGGCTGTATAAGCGTGCCGCGAACTCCCCTTTTTAGGTCATACTTAGGGTGTTTATATAGACTTCGGAATGTCTTTCTTCGCCCCTAAGTATCCTTTTCCGAGTAGAATTACAACGGGTCACGGCAGAGACACACCCGTGGAGCACGCCCATGTGAATCGAGTTCAGGCCGTGTTCGGGCCTGCTAAGGTGGCACGACCGTGTGATTCGAGCCCAGGCCATGTTGATTTCTTACTTTGGCCCATTTTCTCCATTTTCGGCCCATTTCTCGTTCTTTTCATCCTCCGATGCTCTCCTAAGTATAAAACATGAAATTAAAGGATTAGGAGCATCAAATTCCACAATTCAAGGGATTAAATCATCCAAAAGTATGCTAAATGTGGGATTAAAATATGTATATATTACGGTTTATCAAATACCCCCACACTTAAGCTTTTGCTTGTCCTCAAGCAAAATTCTAAACTCACAATTAGAATTAAGTTCTTTCAATTCATAATTCTCATCAAAAAATATTTCATCATAATTTATAGATAATTCATACATTGATAATTTAACTCAAAGGGTCCTAAAGATTCAAACAATCTAAGTCATAGATTTTTATAGCATGAAAACCTAGGTGTTTCCCCTTACCTAAATAATTACCTCTGATTCAAAATTGACAAGGATTGACATCCTCACTAAGGATTCACTCAAATCACTCAAAGTGTTTAAGGTTCAAATTAAGCACTAAGAAGTCAAGCATGAAAAGTTAATCCCATAGGCTTGCCTGAAAATCAAATCTCCACCACTGTAAAATGAGATGATACACAAATCAAAGGGTCTTTGAAAGGGTTGTAATGGGGCTTGGGTTTAAGGTGTGGATAAAGGCTGAATTAGAGGATTGAAAATCGAGATTGAATTGACAAATCACCTAACTAGAAAAATAAACTAAAACTTGAATAATTACATCAATTAAGAATTCATCGCTAATAACACGAGCTTATTCTCAAAATGTAAAATTAAACGTAAGCTCATATAACAAAGAACTAATAATGAATATACTTCGTTTTTTTTAAAGAACAAATCATACAATAATAATAAGATTGAATCTAAAAATTGAAATAAAGAAAATAGTTAAGCAACTGATCAAATCAAATCTCGATATAAGGGTAGTCGAGAGAATTGGTGATAACAAAAACAAAGTGAGTTTTGGGTTAATATTAATAGGTGAGTCAAGAAACGATTTATTAGGCTAAAAAGGGTTCACTAGGGGTTAATTATGGAGGTAGGCTTTTTATGGAGTAAGTGGGTTAAAACCTAGGTGCCTTTATCATCTCAGTATATCAAATCAAAAGTGTGGTCTCAATATGTATAAACGAAGCAAGTTCTAGAATAACAAATCAATGTTGACACACTCATAATCAATAAAGTGAGCACGAAGAAAAAATGTATGCTCCAAAAGGCTCAAGATCTCACAAAAAAAATTATGGGCTTTTGATGTCAACTTTGTAAATTTCAAACTTCAAGGTAATAATTAGATTCAGGTGGACAACCTAGAAATTTTTTTAATTTTGAAAACAAACTCATCATGCTTGATTCTCTATTCTCCTAAAGTTTAAATCATCACTGCATAATTAACTATGACTTAATCCAAAACATATCAACAAAAATCATAAATCAAAAGAAATTTCACTCTAATAGTAATATGAGAAAATTATTTAAGAATAAGACATAATTCAGGGATTTTCAAATAATACTGTAGTTAACCCCCCACACTTAAGATGTACATTGTCCTCAATGTACAAAGATAGATAATAGCAATATAGTAATAAAATCATAAGATAGGGAGAGAAGTAAAACTTCCTGAATTTTGGATGGAGTCAATGAAAAGAAATGGTAAAGTTGGAGAGAGGTGATGGTGGGGAGGATACTCCGGTGGTGGTGTGGTCGTTCGTTAACAGCCCCTTGAACCTAAATTAAAGAAATGAAAATATAATAATATAAATTAAAGACGAGAAAGATAAAAGAAAATAAATTAAAAATGAAAATAAGAGAAAAAGAAAAAATAAATGGACTCAAAGGTCCCACGGGCGTGTCGCACGCCCGTGTAGATTTCTCAGTTTCGACCACGGCCGAATCGCACGGCCGTGGTGTTTTATCGTCAGCCCGTGTTTTTGGGAAAAGTTTTGCCCTATTTTTACACGGCCACGGCCACGCCCGTGTGCAAGGCCGTGTGGGTAAGGAAACCTACGCTTAAAAATTTGGTTAGTTTTTAGTTAGGTGCTAAAAATCAAAAATATGAAAATTAATGGGGTTAGTGCTCGGGTTGCCTCCCGAGAAGCGCTCGTTTGAAGTCTTGAGCTAGACTTACTTGTTATTTGCATAATGGTTGTTTGAGGAGCATATTACAGGGCATGACATTAATACTTTCCCCTAAATCAGCCAAAGCATGGTTAACATTTAAACTACCAATCAAACAAGGAATAGTAAAACTCCCTGGATCTTTCAATTTTGTTGGTAGCTTATTTTGGAGAATAGCTGAGCATTCCTCGTTAAGTTCCACTGTTGATAGCTCTTCAAACTTCCTTTTATTTGTTAAAAGCTCTTTTAATAATTTTGCGTACGTAGGCATCTGTGAAATAGCTTCAACAAAAGGTACGTTAATATGTAGTTGTTTAAAGAGTTCGAGAAACTTACCAAATTGTGCGTCCATGCGGTCTTTCTTCAACTTTGCTGGATATGGGATCGATGGGTTATACTCTTTAGGTTTCGGTATTACATTATCGTTTACTTCCTCACCTTTTTCCTTATTAATTTCTCGTGGCATCTTCTTTTCAGCTTCAACCAACCCCTTTCCACTCCTTAGTGTAACTGACTTCACATGTTCTTTTGGATTGGTGTTACTATGTAAGTTACCTGGTTGCCTTTCGAAAACTATCTTGACTAATTGTCCAATTTGATTCTCAATCCTTTAAATTGATTCTTGTTGAGTTTTCAATGCCGTTTCGGTGTTTTGGAAGCGTGTTTCTGACATCGAGATAAATTTCGTTAGCATCTCCTCAAGGTTCGGCTTCTTTTCCTGCTGGTAAGGTGGTTGTTGAAAACCTGGAGGAAGTTGCGGTCTTTGATTACCTTGACCACCCCACGAGAAATTGGGATGGTACCTCCAACCTACATTATAAGTGTTACTATAAAGATTATTTTGAGGTCTAGAATAGTTACCCATATAGTTGACTTGTTCGTTTCTTCTGTGCTAGGGTTGTAGGATAGATATTTCGTGTTGTTCACCCTCCTCCATTTGTATCTGTATCAGACACGGATGTACTGCGAGAACCATACAAACCATCAATTTTTTTATTTAAAAGCTCTACTTGGTTAGATAACATGGTGACCACGTCAAGGTTGAAAACACCGACTGCTTTATTAGGCTTTGTCCTCATAACTTGCCACTGATAATTATTCAGTGACATCTCTTCGGTTTGAGCGGTATGTTCTATTTCACTATCAAAAAATCAAGGGTCCTGACGGGTTTCTTCTAGACATAAACTAGAATACCTGCCAGAAGCAAAGAAAGAGAAAAATTAGCAAAGTAGAATTAAAAAAAATAAAAGTTAATTGCAAAAATAAAAATGGCTAAAGTAATAAAAATCAAGTGTTCCTAATATCTTAGTTCCCCGGCAACGGTGCCAAAAACTTGATCGTGTCTGAGAGTTTTAATATTTATATAATGAATGATCGAGCCTAGAAACTAACTATCACCACGATTGAGGCAAGCACACCTATCAAACAATAGTATAGCTTAGTGGCAAGAGCGGAATGTCGAACCCAAAGGAACCAAGAGTACTAGCAGTTACTATCTTTTTATTATTTAACCTAAGTATTAAGAGGATTGATGTTTATCTAACTAATTACTAAACTAAGGATGCTAAGACAAAGAGAGTGAATTGGGAAAATACTTTTGGGAAAAACCAGTTGATTAAGACAATACCCGAGGAAGAATCCACCTAGACTTCACTTGTTATTTAACTCTGAACCAGATGATTTATTCACTTGACTTGATCCGTAGGATTCCCTAATTTATATTAATACCTCTTTCGAGGCTACTAACGTCTAACCCTAGGTTGATTAATTGAAATCTATTTCTAATTAAAACCCCTAGTGTTGCATTAACTCGATCTATGGACTCCCATATTAGGTTTGACCCTAACCCGGTAGATTTTCGTCATCCTATCTCTAGGGTTGCGATCAACTCCGCTTAATTATGCTAGATCTACTCTTAAACAGGGACTTTTGCTCCACTGCCTAAGCACATCAATAATTGAATCAATATCCTGAAATATTAAAACAAGAATTAAGAACACATAATTAAGAAAAAATCAAGTATTTATCATATAGTTCAGAAAACAATAACAAGATTCGTCTTAGGTTTCATCCCCCTCAGGTATTTGAGGGGTTTAGTTCATAATTATAAAAGAATACATCTCAGAAGAAGATAAATAACAAAACATAAGAAAAACCCTAAAACCCCCTGAAGGAAATTGAAGGGAAGATATTCCGTCTTAAGCGTGAATCTGGCTTCTGAGATGAATCAACTGGCTTTCTTGGAGTAATTCCCTGAGTTCAACCCTCTCTGGCTTCGCTCCTGACTAAAGACCTTGACAGAAGGCTTCTGTCGAGCTCCCCTTTTTAGGTCATAATTAGGGTGTTTATATAGACTTCGGAATGTCATTCTTCGCCCCTAAGTATCATTTTCTGAGTAGATTTACAACGGGTCACGGTCAGAGACACGCCCGTGGAGCACGTCCGTGTGAATCGAGTCTAGGCCGTGTTTGGACCTGCTAAGGTGGCACGGCCGTGTGGTTCGAGCCCAGGATGTGTTGATTTCTTACTTTGGCCCATTTCTTCCATTTTCGGCCCATTTCTCGTTCTTTTCATCCTCCGATGCTCTCCTAAGTATAAAACATGAAATTAAAGGATTAGGAGCATCAAATTCCACAATTCAAGGGATTAAATCATCCAAAAGTATGCTAAATGTGGGATTAAAATATGTATATATTACGATTTATCATATACATTTATGCAATAATAAGCATTCATTCTCATAAATCATTCAACACAATCACATTGTCCCTTATAAGAGACTACGAGGCCTTAAACATGCTTTAGAAGTGGTTCGGGACTAAACCGATATCATACGAAAATTCTGGAAACTTAGAAATTTTTAATGTAAACAAGGGTCACAAGCCAGTGTGAACAGGCCGTGTGCCTCACACGGCTAGTAGACACGCTCGTGTCTAAGGCCGTGTGAAAACAGGGCATACATACTAACTTGGGTCACACGGCCGACCACACCCGTGTGTCTAGCCCGTGTACCCTTTGAAATGGCAACAAACGCCCGTGTGCTAGGTCGTGTGTTAGGTCATGCCAAAACTGTAGGGTATACTGACTTATGCAACACGGCCAAGTCACACGCCCGTGTACTAGGCTGTGTGCCAATTAGGGGGTATATTGACTTGTACCACATGGCCAGTCACACGCCCGTGTGTGAGACCGTGTGGAGCATATTGACTTCAATTTAATTTCAACACCAGGGGACACATGGTCCTGTAATTTGACCGTGTGTCACACACGGCTGAGACACACGCCCGTGTCTCTGACTGTGTGGACAAAAATAGGCTATTTACCAAGCCATTTTGCCACCCAATTTGCACATACCAACACAAGCACAAATGGTACCAATTCAATGCACTAATATGCATCCAAAAACATCAACCAATGTTCAAATCATAGCCTTTCTTTACCATCAATATAATTTACAAATATGCTACAATTTTCCATCTAATTTCATACCTAATTCACATATTCAATTCAATCAACTAACCATTCCATACATACATTATCAAGCATCAATTCTCAAGCACATAGCTTCCCAAATTACCTAATATCATTTAGCATTATAAATTCAACTTCAACCACACAATATAGGTCAATTACAAACTCAAAATAGAACCATTTTCACATTTATAAACATCATCAAATTCATTATCATAAACCAACTCAAATGGCTCAAAACACATGTTCATCAAACATACCAAAGTGACTCAAGCCTATACATGCCATATACCATATATACAAAACTCAAAAGTACCAAGTAGATGGTTGGATAATATGACGTAGTCTCTGATGATCCCCAAATCTGAGCTTGCTTTGAATTCACTATAAAACACGGGAAAAACAAACAAGGTAAGCTACAAAGCTTAGTAAGTTCGTACTAAATATACTCAACAATTTATAAAAACACAAATCATCAATTTGAACAAGTTAATGTTTAATTCATGATAATATCAAACCTTCCATAAGCTTATTCATATGCTTATATGCATATTCATAACCTTTTCTATTTGAACTTCATACTTACATGTACATACCTGTACAAATTCATAACGAACTCATACCTTCTCGTAACACTGTCGAATACTCGATGTTTCGCACAATAAGTGCCATCGCATAGCCGAAGCTATTATAATCCCGCACACTAAGTGCCTTACATAGCCGAAGCTATCTCATTCTCGCACACTAAGTGCCATTTATAGCCGAAGCTATTCCAAATCGCACACTAAGTGCCATAAATAGCCGAAGCTATCTCGAATCGCACACTAAGTGTTAAACATAGTCGATTTATCATCGAACATGACCGTAGTCTTGTATATACAATTTATGCAATATCAAAGCATTAAAAGCATAATTATAACAATGTTTATTACGTACAAACTTACCTCGGATGCTAAAATGGCGAATCGAGTCGTTTAGTCGATAACTTTCATTTTTTCCTGATCTAGATCAGAATTCTGCTTTTCTTGATCTAAATGTATTCAAAATTAACTCATTCAATCATATATTCATTCAATTTAATCCAAAATACTCTTTAAGGCACATTTACACATTTGCCCCTAAACTTTCATATTTTTCAAAATTTAGTCCTTATTTCATAAAATCACAAATTAATGAAATTCACAATAAACCCATGCTAGCCAAATTACCATAATACCCCTAGCAGCCCATATTTTTCATTTATTTCACATTTTAACCACTAACTTTCAACATTTCTCAATTTAGCCCCTAATTTGCATTTTTACTAAAAATCACTTAACAAAACTTGAAATACTCATAACAAATATTCATAATCTATCATAAAACATCAAAACTCATACATTTTCATCAATGGAATCATTCAAAATTTTTAACAGTTTTGCAAATTAGTCCCTGGGCTAGTTAGTACTAGTTGCAACAATCACAAAAACATAGAAATCATTAAAAACGAGTCAAAATACATACCTAATTGAAGAATTTAAGATTGCCAAATGAAGAACCCTATTTTTCTTCTTGTTCTTCTTCAATTTCGGTTAGATGATGATTATGGAAGCCTTTCATTTGTTTTTATTTTATTTTGCTAAACTTTATTTAACAATTACCTTAATAACCTTTAATAAAACATTATTATTTCCCATAAACTATGGACATAAATGTCCACTAACCTTTTAAATGGTTTAATTACCATTTAAGGCCTCCATAATTAATAGTCAAAGCTATTTGACACCTTTAACTAATAGAACATGCATTTTACCTTTTACGCGATTTAGTCATTTTTACTGAATTAAGCACTCAAACAGTAAAATTTCTTTACGAAACTTTCACACAAAAATTCTATCATGCTGTAGACTTTATTAAAATAATAAAATAAATATTTTGACTTTAGATTTGTGGTTCCGAAACCACTGTTCTGATTTGACCAAAAACGGGCTGTGACATATCTGATCTAAGTTCCGCAACTTAGGCAGTCTTCGCCAGTATAGTCTCCCAAATCAGACCGGCTCGCCAAACCAGGGTGTGACATACAAACATTACCTATTAAGAATAAGTTCTATGTTTCAAGCACATTTCCAAGTACCAATTTCTAACACCTACTCGATACATCTATTCATTAACCAAGCTGCCAATTCAAATTTCTACCTCAATTATGCCATTCCATATGCCATACATATAGTTAGAAATCATCACATCATATAGCATAGAAGCACATATATGTCCAATACCATATGTAATCCCAAACACCAAATCAACATAATAGGTAATGGCTAAGACATCTTGCCAAAAAGTAACACATTCACATACTAAGATACACATAATATCCCTTATATACATGTCACAACCCTAGACTCAAAATAATCGTATAACTATTGATTCGATGATAGTGTGAGCTTCGAGACGATCTGACTTGGCGTGTTCGGCAAGGTGACGATCTACAAGAAAAAGGAAAAAAAAACTAGGTATGCATATATGATATTTAGTAAGTTCATAGGTAGTAAACAAAACTTACCTTATCTTTTATCTAAATACAATAAGCTACCTTAGCTTGGCATAGTTTGGTTAGACATGGAAAATAAAAACATCAACAAGGTGAGCTTTAACGTATAATCAAAACCATATGATACCAAAAACACATATCATGACAATTCAAGTCATTACTTAACAAGTCTCAAAACTTATTCAATCAATGGATGATACAATCACATACATGTCAAAGATAATAATCCAATAGATTGCTCATGCTCAATTCAATATTTTTCCATTTAAACATTAAGTTAATATTATCCCATTTCAATTTCTCATTTTCACATTAACCAATTCGCTCGATGAACCCTACTAAATGGACTCGGATACAAAGGTATCTACACCACACCAGTTGCTCATCCAAGCTGAATATATATACATTTTAGGTTACTCACCCGAGCTAAACCTTTAAAACAACATATCAGGTTACTTGTGCGAGCTAAACTTGTGTCAAATGTAATTGAAAATCCATAACAAATGCTAGACATCAATAAAATCTGTAATCAATCTCGTACAAGCGTGCACAAGACCCTATTGGCATGCCAATTGTATCCTAGCCTTTACTAAGTTCACGCTGGCATCTATTAGACATATAAACATCACTTTTCAATTTAGTCCATATATCACCTTTCATACCAATTCACAACCAATTAATTTACGATCAAACATATATATATATAAATCAAACACATAACAACCTAAATAATTAATACCATATGAACTTGGCCAAAACACCAAACAAGTTGAATCTTCAAGGACTAATCAATAGTTTTGGCTTTTCCTCGATTAACTCTGATTTGATCCAATTCTTGATTTATTTAATTATTCCATTCAACCATCAATACCAAGCATTTAAAATTTATGTCATGACATGAATGAACCTATGAAATCTCATTTTTCGATACCCCTAAAGTTTTTACATTTATTCAACTTAGTCCCTAAAATTGAAATAATCATAACTTTAAATTTTTAGCCTCGGTTTAAAATCCAACTTCAATTACATCCCTTAGGGACCCTCTACTTTCTATTTATAGTACATTTATGACACTCAAAATTGATAACTTGTTAATTATAAATTATTTTCAAATTTTGAAAATCATAAATTTCAAAACTCAATATTTAAGTAAGATCCTTTAGATAAAATATTGTTTTTATTTTTTAATCATTATAAGTTAACTCCATCGAAAAATGTAGTTATAACAATGAATAAATATTAAGTAAATGGTTATGAGGGAATGAAAAATGTAATGGAATTAAACATAAAATTTAAAATATTAAGTGACTAATTTAAACACCCATGTACATAGATAAAATTCTTTTGTTCTTTCTTGAAAAAAGAAGAGATAACTACATAGCAATGATGAAACACGACAAGGTAATAGCAGTGACTAGAATGCTTTCAACTTTATCTCACTAAGCAATCCATAAAATAAAGATATCAATTATGAATGAAAGAGTAGCAGTATGAGTCGGGCTTAGATTCATGAATTCAAATGTTGAAAAGATTTTAACAAATGATCCCAAAGCCTAGTTGTGATATACGCAAACGACCCTCTTTGGGCCTTTTCCTTCTTTCTTAACACTGATTTCTTTGTTTGTTTTGACAATAGAAGAGTAATTTTCGGTTTAACCCAAAAGACGATTTGTTCGACTTTGATTTAATCAGTTGAGGTAGGTTGATCAATTTTGACATCGATTTAATCAGCTAATTTGGTTGCTTACCACTTTTAGAATTTCGAAATTGAAATGACCGAAAAAACTGTTTAAAATATATATATATTAATAGATAAATAATTATATAAACCCAACCCAATAACCCAAGATCGTTTAACTGAAAAAATTGACCGAACCGACCGAGTCAAAGTCGATTCGATTTGATCAATTTTCTCAACTAAAATTGATCAGATAAATTTTTTCATATTAAAATTGATTAAATCAGTCAAACCGATTGATTACCTATGTAACACCCCTAACTCGTATCCGTCGTTGGAACAGAGTTACGGAGCATTACCGGAGTTTACAAAACATTTAAAGATAATTCGTGGCAATTACTATTCATTTTTTGAGATTGTACATAACGTCCCTTAAATGGACCCTCGAGGCCCAATACGAGCATTAGAATCGAGTTGGGACTTAATCGGAAACTCTAAGAATTTTTCTCAAAATTTCAAAAATTTTCCAAGATACAGGGCACACACGCTCGTGTGGTCAAGGGACACGCCCGTGTGATCATAGGACACGCCCGTGCTGTTGGCCGTGTCCGACCCTGTGTAACTCTCTGACTTGTGCGAGACGGCCAGCCACACGCCCGTGTGCTAGGCCATATGGATAATTTAATTTTCCAAAATTAAGTGCAGGTTTCACACGGCCAAGATACACACTCGTGTTCTGGGCCGTGTAGAACACACGACTGAGCCACACGCCCGTGTCTCTACCCGTGTGCTCAATTCTGAGCATTCTGTTTCTCGAATTTAAGATACAGGGGACACACGACCTAACCATACACCCATGTACTAGGCCGTGTGTCACACACGATCTAGACACATGCCCATGTGTCTACCCGTGTAGACAAAATAAATCCATTTCTAGCTTTATTTCTCACCCAAAACTTTGCCAATGACCTACACCAAAACTTACATTCGTAAACCAACCAATCCAAACATTATAATCAAGCTAATTCTATCATTTAACATGATATATCAGTAATGCATACCTATTTATAATCTTACTTTGGTTTAGTCTATATGTTAAACATAATTTAAATCAACCATACTTAACATATATGTAACTACCATTGTAACACCCCTAACCCGTATCCGTCGCCAGAATAGGGTTACGGAGTATTACCGAAACTTTTCAGAACATTTTTAGATAAATCATTTCAATCACTATTCATTAACCGAGATTATACATAACGTCCCTTAGATGGACCCTCGAGGTCCAATACGAGCATTAGAATCGAGTCGGGACTTAATTGGAAACTCTAAGAATTTTTCGTGACATTTCAAAAATTTTCCAAGGTGTAGGGCTCACACGCCCGTGTGACTCTTAGAAACGCCCGTGCATCAGGCCGTGTCCGATTTAGGTTGCTCTCTGACTTGCGCAACACGGCCATACCACACGCCCGTGTGGTTAATTAATTTAATTCGAATTAGATGCAGGTTTCACACGGCCATGACACACACCCGTGTTCAAGGCCGTGTCACCCACACGGCTGAGACATACGCCCGTGTCTCTACCCGTGTGCTCAATTCTAAGCATTCTGTTTCTAAATTTTAGGATGCAGGGGACACACGGCCAGACCACAAGCCCATGTGCTAGACCGTGTGTCACACACAGTCAAGACACACGTCCGTGTGTCTACCTGTGTGGAAAATTAAGCCTACTTTCCAAGCCTTATTCCTCACCCTTTTTGCCTTATACCTGCACCAAAACTTAAACACATTCTCATGGCCATATAAACATTCAAGCAATATGCCTTTATGCACCACAATTTATTTCCATATCAATCTTGTACTTATATTTACCTATATACAATGGTCACATTTGTGCATTTTGTATCAATTATACTAATTTAATTCATTCATCCATTTGTCAATGTGATTTCTATCAATTAACCATTTTAAACATATACTATGATAGCTTTCATACATAAACACCAAAGCATGTCCATAACTAGCCATTTCAATGGGTAGTCATTATCAAATATTTACATATCATTCCTTGACCAATTTAACCTATACATGCCATTATAACCCTAATTATTTTACCTTATATACTGAAATAAACTGTTGGATAGTGTGAGTGATCTCCGCCAAGCTTCCAATCCAACGAGCATTTCGATTTACTATAAGACAAGGAAAAATAAAATGGAGTAAGTATATAATGCTTAGTAAGCCCGTATAACTTGGTAAATAACTCACCAACCATTCACATTTAGGTTAAACATTGCAAGGTATAACCAAACCATTTGGTCACAAGCACTAACAGATATTTTCAATACCCATGTTAAACACATATTTCATATAAACATCAAGAAACACATATATGAGTCCAACAATATTCAGATTCTCATACACATATGTTTTTCCACAACATGTATTCACATAACATATATAAAAATTATTTCCATGTATCTCAAATTTATTTCATATTAATTCATCTCGAGTTCCGGTATATTTCATGTCAGGACTTTACTCAACAATCAATTGCAGTATTGATAATCACTCGGATAGTACACTTAATGTAACATCCTGGATTTAGGGGCTTGGCATTATTTGTGTTGCTGTGTGTTGGCATGTTTTGTTTGTTCTTTTTATGTGTTTGGGGGATCCCGGGAAGGCTCGGGGTTAAGCTTGAGCCTTGGTGAAAATTCTGTTTTAGGTACTTTAGGGGGGAAAGCTAGCAGGTCTTAAGAATAAATATTTGGGTTTGATGACACAAGAAGAGAGGTGGTAAGGTGGCAAGGAGGTGCCACTTAAGAGTGCATGGAAGTGGCGTCACAAGGGAGTAGCAGCAGGGAGAAGGTTTGAATCTCACAAGCATCACTGTGGAGTTTTATTTTTGCGCCTAGGGAGCTAGAGTTGTGGATTCAGCTAGGGCTCTTCAAGGATGGGTGTTGAAAGAGTCAAATCATTTGAATGAATGGCCATGAGGGATTTGGGGAGTTTGAATTGGTCAAACTATTCGAATGGGTGATGGGGAGCATTCGGTGGAGGAAATCAAGGAGAGGGTTGGTGTTTGAGTGTTGGCCAAAAGTTGGAGTTTGGGGGGGAGGAGAGTGACGGCTATGTGATGTTGTGGTTGGGGGATTTTTGGTATTGAGTGTGGGTTTACTAACCGAGAGCTCCTAGTGAAGGTGTGCGAATTTGTGAGCCTTTGTTTCGTTTTGGGATGTCTAGCATTGTTTGCCGAAATTGCCTAAGATCACCTAAGGGTTTCTCTCCTTTTTCTTTTGGTGACTTTCAACTCTTTTCTCATCTTTTCTCTCCGAATCGCAAACCTCTCATTCGTGCACCTTGTTCTTGGAAGCTATCAAACCACCTTTGGCCGACTATTTCCTTACCATACACCCTCCATATTACTTTTTGCCATCTTCTTTGCTCTTCTCTTAAGCACCATAACCAAATCCAAATCAACCCTCATCCCCTCTCTTGTCAAGCTGAAATTCCTTTTCTTCTCTACTTTTTCTCCAAAGCCGAAACACCTTCTTGCTCCATTTCTTTTCTTCTTGTTCTTCATAGTCGAATCTCTCTAGTCCATCTTCTCTTGTTTCTTCTTCAAAACCGAATCGGCACCCTTCCATCGATTCTTGATAGAAGCCGAACATAGACTCTCTATTCGGCATATTCTTGTGGTGTTAAGAAGCTCTTCTCTCTTTTCATCTCATTCTTTTTCCTAATCCTCGTTGCAATGGTTAACCGAAGGTTCTGACTCACTTCCTAGGCACTGATCGATTGTAGAAGGGTGTGTTTCGTCATCTCTTTTTCGTGTGGCCTGTTTCAAAGGGGGGTTTTGGCAAGTAGTCGTTGGCTGAATAGGAGGTAGGGATTCTTTATCGACTTGTTTGGCCGAAAGGCCACTTCTTTGGATCTATCTAAAGAACCGATTCTAACATGGTAATTATTTAGGGGCTCAAACGGTTTCTTAAGCCAAGTTTGTTAACGTTCGGCTTCTGTTGATCAAGGTAAGGAACTTCATCGATTTAAGTTCTTATTCCCTCTATTCTCTTTCAATGCCTTAACCCTGTGTCTTGATCAAGAACCTTTCATGGATACAAGAAACGGTCAAGCCGAAGAGGGGAGTGTACCTATAGTATCCATTCCAAACTTTAAACGTCGTGCGGTATCGGCAGTTTGGGACTTTCTGCCGGGCTGTGGTAGAGAGCCGACGTCTGCCTGGGATAGGCAGATAGTTGTCGTTCCTGTTAGCGAAAGCATTGACGTAGATAGCTTGGTATTACGCGTTATCAGGTGTGTACTATTCACATACTTATCTGTAGTTATGTTATTAACTGTAATGGCCAAAAGCCGAAAGGATTGATGTGATAGGCAAAATACCCTTATGGGTAAGGTTGGAGACACCGGTAAGTTCTTCATGGTTGATATTCTTTGATTATAGCCTTGTATGTATGTTTATTGTTATTCATGTATGAAATAGTATCTGTTATGCATTGTGATGACGATTGCATACACATTGTGCACGATGTAAAGAGCATGGGCTCGGGAATTGAAAGGAGGGGGAAGTATTGATTAAGTGACTATTGTCACGAGTGACTACTATCACGAGTGGCTTGAGTACCACGTTGGTTAATACCACGATTGCTTATAACAGTGACTTGTCTCGGTGGTCAAAGACCACAGTGGGTTGGCCCCACGTAAACATAAACTATTCAGAGATCGTCACGATGGTCTAAGACCACAGTGGGTTGGCCCCACGATTATATTAACTGACTATTGTCATGAGTGACTATTGTCACTAGTGGTCTAGAACCACGGTGGTCATGAACCACAGTGGCATGATGCCACGGGTGTTTGGATGGAGAGTTAAACTGGGATTGGGCTGCATTGCATGCATGTGACATATGCTATATTGAGAGGGCTAAGACCCAGTCTGTGTTATACGGGGATTTACACACACTGAGTCTCGACGGCTCACCCCTTTTTGCAAATTCTGCAGGTAATCAGTAGATAGCGGATTTGGAGCCGAGACAGACTCGAGGTGGCCATGCGTTGCTACTTTTTTTTAGTAAACTCAAACTTTACTTTAAACCTACTTCTTCTCTTTCGGGATTTTAATCTGTAATAAGGCCGCTTTAAATTTATTTCTGTTTTGGGGATTTTGTTTATATACTGATTTTATGCACGTTATGAATTATCGAGGAATAGGGTTTTCTTAAAAACGTAATAGAGGTTTTCTAAAATTTCAACAAAGGAACGGTAAGCTACAAATAACTAAAACTTGGGATTTTTCTTAACAATTTCAGAAAAAAATATTATTTCCAATGATTACGTATCTCAACTTTTACATTGATGATCACTTTTCAGAAATTTTTGAGTTCGATTTTGGTAAAATAAACTCGTTTTCAACACCTAATTAACTTAAAGAGAAGATAGTATGCCCTGACTTGAACTCTCTAATCCAAATGTTTTTCTCAACTCCGATATTGCCAAAAGTTTTTTTTTAATTTTCTCCCTGTAATAACTCAAATTTTGTCGTAACATTTTGATCGGGTTTGGGGTGTTACAATTATGGTATCAGAGCCATGTTTCAAAAACTCGGTCGTGGGTATGGGGTTCAAAAATGTTTTAAAAGATGGTTTAGAAATATATGTTCTCTGGAAGCATGGCACTCGAGTCTCCGGCACCAAATCCGCACGGTAAGTCTTTTGACTTTTTGTTGTTTTACATGAACTAGTTGTAAGATGCTATGGTCACTTGTACTGGGAAATGCAACTCTAGAGACTGAAACCTTAGGTGTGCATGAATTGGCGAAAATTACTCATAATGATAATTTCATAAAACTGCTCTATAATAAATAGTGGAAGAAAACACTAACTCATAAAACTCTTAATGAGATTAAATCGCGTTAGTAGTAATGAGTACTAGAGGACGTGGATGCGGTATGCGAGGCCGTGGAAGAGGCCGAGATGTTGGGGCTGAGCCTTCGGAATCTTGGCATGGGCCGGAAGGTGAAGTGCCCACATCGCCAGTTGCGGAAGCAGAGTTTTAGGACCAAACTGGTGGAGACGATGCTGTGTCTCAAGCTATGTTACGCGTTCTGGACAGGGTGGCTGGAGCAAGCACAGGATCAGCGGCTCAAAAATTTGTGTCGGAGTGACTTCGGGCGAATGGGGCTGAAATGTTTAGGGGCATTTCTGGTGTGGCTCCTAATGTAGCCGAGTACTAGTTAGAGGCGGTGGAACAGATTATGGATGATCTTAACTGCACCGCAGAAGAAAAACTGAAAGGAGTTGTGTCTCTTCTCCGAGATGAGGCCTACCAGTGGTGGCTCACGGTCAGAGATGGTACAGTAATGGACCGTATTACCTGGGACTTCTTTAAGTCTACATTCCAGGGGAAATACATTGGGTCGAGTTATGTGGATGCTCAGCGGAAGGCATTCCTTAACTTGGTTCAAGGGAGTAAGTCGGTGGATGAGTATGAAGCGGAGTTCTTGCGTCTTAGCTGATATGCCCGAGGCATTGTGTCAACGGATCATGAGCGTTGTGTCCGATTTGAGGATGGCCTGAGAGACGATTTGCGAGTATTGATAGCTCCGCAACGGGAAAGAGAGTTCGCTGTTTTGGTGGAAAAGGCTAAGATAGCCGAAGAGGCAAAGCAGTCTAAAAGGCAGAACCAAGATAGGGACAAGGGTAGGAATAAAAGGAATTTTGGATCGTCAAGATCTACTGGAAATTTTCAGAAGAGGCCTAGGTTGGATGGGCCGGGTCGAGCCGTGAGGCCCGTTGTTACTGGTCGACTGCAGCAATGTGCTACGTGTGGGAAGTTTCATTTAGGAGAATGCTGGGAAAGAAGTAATGGATGTTTCAGATGTGGATCAGTGGATCATCGGGTAAAGGATTGTTCGCAAGAACCAATCGAGTACGCCGAGAGGGTCGTAATTATGTGACTGGTAGGAGTGGTCGCAACCTCGGAGAGGCTGTGGTCCGGCCAGAGGAGGAAATGGTTTTGGTCGTGGGCGTGGAGCACCAGGCAGAGGTGCTGGGAACACTGATACAAGACAGCCTGGGTTGGTCTATGCAGCTAGATGCCGAGAGGAGGGCGATGCACCGGACGTCATAACCGGTAGGTTCCTTATTTATGGATTGCCTTTTTTTGCACTGATTGATATTGGATCAACACATTCCTATGTTGCTAGTACTGTGTCTGGAACTCTGAACATAGACTCGAGATTGCTTCTAGGAGATGACTCACTTAGCCCTTTAGGACAATCTGTAGTGGTGAACAAACTCTTTAGGGGTGTGCCTCTAGAAGTTCAAGGGATGGTTTTCCCGGCTGATCTGATGGAACTACCATTCGGAGAGTTTGATTTAATCTTAGGTATGGAATGGCTAGTGAGATATCGAGCTAACTTGGATTATGCTGCTAAGCGCATGGTGTTAAGGACTCATGAGGGTAATGAGGTGGTGGTGTTAGGTGAGAGGAGGAACTACTTGTCTAATGTAGTATCTGCATTAAAGGCTGAAAGAATGGTGAGAAAAGGATGCGAGGCTTTCTTAACTTTCGTGTGTGCTTTGGAGGCCAAGGAGTCGACTGTAGGGGATGTCAGAACGGTGAAGGAATTTTTCGATGTTTTTCCAGAAGAGCTTCCAGGAATACCTCCAAATCGTGAGGTGGAATTCGGTATTGACCTCCTTCCGGGGACAGCGCCAGTGTCTATTACCTCATATAGAATGGCGCCGAAAGAGTTGGTGGAACTGAAAGCCCAAATTCAGGAACTGTTGGACCGGGGTTTTATCCGACCAAGTGTGTCACCGTGGGGAGCGCTGGTGTTATTTGTTAAGAAGAAGGACGGGTCAATGTGGATGTGCATTGACTATAGGCAGTTGAACAAGTTGACGATTAAGAACAAGTACCCACTGCCTAGGATAGACGATCTATTTGACCAGTTACGAGGCGCTTCGGTCTTTTCAAAGATAGACGTGAGGTTAGGTTATCACCAGCTTAAGGTCAAGGAGGCAGATATTCATAAGACAGGTTTTCGAACTCGTTATGGTCACTACAAGTTCTTGGTGATGCCGTTTGGATTAACAAATGCACCAGCTGCGTTTATGGACATGATGAACCGGGTATTCCAACCCTATCTGGATCAATTTGTCGTGGTGTTTATAGACGATATTTTGGTCTATTCAAGTTCGGAGGAGGAACATGATTCGCATCTTCGGGTGGTGCTGTAAATTCTGAGAGAGAAATAGCTGTACGCCAAATTCAGTAAGTGTGAATTCTTGCTGAGGGAAATTACCTTTTTAGGACATGTTGTGTCTAATCGGGGATTAGGTAGATCCGAAAAATTGAAGTCGTGTTTGATTGGAAGCGCTAAGTCTGTGGCAGAAATTTGGAGCTTTCTCGGTTTAGCTGGGTAATACAGGAGGTTTGTTGAGGGGTTCTCGTTAATAGCCGCACCGTTAATCAAGTTGTTACGGAAAGGGGTATCGTTTGTCTGGTTAGATAAGCAACAAGAAAGTTTTGAGAAGTTGAAGAGAATTCTAACTGAGGCTCCAGATCTTGATTCAACTCGAGGTCGGGAAGGAGTTTGTTGTTTACTGTGATGCGTCGCACACGGGTTTAGGATGTGTGTTGATGCAGGAAAGGAAGGTGGTAGCGTATGCGTCTCAGCAGTTGAGATCGCATGAAGTGAATTATCCCATGCATAATCTAGAATTGGCTGCAGTAGTGTTTGCTCTGAAGATCTGGAGACATTATCTGTATGGGGAGAAATCCATCATCTATACAGACCACAAGAGCCTAAAATATCTCCTTACCCAGAAGGAGCTGAATTTAAGGCAGCGAAGGTGGATTGAATTATTAAAGGATTATGATTGCTCGATCGAGTACCACCCGGGTAAAGCTAACGTGGTGGCAGATGCGTTAAGTCGTAAAGTGATATCAGACTTGAGAGCAATGTTCGCCCATCTTAGCTTGTATGATGATGGAAGTGTGCTAGCTGAACTTCAAGTGAAGCCTTCTTGGGTCAGTCAGATAAAAGAGAAGCAGTTGTCTGATAAATCGCTAAGTGCAAAATTTTAGCTAGTAGCCGGTGGTGAGACAGCAAATTTTAGTGTGAACAGTGATGGGGTTTTGTACTTTCAGGGAAAGGCTTGTATGCCGAAGGATTCCAAATTGAGGCAGAAGATTTTACAGGAAGCGCATAGTAGCCCATACGCTATGCATCCTGGTGGGAGTAAGATGTATAGGGATCTGCGAGAACAGTTTTGGTGGCCGGGTCTAAAGCAAAAAGTGACTGAAATGGTGGATAAATGTTTGACGTGTCAACAGATGAAGGCGAAACACCAATTACCTTCGGGGTTGCTATAGCCAGTAAAGATTCTACTTTGGAAGTGGGAAAGGATAACGATGGACTTTATGAGTGGGCTACCCCTTACGCCCACGAAGAAAGATTCAGTGTGGGTAGTTGTGGATCGGTTGACGAAGTCTGCTTATTTTATACCGGTTCGAGTTGATTATTCATTACAGAAGTTAGCCAAGTTGTATGTGGCGGAGGTTGTGAGGTTGCATGGGGTACCCGTGTCTATCATATCAGACAGAGACCCCATGTTTACGTCGAGGTTCTAGAAGGCGTTGCATCAAGCGTTGGGTACAAAACTGGATTTCAAAGACAAACATTTCATCCATGCATCGATGGTCATCGGAGAGGGTAATTCGTGTCTTGGAAGACATGTTGAGAGGTTGTGTTATTGACTTGGGGGTAGTTGGGAGGATTTTCTACCGTTATTTGGGTCGCATACAACAACAGCTACCAATCCAGTATTCAGATGGCACCCTATGAAGCGTTATATGGTCGGAAGTGTCGCACTCCTACTTGTTGGACTGAGTTGGGTGAGCGACAATTGTTGGCTCCGGAAATGGTTTCTAAAACAGAGGAGAAGGTTAAGTTGATTCGAACTCGGTTAAAGGAAGCTTCTGGCAGGCAGAAATCTTACGCGGATCTGAAATGTAAAGATATAGAGTTCTCTGTGGGTGATCAGGTTTTCTTAAAGGTTTCACCGTGGAAGAAAGTCTTAAGGTTCGGACGGAAGGGCAAACATAGCCCCAGGTTCATCGGGCCTTATCGTGTGTTGAAGCGTGTGGGACCAGTAGCTTATCAGCTCGAGCTACCTTCGGAATTGAGGCAGATTCATGATGTGTTCCATGTCTCGATGTTAAGGTGCTACCATTCGGATCCATCTTATATAGTGCCAGTGGAAGAAATCGAAGTAAGGCCTGACTTATCTTTTGAGGAGGAACCAGTTCAGATCCTAGACCGAGATGTTAAAGTGTTGCGGAGGAAAACAGTTCCGTTGGTTAAAGTGTTGTGGCAGAATCATGGTCTTGAAGAAGCCACGTGGGAGCCAGAGGATGTGATGCGACAGCAATACCCTCACCTCTTTTGACCAGGTAAATTTCGGGGCCGAAATTTCTTTAAGGGGGTAGAACTGTAACATCCTGGATTTAGGGGCTTGGCATTATTTGTGTTGCTATGTGTTGGCATGTTTTGTTTGTTCTTTTTATGTGTTTGGGGGATCCCGGGAAGGCTCGGGGTTAAGCTTGAGCCTTGGTGAAAATTCTGTTTTAGGCACTTTAGGAGGGAAAGCTAGCAGAGGCAGGTCTTAAGAATAAATATTTGGGTTTGATGACACAAGAAGAGAGGTGGTAAGGTGGCAAGGAGGCGCCACTTAAGAGTGCATGGAAGTGGCGTCACAAGGGAGTAGCAGCAGGGAGAAGGTTCGAATCCCACAAGCCTCACTGTGGAGTTTTATTTTTGCGCCTAGGGAGCTAGAGTGGTGGATTCGGCTAGGGCTCTTCAAGGATGGGTGTTGAAAGAGTCAAACCGTTTGAATGAATGGCCATGAGGGATTTGAGGAGTTTGAATTGGTCAAACTATTCGAATGGGTGATGGGGAGCATTCGGTGGAGGAAATCAAGGAGAGGGTTGGTGTTTGAGTGTTGGCCGAAAGTTGGAGTTTGGGGGGAGGAGAGTGACGGCTATGTGATGTTGTGGTTGGGAGATTTTCGGCATTGAGTGTGGGTTTACTAACCGAGAGCTCCTAGTGAAGGTGTGCGAATTTGTGAGCCTTTGTTTCGTTTTGGGATGTCTAGCATTGTGTGCCGAAATTGCCTAAGATCACCTAAGGGTTTCTCTCCTTTTTCTTTTGGTGACTTTCAACTCTTTTCTCATATTTTTCTCTGAACTGCAAACCTCTCATTCGTGCACCTTGTTCTTGAAAGCTATCAAACCACCTTTGGCCGACTATTTCCTTACCATACACCCTCCATATTACTTTTTGCCATCTTCTTTGCTCTTCTCTTAAGCACCATAACCGAATCCAAATCAACCCTCATCCCCTCTCTTGTCAAGCCGAAATTCCTTTTCTTCTCTACTTTTTCTCCAAAGCCGAAACACCTTCTTGCTCCATTTCTTTTCTTCTTGTTCTTCATAGTCGAATCTCCCTCGTTCATCTTCTCTTGTTTCTTCTTCAAAACTGAATCGGCACCCTTCCATCGATTCTTGATTGAAGCCGAACATAGACTCTCCATTCGGCATATTCTTGTGGTGTTAAGAAGCTCTTCTCTCTTTTCATCTCATTCTTTTTCTTAATCCTCATTGCAATGGTTAACCGATGGTTCTGACTCGCTTCCTGGGCACTGACCGATTATAGAAGGGTGTGTTCTGTCATCTCTTTTTCGTGTGGCCTGTTTCAAAGGGGGGTTTTGGCAAGTAGTCGTTGGCCGAATAGGAGGTAGGGATTCTTTATCGACTTGTTTGGCCGAAAGTCCACTTCTTTTGATCTATCTGGAGAACCGATTCTAACATGGTAATTATTTAGGGGCTCAAACGGTTTCTTAAGCCAAGTCTGTTAACGTTTGGCTTCTGTTGATTAAGGTAAGGAACTTCATCGATTTGAGTTCTTATTCCCTCTATTCTGTTTCAATGCCTTAACCCTGTGTCCTGATCAAGAACCTTTCATGGATACAAGAAACGGTCAAGCTGAGGAGGGGAGTGTACCCATAGTATCCATTCCAAACTTTAAACGTCGTGCGGTATCGGCGGTTCGGGATTTTTTGTCGAGCTGTGGTAGAGAGCCGACGTCTGCCTGGGATAGGTAGATAGCTGTCGTTCCTGTTAGTGAAAGCATTGACGTAGATAGCTTGGTATTATGCGTTATCAGGTGTGTACTATTCACACACTTATCTGTAGTTATGTTATTAATTGTAATGGCCAAAAGCCGAAAGGATTGATGTGATAGGTAAAATACCCTTATGGGTAAGGTTGGAGACACCGGGTAAGTTCTTCATGGTTGATATTCTTGATTATATGCCTGTATGTATGTTTATTGTTATTCATGTATGAAATAGTATCTGTTATGCATTGTGATGACGATTGCATACATATTGTGCACGATGTAAAGAGCATGGGCTCGGGAATTAAAAGGAGGGGAAGTATTGATTAAGTGACTATTGTCACGAGTGACTCTTGTGACAAGTGGTCCGAAAGTACCACGGTGGTTAATACCACAATTGCTTATAATTGATGACTTGTCTCGGTGGTCTAAGACCACGATGGGTTGGCCCCACATAAACATAAACTATTCGGAGATCGTCCACGATGGTCTAAGGCCACGATGGGTTGGCCCCACGATTATATTAAGCGACTATTGTCACGAGTGACTATTGTCACGAGTGGTCTAGAACCACGGTGGTCATGAACCACAAAGTGGCATGATGCCACGGGTGTTTGGATGGAGAGTTAAACTGGTATTGGGCTGCATTGCATGCATGTGACATATTCTATATTGAGAGGGCTAAGGCCCGATGCGTGTTATACGGGGATTTACACACACCGAGTCTCGACGACTCACCCTTTTTGCAGTCTGCGGTAATCAGTAGATAGCGGTTTTGGAGCCGAGACAGACTCGAGGTGGCCATGCATTGCTACTTTTTTTTAGTAAACTCAAACTTTACTTTAAACATACTTCTTCTATTTCAGGATTTTAATCTGTAATAAGGCCGCTTTAAATTTATTTTTGTTTTGGGGATTTTGTTTATATACTGATTTTATGCACGTTATGAATTATCGAGGAACGGGGTTTTCTTAAAAACGTAATAGAGGTTTTCTAAAATTTCAACAAAGGAACGGTAGGCTACGAATAACTAAAACTTGGGATTTTTCTTAACAATTTCAAAAAAAAAAGTATTATTTCCAATGATTACGTATCTCAACTTTTACATTGATGATCACCTTTCAGAAATTTTTGAGTTCGATTTTGGTAAAATAAACTCGTTTTCAACACCTAATTAACTCAAAGAGAAGATATTATGCCCTGACTTGAACTCTCTAATCCAAATGTTTTTCTCAACTCCGATATTGCCAAAAGTTTTTTTTAATTTTCTCCCTGCAACAACTCAAATTTGGTCGTAACGTTTTGACCGGGTTTGGGGTGTTACACTCAAGGTGTACAAATCTATTCTCATAGATCAACGTATTCATCAAACCATTTCATGTAACATCATTTCATATTTTTCAAGTAAATACATGTAAAAATCCCTTTTCTTTTCGTATCAGTATTTTACCCGTTGAATTATTGAAAACATCGATGGATTCACAGGTAGTACACTTGAAGTGTACAATTCCATAGTCCGTCAATTCATATTCAGTAGTACCTTTTAGGTACACTCTCGAGCCACATATCATTGATCGATGTGTCATCGTCTTAAAATTTATAATGAGAATGATCGAACCTGGAAACTAACTATGACAATGATTTGAGGCAAGCGCACCTATTGAACAGTAGTATAGTTAATGCAAGACCGGAATGTCGAACCCAAAGGAACTAAAAGTACTAAAACTAACTTTTTTTTTATTATCTAGCCTTAAAATTGAAGTGAATCGGTTTAATCTAGAAAATTAACTAACTACTAAGCTAAAGACGATGAGACAAAAAGAATGAAATTAGGGAAATACTTGTGGGAAAAACCAATTGATTAAAACAATACCCAAGGAAGAATCCACCTAGACTTTACTTGTTATCTAACTCTGAACCAGACGATTTATTCATTTGACTTGATCCGTAAGATTCCCTAATGTATATTAACCCCTCTCTCGAGGCGACTAACGTCTAACCCTAGGTTGATTAATTGAAATCTCTTTCTAATTAAAACCCCTAGAATCACATTAACTCGATCTATGGACTCCCATATTAGGTTTCACCCTAATCTGGCAAAATCTCGTCACCCTATCTCTAGGCGTGCGATCAACTCCGCTTAATTATGCTAGATCTACTCTTAGGCAGGGACTTTTGCTCCTTCACCTAAGCACATCAAACTTGAATTAATATCCCGAAAATATCAACACAAGAATTAAGAACACATAATTAAGAACAAATCAAATATTTATCATATAGTTCAAAGAAGCGATAACAAGATTCATCTTAGGTTTCATCCCCTCGGTATTTGAGGGTTTAGTTCATAATGATAATAGAATACATCTCAAAAGAAAAGATAAAACAAAACATAAGAAAAATCTAAACCCCCCTGAAGGAATTGAAGAGAGATCCTCCGTCTTGAGTATAACTCCGGCTTCTTGAGATCAATCAACTGGCTTTCTTCAAGTAATTTCTAAAATTCTGATCTTTCTGGCTCGGCTCCTTGGCCAAGCGGGACGCCCCTTGGAAGTTGGCCTCTAGGGTGTTTATATAGGCTTTTGGAATGTGTTTCTTTACCCCTAAGTATCCAAATCCAAGTGAAATTCCTCTCCTCCACGGCAGGGACACGCCCTTGGCACACGCCCGTGTGAATCGTGGCCAGGCCGTGTTCAGGTATGATTAGGGAGGCACGGCCGTGTTGCTTGGGCCCAGGCCGTGTCGATTTCGTGATTTGGCCCATTTGGTCCGTTTTAAGCCCGTATCTCGTTCTTTTAATCCTCCGGTGCTTTCCTGAGTATAAAACATGAAAACAAAGGATTAAGAGCACCAAATTACACAATTCAAGGCTTAAATCACCCAAAAGCATGCTAAATGTGGGTTTAAAATATGTTACTATTTCGGTTTATCAAATACCCCCACACTTAAGCTTTTGCTTGTCCTCAAGCAAAATTCTCAACTCATGATTAAAACGAACTTCCTTGATTCATAATATTCATCAATAATGTTTCATCATAATTCAAAGATAATTCATACGTGGATAATTCAACTCTAAGAGTCCTAAAGATTCAAACAATCCAAGTCATACATTTTGTAGCATGAAAACATAGGTGTTTCCCCTCATCTAAATAATTACCTCTGATTTAAAACCTGACAAGCATTGACATCCTCACTAAAGATTCACTCAAATCACTCAAAGTGTTTAAGGTTCAAAAATTAAGCACTCATAAGTCGAACATGAAAAGTTAATCCCATAGGCTTGCATGAGAATCAAATCTCCACCACTATAATATGAGATAATACACAAATCAAAAGGTCTTTAACAGGGTTGTAATGGGGCTTGGGTTAAGGTGTGGATATAGGCTGAATTAGAAGGTTAGAATCGAGATTGACCTGACAAATTACCTAACCAGAAACAATGAACTGATACTAAACAATTACATCAATTGAGAACTTGTAATAATTATACTATTACTAATACGAGCTTCTTTTTCAACTATTGGGATTTAAAGGTATAAGCTCACTTAATCAAAAAACTAATAATGAATATACTTCGATTTCTTTTTTTTAGGAACAAATCAGATATATATAATAATTGATGAATTTACTATCGAAATCAATAGGCAATCGATCAAGTCAAATCTCGATATAAGGGTAGTCAAAAGGAATGGTGATAACAAAAACAAAGGGTTTTGGGATAATATTAGTGGGTGAGTCAATAAAAAGGATTGTTAGGATCAACGGGGTTCACTAGGGGTTAATAAAATGCTTTTTAGTGGAGTGAGTGGGTTAAAACCTAGGTGCCTTTATCATCTTAGTATATCAAATCAAAGGTGTGGTCTCGACATGTATAATCGATGCAAGTTCTAGAATAACAAATCAATGTTGACACACTCATAATCAATAAGGTGAGCAAGAAAAAGAATATATGCTCTATAAGGCTCAACATCTCACAAAAATTATGGCTTTTTGATGTCAACCTAGCAAATTTCAAACTTCAAAGTAATATTCAAATTCAGGTAGACAACCTAAAAAAATTTAATTTTGAAAAATAGACTTATCCTGGTTGATTCTCTAGTATCTTAAAGTTTAAATTATCAATGCACAATTATCAATGACTTAATCTAAAATATATCAATTAAAATCATAAATCACAGGAAATTTCATTCTAATCATAATATGAGAAACTTACTTAAGAAACAAGACATAATTCAGGATTTGAGAATAATGCAAAAAGTTTGGTCACCTACTTTCAGGGATTTGAGAATAATGAAAAAAAGTTTGGCACCTTTTTAATTTCACCCCCCACACTTAAGATGTACATTGCCCTCAATGTACAAAGATATATATATAAACAATTAAGTAGAAAATCAAAAGATATGGAGAGAAGTGAAACTCCCTGAATTTTTTTAGGTGGATTCCTTGAGTTGGAGGTGGGGAAACTTGATTTGGAGGTGAAAGATAAGCTGGAGGAGGCGTCTCTGGCGGTGATATGGTAGCTGCCTACAATTTCTACGCTAGATGCAGAAATTGGGAAGCTCGTGAAGAATTAGCCAGGAGATAATAAGAATAATTTGACTTATACTAATTATATGTTTAAAGAAAAGCAAGCTAAAGTTAAGGAAAATAAAAAAATGAAATAAAATTAAAAGAAAAGATTAATGGACCGAAGGGTCCTTATTGTTGGATGGTTCGCGAGGGGGGTGTGATTTCTAAGGCCGCGGTGGTGTTGGCAGTGGTCGTGGTGGGGTGATTCCCTAGCAGCCTTTAGAACCTAAAACCAAAAAACTAAGATAAAATAAACTAAATTAAACATAAGAGAAATAAAGAAAAGGAAAATAAAGGAGAAG
This sequence comes from Gossypium sturtianum, assembly GCA_025698515.1. Lineage (NCBI taxonomy): Eukaryota > Viridiplantae > Streptophyta > Magnoliopsida > Malvales > Malvaceae > Gossypium > Gossypium sturtianum. The sequence goes on along the minus strand of CM046943.1, from coordinate 117,679,123 downwards.
AAAGAGGAAAAAGAAAAGTAGAATGGTCTCAAAGACCTTTGGCTTGTCGAATAATTGAAGCGGTCGGCATGAACTTATATAGATCGATCTCCCACAGGGAGACTGTGCTTGGATCCTCCCGTTTCTTCGACATGGATGTGGTGTAGCTCAAGGGCTTTGTAGATGGAGGAATAGAGGAAAGAATGGAGGGGTTGGGAGGGGAGGGTGAATGTGAGTAGGGAAAAACGGATGGGGAGTGGGTGAGAAAAGGGGGCAAGGGGTGTTTTAAATAGAATTTTCAAAACTAGTACATCCCCACGCCCGTGTACCATAGGCGTGTTGGGTCACACGGTCGTATCGCACGGCCGTGTTATGTTTCGTTCGTTTCTCCCACGCCCGTTTCATGGTCACCACGCCCATGTAGGATCAAACAGTGTCGACCACAGTCGCATCGCACGGCCGTGGCTAGTTAGTTGGAGCCCGTGTGTCTTCCCTCAGTGTCGGCCACGGCCATATCACACGGCCGTGGCAATTTATAGTCGTCCGTGATCTGGGAATCTTTCGTCATTGGCTCGTACTACCTCTGCTATGTCAGTACGGAAGTCCATAGTATCCACACGGCCACGGCCACGGCTGTGTGCAAGGCCGTGTGGTCTGAAAATCTGCACTTTGGTTAGTTTAAAATTAAATGCTGAAAAGGAATAATAAAATTAAAAATAAAAAAATGTAAAAATTAATGGAGTTAGTGCTCGGGTTGCTTCCGAGAAGCACTCATTTAAAGTCTTAAGCTAGACTTTCCTCTCATTCACATAATCAGGGTGGTTTGAAAAGTTGAACATCTTTCCTCATGCTATCTGTCCTATTATCCGTGTATAATTCAAGTCGAATAGCGTTTATTTTGAAAGTACCAAATATAGGATTACTTCTCTCGACTGTTTCGTATGGGAAAACCTTGATTACCCTAAAAGGGATTTCTTTGTTTGTATTAGGGTCAGGAGGAGATATTCGAGGGTCTGTTTTTTCTAACAATACCTTGTCTCCTATTTTAAAGTGATTTGTCATTCCTATGAGCTCGTCTGGTGGTTCCCTCGATTTCTCTTCGTGTATCCCTAGTGTTTCCTTGAAATGTGTCTTCCACTCGTCTAGTTCATTAACTTGATCCCTTCGATCCTCATGAGTTGTTTCTTTGTTGGCATTGGGTCTAGGATCGGGTTTAGTTGTGTTATTTTGTGGTGCTTCCTGCAAAGAAGGGTTAACCGAATGGTTATCAATAGAATTTACTTTCTCACCTTGTTTGCTCGATGTTCTAACCGAATCGAGAGCCTGAAGAGTGACTGTCTCGTCACCTACACAGAGTATGAGTTCACCTGCGTCGACATCAATTTTAGTCCTGGCAGTTGCTAAAAAGGGCCTTCCTAGAATTAATGGGATACTATTGTCCTCATCCATGTCTAAAACAACAAAGTCTACTGGGAATACGAATTTATCAATCTTTACTAGCACATCTTCGATTATACCCCTAGGAATTCTAACAGTTTTATCAGCTAATTGAATGCTCATCCTAGTTTGTTTGGGTTTCCCTAGACCAAGTTGTTTAAACATTTTATAAGGCATGATATTTATACTTGCCCCCAAATCAACTAACGCATTATCAATAGATAAACTACCAATTAAGCATGGAATTGGCATGATATTTATACTTGCCCCTAAATCAGCTAACGCATTATCAATAGATAAACTACCAATTAAGCATGGAATTGTAAAACTCCCTGGATCTTTTAATTTTTGTGGTAATTTATTTTGGAGAATTGCTGAGCACTTTGCGTTGAGTTCCACATGCGATTCCTCGTCTAGCTTTTGCTTGTTTGTCAAAAGCTTTTTTAATAATTTCCTTGAATCTGGCATCTGCGAAAGAGCTTCAAGTAATGGTAAGTTAATATGTAATTTCTTTAAAAGTTTAAGAAACTTACTGAACTGTTCCTCTGTGTCGTCTTTCTTCATCGCCTCGGGGTATGGTATACGAGGTTGGTACTCTTTAATTACCGGTTTTGGCTTTTTACTTCCTTCCTCAACCTTACCTTCTTCTACCACATTCTCTTGCCTTAAATTAGGCTCATCTAACCCTACATTATCATGAGTTGATATGGCTTGAATCTGCTCCCTTGGGTTAGTTTTAGTGTTGCTTGGCAATCTACCTTGCTGCTATATATTTTGTCAGCATCTCCTCAAGGTTCGGCTTCTTTTCTTGTGGGTACTGCTGCTGTTGGAAATTTAGAGGGTGTTGTTGTCTTTGATTTCCTTGACCACCCCATGAAAAATTGGGGTGGTTCTTCCAACCTGGATTGTAAGTATTGCTATAAGGGTTATTTTGATATCTGAAATTATTACTTACATAGTTCATTTGTTCGCCTTCTATGCCATGTCCGTAGGATGGGTACTCAGGATTCGCCACACCTCCACTTGTTTCGCACTGCATAACGGGTTGTACCTGCAAGGAATTACACAAACCATCAAATTTTTTAGTTAACACATCTACCTGATTCGATAGCATGGTTACTGCGTCGAGGTTGAAAACACTGGCAGCTTTCGTGGGCTTTGTCCTCGTGACTTGCCACTGATAGTTATTTAGGGACATCTCCTCTATAAATTCGTAAGCTGCTTCAGGTGTTTTATTATTCAGAGTTCCACCGGCTCTTTGAATCAATCAAGCGCCTAGTTGAGGGTTCACACCGTTGTAAAAGTTTGGACTGTAGCCACAAGGGTAATCCATGGTGTGGGCATCTTCTCAATAGATCTTTGTATCTCTCCCATGCATCGTAAAGTGTTTCTAAATCCATCTGCACAAAAAAAGAGATATCATTCCTTAATTTGGCCGTCTTGGTCGGTGGAAAATATTTTAATAAAAAATTTTCGGTCATTTGTTCCCATGTAGTAATTGATCCTCAGGGAAGAGAATGCAACCACTGTTTAGCTTTATTCCTCAAAGAAAAGGGAAATAACCGAAGTCGGATGGCATCATCAGAAACGCCATTAATTTTAAAAGTGTTGTAAAATTCCAGAAAATTCGCTAAGTGTGTGTTAGGATCCTCATCCTGCAAACCATCAAACTGAACGAACTGTTGTATCATCTGTATAGTGTTAGGTTTCAATTAGAAATTATTTGCAGCAATAGTAGGTCTAACAATACTAGATTCAGTACCAACTAAACTAGGCTTAGCATAATCATACGTAGTTCGAGGAGCCCGATTTTTGGCCATCTCTAGAGGTAGTGATTATTTTCACCATCTCTTGGTGGTATTGATGATGTTTTCTTGCTCTTCTTTTGTGTATTGTAGACTTCGCCTAATTTCTCTCCGATTTCATGAAAGCGGTTGCTTTGATCTCACTATCGTAAATTAAAGGTCTGTCGGGTTCCTTCTAGTCATAAACTAGAGGTACCTACAAGGAGCAAAGACTAAAATTTAGAAAGATAAAAATAGAAAACAAAATAAGAGTAAAATTCAGAAAATAAAAATGGCTAAAGTAATAAAAATTGAGTGTTCTTAATATTTCAGTTCCCCGGCAATGGCGCCAAAAACTTGATCGATGTGTCACAGTCTTAAAATTTATAATGAGAATGATCGAACCTGGAAACTAACTATGACAACGATTTGAGGCAAGCGCACCTATCGAACAGTAGTATAGTTAAGGCAAGACCGGAATGTCGAACCCAAAGGAACTAAAAGTACTAATACTAACTTTCTTTTTATTATCTAGCCTTAAAATTGAAGTGAACCGGTTTAATCTAGAAAATTAACTAACTACTAAGCTAAAGACGATGAGACAAAAAGAATGAAATTAGGGAAATACTTGTGGGAAAAACCAATTGATTAAAACAATACCCAAGGAAGAATCCACTTAGACTTCACTTGTTATCTAACTCTGAACCAGACGGTTTATTCAATTGACTTGATCCGTAAGATTCCCTAATGTATATTAACCCCTCTCTCGAGGCGACTAACGTCTAACCATAGGTTGATTAATTGAAATCTCTTTCTAATTAAAACCCCTAGAATCGCATTAACTCGATCTATGGACTCCCATATTAGGTTTCACCCTAATCCAGAAAAATCTCGTCACCCTATCTCTAGGCGTGCGATCAACTCCGCTTAATTATGCTAGATCTACTCTTAGGCAGGGACTTTTGCTCCTCCACCTAAGCACATCAAACTTGAATTAATATCCCGAAAATATCAACAGAATAATTAAGAACACATAATTAAGAACAAATCATATATTTATCATATAGTTCAGCAAACGATAACAAGATTCATCTTAGGTTTCATCCCCCTCAGGTATTTGAGGGTTTAGTTCATAATGATAATAGAATACATCTCAAAAGAAAAGATAAAACAAAACATAAGAAAAACTATAAAACCCCCTGAAGGAATTGAAGAGAGATTCTCTGTCTTGAGTATAACTCCGGCTTCTTGAGATCAATCAACTGGCTTTCTTCAAGTAATTTCCACAATTCTGATCTTTCTAGCTCGGCTCTTTGGCCTAGCTGGACGCCCCTTGGAAGTTGGCCTCTAGGGTGTTTATATAGGCTTTTGGAATGTGTTTATTTACCCCTAAGTATCCAAATCCAAATGAAATTCCTCTCCTCCACGGCAGGGACACACCCTTGGCACACGCCCATGTGAATCGTGGCCAGGCCGTGTTTAGGTCTGATTAGGGAGGCACGGCTGTGTTGCTTGGGCCCAGGCCGTGTCGATTTTGTGATTTGGCCCATTTGGTCTGTTTTAAGCCCGTTTCTTGTTCTTTTAATCCTCCGGTGCCTTCCTGAGTATAAAACATGAAAACAAAGGATTAAGAGCACCAAATTACACAATTCAAGGCTTAAATCACCCAAAAGCATGCTAAATCTGGGTTTAAAATATGTTACTATTTTGGTTTATCAATCATACAGCAGAATTACCAGTCCAGGCTAAATTCTAGCTGTAACATATACTCTAAGGGCTTTGTCGGATTACCAGTCCAGGCTAAATCCTTTATATGACAAAGAATTCCCTATAGAGTCCATTCTGGATTACCAGTCCAGGCTAAATGCAGTCAATTAGGATTACCAGTCCAGGCTAAATCCTAATTGAAATGTATACTCGAGAGGCTCATTTCAGGATTACCCGTCCGGGCTAAATCCTTTCTACAACACATGCAGTTTTATCAGGAAAAACACATTTATCCATCGACTTCCATTTATTCAAACGAGATTTAACATTTATCAGGCAATTGTCGGGTATATGTTCATTCTCATAAATTTATGCATTTATGTAATTCACATTATCACATTCAACTCAAGCACAAAAATAACATTTTTTTATCATTTATCACTTATCAGGTATTATCATTTATCGGACTTTATTAGATATGCAATCATTTCACTTATATATTTATACAATCACATACACAATTCAATTTAAGCATAAAAACATGCATAGCTAAGTTATACGAACTTACCTTGATAAATGTTCGTATACATAAAATCTATTAATCTGACATTTTCTCCTTTTCTCGTTCTAACTTCGTATTCGATTTATCTGGATCTATACGAGTAAATTTAACATCAATTTAATGCAATTCATACTCAAATTAGTCTAATTTACATATTAGGCAAAATTACCATTTTGCCCCTAAACTTTTAATAAATGATGATTTCGTCCATAGGCTCGAAAAATGAAATTCATGCAATTTACTCCTTATTCCAAGCCTAACCAAAATTTAAATATAAAATTTACAGCACTTGTATTCTATAAAATTTAGAATTTTTCCATGGATTTCACATTTTTACAATTTAATCCCTAAATCAAGGTTTCATCAAAATTCACTTTGTAAAAGTTGTTTATCTATCAACAACCTTCCATTTTCTATCATAAATTTCATAATTGTAGCATATTCATCTATGGTAAAATTCTATACTTTGATATCTTTTCAAATTAATCCCCCAAATAGACAAATTAAGCTTTCTCGATCTCAAAAATATAAAAATTACTAAAAACGGGACATGAAAACTTATTACTAAAAACGAGACATGAAAACTTACCAATTTGAACACGAAAGCTTGCTTTCTCTTTCCTAGGGTTTCCATGGAATATTTGGGAAGAAGATGATATAAAATTATTTTTATTTCTATTTAATTATTTATCATCTTTTAATTTTATCACTTTTCAATTTAGTCCTTAGCCTTTTTCTAATTTTCCATGGATGAATCATCCAAAAATATCTACTAACTTTTCATTAATGGTCTAATTATCATATAAGGACCTCAAGTTTTGAATTCTATAGCTATTTGATCCTTCTAGCTACTAGAATCCAACTTTCGCATTTTATGCGATTTAGTCCTTCTCGTAATTAAGCATATAATCAGTAAAATTTTCTTATCAAAATTCTCACATTATATTTATATCATATTACGGACCATAAAATAAAATAAAAATAAATTGTATTTTCGGCTCGGATTTGTGGTCCCGAAACCACTGTTCCGATTTCACAGAAAATGGGTTCTTACAACCATAGTATGACCTTATAAGTATATCAAAACGTACCATTACTAGTCATTCCAATGGCTATATTACAAACATCATTTTGAAGCCAACAATGGCCAAGTTAACCTATACATGCCATTATACCAAAATAAGTCTACTATTTATACCAAAATAAGCTTGTGGGTAGTGTGATGATGCTCCAACCGTTCACCAACCTTCGCGAGCTTCCGAATACTATAAAACAGAGAAAAATAAACCTAGTAAATTAAGTTTGTATAACTGGAATTAAACTTACCAATCTCATTTATTACAATTAAGTATATAATAACATGTTTCCATCAACTTGGCAAAATTGCCTAAACATATGCATTCAATCAAACATGTTAGTCACAAAATTCTCATATTCATCAAGTAAACACAGATAAGCTCATCATGCTATATTCTTTCAAGACAATATTCAATTCATCTCAAAATTTTCATATCATGTTAAGTATTTTGTCCGTTGAATCATTGAAATTCCGATGGATACTCAAATAGTACACTCAAGGTGTACAATTCAATAACATGTCAATTCATATTCAAGAGTACCCATTAGGGCACTTAATCAGAAAACACACTCTCGAGCCACATATCATATAACAGGATTGCCAGTCCAGGCTAAATCCTTTCTGTAACATATTCTCAGAATAGCTCAATTAGGATTTCCAGTCCAGGCTAAATCCTAATTGTAAGATATGCTCAAGAGGGCTTATATCAGGATTACCAGTCCAGGCTAAATCCTTTCTGTAACGAGGTCAATAGAATTACTCATCCGAGCTAAATCCTATCAGCAACAAATGCAGGACCTCATTCAATAGGGAAATCATAATTGTCCATCGAAATCCAATATTCAAACGGAACTGAACCCTTTTCAAACAATATCAAGCATGTATTAAATTCTTATATTATAACATCCAATTAATTCACATAAATATAAATCACATTCTATACAAATACAACATTCAATTAAACATATTTACATGTTCAATTAAGTTACACGAACTTACCTCGACACTTGTTCGCGTAGATAAATATACTAATCCAAAACTTTCTCTTTTCCACGATCTAGCCTCGAATTTGTGTTGTCTGGATCTATATAAATGAATTTAATTATCAATTTATCACATTTCATATTCAATTATACTCAATTTACATCCTAGGCAAAATTACCATTTTGCCCCTAAACTTTCCATAAATTCCAATTTCGTCCCTAGGCTCGGAAAATGAAATTCATGCAATTTACTACCTATTCCAAGCCTAACCAAAATTTCAATAGACAATTAACAGCACATATATTCCATAAAATTCATAATTTTCTTTAATTTTCACAACTTTATAATTTAATCCCTAAATCATGTTTTCATTAAAAATCACTTTGTAAAAGTTGTTTATCTATCAACAACCTTTCATTTTCTACCATGAATTTTTAATTTTCAGCATATTTATCCATGACATAATCATGTTTATCTAAATTTCTAATCATGTTTTCATGTTTTCAACTTTTGTATTTTATGCGATTTGGTCCTTCCCGTAATTAAGCACTAAATCGATAAAATTTTCTTATCAGAATTTTCACGTGATATTCCTATCTAAATGCAAATCATGCAAAAATATAAAAATAACTTTTCTTTCCAGATCAGATTTGTGGTCCCGAAACTACTGTTTCGATTTTACTGAAAATGGGCTGTTACAACCTACTGTCTTCCCTTGATCATGGGAAAGGATTGTATGAAATAGTGACACCACATCATCTGTATCCTTTTTCCAATAGATTTATGCCACATCAGTATTTTCATCCTGAATTTCAGCATTTTCATCTTGAAAAAAATCAAATCCAAATTAAAATCCTAAAATTCAGGATAAGAATACTGATGTGGCATAAAACTATTGGAAAGGGATAATATATCTGTTTCATACAATCCTTTCTCCTTGATCATTATCCCATTCAATCTTTTTTTTTCACATCTTATCAAACTTTTCCCCTAAAACTTCTCAATGGAGTTTTTAAAAAAAAAAATTGGGTGGTTGCCATTAATAAGGGAAAATGAATCAAATGTGCATGAATGCCATATGTCTTAAGCTGTCATTCACCATTAATCTATGGGTGGCCCAAGAAAAGAAAAACTGAACCAAAGAGACTACCTAAAGGACTTCAAATGTCAAAAAAAACATTTCCTAATAAAAACATTTCCTAATCAAAACCCTAAGAACATTCATGTATTTGACAGAAAACCATCGTGCAGTAATCCCATGGCCTCTTCTTGAGTGACGTTTCAACAGTCAAGCAATGCACCCATCCATCCACTTCCATTGTTGTCCATCCTGTTTAAGTCTATACTAGTTAGGCCCTTAACGGAACATTCTGTGAAAAGGAAACCGTCAGAAGTTATTATCGTTGATCTTCCAACACATTTCCCTCGTCGATTAAACATCTTCTATCTTCGTTGGCTGCTATTGTGGCTTTTGGAGGGGCTTCCTCGATCCAAACTCTTGGTTTCATCCACTATTTCCCTTCCTCAACCAGAGCATGCGCTGAGTGGTTTGCCTTCCTTCCGACAAAATAGCAGGTAAATAGTTCAAATTATTGTGCCATTTTTTTATTTCTTGTACGATTGTCGCAATGCTGGACTTATCCTCAGATTTTGACTGGATTTTTTTATGATGGTCAAGGAGTCCCCCTCTATTGCCAGATCACGAAATCCTAACTCTTCGGCGACTAACACTGTTTGTAGGCATGCAATCACCTTTGCCGATGTTGTATCGGCTACAAAATGATTCGGAATGTGTACGCTGCAAGAATAAATCCCTCATAATCATGAAAAAGAATCCCTATTATAGAGACCTGCAATGTAACACCCCGAACCCAGCCTAGAAGTTAGGCCCGGGTCCAGAATGTCACATTAAAGGCACACTCCAAAACGATTTTACAAACTAACATTTTAAGGCCCAGAAGCCCAAAATCTAATATCTTGTTAAGTTAAGAGGAAAAGCCCACATTTTAGGAAAACGTTCATGTATTAAGTTATTTCGAAAACCATGTCATCTTTGGAAACTTGATGGAATTTATTAAGCAAATAGTTGGAGCAATAATAATAAACCCAAAGTCTAAAGTCAATTAGGAGTTACATGGCCTTATTACAATTAAAAAAAAAACAAAGTATTTAAAGCAATCTCCTTTGACCAAATTAAAACATTTAAACAACTTGTAGTGTGGCTATCTCCGAGTCCTCTCTCACGTTGAGCCGCCTATTTAGGATTACCTGAAACATTTAAAATTAAGGGTGTGAGTTTCGAAACTCAGTGTGTACAACCCTTGGCAATCAATTCACATACAAATATTCACATTGGGCCTAAGCCCTATCAAATCGATGGTCTTGGGCCTTAGCCCACCATGACCTCATATCACATCATATCGCATCATATACAACAAGATAATACAAAACCCACCCCAAAAATCCATCCGCTACACACACCATTTCTCTTCCAACCTTATGACTCCTGTGGGGAATTCTAGCTCGACCCACCCCTCCGTTACAAACCATGGGTAGCCCGGTTGTGGTACTACCGAACGTTGCAGCAAAGCTGCTAATCATATATTGGGCTTAAAGCCTCCGGTGGATCCATACCATACGGCCATGCGATCCTCAAATCTTCCTCCGTACCATAATTTCCACCCATATGCATCCTAAGCAGAATATCATATGAATGCATCAAACACACAAGTAACATCCATAAACGCATATCTGTCACATAAGGGTATTTTCGTCATTTCACTACCCAGGGGTATTTTCGTAATTCTACCCTACAGGGGTATTTTGGTAATTTGGCAAAATAGGGGTATCTTGGTAATTTTGCAAGACAGGGGTATTTTGGTACTTTTACAAAACAGGGGTATTTTAGTACTTTTGCAAAATCGGGGTATTTTGGAAATTTACAAATCTAGGGGTATTTTAGTAATTTTACAAATATAAGGGTATTTTAGTAATTTTACAAATATAAGGGTATTTTAGTAATTTTACAAATATAATGGTATTTTATTAATTTTACAAATATAAGGGTATTTGGTCCCTATCGGGTTTTAGTTATGAACTTTGGCCCATAAACAAGTCCTCGCGGTTAAAGTGAACAAACACTATGCACCAGGTAGGATTTCAGAAAAGAGGAGGTGGGTCACTAGGACCGCTTAAGTACCAAGCTCTCACTAGATCCAATCCTAGACATGCATATGTCGGTTACCACACTCTAACTAATCGACTTGTCCACAGACATGTTTAATTAGCTTAAGTCTTATGAAATTACAAAGTTGTTCAAACTAGGCCTAAAGTCCATTTACCCTAACATACTTGTCTACGCCCCCATAAGCCCATCAAGCCCATTTCATGTCCTTACGGCCCGTTAGGCCCAAATCTCATCATATGGCCTATTAGGCCCAAAACATATCCAAATCATGTATCAAGCATGGCTAACTTAATTCGTATAATCAACCAAACCATTTTATCAAACTTAGCCTCAGGGCCCACCGGGCCTGTTTAGCCACTTTCGGCTTTTCGACTTTTCGGCATTGCCGATATCTTGTGTGTAGTGTTTGTACACACCTAGTAACCTCGTGTGCTGGAAACCCCTTAGTCACGAACCTACAATTGACATTACTAGCGATTAACCAAAGCGTTAACACATACTAACCAAAAATCGAAACCTCACCGTACCCTTACCGTGTGCCTCACGCTCTAGTAGCCCTTCCTTTGCTACTATTGGCGATTAACCTCTAGATCTGCACCCAAACACCTATATTGTCAAAATCAAGTGACCCATGATGATCATCAGTCACCCCTATGAGCCACAATAGATTCGGCCATTTACTAAAACTCTAACCGAGTCAAAAATACTTATTGCCTTGATAACAACTCTTACCTACCGTGCTTGCAATTGCTGAGCCTCACTCTTGTTAATACATGGTAACGGCAAAGAGGGGTTATATAGCCATTCGAATTTTAATAAAACACTTTAAAAAAATTCAACTAAGCTTTGGTTTATCGCTTTTAATACATGGTAATGTCCTGAAGACCAGCACTAGCAATCGGGATGGTGAGGATTTGGTTTATCTATTCATCATCAAAGATTTCTTGCAAAATATCAGCTTTCCAGGTACACTGACCAGTATCAATGAAATCTGATACCATTGTGTATTTAATGTTAATGTTCTGATCCACAATTCTTTCTTGTCCAGCTCCAGGTAGCCAAGCGTTGTTCATATATTAATTGTACTTCCATCCCCTATTCTCCATCCTAGCCCTACTTCAAGAAGGCCTTTCGCACTTCATATGCTTCTGCAGGTAAAAGAAGGGTTAGATCCTAATTTTGCGCTCAAAAAATTACAATTGGGGTAATACTTGGCTTTCACATCTCGAGCTAACAAACAATCCGACTGCATAATTAATTTCCAACCCTGTTTTACAAGTAACGCAATATTAATTTTTGATAAATCTCTAAAACCTAACCCTCCTTGTGATTTTGGTTTGCATATTTCTTTCCACTCGCACCAATGGATCCCTTTCCCAGCTTTGGAGTTTCTCCACCAGAATCTGCTAATAATATTTTCTAACTCTCGACAAAAGAGTGGTCGGTAATAAAAAACATTGCATCGTATAAATCGGTATGGCTTGTAACACTGATTTAATAAAAAACTTCTTTCCCCCCAATTGATAATTGTTTAACACTCCAATTTTCAATACGCTTCGAGAATCTATCTTTAATACTTACAAATGCTTCTTTTTTCGTCTTCTTACCATTGTTCAAAGTCCTAAATACTTTTCTGGGTTGCTTGAAATGCTAACACCAGGGGGCGTTCCTAATTGGTCCTTAATGCAATTCTGCACATTACTGCTAAAAAAGATTAAAGATTTGTCAAAATTAATGAGCTGACCTGATACCCCTTCATATTCATTGATAATTGCCTTTAAAGCATTCGCCCCTTCCATACTTGCTTCTCCAAATAAAATGCTATCATCTACGAAAGTGGGAAATGAAAACATTACTTCTCCCTACTCGTACACCTTTGATAATTCCTTCATTCTTTGCTAATCTCAACAGCGACACAAAACCTTCTGCATAGAATAAGAATAGACAAGGGCTTAGTAGGTCACCCTGTCTCAATCCCCGAGATGGCTTAAAATTTTCTCCTCGCTTCCCATTCAATAAAACCGTGAATTCCACTATTCGAACACATTGTATAATCAAAGTTAACATTCACCGCAAAAACCCATCCTCCTTATTACTTGTTCTATAAAGCTCCATTTAACTTTGTCGCATGCTTTGCTCATGTCTAATTTAAGCGTAAAGTGTCCACGTGTTCTTCCTTTCTTTTGTTTTAGGGTTTGCAAAATTTCATATGCAATTAGAGCATTATCTGTAATCTGCCTGCCAGACACAAATGCCGCTTGTGCTTCGTCAATGCAAATTCCCAAAACTGATCTAAACCTGTTAACCATTGCTTTAGAGATGATCTTTTACAGAACGTTACACAGGCTAATTGGTCTAAATTGAGTCATGTAGTTTGGATTATCAACTTTCGGGATAAGGACAATATTTGTGCTATTAATCTCCCTTAGTTCTAATTTTCTGTTTAAAACATTCAGACAATATCTGGAAATCTCCTCTCCCACAATGTGCCAATATTTTTGGTAGAAGAGTGCAGGAAATTCGTCAGGTCCTGATGCTTTTAAGGGGACCATGCTTTTTACTACTGTCGTAACTTCATCAATACCGAATTCTGTAGTAAGCACTTGGTTCATGTCTTCTTGGATGTATCTGTTGATTCCTGATAATGCTCTTTCAGAGTTCCAAGTATTTGATGCTGAAAATAACTCTTTAAAGTAATCTGTCGCCAAATTTAGTTTAACTTCTTATTCAACAGCCCATTCTCCATTCGCCCTTTTTAATTTCTTTACATAGTTTTTTTTTTCTGTTGGTTCGCAAAGTTGTGGAAGAAAGATTTGTTCCAATCCCCAAATTTGATACAATTTTCCCTTACTCTTTGTTCCCAGTACAGCTCCTATTTGTCAGCTTCAAGATTTAAGGCTAATTTAACTTCCTCAATTTATGCTAATGTACCATCACCTGGATCACTTATATTTAACTCATCAAGTTTTTTTTTCCAAGAAAAATTACATTCCTTCTTTTACTTGACATTAAATAACCTATCTCCTTTTTGAGGCTTTCTCTTAACGTTCAAAGCTTCGTTGGGACATCTTCCAAGTTTTCTTCCTAAAACTCCTGAATTTGTTGTTCACATAAATCTTCCAGTATCCAATTTGTATTAAATCTGAAGTCTCATTTGCTTCAGTTTTTAAACAGATAATTATTGACCCCCAACTCAACCAGAATTGGGCAATTATATGATATGGTATGTGTTAAATGTTTTAAAGAATATCCCGAAAAACACTCCCACCAAGCTTTATTTGCCACCCTTTTATCAAGCCTTTCGCGAACATTGTTCTCTGGCAACCTTCCTTCTTCCTATGTGTACCATCTTCCTGAAAAGCCTAGATCATTAAGATCACAAATCTCCAACATCTCTTTGAATCGGGCCATGCCTATTTTTCAAAAGAAAATATGATTTCATTGAAATCTCCTATGACTAACCATGATAGTCTCTAATCATTCCTTAAATTTCGTAGAAGGGACCAAGTTTCTCTTTGATTATGCTCCTCTGGTGCACCATAAAAACCAGTAAGTCTCCAAGTCGACATACTTTCTTTTTCAAGAATTTCCACATCAATATGATTTGTTGAAAAGCTTCTCAACTGAACCACATACCCCCCTTTCCATCCAACCGATAGTTCATCTTTTGACCCGGTTGCTCCCACCTCTATTCCACTAGTGAACCCACACCTCTAACGATCTGTTTCCATTCTCTTCTCATTCAATTTTGTTTCCATTAGAAACAAAATCTGGGGTTGAACATGCCTTACCTTGTTTTGAAAGCGGTTAATCACTCGTAGATGCCCTAGTCCACGAATGTTCTTGCTTAATATTTTTATTGCGTCAGGTCGGCACGCTTACTAGCGGCCTTCGATCTCTCAATTTGTTGAGTTAGTGCACTCGGGTTTTCTTCAATGCCAACATCTTCTTACCTTGTTCTTTGCCTTTTTTTTCCTTCATGAATTACGATTGAAGCGATTTCCAATGTTGAATCCTATTGGTCCTTCACCCCCCCATAGTAACGTCTTCTACATCAAATGAGTTCTCTTGGGTTCTAAGATCTAGCTCCATTCTGGTGTGTTCCTACCGGTTTGAAGACCTTGCGGTGATTCTTCCCTAAGCCATTTACTGCTAGTAAACATCTCAGTCCTTGAGGGTGCTCGAAGTGATGAGTTTCAGCCAAAAACTTCTTTGGTACCAATGGTTTTCCTAATAGGGAAAAAACCCTCTCCGTGCCTTAGTTTTCTGCACAGGAAGCAAAACAATGTAAGCCTTTCATATTGGAAGTATGCGTACCCTTCTTGCCCTTACTCCAAAATTAATTTCTTTTTTTTTTCAGCGTAAATCTCACATCTATTTTTACTCGAAATCGAATGTACCTTTGCTTCTCTTGATATTAATACAGAATCATATTGGATAAATTTCCCTACAAAATTTCCCAATTATATTGTTAAGTCCTCAGAAATTATACCATTAGGCAAGTTATGGACTTGTATCCAGAAATACGTGTGGTGAAGAAGAATTTGCTTAGGAAATTCTCCCGTCTCTAAGCGATGAAAAATTATAAGATGTCTATTGAACGACCACGGTATGCCATCAATGACTCTCTTAATATCAACCTCGTAGAAGAGTTTAAAAAGATATCGTTTGTCCCCTAGATCTGAGATAACCACCCCTCCTAGTGGATGCCACAAGTTAGCCAATGTTCTTTTGAGGGTTGGGAAGTGGATAACGCAGTCTGTTAGAGCTTTTCCCACTAAGCAAAGTTGATGCTCATTCTTTATTGTAATATTGTTCCTTGTACACGATAATGGTTCCTCCTCTTCATCCTCTAAATTGAAGTTTTCAAGATCTGCTTCCATTAAAATACCTTAGTATCAAAGGATCTTTTGAGGAAATTGATAACCCCCCAAAATCCTAGGTTGCGTCGCTATTAATCCCCTCAATATCCAAGTAGAAAAATCGCAAGAGAAGAGTTTAATCGTTCCTTACTCAATTCATGTTATCAAACCCCAATCGGCACTGTTGTGAATGCTCTAAGAAAGAGAACTAGGGAGGAAAAATCACAATGACGAAAGGAAAAAATCAACGTGCCAAACCCTAGCAGACGAAATAACTAGAAACTTTTACCCACCCTTAGAGATTTTGATGTTAACTAGCTCGTAATTAAACATGATTTTTCTTTAACTTCTCAATGGAGTTATATCATTATATTACAAACCGTAAAAGTTTTGAATTCTCAATGGAGTTATATCATTATATTATAGACCGTAAAAGTTTTGAATTGATAAGTTATATTATAACAGAATATAATAATTATGAACCTAGATAATATATATGGTAAAGTGAAGTTTTTGGAAACAATTGGTTGTATTGCAAATGTTATTTAGGAAAGTTTTTGTTTATTAAATTATTAAAATTCAAGTTATATATTAAATTATTACAAACGTTAACGATACATGTTTAATGTCTAAGAACTTTAATGTTAATTAGTGCCTGTACATTATAAATAATATTTTAAATTCTATTCCGAATGAATATAATAGGCTCCGATGAACTCAGGATCTTAGAGGGGTTATTGATTGAGAGAAGAGCCACCAAAATTTTTTCTTAAAGATCAAGGCCATTCTGAAGGTTTTCTCCGATGTAAGAAAGGGAGTTATGTTTTCAAGGGTAAACTAAAGGGCTTTAACTTCTTTTTTTTTTTTTTAATTTTCAAATTGATTTATTTTGTTTTCAAGATCTAATTTTTAGTTTTAGGGTACAGTGCTGGTGTTTTAGTTTCCCAGTGCACCGCCCATTTCATTCATTTCTTTGAATGACATGTGTCATTGATGTGAAAGGGTGGGAGCAGTAGTGTTTTCTTAGAGCCTCTTGTTTTGTTTTCCTTTTGGTTTTCCCCATTTTAATGCATCGGTTAATCTTGCTTCAAAAAAAAAAAAAAAAATTCTATTATGATCACAACCTCAATTTTATAACCAACATTTGAGAGATAATACACATTATATTTGCTAATCTTTAAATTTATTAAAAAATAAAACATGTTATATTTATGCTTTAAGTATTTTAAATAAGTAAATGCTATTTTAAGTAAAGTCCTTTACAATAAATTATATTTATCTCTTTAATTTGAAACATTATTTATTCAGTTACGCACATATCATTTATTAACTATTAATTACTGTATTTGTTAATTATTAATTACTCCAATCTAACTACTTCTAATGAATTTATAATTTTAAATAAAAATTGTTACAACATTATAATTTTTAACATCGTTTTTTTAACTTAATTTTCAAAGAATATCATATATATATATATATATTATTACAAGGTTCTGTTAAATAATGAAATAAAAATTCTTCATATTTCATTTTTTTATGTATTAAATAAAAATAAGTTATGCAACAGTCTATTTTTCAGTGGTTTCCGGACCACAAGTCTGACGAGTAAGTTCGTATAATTAGTATTTAAATTATATGAGTCAATAGTAATTTTATAATGAATTTTGATATGAGGAATTTTAACTAATAGAATTAAAAGTTAGTATAAGTGGTTCGGTTTAAAAGTCAAGTGGTTATTGAAAACGAGGTCTTAGGATCTCATTTCTATAATTTAAGGCCGCAAATATTTTTATTAAATATTTACAGAGTCATATTATATATGAATTGAGGTTTTGGTCAGGTAATTTTGATGATTTATTGCTTAATTGCGGTAAAAGGATTAAATTGTAAAAGACGTAAAAGTTAATTACTTTTGATTTAAAATAGAAAGGGACCAAAATGGTAATTAAACCATGGTCAAAAAGTCCAAGCTTGGTGGATATGATTAAATCCAACTTTTGGGCTATTTTCTCATTTAGTCCTAATTAGTTAGGATTAAATTGAAAATTAAGTTTGTTTAGTTGAAATTTAATAAAATTGAAGGACCAATTGTGCAATTAAACTCTCCTTGAATGGTAAATATACCATTAGAAGGGATAGTGGACGGTATGAGGCTTATAAATGTTGAAAATTAGGAGTAATTAGGAAGGGCAAATTAGTAAATTGGTAATTAAATGAAATATAATAAAGAAAACAAGTTAAAATCATTTTTACTTATCATCTTCTTCATAATTTTAGATCGAAACCCTAAGAGGGAGTTTGGTTAGCTTTGGTTCTCATATTGGATCAAGAACGAGTGGAAAATCGAGGAAACAAGAAATTTATTGAATAGTCCTTGTACCTTTGTCATTATTGCAATTTTGTCAGGTAAGTTCGTTCGGTTTAATTTTAGTACGTTTTTAAATTTAATATATGAACCTAATTGCATAATGTTAGATTATATTGATGTGTGTAATTGAAAATGAAAATAATAAATTGATATTACGTCGATCGCTGATTGAGATACTCTGAGCCATTACTGCAAATTAGTCCTATAAGTTCATTTAATATGAACTTAATTATATTTCTAATTGTTTATGAATGTTAGAGCTTAAATGATGTAAAATTACTAATATTAAATTGATTTGTTGATAGAACAGGAATTGTAAAAAGTTACGAAAATGATAATTCCTAATATCAATAGAGACAAGTTGCATTCACACGTAAGACCATTGTGGGGCTATGACAATTATTCAAATGTAAGACCATGATTGGAGCATGGCAGTGTATATATGTAAGACCATAGTCGGGCTATGGCATTCTGATGATAAGACAATAACTAGGTTATGGCACTATGGACGTAAGACCATGGTTGGACCACGGCAGTGTTTATATGTAAGACCATAGTTGGGCTATGGCATTCTGATGATAAGACCATAACTGGGTTATGGCACTATGAACGTAAGACCATGGCAGGGCCATGACAATGCATATGTAAGACCATAGTTGGACTATGGCATAATAGGAAACGTGTACCGAGGTTTCAATCGTCTTTACAGTATTCATCGAATGAAAACAAATGAGGATCTAAATGTGATGTGTGAAATGGTAAGCGATTTGTAATAGTATATATGTGTAAAAGTAGTAAATTTTGTATTATTATTATATGTTAAAAAGATTATGCATTGTGATAGTAAGAAATGCGAATGTTATTGAAATGTGAAAAATTGATTTGAACTAATGTTTGAGCATTACTCACATGTTGGGAGCTGTGGTTGATAGGAATTTTGATAATAACCTCGTTGACAGGAAATTTTTTCATTAATCTTTTAGTTGAATTATTATTATGTTGATTCGGTAAGCTTTACTGTTCAATCGACGAACTTACTAGGCTTTATGAAAGCTTACTCGTATTATTTGTTTATTTCTTATAGATACGTTTTGTGGATTGGGAGATTGGATCAGCTCGAAGAATCACACTATCCAAGAATTTTTGGTAGACTTAGATTTTGGTTTGGTATATATGGCATGTATTAGGACTCCTTTTGGATATGATTCATAAGTACTTGGTTTGTGCAAATAATACATTTAACTTGTGTTTTTGTGTTTGGATAACCTATGTAGGTATGCATGTTTTACTTAGGTAGAATTTGTTGATCAAGAATGAACTACAATTACACTATGATGACTAATGATATGAAATGATATAGATGTAAGATTTTGATGTGTTAGTTGTGCTTTGTATATGAAAATATGGAAGTGAATTGTAATTAAATATTGAGGTGTCTATGATGACATATTGGTGAGGCTTAAGATTGATTATATTATATGAGTAGATTGATATTGAAGGTGTCAAATGACCTATTTGATTGTATGTTTGAGTATGTATGTATATGAGAGAAGAAAAGAGCATGTTTTTGGTCACTTTTGGATACACACGGCCTGAGGCACGAGCTGTCACACGGCCGTGTGTCACAATCGGGAAACCCACACGGGTGTGTGCCCTGAGCATGTTTAACTGCAGTATCCACATAGTCTGAGACACGGCTTGTGACATGACCGTGTGAGGGTATTTTCAATTATTACAAGGCTAGCACACGGCCTACGACACGACAGTGTGGATTCATTTTGAATGGTACACAGTCTGGGATACGGTTGGCCACACGGCCATGTCCCTGCACCACACAGCGCCGTGTGACCCCTGTTTTGAATTTTTTTTAAAATTTTCCCTGAATATTTTGATTTGTTCCGATTTGATCTCTGAATGTCCGTAACTTATTTTAAGGGCTTTGAATGCTCGATCTAAGGCCCATAAATGTTTGATTTATTTCATGTTGAATCTTATCTAGATTTATGAAATTATTTTTATGATTGGATGCTAATTGAAAGGAAATGTTCTGACTTGTACAGTAACACTCTGTAACCCTATTCTAATAACGGAACAGGATATGGGTGTTACAAGTTATCTTTTTATTTTAATATTTTTATTTTTTAAATATAATAAGAGTTAATCAAAGATAAATATAAAATTATAAAAAATTGAATATTAACAAATTTGACATTAAAATAAATTAATTTAATAATATATAAAATAAATAACCTATAAAAATATTACTAATATTATTTAAATTATAATAAATTAATATTAATATTCAAACCAGGGTGAATTTGTATTTTGTTTTAATATTAAATAACATTAATATAATATGCTTTAAATTAATTAATTAATTTTAAAAATATTTTATAATTAAATTACTTTTTCAATTCATTAATGATTTTTTTTTGAAGAAATTCATTAATGAGTTTAAATAAAAACTAATGTTATAAAAATATTATAAAATTAATATACACTATCGACTCGTGCATAAGATGAGAATACAATATACTATAATAAATAATAAGCAAACCATGAAACAATAATATTAAGAACATGAAAATTACATGCATGGAAAGTACATTTAGCCTAATAAATTTAATGGTTGATTGTTAAAATATTAATTTTATGAAAAGTTACAGATGGGTGTAAAATCATTTTAATTTTGCATCGGTGCAAGTGGATCTCCTCATATATATATATTAGTTTCTAATGTCACATGTATTACATGCGATTTTACGTGTTTAATTTATAATTTATTAAATAATATATTTTTATAATCACAAAAAATGTATTTTAATAATTAAATGAGATTAATCTAATATATAGTAAAAATCAATCAATTTGAAAAATAGTTAAAAAAATAAAATAACTCTTTAAAAGTTAATGAAAAAAAATACAAATCAATTTGTTTAGTGATTAGATAAAACAAATACAAAAATATTTTTAAAAAATTAAATATATAAAATAATTAATTATTTGAAAATGAAAATAACATATTTTTTCATATCATATGTTAAGACTAAGGTTGTTCAAGACTGATGACTTGAATTGTTTGAACAAGTATGTTTAAACATCTATTCTAACAAAACATTTGGGACAACCTAAATTGTAACAACCTGTTTTTAGTGGTTTCGAGACTCCAATTTTGATGAGTGAGTTCGTAAATATTGTTATTCAATATTTACGAGTCAATATTAGTGTTATATTGAATTTTTATCTGATAAATTTGCTAATTGAATAGTTAGTTAAAGTACAAGTGGTTCGACCCTAAAGTTTGTGATTTTGGAAAATGAGGTATCAAGACCTCGTTTCCGCAAACTGAGCCCGTAATAATTATGGAGTTGTTATATAGGTGAATTAAATTCTAATCCAAAAATTTTAGTGATTGGATGGTTAATTATGGTACAATGACTAAATCGTAAAATTATAAAAGTAAATCGCTATTGATTTTTATTAATCAAAAGGTTTAGATAACATTATTTAAGGGACTTAAATGACAATTAAGCTATAATGAATTATCTTGAACGGTTAGTGCTTCATAATTAACCATTTATATGTTAATTTTAATGTTAAAATATTAATTAAAATGTAATAAAACATAAAGAAAATTCGCCATCTTTTTTAATCTTCTTATTCCACCGATTTTGTCACCATTATTAAACGAAGGAAAAGCTTCAAATCTTCAAGGACATCGGGCCTTGCATGTGAGTGCTCCCGAGGTTTTTTTTTTTTTTTTTTAATTTTATGTTTTTGAGATCGTTGTAACTTAATTTAGCTAAATTGTACTCTCGTTTTCGAAAATGTTAAAGTTTCAAAATATTTTCATTGATGATTTTTTTATATTTTTTATGTTAAATAACTTGGTTGTAAGTTTAGATTTGATTATGGACTAAACTGTAAAACAAAATTTGTTCGTTTTGAGATTAGGGATTAAAATGAAAATATTTTGGAATTGATATGAAATTTTTATGATTATTGAATTTAGAGGGTTGTACAGGAATGAAATTGAAATCAGATTGAAAAACAAAGCTTAAAATTGAAAGATATAATTATTTCGATTTTAGGGACTAAATTGAATAAAATGCAAAACTTAAAAGATTATTCGATAGATGAAATTGAGCTGTCACATAACTTTAGTATGCTGTTAAATGATGTTTGAAATTGATGATTGAATTAAATCATTATTTAGATCAAGATTTACAACAATCGAAAGATATATGTAAAAAAAGGAAAATTGTTGAATAGTCTCTAACATCTTATCCGTTGTTTTTCCAGGTAAGTTCATATGGTGTAATTATGTTTAAATCCTTGTGAACGTTATATTATGGACCTCTGTATGCTTTGTTAAACTTAGAATTAATTGTAACTTAGTACTAAATGGTGAGATTTGGACTGAAATGTAAAAGTGTTAAATATGAACTTACATGATGGAATTATCATGATGAAACTTTGTAAATATATCATAAACATGGTTATAGGTTGATTTCTGATGATTTTGAGATCCAACATTTGTTGCGGACTCGAAGATACATGTGACACAGGTTTAGCTCGGACGAGTAACCTGATGTCGTTTTATAGGTTTAGCTCGGACGGGTAACCTTTAATGTATATACATCACTGGCCAAGCTCTTTATTGTGTTGATAAAGGTTTAGCTCGGACGAGTAACCGAATATTGATGTATATGATTAGCTTGGACGAGCATTTGATGTGATTTACACTTTTATATTGAGTTCTTTTACAATGTTTCATCGGGTAATATAAAAGATATGAATTATGGAATTGTGATATCAATTGAAACACCCCACACCCGGCCCACGAGCTTGAACCGGATCTGGTATGTTCCTTAAATAAATCGGTTTTCAATGTTCTAAATGACTTAGAGAAAATTTGTGTAATTTTAAAAATTGTTTTGGGTTGGGCTTAATTTGAAACCTATTTAATAAATTCTGGAAATCCAACTTAAATAAGGTGACAAAATAATTTTTGGGTTTATTATTTTAAAAGAAATAAATTTACTTATCTTTAATCAAACATAAATTGTATCATATTCAAATAAAAATAAACATAAATAAAGAAAATCCAACTGGGCCTTATGGCCTTATTACATCATTCAAACCCAAAATAAAGTACTAAAATTTCATAAAGTCCAAATTCCAAATAATTTCTTCAAGCGATGCATGGCCACCTTTAGCTCCTGCCGACCCCGGTCCATTCACGCTCATCACCGAAAAATGATTCCCCAACGGGTGAGTCAACAGACTCAATGTGTACATAGTACTAATTTCCAACAAATCGAGCATACAAGTCATATCAATATCATGTTCATACAAAATAAAGGATGATGCAACCCAAATCCAAACCTATTTGTCCATCCGCTACACACCACCCGTACCAACTTTGTACACCGCGGGGACTACTAAGTCGACCCTCCATCCGCTACACACCATCGAAGGCGTTGCTGCGATCGCGTGCTCATCGCCCACTTATGTTGTGTCATTAGACACTTTGTATTCACTTTGGATGTAACCGAAGTTACCACTTTTCACTTTATGTGACCGTAGTCACCACTTTACGTTGGTGAGACCGTAGTCATCACCTTCACTTTCTTCCTCCACAAATATCCCGAATGCCCCAATCATTTCATAACATATTTCACATACTTAATTTTCGTTCATGTTACTAATCACATGTTCAAAATATATCACATTCACAATCCTATCAAAAGTAGGAAACGTACCTGGGTACTCCTTACCACATTTGTGGTGCTTAGCCACATTCACATACTGTTACATATTTATATATTTAATGATTGCCATGCAATTTATTGAAAGTTAGTAAGAGTACACACCTTTTTCGCTTAATAGTTTCCGTGAATTCCCGTAGAGCGATCTACCGATCTAGATCTTTCACTCCTATATTCGGCCATTAATTAAAACATATAAATAAACCTATTTGGTCTTAAAACCAAATCCTACTAGAAGTAGAATTACTTACCTAGTTGCGAATTGATTTAATCAAGTCCCAATGATTGCTAGAATTCCTCTTCCTTGAAATCGGCTAATACTAGGTATGTAACCATGTCGGTTTTTCGTTTTTTGAAATAATGGAAAACACTTAAACAAATTATGCCTTGGCCGAATATCCCTTACCTTATGATGGGATTCCAAATCTGAAGAGGATTCCTTTATAAGCCTGTTGAAATCCTATAACTTCGTGTTAGATTAGATCTAACTTTGAAAACGTGAATCATAATCTTTAACCACATATTTATATTTATAATCCTTACCTTAGATCCTTAGATTTCCGAAAGATCCCCTTTTGATGTTGTGGATGATTGCCCTCTTTCTTAGAATCCACAAAGATTCAAACTTAATGAGAGAACGAGAAGAAAATAGAAGAAAAAGAGAGGATTTTTTGCTTAATGAAAATTCGGCAGAGAGGGTTTTGCCTAGGAAGAATTTCGCGAGAGAGAGGAAGAGGAGCAAATGTTGATGAGTAGCCCTCTGTCCTCCTTTTATAGCCAAAGTTATCAGCCTAGGAGTCCTTTACTTGGCCACCACTCCTCTTTTGATAATATTATCTCTTTTATTTAAAAGATAAAAGCCTTTAATCCATCAATTATCTCCTCAATTATCTCATTAGAAAATAATCCTTTATTTATCTCTTATTATTCACATATTTATGTGAATAAAACTCCTTTATTTATCTCTTATTATTCACATATTTATGTGAATAAAACTCCTTTATTTCTCTCTTATTATTCACATATTTATGTGAATAAAACTCCTTTATTTATCTCTTATTATTCACATATTTATGTGAATAAAACTCCTTTATTTATCTCTTATTATTCACATATTTATGTGAATAAAACTCCTTTATTTATCTCTTATTATTCACATATTTATGTGAATAAAACTCCTTTATTTCTCTCATATATCCAAGTTTCCCGAAATGTTCAAGTTTCCATTTTTGGATCATTTCCAAAAATGTTTAGGTTTTCCAAAATGTCCAAGTTTCCAAAATGTCTAAGTTTCCAAAATGTCCATTTCCATTTCCATTTTCATTTCCATCTCCATTTTCATTTCCATTTTCATTTTCATTTCCACTTTCATTCATTTCTAGGTTTCCAAAAGTATCAAAAATTTATTCATAAAACTTAAGACTTGTCATTTCATACAATTGATCTGAAAAATGCATAGGCCCTTCCTAGGATGTTACAGTTCTACCCCCCAAAAAAAAAATTTCGTCCTCGAAATTTCCTAACTAAACAATTGAGGGTATTCTTTGTCGCATTGTCTCTTCGGCTCCCACGAAGCTTCTTCCGATCCATGATTGCGCCATAACACCTTGACTAAAGGCACCGACTTCTTTTCGTAGTGCTTTCACGTCACGTTCCAAGATCGAATCGGCTCCTCCTCGTAGGATAGATCCGCCTTAACTCCACTTCTTCAACAGGTACCACATGAGGCGGATCCGATCGATAGCGGCGTAGCATGGACACATGAAATACGTCGTGCATTTGATGCAACTCGGTGGCAACTCAATTGGTATGCCACCGCCCAACTCGCCGAAGACTTGATAGGGCCCTATAAACCTTGGGCTTAGCTTCCTTTGCGACCGAACCGCATAACCTTCTTCCAAGGTGAGACCTTTAGAAACACTTGGTCTCCTACTTCAAACTCAATTTCTTTCCTCTTAAGGTCTGCGTGCGACTTACATCTTCATCGAAGCTTCTTTCAACCGTGCCCGAATTAATTCCACCTTCTCCTCAGTTTCCGCCACTAACTCTGGACCCAAGACGCGGCGTTCTCCTAACTCGGTCCAACAAGTTGGTGTTCTACATTTCCTTCCATACAATGCTTCGTATGGTGCCATCCGAATGCTTGCACGATAGTTGTTGTTGTAGGCGAACTTCGGCTAGAGGCAAGTAATCTTCCCAACTTCCTCGGAAATCCATCACTGACCTCTTAGCATATCTTCCAACACTTGTATAACCCGTTCGGTGCCGTCTCGATTGTGGATGGCAGTAGTGAAGTCTAGCTTAGTGCCTAATGCTTGATGAAGTGCTTTCCAAAATCGAGGCGTAAACCTTGGGTCTCTATCGGAGATGATCGACATCGGTACCCGTGTAGCCTCACGATCTCCGCCACATATAACTTGGCTAACTTTTGAAGGGAATAGTCGATCCTCACGGGGATAAAATGTGCGGACTTGGTCAAACGGTCCACTATCACCCATACCGAGTCCTTCTTAGTGGGCGTAAGGGAAGCCCACTAACTAAGTCCATGGTAATTCTTTCCCACTTCCATTGGGGAATCTCAATTGGTTGAAGCAATCTGATGGGACTTGGTGTTGGCCTTTACTTCGCGACATGTCAAACATTTCCCACAAATTCAGTCACCTCACGTTTGTGTCGACCACCAAAATTGTTCCCTTAGATCTCTATCTGACTTGATGCCTCGGGATGCATAGCATAAGGACTACCATGCGCTTCAGAAGAATCCTTTGTCTCAACTCCTTATCCTCGGCATACAAACCTTTTCCTTCTAGCACAGTACTCCTTCATCATTGACGCCATAATCCTTTAATCCTCCTTGCGTACTTGCTGTAACTTAGTACTTAAGTCCTTATCCGCCAACCTGTCCCTCTTTCACCTCCTTCACCCGAGGTTGGCTTGACTTGTAACTCGCCAACAGAGCTTCGTCTTCATACAAACTTAAGTGAGCGAACAAAGCCCTTAAATCCGACACAACCTTCCTACTTAGGGCGTCGGCTACCACATTCGCCTTGCCGGATGGTATTCTATCGAGCAGTCATAATCTTTCAATAACTCCATCCACCTTTCGTTGCCTCAAGTTCAACTCCTTCGAGTCAACAAATACTTAAGGCTTTTTGTGGTCCGTGTAAATTACTCGACCTTTCTCCATAAAGGTAGTGCCTCCAAACTTTGAGGGCGAAAACCACCGCCAAGCGAGTTCCAAGTCATGAGTTGGGTAGTTCACCTCATGCGCCTTAGCGCCGAGATGCATAAGCGACTACCTTTCCTTCTTGCATTAGCACGACCCTAACCCTGTGTGCGAAGCATCACAATATACTACGAAGTCCTTACGCCTCTCGGGTGAATTAACACCGAGCTTCACAACACCTTTTAAGCTTTTCAAAGCTCTCCTGTTGCTTATCCGTCCACACAAACGGTACTTCCTTCCTTAGTAACTTTGTCAAAGGTGCGGCTATTGACGAGAATCCTTCCACGAACCTTCTATAATAGCACTGCCAAGCCTAAGAAACTTACGATTTCAGACCACCGACCTAGGTGATTTCCAATCCAACAACGCTTCGATCTTCCTAGGATCCACTCTTATTCCTTCTGCGGATACCACATGTCCTAGGAACGCCACTTCCTTGAGCCAAAATTCGCACTTCTGCTGAATTTGGCATAAAGCTTCTTTTCCTTAACACTTCTAACACAACTCGGAGATGCTCATCGTGCTCCTCCTCCGTCTTGGAATACACCAAAATGTCGTCGATGAACACCACGACGAATCTATCCAAGTAGGGTTGGAAAACCCTATTCATCATATCCATGAACGCGCCGGTGCGTTCGTCAACCCAAACGGCATCACCACAAATTCAAAATGGCCGTACCTTGTCCTAAAAGCGGTCTTATGAATATCAGCCTCCTTCACTTTCGATTGATGATACCCGACCTTAAGTCGATCTTTGAGAACACAAATGCCTTTTCGGTTGGTCGAACAAGTCATCTATCCTTGGCAAAGGATACTTGTTCTTGATGGTCGATTTGTTCAATCGGCGATAATCTATGCACATCCGCATAGTTCCATCCTTCTTCTTCACAAAGAGAACAGGGTGCTCCCACGGAGACACACTGGGTCGAATGAACCCCACGATCCAACAACTCTTGGATTTGAGCCTTGAGCTCCACTAACTCCTTTGGTGCCATTCGGTAGGGAGCGATTGACACGGGAGCTGTTCACGGTAGCAAATCTATTCCAAATTCCACTTCTCTATCTGGGGTATTAAGCGCTCCTCCGAAATACATCCTCAAAATCCTCTTGTTCTAACTCCCTTAACACCTTCCTCTTCTCCTCTTAACGCACTCACGAAGGCTAAGAATGCCTTACATCCTTTCTTAACCATTTTCTCGGCCTTGGTCGAAACTACGTTAGACAAGTAGTTCATCCTTTCTCCGATCATCACTACTACCTCATCTAGGGGTTCTTAGTTCCATACGTTTAGCCGCACAATCCAACACGGCTCGATGCTCTACTAGCCAATCCATTCCAAGTATAAGCTCAAACTCTCCGAAGGGTAATTCCATTAAGTCAGCCCAGAAAGTTCGCTCACGAATCTCTAGGGGTACATTCCGAAAGATCCTATCTATCCTCACCGTTTGGCCTAAAGGGCTTACTACGATTATCCGCCTATCGAGAAAGTTCGAGTCTAGGCCTAGTGTTTCAACCACACTACATGCAACATAGGAATGAGTTGAGCCCACATCAATAAGAGCAAAATAGGGTTTGTCATGAATAAAGAACATACCTGGTTATAACATCCGGCGCGTCTCCCTCTTCCCTCCGCGAACCGCGTAAACCAAACCGGTTGCCTTGCTTGGCGTTAATTGCACCTCGGCCCGAGCTCCACGGCCTCGCCACTACCTCTGTTGGCCGACCCACGACCTCTTTGAGGGCGCGTGTCGCCTCTACCGGCTGGTTAGCATTCCGAGCTTCGGTTGGCTCTCATCTAATAGCTTGGGGCAATCCTTAATCATATGGTCCTTGGACCCACACTTGAGACATCGTCCCGCCTTTTCCAACACTCTCCCCGTGCTTCCTTCCACAATGTTCACAAGGGCGAAATTGCCGGCCGTACACTCACTGTTGACTTTGTGGCTGTCAACTCTAGGCCTCTTGTGGCTTTTTCGGATGGCCCAAAACCTCTTTTGGGCTTATTTACATCACACACACCTTGGTGGCGTCCTTAATTCCTCGACCACTTTAGCCTTTTCCACCAAGGCAGAGAAATTCCCGCTCCTGATGCGGTGCTATCAAAAGTCTCAAATCGTCCCTAAGTCCGTCCTCAAAATGAACACAGCGTTCATGCTCAGTCGCCACTACTCCTCGGGCATATCGGCTCAACCTCAAGAATTCCGCTTCATATTCGGTGACAGACTTACTTCCTTGTACCAACCCCAGAAAAGCCTTCCTTTGCTCATCTATATACTGGTTCCCACATACTTCTTACGAAATGCTTCCTTAGCATATTCCCTGTGTCGATCTTCCGCCGTGGCACCGTCCGAACGGTTAACCACCATTGATACGCTTCATCGCGTAACAGTGCCGTCATCCCTTTCAACTTCTCCTCGGGGGTCAAGTCGAGCTCATCCATGATGCGCTCAGTTGCTTCCAACCAGTACTCAGCTGTACTGGGTGCCACTCCCGATACTCCTCTAAACATTTCACTCCATTAGCACGAGGCCGCTCGATTCTGAACTTACAATTTCTGAATTGTTTCTGCGCGACCACCAATTCCAAAACTCGCGGCCAGACTGACTGCGACACGGCATCTTCCCTCATGCGAGCCTGCTTTGCTCAACATTGGCAATTTGGGGTGATGGTGGTGGTGGTATCTCATTGTCGAGAACCTTGTCCCGATCTAACGGTCATCCTTCCTCTACCTCTTCCACGGCGACCACGTCCTCTTGAGCTCATTATCGCGAGATCGATTAAGGAATTTTATGTATTAGTATTCTTGTTTCACTTATTACCCGCGATGATATCTTATGAAGAAGAGTTTAAGAGTGGTTCTTTCGTATTCATACATGCATCTGATCTTGCATTCATTCATTCATCCATCAACAAATATGAACTTTCGTTCATTCAAAGAAACGTTGTAATTCTTGTTGTTGTTTTCGTTATTTTGCTTTTCCACTACCTGGGGCATTTTCGTAATTTTATCCTCTGAGGTATTTTCAGTAAATTTTCAAAAATAAAAAGTTCCACTGGTGATTTTGACGAAAGTATTTTGGTACTTCTAAAGTTAGGAAATTTTGGAAGAATTTTGAAATCAGGGGGTATTTGGTAATTTTTGATCTCGGGGTATTTTGATAATTTTTCCAAAAATCGGGGTAAATTTGTAAAATTTATTAAGTTAGGGATATTTTCCAAGATTGTAAAACATTGAGGGTTCCTTTGAGAGTTACACTTTTCAAAGCAATGATATTGTAAAAATTTTGGAAATCGAGTCGTTTGGTAATTTTGTAAGTTAGGAGCAATTTTGTAATTTTCCAAAATCAAGATAGTTTGATATTTTACAAATTAGGGTTTTTTGAACATTTGATAAAGTAATGAAATTTTTGTTAAAACTATGGGTGGTTTGGTCATTTTATAAACCAAGGGTATTTTTTTTTTTAGAAGAAAATGTTGTAAAATAGTTCTCATAAGTTTCTAAGAGTTTTAAAACTAAATTTTGGTTATACATTTTTTTATTTTTTTATAAAAGAAAAAGCGGCTAAGTCCCTTTCAGGTTTTATTCTTTGTGTTTAGCCTATGACCGAGCCCTCTTGGTCGGGGTGAACCAAAGCTACGCACCTGTGCAGATTCGAATGAAGAGGAGGTGAGTCACGCGGATCGCTTAAATACCAAGCTCTCACCGACCTTTCTAGACATGCGCATGAGGTTGCCACACCACCGAGCCTTCCGAGTTAGAGGCGAACCGAAGCTACGCACCAGGTAGGATACCGCGAAGAGGAGGTGAGTCACTAGGACCGCTTAAATACCGGCTCTTAGGATCCAATCCTAGACATGCGTACAGGGGTTACCACACCCTAGCTCAATGACTTAGCCATAGGTTTGTTAAGTTCATTAAGTCTTATGAGTTTCAAGTGTTTGAGTAGTCTAATCCTAGGGTTCAAGTTCCTATCACACTATTCTACGTTCCATGCCTTTGCTACCCTTTTACAATTCATAATTCACATAATCACACAGATGGTTAAAGGTACTTACCTGGTGGACTGCGGGTCGGAGACTTAGGTGCCATGCCATAAAACCTGCTTATTTCAAAGAAATTCATTTGGGCTCGAATTGAAAACGTTTTGGGCCTAAGCCCACAGGCCGAGAGTTTTAAAACTGGGCTCTGATACCAACTGAAACATCCCACACCCGGCCCACGAGCTTGAACCGGATCTGGTATGTTCCTTAAATAAATCGGTTTTCAATGTTCTAAATGACTTAGAGAAAATTTGTGTAATTTTAAAAAAATTGTTTTGGGTTGGGCTTAATTTGAAACCTATTTAATAAATTCTGGAAATCCAACTTAAATAAGGTGACAAAATAATTTTTGGGTTTATTATTTTAAAAGAAATAAATTTACTTATCTTTAATCAAACATAAATTGTATCATATTCAAATAAAAATAAACATAAATAAAGAAAATCCAACTGGGCCTTATGGCCTTATTACATCATTCAAACCCAAAATAAAGTACTAAAATTTCATAAAGTCCAAATTCCAAATAATTTCTTCAAGCGATGCATGGCCACCTTTAGCTCCGCTGCCGACCCGGTCCATTCTCGCTCATCACCGAAAAATGATTCCCCAACAGGGTGAGTCAACAGACTCAATGTGTACATAGTACTAATTTCCAACAAATCAGGCATACAAGTCATATCAATATCATGTTCATACAAAATAAAGGATGATGCAACCCAAATCCAAACCTATTTGTCCATCCGCTACACACCACCCGTACCAACTTTGTACACCGCGGGGACTACTAAGTCGACCCTCCATCCGCTACACACCATCGAAGGCGATCATTGCAAATCGGCGTGCTCATCGCCCACTTATGTTGTGTCATTAGACACTTTGTATTCACTAGATGTAACCGAAGTTACCACTTTTCACTTTATGTGACCGTAGTCACCACTTTACGTTGGTGAGACCGTAGTCATCACCTTCACTTTCTTCCTCCACAAATATCCCGAATGCCCCAATTATTTCATAACATATTTCACATACTTAATTTTTCGTTCATGTTACTAATCACATGTTCAAAATATATCACATTCACAATCCTATCAAAAGTAGGAAACGTGCACAGGTACTCCTTACCACATTTGTGGTGCTTAGCCACATTCACATCTTTGTTACATATTTATATATTTAATGATTGCCATGCAATTTATTGAAAGTTAGTAAGAGTACACACCTTTTTCGCTTAATAGTTTTAGTGAATTCGTAGAGCGATCTACCGATCTAGATCTTTCACTCCTATATTCGGCCATTAATTAAAACATATAAATAAACCTATTTGGTCTTAAAACCAAATCCTACTAGAAGTAGAATTACTTACCTAGTTGCCGAATTGATTTAATCAAGTCCCAATGATTGCTAGAATTCCTCTTCCTTGAAATCGGCTAATACTAGGTATGTAACCATGTCGATTTTCCGGTTTTTGAAATAATGGAAAACACTTAAACAAATTATGCCTTGGCCGAATATCCCTTACCTTATGATGGGATTCCAAATCTGAAGAGGATTCCTTTATAAGCCTGTTGAAATCCTATAACTTCGTGTTAGATTAGATCTAACTTTGAAAACGTGAATCATAATCTTTAACCACATATTTATATTTATAATCCTTACCTTAGATCCTTAGATTTCCGAAAGATCCCCTTTTGATGTTGTGGATGATTGCCCTCTTTCTTAGAATCCACAAAGATTCAAATTAACAACAGAGAGAACGGAGAAGAAAATAGAAGAAAAAGAGAGGATTTTTTGCTTAATGAAAATTCGGCAGAGAGGGGTTTTGCCTAGGAGAATTTTGCAGAGAGAGGAAGAGGGAGCAAATGTTGATGAGTAGCCCTCCTGTCCTCCTTTTATAGCCAAAGTTATCAGCCTAGGAGTCCTTTACTTGGCCACCACTCCTCTTTTTGATAATATTATCTCTTTTATTTAAAAGATAAAAGCCTTTAATCCATCAATTATCTCCTCAATTATCTCATTAGAAAATAATCCTTTATTTATCTCTTATTATTCACATATTTATGTGAATAAAACTCCTTTATTTATCTCTTATTATTCATATATTTATGTGAATAAAACTCCTTTATTTCTCTCTTATTATTCACATATTTATGTGAATAAAACTCCTTTATTTATCTCTTATTATTCACATATTTATGTGAATAAAACTCCTTTATTTATCTCTTATTATTCACATATTTATGTGAATAAAACTCCTTTATTTATCTCTTATTATTCACATATTTATGTGAATAAAACTCCTTTATTTCTCTCATATATCCAAGTTTCCCGAAATGTTCAAGTTTCCATTTTTGGATCATTTCCAAAAATGTTTAGGTTTCCAAAAATGTCTAAGTTTCCAAAAATGTCTAAGTTTCCAAAAATGTCCATTTCCATTTCCATTTTCATTTCCATCTCCATTTTCATTTCCATTTTCATTTTCATTTCCACTTTCATTCATTTCTAGGTTTCCAAAAGTATCAAAAATTTATTCATAAAACTTAAGACTTGTCATTTCATACAATTGATCTGAAAAATGCATAGGCCCTTCCTAGGATGTTACATCAATATTGGAAAATGATGAATTGAAATTCGTATGTGAAGTGTACTGGTTGTGTAACACCCCAAACCTGTATCCATCGCCGGACTAGGGTTACGAAGCATTACAGGAGTTTTCATTTCAAAATGAACAAAAATTTTAAACATTTCAATTCATATCAATAATCATAGCAAAACAAATCCATATCATGCATATAGTCCCTTATCCGAGCCCTCGAGGCCCTAAAATCACATTAGAAACAAGTCGGGACTAGTTCAAAAAATTATAGAATTTTTCAGGAAACAAAGAAAATTTTTAAAATTGTAGGGTCACATGACCGTGTGGCCAGGCCGTGTGACTCACACGGTCAAGAGACACGCCCGTGTCTCAGGCCGTGTGGACATTCTAAGTAGGGACACACGGTCGTGTCCCAGCCCATGTCCGTGCCCGTGTAACTCACTGACTTGGGTCAGACGGCCAAGCCATACGCCTATGTGCCAGGCCGTCTACCCTTCGAAATGACCTCACACGCCCATGCGCCAGGCCGTGTAACTGCCTGACTTGCAACCTTTGTATGCTACAAGGGACACACGGCCGTGTCGCCTGGCCATGTGTCACACACGGCTAAGACACACGCCCGTGTCTTTGGTCGTGTGGACAAGAATTAGGCCATTTTCAAGCCAATTCTTTCACCCAAATTGTGCATACTTGTGCAACTCAAATGCACCCAATTCAAGCTCCAAAATTGTACCTAAAATATGCATAAACAAGCTTATACAATATGATAATAATTCATACAACCAATATGCCCTTAGGCACCTCAAGTTACATGACATTAAATAAGTCCAAACACAAGAATAATGTAGTCATTAATAACTTAATATTTGCAATCCAAATTCAATACCATTTCAAACCACATTTGCCACATTCCTACTTAACAAAAATGACCATTCATATTATGTATTTACTTGACCATTTCAACACAAAACATTCAAGTACCAAAATGACAAAACATTAACCATCATAAAGCCACTATACATAGCAAAACACATTGACTATAATATCAACCAAAACACCTATACATGCCATTATAACCAAGACTTAAAAAACGTCAAAATCTACCAATATAGCCGATGGATATTGTGATAGATCTCCGATGACTTTCCAACCAGATCGAGCTTTCGATTAACTACAAAACATAGAAAAACAAATACAAGGTAAGCATGTCATGCTTAGTAAGTTCACAATATATGTAATATGAACTTGTCATTACAAAATCTCATGACACATATAATTAAATTCAACATAACAATAGCTATTATTTAAGCTTAAACATATGAAATTATGACATTCATTGTCACACAAGTACACAATTCCTACCTTCCAACATAATAAGGTAAATTGCATTGAAAACTCTTACTAAGGCTCACACGAAATGATAACACGATGGTTGATACCATCCCTTTCCAAAATTCGATAGCCGAAGCTATCCCTTTCTATGATTTGATAGCTGAAGCTATCCCTTTTCATAATTTGATGGTCGTCACCATCCCTTTTCAGAATTTGATAGCCGGAGCTATCCCTTTTCATGATTCAATAGCCGAAGCTATCCCTTTTCATATTTTTGATGGTCGTCACCATCCCTTTTCATAGTTCGATAATCGAAACTATCCCTTTTCATTGGTCGATGATCATCAACACGCCGTTGAATTTTTCCATTAAGACACAATTTGATATTATACAATAATAGCATTCAAATTATAATTTAAATCACTATTTAAACGTACGAACTTACCTCGACGATAAACGTAGAAATGGATTCGACTAATTCGAAGCTTTTTCTTTGCCTCGATCTATAGCCGTATGTGGTCTATCTTGATCTAAATGAATAAATTCGGTCAATTTAATAACTAGTCTATTCAATTCAATCCAAATTCATATTTTAGCAAATTTACATTTTTGCCCCTATAATTTTGATTTCATTTCAATTTAGTCCCTAGCTCATAAAAATGAAAATTCATGCTTAAACCACTATAGCCGAATTTCATATAGGTCCCTAGCAAGCCCTATATTTCATTTATTTTACAAATTCACCATGTATAATTTCTATTTTTCAATTTAATCCTTATTTGACAATTTCATCAAAAATCACTTAACAAAAGTTGTTTATTTAACAATAACTAATCATTTTCTTCCAAAAATCATCAAAACTCATACAAATGCATTAATGGCAAAACCCTAATAGTTTAACAGTTTCACAAATTAGTCTCCGGGCTAGCTAGATTAAGCTAAAACGATCCCGAAAACATAAAAATCATTAAAAACTAATCTCAAAATTGATCTCATGCAAAGACTTCCATTACCGAAACTTCAAGGTGTTAAAGATGGAGTTTATTCTCTAATTTCAGTAAAGAATAGGCTAGGAAGATGATACATTTAATTAATTTGTTTTTTTGTTTTACTTAGTTTATATACTAAATTACTTAATTAACAAAACCATTAAATCACCTTTTAAAGTGTCTATAATTGTCCACTCATAAAAACAATGGTATATTTACCACATAAACCCCTTTACTAATTAATTTCATAGCTATTTAATCCCTTTGACTTATAGAACTCAAGTTTTGCACCTTATGCGATTTAGTCATTTTTATCGAATTAAGCATGCAAACAGAAAAATTTCTTAACGAAATTTTTATACGGTAATACTAACATGTTGTAGACATTAAAATAATAATAAAATAAATATTTTCATGTCAAATTTGTGGTCTCGAAACCACTGTTCCGATTTCACTGAAAATGGGCTATTACAACTCTCCCCCTAAAGGGATTTTCGTCCTTGAAAATCTTACTAGAAAAGACGTTTGGATATTGCTTTCTCATAGCTTCTTCGGGTTCCAAGGTGGCCTGCTCAATATCGTGATGTTTCCAAAGAACCTTTACTAAAGCTATGTTTTTATTTCTTAACTCTTTAACCTCACGAGCCAGAATTCTGATCAGTTCCTCACTGTACGACATATCAGGCTGAATCTCGACATCCGTCGGTGAGATAACATGTGAAGGATCTGATCGATACCTTAGTAACATCAATACGCGAAACACGTTATGAATCTTTTCTAACTCTGATGGCAAAGCTAGTCGATACGCCACTGGCCTGATCCTTTCAATGATCTCATACGGCCAGATAAATCACGAACTTAGCTTCCCTTTGCGACCAAACTGAAGAACTTTCTTCCAGGGCGATACTTTCAGAAACACTTTATCATCGATTTGAAATTCAATGTCTTTACGCTTAAGATCTGCATATGATTTCTGTTGATCCGGAGCTTCTTTCAAACTATCTCGAATCACTTTTACTTTTTCTTCAGTCTCCCGAACCAAATCAACTCCGTGAAGCTTATTCTCACTGAGTTCAGTTTAATATAATAGAGTTTGAAATTTATGAACATACAAAGCTTCACTCGGTGCCATCTTTATGCTCGACTGATAACTGTTATTATACGCAAATTCAACCAACGGTAAATACTTCTCCTAGTTGCCTTCGAATTCTAACACACAACAACGAAGCATATCCTCGAGTATCTGAATTACTCGCTCGGACTGACCATCGGTCCAAGGATGAAATGCTGTGCTAAATTGCAATCGCGTACCTAGAGCTTCCTGTAAATTTTTCTAGAATCGCGATGTAAACCGCAGATCTCTATCCGAAATAATAGAAATTGGCACCCTGTGCAATCTAACGATCTCAAAAACTTATAACTCAGCTAATCTCTCAAGGGGGTAATCTGTACGTATTGGAATAAAATGTGTTGATTTCGTCAAACGATCAACGACAACCCAAATGACATCTTTCTTTCTCGGAGATAGGGGTAAACCCGATATGAAGTCCATAGTAACTCGATTCTATTTCCACTCCGGTATCATCACTGACTGCAATAATCCAGAAGGTACCTAATGTTCAGCTTTAACTTGCTGACATACTAAACATCTCGATACGAAATCGGAAATCTCTCGCTTCATACCCGACCACAAGTACATTTATTTCAAATCACTGTACATCTTGTTGCTTCCTGGATGAACAGACGAGGTATCACTATGAGCTTCATGTAAGATTCTCTGAATGAGCTCGAAATTCTTTGGTACACAAATTTTGCCTCTGAATAATAAGCAATCATCGAGTCCTATTTGAAATTCTGAATCAGATGTTGATTCACTCTGTGCCCATTTAGCTTGTAATACGTCATCACATTTCTGAGCCTCGCAGATCTGCTATAAAAACATCGGTCTAGCTTTAAACTCGACTAAGATTGAACCATCATCAGATAATGTTAGTTGCGTATTTATTTCTTGCAAAGCAAATAAATACTTTCTACTCAGAGCATCAGCAACTACATTCACTTTACTCAGATGATAATAAATGATCAAATCATAATCTTTCAATAGTTCGAGCCACCTGCACTGCCTCAGATTCAAATCTTTCTACGACATTAGATACTTCAAACTCTTATGATCGGTAAATATATGACATTTTTGTCATACAAATGGTGTCTCCAAATCTTCAAAGCAAACACAATAGTTGCCAGCTCTAAGTCATGTGTCAGATAATTCTTTTCGTGTGGCTTTAACTGTCTAGAAGCATAAGCTATTACTTTGCCTTTCTGCATCAAAATACAACCTAAACTATCCAAAGATGCATCGCTAAAAATTACAAATTCTTTACCCGATTCAGGCTTAACTAAAACTGGTGTCTCGATTAATAGTGCTTTCAACTAGTTAAAACTTTGTTGACATTTCTCGGACAACTCAAATTTCACATCTTTCTGTAATAGTCGTGTCATCAGTGTAGATATCATCGAGAACCCCTTGATGAATCTTCTGTAATAATCGATTAATCCTAGAAAACTTTTAACTTCAAACACGTTTCTCGGTGGTTCCCAATCAACAACTACTAAAATTTTACTCGGATCAACTCTGATGCCTTCGACTAACACTACATGTCCCAAAAAATTGACTTCTCGGAGCCAAAACTTACATTTGCTAAATTTGGCAAACAGTTGTTTATCACACAGGGTTTGCAACACGACTCTCAAATGTTCAGCATGCTCAATCTCATCTCGTGAATAAATTAGAATATCATCAATAAAAACCACGACGAATCGGTGTAAATACGGTGTAAAGATTTTGTTCATCAAATCCATAAATACTGCAGGTGCTTTAGTTAAACCATCACAAGAAATTCATAGTGTTTGTACCTGGTTTTGAATGCAGTTTTAGGCACATCCGAATCTTTAACTCATAGCTGATAGTAGCCAGAACAAAGATCAATCTTCGAGAATATTGTTGCACCTTTCAATTGGTCAAACAAATCGTCAATTCGAGGTAGTGGATACTTATTCTTGATTGTAACCTTGTTGAGCTGACGGTAATCAATACACAAACTCATCGATCCATCTTTTTTCTTAACGAACATAACCGGTACACCCCAATGTGAGAAACTGGGTAGAGCAAAACCCATATCTGTCAATTCTTGCAACTGTGTTTTCAACTTTTTCAACTCAGTAGGAGCCATTCTATAAGGTGCTATTGATATCGATGATGTTCTTTGTACTAATTCAATAGCAAACTTAACCTTTCTGATCAGCGGTAATCCAGGTAACTCTTCTAGAAACACTTCAAGATACTCACAAACCATTGGAACTGATTCAAGCTTCAACTCAGACACCTTAGAATCCAGTACATATGCAAGGTAAACGTCGCAACCTTTTCTCACATATTTCTGTGCTGACATAGCTGAAATAACAATAGGCAACCCACTCAAACTGTCTGATCCAATCCGAAGTGTCTCGCCATTCTGACATTTCAATACGATAAGCTTTCTTATATAGTTCACAACAGCATCATGTGGAGTCAGCCAATCCATGCCCAAAATCACATCAAACGACAATAGCATCAAATTAGCCGAAAAATTGTAACTTCGAGTCATCAAAGGACAGTTCTTACAAACTTTATCAACTAACACATACTGATCTAGGGGGTTCGACACTTTAACCATGAGTTCAGTGGACTCAATAGGTAAATTCTTATTAGATACTAAATTCGTGCATACATAGAAATGGGTTGATCCCGGATCATTCAAAGCAGTAACATCAGTATCAAAGATAGAGACGGTACCCGTAATAACATCTAGCGTAGAAGCATCCTCTCGTGCACGAATAGCATAAGCCTTAGCTGGTGCTCGTGCTTCAAATCTCATAGCAGAGTCTTTTGTTCCATTACGACTACTACTCATATTTCCAAGATTACGAGGTGGTTTACTCCTCGTGGCAGTGCTATTGGGTCGAACATTCTGAACCTTTTCTTTCTCAGATATTTTTGGGCAATCAAGAATAAAATGCTTATACGAACCACATTTGAAACACACCCTGTCTTTCACTCTGCACTCACCAAAATGTCGACATCCACACCGTTGACAATCAAGTTTATTATCTTTAACGCTACCTACGCTAGCTATATACGTAGCTTGCATCTTTGAACCTGCATAATGTTTGCCTTGGTCTCTATCAGGATATCCCACTAAAGCAGTCGAAAGGTTATAATGTTCTTTTGATCTCTTCGACGGTGACTGATATGACTTCCCAGTTGATCTTTTTCTTGAATCTCTAGCTGTAAAATCAGCTTTTCTCTTCTCTTTCCTAAGCTCCTCGGCTTTATGTGCTCTATCAACTAAAACAACGAATTCTTTCACCTCGAGAATCCCGACTAAAAGATTTATATCCTCGTTTAACCCGTCTTCAAACCATTTACACATTGCAGTCTCGGTCGGAATACACTCTTGGGCATATTTACTCAATTTAACAAACTCCCGTTCATATTCTGACACTGTCATACGATCCTGCTTAAGTTCGAGAAATTCTTTACATTTTTGATCAAGGAATCTCTAACTTATATACTTCTTTCTGAACTCAATTTGAAAGAATTCCCAGTCGATACGCTATCCCGGCACAACTGAAATCAAGGTATTCCACCACTGATATGCTGAGTCCTTTAATAGAGATATTGCACACTTTACACACTCTACCGGTGTATACGATAACTCGTTGAATACTCTGATGGTATTCTCTAACCAAAATTCATCCTTCTCAGGATCGTCATCAACTGTAGCTCAAAAATTTTTAGCCCGTATTTGCGATTTTTGTCAACTGGCGGTTTATTAACTCGCACTGTTTCCAAGCCTTGAGGAACAATAGGAATCGGTTGGGGAACATGTGGGGGTGAAGGTCGTTGAGCTGCTGGGTTCATTCGTACGAACTCGGTAAACCACTCGCTCATCATCTGAAAGAAAGCTTCCTTAGCTTCTTCTTTCTGGCCCTCAGATACGGGCCTTGAACCACTTGATGTTGCTATGTGAACGGAGGCTTGCGTTACTTTCAAATTCATCGGAGTCGGCTTGGTTGGATGTCATTGCTATAAGAAGAAATGTTTCAAAACGGTCAAGAGTTATCACACTATCACATGTTATATAATGGCATGTATATCTAGACTCACACACACTATGTTCAGTCCAATAATCGACTAAACCGTAGCTCTAATACCAATAAATGCAACACCCTAAACTCGTATCTATCGCCGGACTAGGGTTACAGAGCATTACCGAAGTTTTCATTTCAAAATGAACAAAAACTTTAAACATTTCAATTCATATCAATAATCATAGAAAAACAAATCCATATAATGCATATAGTCCCTTATTCGAGCCCTCGAGACCCTAAAATCACATTAGAAACATGTCGAAACTAATTCTAAAACTTATAGAAATTTTTCAAGAAAAAAAAAGAAAATTTTTAAATTTGTCAGGGTCACACGGTCGTATGGCCAGGCCATGTGAGTCACACGGTCAAGAAACACGCCCGTGTCTCAGGCCATGTGGAAATTTTAAGTAGGGACACACGGCTGTGTCCCAACCCATGTTCGTGCCCGTGTAACTCACTAACTTGGGTCACACGGCCAAGCCACACGTGTGCCAGGCCGTGTGCTAGGCCGTGTAACTGCCTGACTTGCAACCTTTGTATGCTACAGGGGACACACGACCGTGTCGCCTGACTATACGTCACACAGGGCTAAGACATACACTCGTGCCTTTGGCCGTGTGGACAAGAATTAGGCCATTTTCAAGCCAATTCTTTCACCTAAATGGTGTACACTTATGCAACTCAAGTGCACCCAATTCAAGCTCCAAAATTGTACCTAAAATATGCATAAGCAAGCTTATACAATATGATAATAATTCATACAACTAATATGCCCTTAGGCACCTCAAGTTACATGACATTAAATGAGTCCAAACACAGGCATAATATAGTCATTAATAACTTAATATTTGCAATCCAAATTCAATACCATTTCATACCATATTTGTAGCAGCCCGGTATTCAGTGGTGACGGAACAGTGGTACAAGACCAAAAATTTCTATTGTAATGACTAGTAAATATTATTTTTAGAATATTTATAGTCATTAGAGTCGTATTAAAATTTGGTTTAGAAATATTAAAGTTTATATAATTAATTAAAGAAAAAAGACTAAATTGAAAAAGGTGCAAAAGTTAGTAATTAGTTTAATTAAATGACTAATTAGTACATGAGGAGGGACCAATATAGCAATTAGTCCTTAGTCACTATAGTGGGAAGGCTAAACAAGAGAAAATGAAAAAAATAATGTGATTTAATGGCAAATTTGTAATTTAGTTGAAATTATAACAAAATAAATTGAAAAACAAAAGATTTTCTTCTTCATTTCTTTATTCTCTTGCCGAGTAGCCATAGCTAGGGTGAAGAAGCTTTGTTTTCTTATTTTGAATGCATGTAAGTGATTTTGATGTCATTTCTTGTAATTTTTTTATTTTTGAGATCATTGCAACTAGGTCCAACTAGCCCGTACCTTCGTTTTCGATTCTGTTACAAATTTGGTAAGTTTTCATTGATGAATATTGAATGTTTTTGATGAATACCATGTATTTGGAGCCTTTATTATGCTATTTGATGAATTTGTAAAGAGACTTTTTATTATATATTGATTTTAGGATTAAATTGTGAAAATGTCAAAATATTAGGGTTTGATAGTGAATTTGATGTTTATTAGGGGCTGTTTGAGGGCCTAGAATATTTGGATAAATTATTGACTTGAGAAAATTAGTTAATTTGATGAATTTCAAGTTAAGAGACTAAATTTTAAAAATTGTAGAAGTTTGGGGTAATTTTATAAATTTGAAAATTAAAAGGGTATTAATTGTAAAATATATTTGAAATTAAATATATGCTAATAGTTGAAGAATTTTACATTATAGATCAAGAATCCGTAGATATTCGAGGAAAAGGAAAATTAGCAGAATAGTCCCTGAACTTCTACAATTTCAAGGCTTCAGTCCAGGTAAGTTCATTATTTGGTTACTATTAATCTTATTGAATATTTTATACTATTTAATTATTGGTTGAATCATGGATTTTATTTAATTATGTTTAACGAAATAGAAATGTGGTGATTTCGAGCTATGTGCCTAGCAGGCTTTGTGCCGGTGTAATACAAATGGGCATTTATTTGATAGTCTCATTTAATTAGTAAATGGAACTAATACCGAACTTACTAAGTTTTTTGATGCTTATTAGTTTCATTTATTCTTGTAAGACCTCTGGAATCGTTGCTTTGATTGAATCGACTCGGAAGCTCGCACACTATCATCAACATCTCGGTAGTCATTTTGGTTCTTGCTAGTTGGTTTAAGTGGCATGTATTAGGAAGGGTCTTTAGTACTTAAATATTTTGTATGGATGAAAATATTGGAAGTAATATGTTATGCTTGTTGTTAGTAATGATAGTTGAACTTGTGTGCTTAATTAGTAAACATTTTGGAACATATATAAGTAGTAACTGTATAAATCTTTTGGTGTCAAATGATGATGATTGAATGCTTCAAGTATGCTTTATGAAATAGCTTAGTTTTTTATGTAGTTTTGATGCTTAATTTTGATAAGTTTTTGGCATGTTTAGATGTAATGTTAGTTACTTGAAATTGAGGTGCCTTGTGGGCATATTGGTTGGATGAATTATTTTGGTATATTGAATGGATTATTGGATGAATGAATTTGTTGGTATTGAGGTTTATAATGTGGGCATAAAAATGTTTTTAGGTACATATTGAAGTTGGGCATGGAAATGACTTAAATTTTGCCAAATTTGTAACAGCCTGATTTAGGGCCTAGTCGGAATAGTGGTGCGAGACCATGAATCCGAGGTGAATTTATGAGTTTTTAAGGTTCATGCCATGTTTGCATGTTAGTGTGAAAGTTTC
Organism: Gossypium sturtianum; assembly: GCA_025698515.1. NCBI lineage: Eukaryota > Viridiplantae > Streptophyta > Magnoliopsida > Malvales > Malvaceae > Gossypium > Gossypium sturtianum. Next base: position 117,635,215 of record CM046943.1, on the reverse strand, counting down.
ATGAATCAATTTTGCTAAATTGAAGTTGAATGGTCAAAAAGGACCAAATTGCAAAAGTTGTAAAATGTGAGTTTCTAGAAGCATTTTGTATGAAATAGCTTTAGAATAGCAATTATAAGTCCTTAAATAGCAATTTTCCCAAATTATAAATTTTGGACAAAAATGGACATGAGTTAGTAAAATAGAAATTTTTAAAGAGAAGGGCCTTTTGGTCATTTGTGTAATAAGTGATTAAAATAGGAAAAAGATGATAAAATTTCATTCATCTTCTTCCTTCCATTGCTGAAAATTGAAGACTCCATAGCTAGGGTTCTTCATTTTTTTCAAGCTTGCTAGTAAGTTCATCTTAGCCCCGTTTTTAATATTCTTCGTGTTTTTAAAGTCCTCGTATTACGAATTAGCTATTTTTAGCTATAAAATAAGCTAAGATGCATGTTCAAAAATTTCATCTATGAATGACATGCTTGTTAAATGATGTTTTATGGAAGATTATGAGAGTTTGATGTTAGATAAACATCTTTTCCTTAATGAATTTCATGAAATATGATAGGATGGACTAGTTTGTAATAGTTATGAAATTAGTCATACCTATTAGAAATAATGGGAATTGATGGTTTCTATAGTAGAGAAAATGAATAAGCTAAGCATGAAGTTTAAGAAAGTCGAATGAAATTCATTTTACGAGCCTTGGGGCAAAAGTCCAAATATGAGAAAGTATATGGGCAAAATGGTAATTTTCCCAAGTATGAGTAAAGGGTCAATTTAGTCAATGTGAATATTAAATGATCTATTTATGACTATAGATCAAGAAAAATGAAGCCCGGATCGAAACCGAGGCAAGAACAAGGTCGAGGACTAAATTGCATACCTAGCTACATTTTGTATATTGAGGTAAGTTTGTATGATTTCTAAGCTTTATGATTTATACCATTGAATTGCTTAGTATAATGTAAAATGTTATTATGAAAAACGTTTAATGTTATGTTAAACAAAGAAATTAATGAGATCAAGCATGAGAAAGCCCCGATTGAAGTTGAATAACTTAGGATACTCGATCTACCACATGAAACAAGAAAGTCCGTATAAGACCAAGCCGAGGCATGGCATCGGCAAGCAAGCAAGATATCATGTATGTCCAAGGCAAGCTTGGCATTGAATAAGATATCATGTAAGTCCAAGGCAAGCTTGGCATTGAATAAGATATCATATAAGTCCAAGGCAAGCTTGGCATTGAGTAAGTTATCATGTAAGTCCAAGGCATGCTTGACATTGAGTAAGTTATCGTGTAAGTCCAAGGCAAGCTTGGCATTGAGCAAGTTATCATGTAAGTCCAAGGAAAGCTTGGCATTGAACAAGTTATCATGTAAGACCAAGGCAAGCTTGGCATTGAAAAGTTATCAAGAGAAAGAGATCCCATATAAGTCCAAGTTAAGGCATGGCATTGGTGAGAATAAGAAAGACTTCGTATAAGTCCATGTTAAGTCATGGCCTTGAAATTTAGATGAGATTTAGTATCCTCGGTTATTCATATAAATTCATCGGGCAACGAGTTAAGCTCCAAAGAGATAACAAGAAAGCTAAGTAAGTAAGGTTATTATCAAGTGATAAAGAATATTATTCATGTTATGAATGATGAATTAGAAATTATGAGTATTATGTTCAAGTATCTTTGATCAATGTGATCTAGTGATACAGTACTTTGTTTGCCTATCAAGTATGAGACTAGTAAGTTTCATGAGTTATGTAAGAATCAAGTATGAGTAAGTAAGCTTTATATAGCTGAATTTAGGATGCCATTGTTTATATCAAATGGTCTATATTAAGTAAGAATGTTGCCATCTGTATTATGCAAACTTACTAAGCTAAATGCTTATGTCTTTCATTCTTTCTTTCCATGTAGTCCCGCCAAGCTAATATCGAGGATCACCGTCATCGGAGCTCGGAGCACACTATCAATCACTACTTTGTTATAGCCAAGTTGTTTTATTAAGTATGGCATGTATAGGTAGCATTACATTTTGAGTAAACATTTTAAGAAGAGCCAAAGTATAGGCTATTAAGTTTATTATTCTTTTGTAAATGGCTAAGTGATTGGCCAAGTTTGACTAAGTATGTATGTTATTAATATCAATGAAGCATGTTATATTGTTCATGAAAGATGTAATAATTGAGTTGCTGAATTGAGCTTGAGTTTGGTCTTAATTTCAGGATGGCAATTGGCCTCTAAGTGCCTACACGGTTAGACACACGGGCGTGTGTCTAGACCGTGCATAAACTGCACCTTAGTCTTATAAGTAAGAATAGGCCACGGACTAATCCCACGGCCGTGTGTTAAGGCCGTGCATGACACACAGTTAGAACATGGGTGTGTGCCCAGTCGTGTGAAATAAGTCAGTATATCAAGATGTAGTACACGGTCTAAGTCCACGGGCGTGCCATGGCGTGTGTTATAAGTCGAGAATGCTAAGGTTTTTCACACGGCTAGGACCACGGGCGTGCTATGGCCATGTGGAAATTGGCGAAATACCGAGTTTTATGGCACGACCGAGGACATGGCGTGTATGCCTATGCTGCAGGCGTGTCTTATATTACACAGGCGTGTAACCCTGTTTCAAAGAAAAGTTTTTCGATAAGGTTCCGAAAGTTTACCGAAGACAAGTGTAAGGCCTCGTAGGCCCATGAAATGTACGAATTGATTAAGAATGAGAAGTTTTAATTTTGAACAAAATTTTATAGCCCGTAATGTCATGATTAAGCAAGTTCGAGCATAGTAATGTCTCGTATCCGTCCGAGCCTCGAGACTCGGGTATGGGGTGTTACATTTAGTGGTATCGAGCTACGGTTTAGTCGGTTCTAGGACTAACGTAGCATGAGCACGCAGTCTAGCTATACATGCCATACGTAAGAATGTTTTTATAATGATAGTGTGACGACTCTCGGCGACTTAAATTATGTTTATATATATAGTTAATGGATCCGAAAGAGATATGGTGGATGACGTAGAAAGTAATGCGCCGGCTCCCGCTGAAGGGATGGTGCCGAATGAGAACGAGAATAGACCTACTATGGTGAGTCAAAGAGGAGGAGAAGAGGCTAGAGAAGCCTTCCTCCATATGATGAACACATGGTGCACGGAGTTCGTTCGTACGAACCCGAATACACAACCCCCTCCACCCCCACCTATTCCTCAACCTACCCCAATAACCCCTCAAGTAGTAGAGGTGGTAAGAGGAGAGAAGCCTCCGGTTGATAGAATCAGAAACATGGGGCCAGAAGAATTTCGGGCTAGAAAAGATGATGATCCGGAAAAGAGTGAATTCTGGTTAGAAAATACCATCGTGGTATTTAATGAGTCATCATGTACACTGAAGAGTGCATGAAGTGCGTAGTTTCTCTTTTAAGAGATTCTCGCTATCAATGGTGGAACACCTTGTATCGATAGTCCCAAGAGAAAAGATCACATGAGAATTCTTCCAAGAAGAGTTCAAGAAAAAGTATATCGATCAAAAGTTTGTGGACCGAGTAAAAGGAAGGAATTCCTAGAATCAAACAAGGCAAGATGTCTCAGAATCGACTACAAGCGTGAGTTTGTAAGACTCAAAGCAAATACGCTTGAGAATGCGTGTCCACGAAGCCATCATGAGTAAGAGATTTGAAGATGGGCTAAATGAGGACGTCAAACTGTTTGTTCTTTGTCCTAGAATTGAAGGAATTTGTTGTGCTAGTCGAGAGGGCTTGTAAAGCCAGAAGAACTAGTAAAAGAGAAGAAGAAATTTGAAATGGAGTCCCGTGACTTGAAAAAGAGACAGATGGAACAAGTCATTCCAATCTCCATCCAAGAAGTCAAGAGATTTCCCGCCTGATCGGCTACTTCCACTTTGGATTTTCGGGAAGGACAAGAGTAAATGAAGATTCGGAAATAAAGCACAGACTACTTGATCGCTAGTGTGGGGAATGTTCGATCGATAGACCCGAATGCCCATATTGTGGCAAACGCCATTTAGGGGAATGCCGAGCACACGAAAATGCATGTTTCAGATGTGGTTCCCAAGACCACTACATAAAAGATTGTCTAGAGATGATGAAAGAGGACAAAACTCAGAACCCGAGATCCGGGAGTATGGTCGAGGAAGGCGCAGAGAAACCCCGGAAGTGGGGCTAGTGGAAGAGGTAACCCAGAGAAGCAGCCGTGAGGCTCGAGGGTAGGCGCCACCGCGGACTTATGCCATTCGTGCTCGCGAAGAGGCATCTTCCCATGATGTTATCACGGGTACCTTTTCTCTTCATGATGTTAAAGTTATTGCTTTAATAGATCCCGGATCTACACACTCTTACATATGCATGAAATTGGTATCCGATTTGAGTATGCCTATAGAGTTTACAGAAGTTGTGATTAGAGTGTCTAATCCTTTAGGCAAGAGTGTGTTAGTGAATGAAGTATGTAGAGAATGTCCATTAATGATTAGAGGTCATTGTTTTAAAACAAACTTATGTTGTTACCATTTGACGAGTTTGATATCATTCTCGGTATGGACTGGTTAACTGCCCATAATGTAATAGTTAATTGTGGGAAGAAATACATTGAAATGAGATGTGAGGATGGGGACACCCTTCACATAGAATCAGATGAACAGAGTAGATTGTCAGAATTGATTTCTCATATGACAGCACAGAGATACATGAGAAAGGGGTATGAAGCATATTTGGCTTTTGTGATGAATGAAAAAGAAACAGAGATAAAGATTGAGTCAGTGCCAATAGTATGTGAGTACGTGGATGTGTTTCTTGAGGAATTGCCAGGACTACCACCAATTAGAGAGGTTGAGTTCAGCATTGAGCTAGCTCTGATGCTTTGCACCAATATCTATTACTCCTTACAGAATGGCTCCAACGGAGTTTGAAGGAGTCAAGTCGCGATTACAAGAGTTGACAGATAAAGGTTTTGCAAGGTCAAGTTGTTCTCCCTCGGGTGCTTCGGTTTTATTTGTGAAAAAGAAAGATGGCACTATGAGATTGTGCATAGATTACCGTCAACTTAATAAAGTGACAGTAAAGAATAAGTACCCATTGCCTAGAATCGATGATTTGTTCGATCAATTGAAAGGAGCCACTGTGTCCTTCAAAATAGACTTGAGATCAGTGGTACTACCACTACGAGTAAAAGAATCGGATGTGCCTAAAAAGCGACCTTCGAACAAGGTATGGGCATTATGAATTTTTAGTCATGCCCTTTGGTTTGACCAATGCTCCTGGCGGTATTCATGGACTTAATGAACCGCATGTTTAGACCATACCTTGACAAGTTTGTAGTCATTTTCATTGACGACATACTGATTTATTCCCAAGATGAGAATGAGCATACTGAGCACCTACGAATAGTTTTACTGATTCTTCGAGAAAATCGGTTGTATGCCAAGTTCGATAAAAGTGAATTTTGGCTCAATGAAGTAGGATTTCTGGGGCATATTGTCTCGGGAGAAGGGTTCGAGTAGACCCAAGTAAGATCTCGGCTATTACGGATTGGAAACCACCGAGGAATATCTCTGAGGTTAGAAGTTTCCTAGGCCTAGCCGGCTATTATAGACGATTTGTCAAGGGGTTTTCCATGATTGCAGCCCTGATGACGAAGTTGTTACAGAAAAATGTGAAGTTCGAGTGGACAGAAATATGCCAACAAAGTTTTGAAAAATTGAAAGCATTATTGACAAAAGCTCCAGTTTTAGTACAACCTGAGACGGGGAAATAGTTCATAGTTTATAGCGATGCATCCTTAAATGGATTAGGTTGTGTACTTATGCAAGAAGGCAAAGTGATTGCTTATGCCTCAAGACAGTTAAAGCCTCATGAGAAGAATTATCCGACGCACGACCTAGAGATAATTGCCATAGTCTTCGCATTAAAGATATGGAGGCATCATCTATATGGTGAGAGATGTCGGATCTTCACCGATCACAAAAGTCTGATGTACTTGATGACGCAGAAAGAGTTGAATTTAAGGCAACGGAGATGGTTAGAGTTGATAAAAGACTATGAGTTAGTCATTGACTACCATCCAAGAAAGGCGAATGTTGTCACCGATGCTTTAAGCAGAAAGTCCTTATTTGCATTAAGGGTAATGAATTCACGGATGACTTTATCCGACGATGGTTCTATTCTAGCTGAGTTGAGAGCTAGACCAATTTTCCTCCAAGAGATCATTGAAGCCCAAAAAGAGGATAGTAAATTGCAAGTTCAGAGAGATCAGTGCGAGACAGATGTTGAGTCTGACTTCGAATTAGTCCCAATGGAAGTTTGATGTTCAAAGATAGAGTTTGTGTACCGAGAAAAGAAGAACTTATTCAGAAAATTTTGCATGAGGCCCATAATGGATGTTTATCTGTACATTCGGGTAGTACCAAGATGTATAATGTGTAACACGACCGAATTGACCCTAATCGGAACGGTGGTTTCAGGACCACGAATCTGAGTCCAAAAAATTTTTAAATATTATTTTTTGTACAAATTACATGTGATTTATGATGTGTGAAAGTTTCGTATAAAAATTTTATCGTTTGAGTGTTTAATTTAACAAAAGGGACTAAATCGCGTATAGTGTAAAAGTTGCATACTATAGTGGAAAGTGCTTAAATGATGATGGCTTTCTAATATGGAGTATTAAAAGGGTAATTAACCCATTTTATGAGTTAGTGGGCGGCAAAGGTCAAGTGTGACCTTAAATTATAAGTTTTTTTTTATTAATTAAAGGTTAAAATGGTAAATCATTAAAAATGTTATTATATGTTAAATTATATGAAATTAAAAGCCATTTTATTTGTTCTTCATCTTTCATTTGCCGTATGTTAGCTAAGAAAATAAGGGTTTAAAGACTTTGAAGTGTTCGGCCATCATCTAGCTCAATTTAAGGTGTGTTTTACTTCGGTTTTCGATAATTTTTACGTTTTTGAGATCGTTGTTTCGAATATTAGTTGACCCATGGTAGATTTTTTAAATTTGAGCATGCTTGATGTTTGGCCATTTACATGTTCTTGTGGTTTTTGATGTTTGATGATTTTATATTAAAGATATATTAAAGATTAGCATGTTTTGTATTGGAAATTTTAGTGAATTTGAGTATTTTGGGCTAAATTGCAAAAATGAATATTTGAGGGGGCTAAAATGCAAAATAAATTAAAGAAATGGACTAATATGGTCCCTATGAATATTCGGCCCTAAGGTGTTATAGTGAAATTTTGTGTATTTTGTGTTTTGTGCAAATAGGACTAAATTGTAAAATGTGAAATATTAGGGGTAAAATGGTAAATTGCCCATTTATGTGTTTTGGGACTAAATTGAGATGAAATGTGCTTGAATGAGCTAAATTTTAATGTGTTTAGATCAAGAACAAAGAAAAACAGATTTGGATCGGGGAAAGGCAAAGGTTATCGAATAACCGGTCTACGTTGTCCGTCGATATTCGAGGTAAGTTCTTAAGCAAATATACTTCAAAGAATTATTTATGAACGTAGTAAATGAATGAATTTAGTAATTTCAAGCATAAATGTATGAGTTAGCCGAATGTAAGGGTATTATATTGGATTGAATATATTTTGTTTAATGTGATATGAATAAGTATATTCGATTTGATATGTGAATGTAATATGAAGTATATAATTTGTTTGTGATGATAGCATTAAGAAATGTGTATTGAAGGATTAATTATGTTGATATTCGGGCTCGAGCCTAGCGTGCCTTGTGCCGATGATTTATTTCGGGCTTCGAGCCTAGCGCAGCCCGGTGTCGGTGAAATATTTGGGCTTATTGCCTATGAGGCTAAATCCGATGTTTAAACTTTGGACCTTGAGTCTAGCAGGCCTAGTGCCGGTGGTGTGTGCGATCGGGCAAAAGCCTAGCGAGGAGTTTTATACCGGTGAGTTTCAAATTTCAAATTTCAGTTATATAGTATTAAAGTCATGAAACAAATCTAGAAAGCTTAAGTTTTGAAAATGGCTTTGTTAATTGGCTACAAGGTATGTACTATCATACTTTAGTGTTATATATATATATAAATATGCTATGATAGTGAGCAAATAAAATGATGAAAGAAAAGTGTTATATACTTGGTTGTGAATTTTGTGTATGAAATATGCTATGTGGTTATTTGAAATTCGAAACATGAGTGTGATTAAAAATGCTCATGTAGGTATATTATTATACTTAGCTATGTGATTATTATGTATAATAGGCAATTGATGTATTTGTCAAGGAAATTGGAAGTCATCAAGTTAAGTAAAGTAGTAATACTTTGTTATGTTGAGTTATAAGTAAGACATGTAAATGTAATGTCATGAATTGATTTTATTTCATGTTTAAACGGTTGAACGATATAATATAATGCTTAAGACTTACTAAGCTAGTAGCTTATTTCGTGTGTGTTCATTGTTTCGTATTATAGATTCCAGTCAAGCTACAGGCTCAAAGGATCGTTGGAGGAGTCAACCACACTATCACCCCTTTTTGGTATTTTAAAGTTAGTTTTTGAATCAAAGGCATGTATAGGCTAACTAAATGTTTGAATGATGTTTTGTTTGTATATAATAGCCATGCGAAAATGGCTTGATCATTTGTTTTAAATTCAGTCTTAATTGTTCTTGACTATATGATGAATGTGTTTGGTTTCAATGATTTGGCTGTGGTCTTTTCTTTTATGCAAGTTTTGTATTATGCGTTATTGATGGTTGATGGATGGTGATGCTAGCATTATATTAAATTAGTCAAGAGTTTAGCATTTAGGTTAACCTTTGTAAGTACTAGATCATGATTTGAAATGGTTGGTTTAGGCAAATTTTAAAGTAGGAAAATGGGTATAAGTTATTCATGTTTCGGTTATGTTAATGAACATTTGTTTGGTTTTCAAAGTGCATATGTTTAGATGGTTTGTTAATAGACATGGTTGAATGTGCATATTGTATTATCATCAAGGGTAGATTCGATTATGTTACAGTGTTCAAAAGATTATATATGTGATCAGATAGCCAATAAAATGCTATGAGTTGATATGTGTTAATATGCATTCGTGAGTAAGGCATGAAATAATATGCTGAAATTTGACTATAGTAATTGATGTATTTATACTTATTATATATAAAGTGAATAGTAAATGCTTAAATGTGTACCAAATATTTGAATGTTTCAAATTCGGTAGTTAAATAGTTTGAATTGTTGATATATGAAATATGTTTAAGCTGGTCCTCGTATATGAGACTGAATTGTCAAAGGGTTTTGATTAAAAATTTTAAGTATGATTTGTAATGAATAACTGTGATGATCTGAATTTGGGGTCAGTAATACCTCATAACCCTATCCGGCGATGGATACGGGTTAGGGGTGTTACATAATGACTTGAAGCAACAGTATTGGTGGCCGAGAATGAAGAAAGATATTTCAGATTTTGTTTCCAAATGCTTGATTTGTCAGCAAGTAAAGGCGGAACACCAAGTACCTTCGGGTTTGCTTTAACCCATTTTAGTTCCGGAGTGGAAGTGGGACCGTATTACTATGGATTTTGTAACGGGTTTACCACTATCTCCGAGCAAGAAAGATGCCGTATGGGTTGTTGTAACATCCTAAATTTTTGGGCCTATGCGTTTAATGGGTGGATACGTTTAATATGTTAATTTGAGAATTTGAGGTGCAAATTGGGTTGAGTTTGAAATGTGAGGCCTTGATTAAATATTCTGTTTAGATACTCTAGGGCTTAAAATAAGGTTTTGGTTGTTTAAAATGTCAAATTGGGCTTGTGGTCCCAAAGTAGGGTGGCACCATAGAGGAGAAAAGGGGGGGCGTCACTAGTGGATGGAGAAGGCCCAAGTTTTGGTTGCTTGGAGCCCAAGTTATTGGCCCAAATTCGGACTTAAAGAGGAGCTAGGGGGACGGCACAAAGCTATTATTTAGGGATTTTTAATGTATATAATATGTGGATATTAGGCCTATTTTGGAGGAGTTAGTAGATTAAGATAAGGAAGAAAGATAGGAGTTATCATTTGGTTGCAGAGTTGGTAGAAAATCAAACACAGTAAGAGGGGGAAGAGAATTGGTTTAGTATGGCAAGGGGTGTGCCAAAAATTTGAAGGCCATCTCACTTGTTTTCTTTTCTCATCTTTTCTCTTCCAAAAGCCGAAAATCACCACCTCCCTCACCTTTTCTTTCTTTTTCTTTGAAACTTCCTTTTAGCCGAATCTTCTGATCCCCATTGTTATTCTTCTCCCATTCACTAAAAGCCGAAACTCCTCATTCAATTCTTCTAAAAAGCCAAAAAAACACATCTAGTTCATCTTTTCAGGATTTTCTTAAAAGACGAAATTCCTAGATCCATACTCTTCTACGCTTCGATCTTCTTTTGGGATTGCCGAATCTTTCTGCAAGGGGGTAGCCGAAATCATCTGTAGAGGTAAATGTCAATTTGTGTATTCTTTTCCGGCTTTTAAAGATCTTAGCCGAATGGCTATATGGTTAACTAATCGGGTGTTTTCTATCATTTGCGGTATTAAGGATTTGAAGGATTCAATCGCTTAGATTTCTAAGCGAGTTCAAGAAGAGCCCTTGGATCGTATCACTTCCGGATTTCAAGGTAAGGAGATCTGTTAATTTAAGCATATAATTCGGGTAAAACACTAACCCTTGGCCGAATATAGGAGAGGCCTTATCTTCGCGTTCTTTCGACTTTTGAGCAAAGTTGTAGACAAAGGGATGAGATCCGATTAGCGAGGGTATCGGACATAGAGGGTAGTCCTACGTATTAATCGGTGTGTAACATTCTCACACCATTTGGATTTCTTGTTAGTATATGTTTATAAATCGTTATATTACGCTAAATGTCGAAATACCGACATCTTTGTTGAAAACTCGAGGAGGGTAAAGGAGAATCACGTGTTAGTGATCTCTGTCATTCTAAAGTGAATGTTTCATCGATTTGGTATGATGAACATGTATGCCGGTTTCTCGTGATTGCATGGGGTTGGGTGATTGATGAAATGGGAAGTGTTCTGTTGTAGTGGCTTTTGCCATGATCTGTTGTAGTGGCTATTGCCATGATCGCGATGAGCGACTATCTGCAGCATGACTACCATCGATGGTGTGTAGCGGTGTGGGTTGATTGTAGAAATCCCCAATGGTGTGATTGGCAGGTAAGGGTGGTGTGTAGCGGATGGAAACCTAGGATTGGGTTGGGCTTTGCATATTTTCTCGATATATTATACTGCTATTCTGCATTCAGTAGGGCTAAGGCCCAATCTGATGGTGCACGAGGGTTGCACACTGAGTCTCACAACTCACCCCATTATTTAACATCTTTCAGGTAGCACCTAGTGCATCGGACCGGGTTGGAGAAGAGCGCAAGGTGGCCATGCGAGGGATTATTTTGATTCAGCAAAAGACTTTACTAGTTTATTTATTTTCAATATTTTTAATTAGTGGGTTTAAATTTCATTGTAATAAGGCCATGGGCCACTAGCTTCATATTTTCGTTTGTTTTGGGCTTTTATTATTATTAGACATTTACATTTTACGTTTTAATTAAGTTAAGGCATGTATCAAATTTCGGTTTTTAATCTACTAAGGCATAAATATAAAATGTATATCTTTTACAAATCATCCAACCATTTAGTTTTCTCGAATAAAGTGTTAAACTCAAGAAAAATATTTTCTGAAATTGCGACATCTTTTAAAATCTCCCTAAGTGACATGCCAGATCCGGTCATGGTGTTTGGACCGGGTTTGGGGTTTTACAGTTGTAGTTGATAGACTCACGAAATCAGCCCATTTTATACCTGTACGAGTTGATTACTCACTTGACAAGTTGGCAGACTTGTACGTTTCAGAAATAGTAAGACTTCACGGAGTTCCTATGTCAATCATATCGGATAGAGATCCGAGATTCACATCCAGATTTTGGAAGAAGTTGCAAGAGGCCCTAGGTACAAAGTTGAACTTTAGTATCGCTTTTCATCCTCAAACGGACGGTTAATCCGAGAGGTTAATTCAAGTACTCGAGGATATGCTCAGATGTTGTATTCTTGAATTCCGAGGCAGTTGGGAAAATTTTCTCCCATTAGTAGAGTTTGCCTACAATAATAGTTTTCAGTCGAGTTTAAAGATGGCGCCTTATGAGGCTTTATATGGGCGTAAATGTAGAACGCCTTTATTTTGGACTAAACTCAAAGAAAACCAAATTCACGGGGTTGATTTGGTTAGAGAAGCTGAAGAGAAAGTAAGAGTGATATGAGAGTGCTTAAAAGCTGCTTCAGACAGACAGAAATCCTACTCGGATTTAAAAAGAAAAGAGATAGAGTATCAAGTTGGAGATAAAGTTTTCTTGAAAGTGTCACCTTGGAGAAAAGTTCTCAGATTTGGCCGAAAAGGCAAGTTGAGTCCACATTTTATTAGACCGTATGAGATTACTGAGAAAGTTGGGCTTGTAGCTTACAAATTGGCTTTTCCATCAGAGTTAGAAAAGATACATGATGTATTTCACGTGTCAAAGTTAAGACGCTACCGATCAGACCCTTCGCATGTAATTCCCCAGTCAGAGGTAGAGATTCATCCCGACATGACTTATGGTGAAGAACTAGTCAAGATATTAGCTCGGGAAGTGAAGCAGCTAAGAAAGAAAAGTATTGCCTTAGTGAAAGTATTGTGGCAAAGACATGGAATAGAAGAAGCCACATGGGAACCAGAAGAGAGTATGAGAAACCAGTACCCAAACCTTTTCACTGGTAAGATTTTTGGGGACGAAAATCCCTAAGGGGGAGAATTGTAACAGCCCGATTTAGGGCCTAGTTGGAATAGTGGTGCGAGACCACGAATCCGAGGTGAATTTATGAGTTTTTAAGGTTCATGCCATGTTTGCATGTTAGTGTGAAAGTTTCATGAAGAAATTTTGCTAAATTGAAGTTGAATGGTCAAAAAGGACCAAATTGTAAAAGTTGTAAAATGTGAGTTTCTAGAAGCATTTTGTATGAAATAGCTTTAGAATAGCAATTATAAGTCTTTAAATAGTAATTTGCCCAAATTATAAATTTTGGACAAAAATGGACATGAGTTAGGAAAATAGAAATTTTTAAAGAGAAGGGCATTTTGGTCATTTGTCTAATAAGTGATTAAAATAGGAAAAAGATGATAAAACTTCATTCATCTTCTTCCTTCCATTGCCGAAAATTGAAGACTCCATAGCTAGGGTTCTTCATTTTTTCAAGCTTGCTAGTAAGTTCATCTTAGCCCCGTTTTTAATATTCTTCGTGTTTTTGAAGTCCTCGTATTACGAATTAGCTATTTTTAGCTATAAAATAAGCTAAGATGCATGTTCAAAAATTTCATCTATGAATGACATGCTTGTTAAATAATGTTTTATGGAAGATTATGAGAGTTTGATGTTAGATAAACATCTTTTCCTTAATGAATTTCATGAAATATGATAGTATGGACTAGTTTGTAATAGTTATGAAATTAGTCATACCTATTAGAAATAATGGGAATTGATGATTGCTATAGTAGAGAAAATGTATAAGCTAAGCATGAAGTTTAAGAAAGTCGAATGAAATTCATTTTACGAGCCTTGGGGCAAAAGTGCAAACATGAGAAAGTATAGGGGCAAAATGGTAATTTTCCCAAGTATGAGTAAAGGGTCAATTTAGTCAATGTGAATATTAAATGATCTATTTATGACTATAGATCAAGAAAAATGAAGCCCGGATCAAAACCGAGGCAAGAACAAGGTCGAGGACTAAATTGCATACCTAGCTACATTTTGTATATTGAGGTAAGTTTGTATGATTTCTAAGCTTTATGATTTATACCATTGAATTGCTTAGTATAATGTACAATGTTATTATGAAAACGTTTAATGTTATGTTAAACAAAGAAATTAATGAGATCAAGCATGAGAAAGCCCGATTGAAGTTGAATAACTTAGGATACTCGATCTACCACATGAAACAAGAAAGTCAGTATAAGACCAAGCCGAGGCATGGCATCGGCAAGCAAGCAAGATATCATGTAAGTCCAAGGCAAGCTTGGCATTGAATAAGATATCATGTAAGTCCAAGGCAAGCTTGGCATTGAATAAGATATCATGTAAGTCAAGGCAAGCTTGGCAAGTTATCATGTAAGTCCAAGGCATTGAACAAGTTATCATGTAAGACCAAGGCAAGCTTGGCATTGAAAAGTTATCAAGAGAAAGAGATCCCATATAAGTCCAAGTTAAGGTATGACATTGGTGAGAACAAGAAAGACTTTCGTATAAGTCCATGTTAAGTCATGGCCTCGAAATTTAGATGAGATTTAGTATCCTCGGTTATTCATATAAATTCATCGGGCAACGAGTTAAGCTCCAAAGAGATAACAAGAAAGTAAGTAAGTAAGGTTATTATCAAGTGATAAAGAATATTATTCATGTTTTGAATGATGAATTAGAAATTATGAGTATTATGTTCAAGTATGCTGATCAATGTGATCTAGTGATACAGGTACTTTGTTTGCCTATCAAGTATGAGACTAGTAAGTTTCATGAGTTATGTAAGAATCAAGTATGAGTAAGTAAGCTTTATATAGCTGAATTTATGATGCCATTGTTTATATCAAATGGTCTATATTAAGTAAGAATGTTGCCATGTGTATTATGCAAACTTACTAAGCTAAATGCTTATGTCTTTCATTCTTTCTTTCCATGTAGTCCCGCCAAGCTAATATCGAGGATCACCGTCATCGGAGCTCGGAGCACACTATCAATCGCTACTTTGGTATAGCCAAGTTGTTTTATTAAGTATGGCATGTATAGGTAGCATTACATTTTGAGTAAACATTTTAAGAAGAGCCAAAGTATAGGCTATTAAGTTTATTATTCTTTTGTAAATGGCTAAGTGATTGGCCAAGTTTGACTAAGTATGTATGTTATTAATATCAATGAAGCATGTTATATTGTTCATGAAAGATGTAATAATTGAGTTGCTGAATTGAGCTTGAGTTTGGTCTTAATTTCAGGATGGCAATTGGCCTCTAAGTGCCTACACGATTAGACACTGCAGGCGTGTGTCAGACTGCGCATAAACCGCACCTTAGTCTTATAAGTAAGAATAGGCCATGGACTAATCCCACGGCCGTGTGTTAAGGCCGTGCATGACACACAGTTAGAACATGGGTGTGTGCCCAGTCGTGTGAAATAAGTCAGTATATCAAGATGTAGTACACGGTCTAAGTCCACGGGCGTGCCATGGCCGTGTGTTATAAGTCAGAATGCTAAGGTTTTTCACACGGGCTAGGACCACGGCGTGCTATGGCCATGTGGAAATTGGCAGAATACTGAGTTTTAGGGCGCGGTCTGAGGACATGGGTGTGTATGCCTATGCACTAGCGTGTCTTATATTACACGGGCGTGTAACCCCTATATCAAAGAAAAGTTTTTCGATAATGTTCCGAAAGTTTACCAGTACAAGTTTAAGGCCTCGTAGGCCCATGAAATGTACGAATTGATTAAGAATGAGAAGTTTTAATTTCGGAAAAAAATTTTATAGCCCGTAATGTCATGATTAAGCAAGTTCGAGCATAGTAATGTCTCGTATCCGGTCTGAGCCTCGGACTCGGGTATGGGGTGTTACAAAATTCATGTCCACATGGCTTGAGACACCGGTGTATGTCTCGGCCGTGTGTCATGAGACATGGTCGTGTGTCCTCTATAGGTTACAAATGGTAGCAAGTCAAGCAGTTACACGGCCTAGCATACAGCCTAGCACACGGGCGTGTGAGGCCATTTCGAGAGGTCAACGGCCTGGCACTCGGGCGTGTGGCTTGGCCGTGTGACCCAAGTCAGAGAGTTACACAGGCACGGACACGGGCTAGGACACGGCTGTGTGTCTCTACTTCAAATGCCCACATGGCTTTACACACGGGCGTGTGTCCTGGCCGTGTGACCCCTGCAGTATGAAAATTTTCAACCTTTTCCCAAAAATTCTATATATTCTCGATTTAGTCCCGACTCATTTCTAATGTGTTTTATGGCCTCGGGGGCTCGTATAAGAGACATTATGCATGTGTTTGAATCGAATTTCTATGAATTATGAAATGTTTGGACTTGAATGTTTTTAGTGACGATTATGAAATGTAACCATTTGGATGAGATTGTTAGGGGTGTTATAGCATTTGCCACATTCCCGCATACCAAAATGACCATTCATATTATGTATTTACTTGACCATTTCAACACAAAACATTCAAGTACCAAAATGACAAAATATTAACCATCATAAAACCACCTATACATACCAAAACATATTGACTATAATATCAACCAAAACACCTATACATGCCATTATAACCAAAACTTAAAAACGTCAAAATCTACCGATATAGCCGATGGATAGTGTGATAGATCTCCGATGAATTTCCAACCAGATCGAGCTTTCAATTAACTACAAAACATAGAAAAGCAAACACAAGGTAAGCATGTCATGCTTAGTGAGTTCGCAACATATGTAATATGAACTTGTCATTACAAAATCTCATGACACATATAATTCAATCCAACATAACAATAGCTATTGTTTAAGCTTAAACATATGAAATTATGACATTCATTGTCACACAAGTACACAATTCCTACCTTCCAACATAATAAGGTACATTGCATTGAAAACTCTTACCGAGGCTCACACGAAGTGATAACACGATGGTTGATACCATCCCTTTCTATAATTCAATAGCCGAAGCCATCCCTTTCCATGATTCGATAGCCGAAGTTATCCCTTTTCATGATTTTGATGGTCGTCACCATCCCTTTTCATGTTTGATGGTCGTCACCATCCCTTTTCATAATTTGATAGCCGGAGCTATCCCTTTTCTTGATTCGATAGCCAAAGCTATCCTTTTTCATAACTTTGATGGTCGTCACCATCCCTTTTCATTGTTGATGGTCGTCACCATCCCTTTTTCATAGTTCGATAGTCGAAACTATCCCTTTTCATTAGTCGATGATCATCGACACGCCGTTGGATTTTTCTATCGAGAG
The DNA here is from genome assembly GCA_025698515.1 of Gossypium sturtianum. Taxonomy (NCBI): domain Eukaryota; kingdom Viridiplantae; phylum Streptophyta; class Magnoliopsida; order Malvales; family Malvaceae; genus Gossypium; species Gossypium sturtianum. Next base: position 117,618,183 of record CM046943.1, on the reverse strand, counting down.
ATGATTTAATATTATACAATAATAGCATTCAAATCATGATTTAAAATGCTATTTAAACGTATGAACTTACCTCGACGATAAACGTAGAAATGGAGTCAACTAATCCAAATCTTTTTCTTTGCCTCGATCTAGAGCCGTACGTGGTCTATATTGATCTAAATGAATAAATTCGATCAATTTAATTACTATTCTATTCAATTCAATCCAAATTCACATTTTATTAAATTTACATTTTTGCCTCTATAACTTTGATTTCATTTTAATTTAGTCCCTAGCTCATAAAAATGAAAATTCATGCAATGCATGCTTAACCCACTATAGCCGAATTTCATATAGGTCCCTAGCAAGCCCTATATTTCATTTATTTCACAAATTCACCATGTATAATTTTTATTTTTCAATTTAATCCTTATTTGACAATTTTATCAAAAATCACTTAACAAAAGTTCTTTATTTAACAATAACTAATCATTTTCTTCCAAAAATTATCAAAAATCATACACATTCATTAATGGCAAAACCTTAATAGTTTAACAGTTTCACAAATTAGTCCCTGGGCTAGCTATATTAACCTACGACGATCCCAAAAACATAAAAATCATTAAAATTTAACCTCAAAACTGGTCTCATGCAAAAACTTCCATTGCCGAAACTTCAAGGTGTTAAAGATGGAGTTTCTTCTCTAATTTTGGTCAAGTATAGGCTAGGAAGATGATACTTTTAATTAATTTGTTTTTGTTTTACATAATTTATTTACTAAATTACTTAATTAACCTTATTATAAAACCATTAAATCACCTATTAAAGTGTCCATAATTGTCCACTCATAAAAAAATGGTATATTTACTATATAAACCCCTTTACTAATTAATTTCATAGCTATTTAATCCCTTTGACTTATAGATTTCAAGTTTTACTCCTTATGCGATTTAGTCCTTTTTATCGAATTAAGCTTGCAAACGGTAAAAATTCTTAACGAAATTTTTATACAGTAATACTAACATGCTGTAGACATTAAAATAATAATAAAATAAATATTTTCACATCAGATTTGTGGTCCCGAAACCACTGTTCTGATTTCACTAAAAACATGCTATGACATGTTGAACTTTGTTTAATACCATTTGAGAATTATAATTTTGATGTTATATCAAATCTTACTTTGCTGAAGTTGTTGAGTTGTGGCATGTTAGTTGAAATTGTTTTTGCATAATGATTTATATATGTTAAATGATTAAGGTTAAAAGGAATGGCCTAATTGATATTGTATATTGTGATTGGAAATGGTTAAATGAAATTGGAATGATGTAAATGTTTCTTATTATGCTCAATGGTTCGATGAAATGGTATTTATTTGGATTGAATTGTATAAATTGGAAATTTTATATGACTAAATTGATTATATGTGTTCCAAAAATGATATGTTATATAATGATTGAATGATACAACTAAAGTATATAAATATTTGATGAAACTGGTTAAATGACATTGAATTGAGTTGAATGGTATTGTATAAATGGAATTGCTTTGAGACTGCATCTGATGATCTCACCTTATTATTGTTAAATGTTGAACTAGGGAAGTCATGTAGTACCTAAATTGGTATAATAATAGTGATTGAGGTGACTTTACTGTTTTAATTCCTATGAACTTACTAAGCATTCGTAATGCTTACTCTGTTTCATTTTTTGTTTCTATAGTTGGAATTTTGCAGAACATGTCTGTCGAATCACTCTAGAGCTCACACTATCCAGCTTCTGACTCGGTAGACTTTGAATCATCCTAGAATCGATTACGTGGCATGTGTTTAGGTTTTAATATGTTTAAGTGTTTATTTTGGGATGATAGTGAAATGATTCATATATATATATATATACGGCTTGTCTTGAATGTGCATATGATATGTATATAGTTTTGATGTGTATAAGAGTTTACTTGGAACAAGGATGACTTTGATCCTTAAAAGGCATTTGAATTGAATGCTCAATTGGCATGTTATAATTGAGTAAAAAGGTAATATGGTAAGTTATGATTAAAGCATTTGAATGGCTAAATGTGTTTGTACAAATAGTAATAATGTGATGAGAATGGTACCTAATTGTTTGATAGTTTGTTTAGATTGAAATGATCATTGTGTATTGGTGCCATTGAGGCATGTTAGTTAGTTGATTAGGAAGTTGATTTATGGTATGTTTTGGCTTGGTTTTGTAATGTTTTGAGTAGATTTACAAATTCCCAAAATGTGTTTTAGAGGATACCTTTTGAAAATGATTTTGAAACAAGCACTATAATGTCAAATTTTGTACTACACGGGCTGGCCACAAGGCTATGTGACGGACATGGGCTGGCCACGCGCTCGTGTGAGTACTATAGATTTGGTCAAATATTTTTGACACGGCTTTAGTATGTTACACGGCTCAGTCACACGACCGTGTGACCGCTGGATAAAAATTTTGGTGTTTTGACCCATACGACTTCAGAAAGTTACACAACTTGGACATACGACTGTGTCCCCTATTTTCATGAATGCCCTTATCGTTTGAAAATGTTTCAATTTGATCCTTATTTGTGCTCGGGTCAACTTAAGAGCTTTCGTAAGCTCGATTAAGACTCAAATCTAATTGTATATCATAATATTTGAGTGTTTATGATATGATTGATTATTTGAAGGATTTATTTATGATATAATTAATTTGTAAATTTTGAAAATGTTGCAAATTAGTTCTAATTAAATATTGGGTGATATTGGAGCATACGTAAACTCGTATAAGGCTTGAGAAATGTTGTATTTGGTTATTATGAATTGAATTGACTATGATTGTAAGATTTATGTTTAATTTGAGTATTAATTGTGTATTTATGATGTATTACATGTTTATTTGAAATAATTGATGTGAATTGAATGTGTACTATTTTGGTTTTGACTGTAGCATTATGTAGCTCGAGTCCGACGACCAGACCGAGTAAGGGGTGTTACATAAATGCTATGAGATATTAGCATTTTTTACTTGGGATTTCACATATGATTCTACCATAAAAATAGACTCCAAGATGTATTGTAACTCGTCTCAAACCATGATGACTGAACTTGATGGCTTAAAGAAGACTTGATCAACTTGCCTTATTAGATAAGACTTATACTTATCCTTTAGCCTTGGTGATTTATGAACTGATATTTCTTAATTTATCAGGCTTATCTTGGGATATTATTTGGAGCTTATTTATCCAAGATTATTATACTATTAAGGTTGATATTATCTCTACAACGACTAATTTAGAAGTGTACCTCATTTGGACTATAAATAAATAACTTATTTTCATAAATTGATGCATCTTTTGGATAGTTCTTGTGCATATTTTGTTAGGCTATTTGTTTTCAACTTTCCTTTTATTTTTGCACTCATTTAATGGGCATTATTTGTGAGAACTAAAAATAATTGTAAGTGAGGTTTTTGGTGAGTGGTTATAACAAGTTGGGGATGCAATTGTTTATTGTGTAAGGGTAGATTAGGCTTTAGCCAATAAGTTCCTGAATCAATTGTTGGAATAAATTATTCATTAAGTGAGGCTTTGATGAGTAAGACTATTTTTGAACTACATTAACAAATATCTTGTGTTTATTTCTCTTCTTCTCTTATTTCCTTACTACCTGTGTACTGTTATATTGCGTCCAAACATTTGTCTAAACATCACCTATCTAAACAACGAATTGGACATATAACAAACTAAGGTTCTTACAATTGGTATTAGAGCTAGCTTCAAGAGGTGCTTGAGGATGATCCTACCACGGTTTTCTACCATAGGGATCGTGAAAGAAGGAAGATCTATCATTCGAGCTCCACTGCTTGTTGGATCCTTAAATTATGCTTACTTGAAAGCTCAAATGAAGGCTTTTATAATTAATGTTGATTGAAAAAGTTGCATAGGAAGCTATTAAGGAAGGATGGAAAAAACCGGAGGTGATTGATGATAAAGGAACTACAAAGGCTAAAGAGAATAATCAATATACTACTAATGAGAGAAGGGCTGCCAAGCAAACTCCAATGCCTTGTATGTTATATTCAGTAGTGTTGACATGGAGTAATTTAAAATGATCTCCACTTGTGAATCAACAAAGGAAGAATTTACAATATTGCATAGCCAACATAAAGAGAATGCAGGTGTTCGAATGTCTAAATTGTAAATTTTGACTACTGGGTTAAAAAATCTAAAAATTAATAAAGGTAAGACAATCTCATCTACGGGAAATATATGTCTTTGATGATTTAGGGAGGCCTTCAGTACACTCTATCCACTACGCTTTTGCTGTGCCACCCTGATGAATCTCTCGAAGCAACCACTGTAGTGCTCTGCTACCTGGTCTGGCCCGAATGAAACCCTTATCTAGCACTACTACCGAAGTTTCCAACTTACTAGCTAATTCACTCAGAATTTATGAATACGTTTGCACTCACATTCATATTAACACGTAGAGGAGACATATCATAAATACTATAAACACACACAATAAACCAAGAGTGTAAGGGGCAACCATGAACCAAGGCATTTTGCTGTAAAAACATTTCGATAAAGGTAATATGATCCCAATCCTACCCCAAATACAAGCAATTTCACAATTCAATCAGAGATATTTTAATCAAACAGTCTAATTACTATGGAAATCTAGGTCCAATGGTTACGTTATCCTAGTCCCGAGTATTGACAACTTACGTCCAATTATTTGAATAATCTGGCTCTGATACAATCAAATGTGACCCCAAACCCGATCGGGACGATTCGACTCGAATTTGAAACGTCACATTAGTCACCGAAGTGACCCAGAACACCACACAACGTTTTAGAATGTAATTAATTATTTGTTTGCTTTTTCAATCAACCGCAAAAGTCTCATGCTTGCATTCAACTCATATATAGATAGTAATAAACAATTGAAACCTAATTACATGCTTTTTCTAACAATGTTTACTCAAATGAGACATAAGGGCAAAAATATCATTTCATTTCCTAACCACATAAACATACATGTATAATCAAATTAAAGGTACATTTTATATCTAAAATCTTTTTAGGAACATTTTGTAAATAATTTGTTTAAATTTGAATAGCAATTCTTAGTTAATTTTAAAAACATGCATCTTAGGTACTAAATCGTAATATTGATAGAAAATTTAAAATAATCTGATTACAAAATTTTGAATAGATTGATGAGATTAAACATCTAGGACTCTGGTATGTGAATTTTCAAAGCATTTTGCAAACGTTCGGGACTCCATTTACACCACTAAAATCCAAAGATGACACCAACAGTCCATAAGTCTAATCCCAAAATAATAATAATAACAATAACCCACATTGCCTTTATTCAAAATATCTAAAAAATCACAAAATCACCTACTCAAAAGTTATGCCTTGGATAGATCACCACACTTGTCCACTCCTCACTCTTTGGATACACTACTAGCTTGCAAGTTTTAGGAAAAGAGTGTGAGTTTTTCAAGCTCAGTAAATGTTTGAAAGTACTACCAAACATACACAATAGCATAAGTTAAACAAGAGCATACTAGGGCATATTTACAACCTCATTATCATCAAGTCAAAATAATATTTTCATGCTTCATTATCTTATAACTCTAGCATATTCCCTTACATGTATTTACACACGACATAACTCATATATAATTCAAGTAATGATAATTTGATAACTTGAGATTGTAGAACATATAAGTGGACTCAATCACCACACATTGGATAAATGGATCTCCATCACACCAATGACTCAAAGAGTCTAATATGTCCCTAAAGTGTAAATTAAGCTAAACACTCTCCAACACACCAGCATGTCTTGATGAATGGAGCTTAGCTCGACATTCCCTTATCTTTCCAACCTGTCTCGGGCTATAACACCCAAATCACAAAACACATAGGTGAGTACTCACAATCCTATGCATACCAACTATATCCAATGGTCTCAAGAGCTCAGAAGGCCAAAATATCCACAATTACACTATTATTTACATCCCTTTTTGTAACAGTCCAGTTTTAACCCTAGTTGGAACAGTGGTTTCGGGACCACAAATTCGAGTCAGTAAAATATTTTAATATTATTTTCCATGCCTATGATATGTGATTAAGTATGTGTGAAATTTCTGTGAATTAGTTTGATCATTTGTGTGTTTAATTTGAGAAAAGGATTAAATTGTATTAAATTCAAAATTAGCATGCTTTATGTAATGGAATCTATTTGCTAATGTCTTTGTTATATGAGGTCCTTAAAAGGTTATTATGCCATTATGAGTAAGTGGACATTTATATCCATGCATTATAAGATTATAAATTATTTTATTAATGTTATATTAGTAATTTGTTAATTACATGATATTTAATAAAACAAAAGGCTTAAAATAAGCCATTATCATCCATATTGCCGAAACATCAAAGAAAAGAAAAAGAAAATTTAGCTAGGGCATTCAGCTAGCTTTTGATTCAATTCAAGGTATGTTTTGCTTCGGTTTTTGATAATTACTACGTTTTTGCAATCGTTGCTTCGTATACTTCAAAACCCATGCCTCAATTTTGCGAATTAATGAATATTTTGAAATGTGCCATTGATGAACTCATGTGTTTTGTGATGTTCGAGGGTGGAAAATGAAAGATATGTGTTTGATTAACAAGTTTCGTCTTTGGAGTTTTGATGAATTTGAGTATTTTGAGCTTAATTGAGAAAATAATATTTTGAAGGACTAAATTGTGAAATAAATGAAATGTATGGACTTGTATGAGCTACATGAACATTCGGCTAAGCATGGGTATGTGGTGTTTTTATGTATTTTGTGATTTTGTGAAATAGGGACTAAAATGTCCAAATGCGAAAATGTGAGGGCTAATTTGCAAATTGCCCTAAATACGTGTTTTTGGATTAAATTGAATGATCTAGTGAATAAATGGATTAAATTTGAATATGTATAGATCAAGAACCGAAGAAAACATACTTAGATCGCATGAAATCAAAAGTAATCGAGTAGCCGTATCCGTTTCTGTTAAACCGAACTCGAGGTAAGTCGATATACAAATAAATGTATTTGAATAAAACTACTTGTGTATATATGAAATTTGAATTGCTATGAACATCCATTGAGATGGAATGTATGTGAAATCCGAGATTACAAATAAGTCGACAAATTTTTTAAGTCCGAGAAGTCCGTTTGAACCTAGGGATAGATAGGATAGTATATGTCATGACATAGGTGTCCGATATTCGATATCATGTAAGACCACATCTGGGATGTTGGCATTGATTCGAGATTCTGGGACGTTGGCATTGATATGAGATTTACGTGTAAGATCACGTCTGGGACGTTGGCATCGATACGAGATTTACGTGTAAGACCATGTCTGGGACAGTGGCATCGATATTTGGTTACATGTAAGACCACATCTGGGACATTGGCATTGTACGACTATTCCGAGCACTCTGAGTATCCTTTTAGATTCTGAACGGTTCAACGGGCAAGTCTGAGAAATGAACGACTATGTGAGTTGTATATCCGTTTCAGGTACGTTTGAAGAGTACACTATGTGTGTATGAAAGGTAAGTGTTTATATGAACTTACTAAGATGAATATGTGTATGGAAATGATGAGACAATATGTGAATGTATGCTTGAATGAGCTATGTGTATATGTGATAATTGAGTTGAAGAAAGTGGCAAGCTATGGCTAAGCAAATGAGCCAAAGAATATGTGATGAATTTGCATTGAGAAACATTAATGTCATTGTATCAATATGGTTATGGCATTTTATGCTAAGTTTATTTGTATATGACTTACTAAGCTTTTGGAAAGCTTACTTTGTGTGTGTTTGTTCTATTATATAGATCGTCGAAGCTACTGAAGGCTCGGGGACCGTCGAGGATCGTCATCACACTACCTAAACTCAATTTTTGGTACTTTTGAAAAGTGTATATACTAAGTATGGCATGTATAGGCTAGTTATTTTGGAACATGTTTGAGATGTGTTCATAGCCATGTGATATGGCTAGATAAGTAGTAGTGCTATGAATGAGAGACTATGCTAAATGATGATGGATTTGGTATGATTTCATGCCTATGGAATGGTTAAGGTTATGTTGAGCATATTGATGCAATAGGAGTTTATATATGTTTGATCAATGGAATAGCTATATGAAGGCAATTTGTGATTGAATCATGCATGGTTATACATGTGAATTGGTTGTGCAAATTAGTATACAAGTTAGCATGAATAGAAATGAGATTGAATGAGATGATATGTTGTTCATTTGATATGATTTTGGTTGCCAATTGTGTATGGATTAATGCTTAATTGAGCTTGTAGGGATGACCCTTGTGTGGGTGGCATTTTGGCTTTGAAAATGGCCTACAAGTGCCCACACGGTTGAGCACACGGTCGTGTGGCTCGACCGTGTCCCTCGTATTTGTAATTCAAAACAAGTCAGTAGCAACCACGGGTTGGACACACGGGTGTGTGACTGGCCATGTGGTGCAAGTCAGGATGTATGCCCTGTTTTGACACGGCTTAGACACAGGCGTGTCTGAGGCCGTGGGAGGCACACGGCCTGCCCACACGGGCGTGTGACCTCTGTAACTTTGAAAAATTTTTAAAATTTTTGAAAATTTCCGTATGTGTTTGATTTAGTCCCGGCCCTATTCTAAAGCATGTTTAAGGTCTCGTTGACCTATTCTAGGGACACTTTGATGTGATTTGTCTGACTATGTTATGAAATATCCGTAAAAGTTTCTAATTATCCGGTAATGCCTTTTAACCCTATTCTGGCGACGAATACGAGTTAGGGTGTTACATTTGGTTGGTATCAGAGCTACGGTTCAGTCGATTCTCAAACTAACATAGCGTATGAGAGTCTAGCTATACATGCCATATATCTGAACTGTGATAGTGTGATGAATCCTGACGTGTAAAAATGTGATTTTCGTATAGTAATGGATCCTAAAAGAGCCGTAGCTGACGATGTAGAAAGTAATGCGCCTGCTCTCGCCCAAGGGACAGTGCCTTCTGATTCGAGACCGGCTATGAGTGGTCAAGAGGGAGAAGCTAAACAAGCTTTCTTCCAAATGATGAATGAGTGGTTCACTCAATTTGTGAGAAATAATCCGACTGTTTCGCAACCTCCGCCCCCACCTAATTCCCCTCAGACTTCAGATATGCCTCCGGTTATGAATTTGAATATGTTGAATAAGCCTCCAGTTGACAAAATCCGCAAATATGGGGTTGAAGAGTTCAGGGCCACCAGTAATGACGATGCTGAAAAAGTCGAGTTTTTGTTAGAAAACACTATCCGAGTATTCGATGAAATGTCACTGACACCGGAAGAATGTATAAAATGTGTTGTATCTTTGTTATGAGATGCGGCCTATCAGTGGTGGAAAACTTTGATTTCTGTTGTACCGAAAGAGCGGGTCACATGGGATTTCTTTCAGAATGAGTTCCGGAAGAAATACATTAGCCAGAGATTCATTGATCAAAAACGAAAAGAATTTCTGGAATTGAAACAGGGCCGCATGTCTATTACGGAATATGAACAAGAGTTCGTGAGACTAAGCCAGTATGCTCAGGAATGTGTATCGTCTAAAGCAATAATGTGCAAAAGATTTGAAGATGGTCTTAATGAAGATATCCGTTTGCTAGTTGGGATTCTTGAGATAAAAGAGTTTGTTGTACTTGTTGATCGAGCATGTAAAGCTGAGGCACTCGGGAAAGATAAAAGGAAAGCTGAGTCTGAAGTTAGAGATGTGAGAAAGAGATTTTTGAGCAAATCATTTCAGTCTGCTTCGAAGAAATTTTGAGATGAAAAAAGCTGTTCGAGAGTTAACGTGGGACAATCGAATAGAGATCAGGCTAGATCACAGTTGAGCTCTAAAGCTCCAGCAACTTCAATGGCAAGTGTTGGAAATGTCCGATCCGAGCGACCCGAGTGTAAGAATTATGGTAAAAGACATCCGGAAGTTTTAGATGGAATGATCGAGCTTGCTTCGGATGTGGATCGTCAGATCTTTTTATCCGTGATTGCCTAGAGTCTGTTGAGCAAGAGATTGTTCAGAACCCGAGATCTGATAATGTTTCTATGAGAGGTAGACCCTCCCAAAATGTAAGAAATGTCAGTGGTAGTTAGAGAACTATGAAAGACTCAGTTGCGAGATCTGAAGCCAGAGCGCCTGCCAAAGCATATGCCATCCGAGCTCGTGAGGAAGCTTCATCTCCTAATGTAATAACGGGTACATTTACTCTTTACGATACTTCTGTGATTGCATTGATAGACCCTGGTTCTACACATTCGTATATATGCATGAACTTAGTATCCAGTAAGACTTTGCCTGTAGAATCTACTGAGTTTGTTATAAAAGTATCGAACCCCTTAGGTAAAAGTGTCCTGGTTGACAAAGTATGCAAGAACTGTCCGTTGATGTTTCGAGATTTCTGTTTTCCTGTTGATCTGATGCTATTACCATTTGATGAGTTTGATATAATTTTGGGTATGGACTGGTTGACATTGCATGATGCGGTTGTGAATTGCAAAAGAAAGGTCATTGATTTGAAAAGTCAGAATAATGAAATAGTGTGGATTGAGTCTAGTGATTTGACAGGGTTAACTGTAGTGATATCTGTGATAAAAGCTCAGAGTTATGTGAAAAAGGGTTATGAAGCTTATTTTGCTTATGTGATTGATTCTAAAGTATCTGAAAAGAAAGTTGAATCAGTGCTAGTTGTCTGTGAATTCCCTAATAAGTTTCCTGAAGAGTTACCGGGATTGCCTCTGATAAGCGAAGTTGAATTTGGTATAGATTTGTTGCCTGGTACGACCCCTATTTCAATAGCTCCGTATAGAATGACACCAATAGAGTTGAAAGACTTAAAGTCTCAGTTGCAAGAGTTGACTGACAGAGGGTCTGCAAGACCGAGTTTTTCACCTTGGGGGTGCTCCTGTTCTGTTTGTGAAAAAGAAAGATGGCACGATGAGAATGTGCATTGACTATCGTCAGTTGAACAAAGTGACCATAAAGAACAAATAACCATTGCCCAGGATTGATGATTTGTTTGATCAGCTAAAAGGAGCCAATGTTTTTTCTAAGATAGATATGAGATCGGGATATTACCAGTTGTGAGTAAAAGATTCAGACATTCCGAAAACTGCTTTCAAAACGAGGTACGGGCATTATGAGTTTTTAGTTATGCCTTTCAGACTAACAAATGCTCCTGCTGTTTTTATGGATCTGATGAATAGAATTTTAAGACTGTACCTAGATCGATTTTTTTTGTTTTCATTGATGACATTTTGATTTATTCTCGTGATGAAACTGAACATGCTGAACATCTGAGAACTTTGTTGCAAACTCTGCATGAAAAGCAATTGTATGCAAAGTTCAGTAAATGTGAATTCTGGTTGCGTGAAGTCAATTTTTTGGGACATATTGTATCAGCCTCTGGAATACGAGTTGATTCGAGTAAGATTTCTGCTATTCTGGAATGGAAGCCTCCGACGAATGTGTCTGAAGGTCGCAGTTTTCTAGGACTTGCTGTGTAACACCCCTAACCCGTACCAGTCATCGGATTAGGGTTAAAGGCGTTACCAGGCATATCGAAAACTTTTACAGATGTTTCATAAAACAATTCATCAATCGCAATCAAAGTGTCCCTTTTATAGGTCAATGAGACCTTAATCATACCTTAGAATAGGGTCGGGACTAAACCGAACACATATGGAATTTCTCAAAATTTTAAAAACTTTTCTAAGTTACAGGGGTCACACGCCCGTGTGGGCAGGCCGTGTGCCTCCCACGGCTACTAGACACACTCATGTGTCCTAGCCGTACCAAAATAGAGCATGTATACTGAATTATCCACACGGCCACCAGACACGCCCGTGTGCCATGGCCGTGTACTCTTAGGCTAGATACTGACTTATTCACACGACTACTTGGCACGCCCGTGTACCATGGCTGTGCACACTTGGGCTAGCTACTGACTTAATCCCACGGTCACTAGGCACGCCCGTGTGCCACAACCGTGTATGCATAACAGGCCATTCGCAAAGCCAATATGCCACCCACAATAGGGTCATACCTATAAGCATAAAAAAGCCTATTTCCACAATCAAATGGTAACCAAAAACACACCAAATGGTCATCATATTATTCCATTCAATTTCATTCCTAAATATGCTAATTTGTACAATCAATTCCCATGTAAATCCAAGTATAATTCAGCCATAACCTCATTAAAACACCAAGGCATCAATTCATCCATAAGCTTACCATTCATGAGGCTATTTCATTGCCATCAAGCCATACCAAAACATGCACCAAATATCATATTCACTCATGCACATTATCAACATTTAACTAGCCAAATCACATGTCTATTTTCATCTGAAACATATACCAATTAACTAGCCTATACATGCCATACTTAGTATATACATTTCCAAAAGGTACCAAAATGAGTTTGAGTATAGTGATGACAATCCTTGACGGTCCCCAAGCCTTCAGTAGCATTGACGATCTATAAAACAAAGCAAACACACACACAGAGTAAGCTTTCAAAAGCTTAGTAAGCCATATACAAATAAACTTAGCATAAAATGCATATAACCAATTTGATACAATAACATTATTGATTCTCATAACATATTCATCACATATATTCTTTGGCTCATTTTCTTAGCCATATCTTACCATATTCTTCAACTCAAATATCACATATACATATGGCTCATTCAAGCATATCTTCACATATTATCTCATCATTTCCATATACATAATCATCTTAGTAAGTACATATAGATACTTACCTTTCATACACACTTAGTGTACATATCAGACGTACCTGAAACGGATATACAAATCACATAGTCGTTTATTTCTTGAATTTGCCCGTTAAACCGTTCAGAATCTAATAGGATACTCAGAGTGCTCGGAATAGTCGTACAATGCCAACATCCTGCACGTGGTCTTACATGTAACCGTGATATCGATGCCCTTCGTCCCGCATGTGGTCTTACACAAATCAATACGATGCCAATGTCCTGCATATGGTCTTACACGTAAATCTCATATCGATGCCAACGTCTCAGACGTGGTCTTACACGAAATCTCAAATCAATGCCAACATCCCAGACGTGGTCTTACATGATATCACATATCGGACACCTATGTCATGACATATACTATCCTATCTATTCCTAGGTTCAAACGGGACTTCTCGGATTTCACATATATTCCATCTCAATGGATACTCATAGAAATTCAATTTCATTTATACACAAATAGTTCAATGCAAATACATTTATTTGTATATTGACTTACCTCGGATTCGATTAACGGAAACGGATACGGCTACTCGATTACTTTCGATTTCCCGTGGTCTAAGTCTGTTTAATTCGGTTCTTGATCTTTACATGATAAACCATAATAGTAACATATTTTATCTCCACATTTAGCATGCTTTTGGATGATTTATCCCTTGAATTATGGAATTTGGTGCTCTTAATCCTTTAATTTCATGTTTTATACTCAGGAGAGCATAGGAGGATGAAAAGAACAGTAAACGGGCTTAAACGGGCCAAATGGGCCAAAGTGAGAAATCGACATGGCACGGGGTTTCACCACTTTAGCGTGCCCCTTTTGAGCTCGAACACACTACCAAGTCGATTCACACGGGCATGCCACACGGGCATGTCCCTACCGTGACAAAGAGGAATTTCACTTGGAATAGGATACTTAGAGGCAAAGAAACACATTCCAAAGTCTATATAAACACCCTAAGTATGACCTAAAAAGGGAAGTCGACAGAAGCCTTCTGTCGGGCGCATTCAGCTAGGCCAAGGAGCTGAGCCAGAGAGGTCAGAATTGTGGGATTTACTCGAAGAAAGCCAATTGATTCATCTCAAGAAGCCGAAATCATACTCAAGACGGCGGATCTCTCATTCAATTCCTTCAGGGGGTTTTAGGGTTTTCTTATGTTTTATTTTATCTTTTCTTCTGAGATGTATTCTTTTATTATTATGAACTAAACCCTCGTGACACGAGGGGATGAAACCTAAGACGGATCTTGTTATTGTTTTCTGAACTATATGATAAATACTTGATTTGTTCTTAACTATGTGTTCTTAATTCTTGTTTTGATATTTCAGGGTATTGATTCAAGTATTGATGTGCTTAGGTAGTGGAGCAAAAGTCCCTGTCTAAGAGTAGATCTAGCATAGTTAAGTGGAGTTGATCGCAACCCTAGACATAGGATGACAAAAATATGCCGGATTAGGGTCAAACCTAATATGGGAGTCCATAGATCGAGTTAATGCAATTCTAGGGGTTTTAATTAGAAAGAGATTTTAATTAATCAACCTAGGGTTAGACGTTAGTAGCCTCGACGGAGGTATTAATATACATTAGGGAATCCTACGGATCAAGTCAAGTGAATAAATCGTCTGGTTCAGAGTTAAATAACAAGTGAAGTCTAGGTGGATTCTTCGTTGGGTATTGTCTTAATCAATTGGTTTTTCCCCTAAGTATTTCCCCAATTCGTTCTCTTTGTCTTAGCATCTTTAGCTTAGTAGTTAGTTAATTTTAGATTAAACAATAATTCACTTCAATTCTTAGGCTAAATAATAGAAAGAAAGTTAGTATTAGTACTTTTGGTTCCTTTGGGTTCGACAATCCGGTCTTGCCACTAAACTATACTACTGTTCGATAGGTGCGCTTGCCTCAATCGTTGTCACAGTTAGTTTCTAGGCTAGATCATTCATTATATAAATTTTAAGACTCTGACCTAACGATCAAGTTTTTAGCGCCGTTTCCGGAGAACCAAAATATTAAGAACGCTCAATTTTTATTACTTTAGCCATTTTTTTATTTTTATTTTTGCAATTTACTTTTACTTTGTTTTTAACTTTGCTAATTTTTCTTGTTTTATTTTGTTCCTAGAAGGTACCTCTAGTTTATGACTCGAAGGAACCTAACAGGACCCTTAATTTACGACAGTGATATTGAAGGTACCGCTCACAGAAATCGTAGAGAAATAAGGCGAAGCTTAAATTACATAGCAGAAGAGCAAGAAGACGAAACCAACACCACCAAAGAGATGGCTGAAAATAATCCGCTACCTCCGGAGGTGGCTGAAAATCATGCTCCTCGAACTATGTATGATTATGCTAAACCTAATTTAACAGGAACTGAGTCAAGTATTGTTAGACCTGCTATTGCTGCAAATAATTTTGAATTGAAAACTAAAACTATACAGATGATACAACAGTTTTTTCAGTTTGATGGTTTGCAGGATGAGGATCCTAACACACACTTAGCGAATTTTCTTGAATTCTGTGATACCTTCAAAATAAATGGCGTTTCTGATGATGCCATCTGTCTTCGGTTGTCTCCCTTTTGTTTGAGGAATAAAGCCAAACAGTGATTGAATTCTCTTTCACGAGGATCAATCACTACATGGGAGCAAATGACCGAAAATTTTTTATTAAAATATTTTCCGCCGGCTAAAATGGCTAAGTTAAGAAATGATATCTCTTCTTTTGTGCAGATGGATTTAGAGACACTTTATGATGCATGGGAGAGATACAAAGATCTATTGAGAAGTTGCCCACACCATGGATTACCCTTTTGGCTACAAGTCCAAACCTTTTATAACGGTGTAAATCCTTCAACCGTGCAGTTGATTGATTGATCCATACACATGTGAACCTTGAATAACAAAACACCTGAGGCTGCCTACGAGTTTATTGAAGAGATGTCACTGAATAATTATCAGTGCAAGTCACGAGGACAAGGCCAACAAAATCCGCTAGTGTTTTTAACCTTGACGCAGTGACCATGCTATCAAATCAGGTAGAGATGTTAAATAAAAAAATTGATGGTTTTTGTGGTTCTTCACAGGTACATCCAGTTATGCAGTGCGATACAAATGGAGGAGGAATGAGCAACACAGAATATCCACTTTACAACCTGAGCACTGAAAACGAGCAAGCTCACTATATGGGTAACAATTTTAGACCTCAAAATAACCCTTATAGTAATACTTATAATCCAGGTTGGAAGAACCACCCCAATTTCTCATGGGGTGGCCAAGGATATCAGAGACAACAACCCCTCCCAGGCTTCCAACAGCAGCCCTACCCACAAGAGAAAAAGTTGAACCTTGAGGAGATGCTAACAAAATTCATCGCGGTGTCAGAAACCCGTTTCCAAAACACCGAAACAACACTCAAAAAGCAAGAAGCATCGATTCAAGAGATTAAGAATCAGTTAGGACAACTTACCAATATCATATCAGAACGACCACAAGGTAGATTTCCAAGCAACACTGAAACTAACCCAAAGGAGCAACTTCAAGCCATAACCGCTCATGATAGTGAAGGGTTAGATGAGCCCAAATTAAGGCAAGAGAATGTGGTAGAGGAAGGTAAGGTCGAGGTAAGTCATGATAAGCCAAAATTGGTAATTAAAGAGTACCAACCTCGTGTGCCATATCCTGATGCGACGAAGAAAGACAACACAGAGGAACAGTACGGTAAGTTTCTTAAACTTTTAAAGAAATTACATATTAACTTACCGTTTCTTGAAGCTCTTTTGCAGATGCCAGATTCAAGAAAATTTTTAAAAGAGTTTCTGACAAACAAACGAAAGTTAGACGAGGAGTCACATGTGGAACTGAACGCAGTATGCTCAGCAATGTTGCAAAATCGACTACCACGAAAATTAAAAGATCCAGGGAGTTTTACAATTCCATGCTTAATTGGTAGTTTATCGGTTGATAATGCTTTAGCTGATCTAGGGGCAAGTATAAATGTCATGCCTTATAAAATGTTTAAACAGATAGGTCTAGGGAAACCCAAACAAACTAGGATGAGCATTCAATTAGCTGATAAAACTATTAGAATTCCTAGGGGTATAATCAAAGATGTACTCGTAAAAATTGATAAATTCGTATTCCCAGTAGAGTTTGTTGGTTTAGACATGGATGAGGACAACAGGATCCCTTTAATTTTAGGAATACCCTTTTTGCAACTGCCAGAACTAAAATTAACATTGATACAGGTGAACTCATACTTCGTGTAGGTGACAAGACAGTCACTCTTCAAGCTCTTGACTCGGCTAGGACATCGAGTGATAGAGGTGAGAAAGTAAATTCAATTAATAACTATTCGGTTAAACCTTCTTTTCAGGAAGCACCGCGGAACTACACAACGGAGCCAGATCCTAGGCCTCATGCAACCAAGGAATTACCTCATGAGGAACGAAGGCTTCATATTGATGAACTAGATGAGTGGAAGGCACATTTTAAGGAGAAGCCAAAATCACACGAAGTAAAACCAAGGGAACCTCCAGACAAGCTTATAGGAATGACAAATCACTTCAAAATAGGAGATCAGGTATTGTTGAATAAGGGAGACCCTCGAATCGCCATATTAGACCTGAATACAAACGAAGACATCTCTTT
Source organism: Gossypium sturtianum (assembly GCA_025698515.1). NCBI lineage: Eukaryota > Viridiplantae > Streptophyta > Magnoliopsida > Malvales > Malvaceae > Gossypium > Gossypium sturtianum. The sequence goes on along the minus strand of CM046943.1, from coordinate 117,600,687 downwards.
TAAGGTAATTAATGTTTTCCCATACGGAACAATCGAGGTAAGCAACCCTATTTTCAGTACTTTTAAAGTAAACGCTACTCGACTCAAGTTATATCATGATAGTAGAACTGATAGCATGAGAGAGGATGTTCAACTCTTCAAACCACCCTGATTATGCGAATGAGAGGTGAGTCTAGCTTAAGACTTTAAACGAGCGCTTCTCGGGAGGCAACCCGAGCTCTAACTCCGTTTATTTTTTCATTTTTAATTTTACTTTTAATTTTTTCCTTTTTAGATCCTAACGATGAACTAACCAAAGTGTAGATTTCCATATCACACGGCCTTGCACACGGCCGTGGCCGTGGTCGTGTGGATACTACGGACACGCGTACTGACATGGCAGAGGTAGTACGAGCCAATGATGAAAGATTCCCAAGATCACAGACGATTATAAATGGCCACAGCCATGCGATACGGCCGTGGCCGACACTGAGGGAAGTCACACGGGCTTCGACTAAACACCACGGCCGTGTGATAAGGCCGTTGTCGACACTGTTTTATCAAACATGGGCGTGGTGGCCACGAAACGAGCGTGGGAGAAACGAACAAAGCACAACACGGCCGTGCAATACAGCCATGTGACCCAACACGCCCATGGTACACAGGCGTGGGGATGTACCAGAATTGAAACTTCTATTTAAAACACCCATTGTTCCCTTTCTCACCCATTCCCTTTCATCCATACCCTTTACACTCTCCCCCCCCTTTTTCCATTTTCTCTCATTCTCCTGCCCCAAAATCTCCGTTTTAACATTACCTATGTCGAAGAAGCGGAAGGATCCTAGTGCAGTCTCCCCGTGGGAGACCAATCTACATAAGTTCATGCCAGCCGCTTCATTCACTAGACAAGCCGAGGACATTTGAGGCCATTTAGTTTTTATTTTCCTTTTCTCTTCTCCTTTGTTTTCCTTATCTTAACTTCTCTTCCACTAAATTTAGTTTATCTTATTTTAGTTTCTTGGTTTTAGGTTCTTCAGGCTGCTTGGGAATCACACACCACGGCCTTAGAAATCACACCCACCTCGCCAACCATCTAACGGTAAGGACTTTTCAATCCATTAATCATTTCTTTTAATTTTATTTTACTTTCTATTTTCTTTATTTTTATCTTTCTTTTATTTAAATATATAATTAGTATATTTTGAATTTTTCTTATTATTTCCTGGTTTTTTTCTTCACGAGCTACCCAATTTCTTCATCTAGCGTAGTGATTGTGGACAGCCACCATACCACCACCAGAGACGCCTCCTCCAACTTATTTTTCACCTCCGAATCAAGTTTCCACACTTCCAACTCAAGGAACCCATCCTAAATTCAGGGAGTTTCACCTCTATCACTATATTAGATTTTCTAATATATTGTTTTATATATCTTTGTACATTGAGGACAATGTACATCTTAAGTGTGGGGGTGAATTTTATCGTGGAAAAGTGCCTAACTTTTTGCATTATTCTCAAATTCCTGAATTATGTCTTGTTCTTAAGTAAAATTTCTCATATTACTGTTAAAATGAAATTTCCTTTGATTTATGATTTTTATTGATATGTTTCGGATTAAGTCATTGATAATTATGCAGTGATGATTTAAACTTTAGGAAACTAGAGAATCAAGTAGGATAAGTCTATTTTTCAGAAGTAAAAATTTTGTTAGGTTGTCTACCCGAATCTAATGATTACTCTGAAGTTTGAAATTTACAAGGTTGATATCAAAAACCCATAATTTTTGTGAGATATTGAGCCTTTTGGAGCATATATTCTTTTTCGTGCTCACTTTATTGATTATGAGTGTGTCAACATTGATTTGTTATTCTAGAACTTGCTTCGATTATACATGTCGAGACCACACCTTTGATTTGATATACTAAGATGATAAAGGCACCTGGGTTTTAACCCACTTACTCCATAAAAAGCCTACCTTCATAATTAACCCCTAGTGAACCCCTTTTGAGACTAACAACCCTTTTATTGACTCACCCATTAATATTGACCCAAATCCAATTTTGTATTTGTTATCACCATTTCTCTTGACTACCCCTATATCGAGATTTGATTTGATCGGTTACTTAACTATTTTCTTTATTCCAGTTATTAAATTCTATCTTATTATTATTGTACTTGATTTGTTCTTAAAAAAAATTGAAGTATATTCATTATTAGTTTTGTGATTAAGTGAGCTTATACGTTTAAATACCAATTGTTAAAGAAGAAGCTCGTATTAATAGTAGTATTATTAGTTTTCAATTGATGTAATTATTCATTATCAGTTCATTGTTTCTAGTTCGGTAATTTGTCAATTCAATCTCGATTCTAACCCTTTAATTTAGCCTTTATCCACACCTTTAACCCAAGCCCCGTTACAATCCTTTTTAAAGACATTTTGATTTGTGTATCATCTCATATTATAGTGGTGGAGATTTGATTTTCATGCAAGCCTATGGGTTTAACTTTTCATGTTCGACTTCTGAGTGCTTATTTTTGAACCTTAAACACTTTGAATGATTTGAGTGAATCTTTAGTGAGGATGTCAATCCTTGTCGATTTTGAATCAAAGGTAATTATTTAGGTAAGGGGAAACACCTATTTTTCGTACTATAAAAACTATGACTTTGATTGTCTGAATCTTTAGGAACCTTTTTGGTTAAATTATCCATGTACGAATCATCTATGAATTATGATGAAACATTATTGATGAAGGTTATGAATTGAGGAAATTCGTTTTAATTGCAAGTTGAGAATTTTGCTTGAGGACAAGTAAAAGCTTAAGTGTGGGGGTATTTGATAAACCGTAATAGTAACATATTTTATCTCCACATTTAGCATGCTTTTGGATGATTTATCCCTTGAATTATGGAATTTGGTGCTCTTAATCCTTTAATTTCATGTTTTATACTCAGGAGAGTATAGGAGGATGAAAAAATAGAAAACAAGCTTAAAACGGGCCAAAGTGAGAAATCGACACGGCTTGGGGTTTCACCACACGGCCGTGCCCCTTTAGTAGGTTCAAACACGGCCTGAAGTCGATTCACACGGGCGTACCACACGGTCGTGTCCCTGCCGTGACAAAGAGGAATTTCACTCGGGATAGGATACTTAGAGGCAAAGAAACACATTCCAAAGTCTATATAAACACCTTAAGTATGACCTAAAAAGGGGAGTCGAAAGAAGCTTTCTGTCGGGCGCGTCCAGCTAGGCCAAGGAGCCGAGCTAGAGAGGTCAAAATCGTGGGATTTGCTCGAAGAAAGCCAGTTGATTCATCTCAAGAAGCCGAAATCATACTCAAGACAGCGGATCTCTCCTTCAATTCCTTCAGAGAGTTTTAGGGTTTCCTTATATTTTGTTTTATCTTTTCTTCTGAGGTGTATTCTTTTATTATTATGAACTAAACCCCTCAGATACCTGAAGGGGATGAAACCTAAGACGAATCTTGTTATTGTTTTCTGAACTATATGATAAATACTTGATTTGTTCTTAACTATGTGTTCTTAATTCTTGTTTTGATATTTCAGGGTATTGATTCAAGTATTGATGTGCTTAGGCAGTGGAGAAAAAGTCCCTGTCTAAGAGTAGATCTAGCATAGTTAAGCGGAGTTGATCGCAACCCTAGACATAGGATGACGAAAATCTACCGGATTAGGGTCAAACCTAATATGGGAGTCCATAGATCGAGTTCATGCAATTCTAGGGGTTTTAATTAAAAAGTGATTTCAATTAATCAACCTAGGGTTAGACGTTAGTAGCCTCGACGGAGGTATTAATATACATTAGGGAATCCTACGGATCAAGTCAAGTGAATAAATCGTCTGGTTCAGAGTTAAATAACAAGTGAAGTCTAGGTGGATTCTTCCTTAGGTATTGTCTTAATCAATTGGTTTTCCCCCCAAGTATTTCCCCAATTCGTTCTCTTTGTCTTAGCGTTTTTAGCTTAGTAGTTAGTTAATTTTAGATTAAACAATAATTCACTTCAATTCTTAGGCTAAATAATAGAAAGAAAGTTAGTATTAGTACTTTTGGTTCCTTTGGGTTCGACAATCCGGTCTTGCCACTAAACTATACTACTGTTCGATAGGTGCGCTTGCCTCAATCGTTGTCACAGTTAGTTTCTAGGCTAGATCATTCATTATATAAATTTCAAGACTCTGACATAACGATCAATACATATTCAAATTTAACTCTTTAATTCATTAATTCATTCATTTCAATCCAAGAACACATATTTAGGGCAATTTGCAATTTAGCCCTCACATTTTCATATTTTATCAATTTAGTCCATTTTTCACAAAATCACAAATTAAAAAAAATCACTAAATACCCATGCTTAGCTGAATTTCACTCATCCTCATATGAGTCCATACATTTCATTTATTTCACAATTTAGTCCCTCAAAAATACTATTTTCTCAATTGAGTAAAAAATACTCAAATTCAACAAAACTTCAAATACAAACTATGATAATCAAACACATATCTTTCATTTTTAACCATCAAACATCATAAAACACATAAGTTCATCAAATGCTCATTTCAAAAACATTATCAATTCTCAAAATTAAGACATGGGTTTTGAAGTATACGAAGCAATGATTACAGAAACGTAGAAATTATCAACAACCGAGTTAAAATCATACCTTAATCAAGCTCAAAGAGTGTCGAATGCCTTAGCTTCTTATTTCTTTTTCTTTTGTTTGATTTTTGATGGAAGAACATATGAAAATATCCACCATATTTTAATTTGTTTTTATTATAACAATAGTATAAATTCTTTTACCATGTTAACCTTTAATAAAACAAATAAAATTTATACATTTAATGGCATAACCGTTTATTAAGAAACCACTATCATATTTATGGCATAATTGCCTCATAAGACCTCTATACTTAAAAGCCACATCAATTCAGCCATTAATCAAATAGAAACCCACTTTTTACGAATTATGCAATTCAGTCCTTTGCTCAAATTTAGCTCACAAACAGACAAATTAATTTACAGAACTTTAGCACATGCTTAATCACATATCGAGGGCACAGAAAATAATATTAAAATATTTTACTGCCTCGGATTAGTGGTCCCAAAACCACTGTTCCGACTAGGGTCAATAGTCTGGTTATTATCGAAGGTTCGTAAAAGGCTTTTCGATGATAGCTACTTCATTGACTAGATTGCTTCAGAAAAATGTGAAATGTGAATGGTCTGATAAATGTCAAAAAAGCTTTGATCAGTTGAAAACTCTGTTGACTGAAGCTCCAGTCTTGGTACAACCGGAATCGGGTAAAGAATACGTGGTTTATAGTGATGCTTCATTGAATGGTTTGGGATGTGTTCTGATGCAAGAAGACAAAGTTATAGCTTATACCTCGAGACAACTAAAGCCTTATGAGAAAAACTATCTGACATATGATCTTGAGTTAGCTGCGATTGTGTTCGCATTAAAGATTTGGCGTCATTATCTGTTCGGTGAGAAATGTCACGTGTTTTCAGATCATAAAAGTTTAAAGTATCTGATGACCCAGAAAGATTTGAATCTGCGATAGAGAAGATGGTTAGAGCCATTGAAAGATTATGAGCTTGTAATAGACTATCATCCGGGTAAGGCTAATGTTGTTGCTGATGCCTTGAGTCAAAAATCACTGTCTGCATTGTGTGCAATGAATGCTCATTTAGATCTGTCTGATGATGGTTCAGTGTTAGCTGAATTGAAAGCAAAACCGTTATTCTTACAGCAAATATGTGATGCTCAGAAAGTTGATAATGATTTGTTAGCAAAGCGAGCTCAGTGTGATTCGAACTCTAATTTTGAATTTTGAGTTGATGTTGATGATTGCTTGAGATTTCGAGACCGATTATGTGTTCCAAGAAATTCAGAGTTGATTCGGTTGATTTTCAATGAAGCACATAACAGTCGTCTATCTGTTCATCCGGGAAGTACAAAGATGTACCATGATCTGAAGCAATACTATTGGTGGTCTGGTATGAAACGAGACATTTCTGACTTTGTTTCGAAATGTTTAGTCTGCAAGCAACTTATAGCTGAACATCAAGTTCCGTCTGGGTTGCTACAACCGATTCTGATTCCTGAGTGGAAATGGGATAGAGTGACGGTGGACTTTGTTTCTGGATTACCTTTGACTCCGAGAAAGAAAGATGCAATTTGGGTCGTAGTTGATCGATTGACGAAAACTGCTCATTTTATTCCGGTACGATCTGATTACTCGCTTGATAAGTTAGTTGAGCTTTATATTTCTAACATTGTGAGATTGCAGAGAGTGCCATTGTCTATCGTGTCTGACAGAGATTCGAGGTTCACATCGCGATTCTGGAAGAAATTGCAAGAAGCTTTAGGCACAAAATTGCATTGCAAGATAAACTGTTCACCCGCAAACGGATGGTCAATCCCAGTGGATTATTCAGATACTCGAGGACATGTTGAGATGTTGTATCCTTGAGTGTGATGGTACGTGGGATCAGTATTTGCCATTGATTGAATTTGCTTATAATAATAGTTTTTAGTCGAGCATTAAAATAGAACCTTATGAAGCTTTATACGGACGCAAATGTCGAACACCTCTGTATTGGACTGAGCTCAGTGAAAATAAGGTACACGGGGTCGATTTGATAGAAGACACTAAACAAAAAGTAAAAGTAATACATGATAGTTTGAAAGCAGCATCTGATCGTCAGAAGTCCTATGCAGACTTGAAAAGAAAAGATATTGAGTTTGATATTGGTGATAAAGTTTTCTTGAAAATATCTCCGTGGAAGAAAGTATACCGATTCAGACGTAAAGGCAAGTTAAGTCTCGAGGTTCATCGAACCGTATGAGATCATTAAGCGGGTTGCACCTGTTGCATATCGATTGATGTTACCACCAGAATTGGAAAAGATACATAATGTATTTCATGTGTCAATGCTTCGTCGATACAGATCTGATCCGTCACATGTGATTACTCCGTCTGAGATTGAAATCCAATCTGATATGACCTACGAGGAGGAACCAATCTGTATCTTAGCTCGTGAAGTGAAAGAATTAAGAAACAAGAAAATTTCATTAGTGAAAGTGTTGTGGCATCGACACAGAGTAGAGGAGGCTACGTGGGAGCCTGAGGATTCAATGAGACAACAATATCTGAATCTGTTTAACGGTAAGATTTTCGGGGACGAAAATCCCTAAGGGAGGGAGAATTGTAACAGTCCGGTTTTGACCCTAGTCGGAACAGTGGTTTCAGGACCACAAATCTGAGTCAGTAGAATATTTTAATATTATTTTCCGTGCCTATGATATGTGATTAAGTATGTGTGAAATTTCTGTGAATTAATTTGATCATTTGTGTGTTTAATTTGAGAAAAGGATTAAATTGCATTAAATGCAAAATTAGCATGCTTTATGTAAGGAAATCTATTTGCTAATGTCTTTGTTATATGAGGTCCTTAAAAGGTTATTATGCCATTATGAGTAAGTGGACATTTATATCCATGCATTATAAGATGATAAATTGTTTCATTAATGTTATATTAGTAATTTGTTAATTACATGATATTTAATAAAACAAAAGGCTTAAAAATAAGCCATTATCATCCATATTGCTGAAACATCAAAGAAAATAAAAAGAAAATTTATCTAGGGCATTCGGCTAGCTTTTAATTCAATTCAAGGTATGTTTTGCTTCGATTTTTGATAATTTCTATGTTTTTGCAATCGTTGCTTCGTATACTTCAAAACCCATGCCTCAATTTTGTGAATTGATGAATATTTTGAAATGTGTCATTGATGAACTCATGTGTTTTGTGATGTTCAAGGGTGGAAAATGAAAGATATGTGTTTGATTAACAAGTTTTGTCTTTGGAGTTTTGATGAATTTGAGTATTTTGAGCTTAATTGAGAAAATAATATTTTGAAGGACTAAATTGTGAAATAAATGAAATGTATGGACTTGTATGAGCTACATGAACATTCGGCTAAGCATGGGTATGTGGTGATTTTATGTATTTTGTGATTTTGTGAAATAGGGACTAAAATGTCCAAATGCGAAAATGTGAGGGCTAATTTGCAACTTACCCTAAATATGTGTTTTTGGATTAAATTGAATGATCTAGTGAATAAATGGATTAAATTTGAATATGTATAGATCAAGAACCGAAGAAAACAGACTTAGATCGCGGGAAATCGAAAGTAATCGAGTAGCCGTATCCGTTTCCGTTAAACCGAACTCGAGGTAAGTCGATATACAAATAAATGTATTTGAATGGAACTACTTGTGTATATATGAAATTTGAATTGCTATGAACATCCATTGAGATGGAATGTATGTGAAATCCGAGATTACGAATAAGTCGACAAATTGTTTAAGTCCGAGAAGTCTCATTTGAACCTAGGGATAGATAGGATAGTATATGTCATGACATAGGTGTCCGATATTTGATATCATGTAAGACCACCTCTGGGACGTTGGCATTGATTCGAGATTCTGGGACGTTGGCATCGATATGAGATTTACGTGTAAGACCACGTCTGGGACGTTGGCATCGATACGAGATTTAAGTGTAAGACCATGTCTGGGACATTGGCATCGTATTGATTCGTGTAAGACCCTGTCTGGGAAAGTGGCATTGATATTTGATTACATGTAAGACCACGTCTGGGACTGATAAACCGTAATATATACATATTTTAATCCCACATTTAGCATACTTTTGGATGATTTATCCCCTGAATTGTTGAATTTGATGCTCCTAATCCTTTAATTTCATGTTTTATACTTAGGAGAGCATCGGAGGATGAAAAGAACGAGAAACGGGCCAAAAATGGAGAAAATGGGCCAAAGGAAGAAATCCACACGGCTTCGAGGTAACCACACGGTCGTGCCTTCTTAGCAGGCCCGAACACGGCCTGGGCTCGACTCACACGGGCGTTCCACACGGGCGTGCCCCTGCCTTGACTAGTTTTAATTACATTCGGATTAGGATACTTGTGGGCCAAGTAAGGCACCCCCAAAGCCTATATAAACACCCTAGAGGGAAACCTAAAGGGGAGTTCGACTGAAGACTTACATCGTGGCTTTTGACGGCGAGGGGCCAAGCCATTGTAATCGAACATAGGAATTAGTCCAAGAAAGCCAATTGATTCATCTCGAAGCTTTAATCACACTCAAGACGGAAGATCTTCCTTGGTTTCCTTTAGGGGTTTTAGGGTTTTTCTTATGTTTTGTTATTTACTTTCTTCCGAGATGTATTTTTATTAAACATGAACTAAACCCCTCAAGTACCGAGGGGATGAAACCTAATACGGATCTTGTTATTATTTTTTCGAACTATATGATAAATACTTGATTTGTTCTTAATTATGTGTTCTTAATTCTTGTTTTAATATTTTAGGATATTGATTCAAGTATTGATGTGCTTAGGCGGTGGAGCAAAAGTCCCCTGTTTAAGAGTAGATCTAGCATAGTTAAGCGGAGTTGATCGCAACCCTAGAGATAGGATGACTAAAATCACGGATTAGGGTCAAACCTAATATGGGAGTCCATAGATCGAATTAATGCAACACTAGGGGTTTTAATTAGAAAGAGATTTCAATTAATCAACCTAGGGTTAGACGTTAGTAGCCTCGAAAGAGGTATTAATATAAATTAGGGAATCCTATGGATCAAGTCAAGTGAATAAATCATCTGGTTCAGAGTTAAATAACAAGTGAAGTCTAGGTGGATTCTTCCTCGGGTATTGTCTTAATCAACTGGTTTTTCCCAAATTATTTTCCCAATTAACTCTATGTGTCTTAGCATCCTTAGTTTAGTAATTAGTTAATTAAACATCGATTCCCTTAATACTTAGGCTAGATAATAAAAAGATAGTAACTACTAGTACTCTTGGTCCTTGAGGATACGATATTTTCGGTCTTGCCATAGCTATACTACCGAATGATAGGTGCGCTTGCCTTATTCGTTGTCATAGATAGTTTGGACATGATCAGGGACGTTGGCATTGTACGACTATCCCAAGCACTCTGAGTATCCTATTAGATTCTGAAATGTTCAACAGGCAAGTTTGAGAAATGAACGACTATGTGAGCTGTATATCCGTTTCAGGTACGTTTGAAAAGTACGCTATGTGTGTATGAAAGGTAAGTGTTTATATGAACTTACTAAGATGAATATGTGTATGGAAATCATGAGACAATATGTGAATATATGCTTGAATGAGCTATGTGTATATGTGATAATTGAGTTGAAGAATGTGGCAAGCTATGGCTAAGAAAATGAGCCAAAGAATATGTGATGAATTTGCATTGAGAAACATTAATGTCATTGTATCAATATGGTTATGAGCATTTTATGCTAAGTTTATTTGTATATGGCTTACTAAGCTTTTGGAAAGCTTACTTTGTGTGTGTTTGTTCTGTTATATAGATCATCGAAGCTACTGAAGGCTCGGGGACCGTCGAGGATCGTCATCACACTACCTAAACTCAATTTTTTGTACTTTTGAAAAGTGTATATACTAAGTATGGCATGTATAGGCTAGTTATTTTGGAACATGTTTGAGATGTGTTCATAGCCATGTGATATGGCTAGATAAGTAGTTGTGCTATGAATGAGAGACTATGCTAAATGATGATGGATTTGGTATGATTCCATGCCTATGGAATGGTTAAGGTTATGTTGAGCATATTGATGCAATAGGAGTTTATATATGTTTGATCAATGGAATAGCTATATGAAGGCAATTTGTGATTGAATCATGCATGGTTATACATGTGAATTGGTTGTGCAAATTAGTATACAAGTTGGCATGAATAGAAATGAGATTGAATGACATGATATGTTGTTCATTTGATATGATTTTGGTTGCCAATTATGTATGGATTAATGCTTAATTGAGCTTGTAGGGATGACCCTTGTGTGGGTGGCATTTTGGCTTTGAAAATGGCCTACAAATGCCCACACGGTTGAGCACACGGGCGTGTGGCTCGACCGTGTCCCTCGTATTTGTAATTCAAAACAAGTCAGTAGCGACCACGGGTTGGACACACGGGCGTGTGACTGGCCGTGTGGTGCAAGTCAGGATGTATGCCCTGTTTTGACACGGCTTAGACACGGGCGTGTCTGAGGCCGTAGGAGACACACGGGCGTGTGACCTCTGTAACTTAAATTTTTTTTTAAAATTTCAAAAATTTCCTTATGTGTTCGGTTTAGTCCCGGCCCTATTCTAAAGAATGTTTAAGGTCTCGTTGACCTATTCTAGGGACACTTTGATGTGATTTGTCTGATTATGTTATGAAATATCCGTAAAAGTTTCCAATTTTCCGGTAATGCCTCTTAACCCTATTCCGGCGACGGATACGGGTTAGGGGTGTTACAATTTTACACATAACCTTTGCTTGTTTAATAGTTAATTCAAATCATCTTGGTATATGCTTTTAATTTCTTGCTTGAAGTCATAATTTATGTTTTTCAGTCATTTTTAATATATGTTAGATACTTAAATAAAGTTACTTGGTCTTGTAGGAAAAATTGGGAGCTAAAGTTGCATATTCAGGTCGAAACTGTTGCACATGTCGCGATACCAAGACATCGAGGTCGCAACACCGAAGATAGAGGAGAAAACAAGACCTAGAATGAAAATGCCTGCTGTGTCTCGACACCAACCTATGTTGCAACACATATATAATACATGTTTATCGAATATGCATCTAATTGCACTACATGTGCCACAATAATGCTCATTGAGCTATATATATCAAACCTTATATGTGTAGGTTAAAATAAATAAACCATATATCACATTTATGTATTTTCACATATTACCTGTTGTAATAGCACCACATATCACAACTCATCTTAGTTAGGCGTAATTTTACAAGGCAAAAAGTATAGAAAAGACATACTCTCGGAACTTGGGATAGAGTTTTAGGCTAATCCTAAGCTCCTGATTAACATCATGAATTGCGCGTACCAGTAGCAACTCTAGAATACTCACCGATCTCGTTTTCGCTTGCTAGCTGAAAGCTTAAAAAAGCTTTGCCTTGCCTTTCACCTTGCTCGTAAAGGGCTCCAATGGTTCCAAAACTTCACAAACATAATACACACAATACGTACACATCATTATCAGCCACAAATACATCAGAAATCAAACAAAAACGTAGAGTCTACCTAGCTCCTCTTTAAATCGAAAATTTCGACTAGTTTAGTCGAAGCTCAGATTTCTTGATCCGGACTTATTTCTATTGTCTAAAATTGATTCTAAACATCTAATTGTTAACTTTTAAATAGATCTCAACCCTTAAAACATAGAATTTCATATTTATGTTTCTGGAAAATTTCAACGTTCATGACTACTTTGAACGAAAAATCATTCAATCCTTCAAATCTCTTAACGATTGATTAAAGTGAGTTTAGAAACCTTCTAATATCATCAAAAAAAGTCGAAAAACACTTAGAAATGACAGTTTAGTTTGAAAACCAATATTTCACCATTATCGATCTCAATTTCGACTATAACATGAAATTCTTGTTACAACAAATCAAAACCCGATTTAAAAGGCTAGAATATATCAAAACTTAATAAAGAAATTAAACCTTACTTCAATTGAGAAGAAAAACAAATGGGAGATAGAATTTTAGAAAAAAAATTTGGGAATCGAATTAGGAAATTGATAACGTTTTTGATGTTTTTCTTAAAAATTGAGAGAGGTATTTGGTGTTCGGGGAAAGGAAAATCAATTGAATAATTTGCTTGAAAGTAATTAGAGAGTTTTGATGCTTGTAAAATTTTTGAAACGTTGGGAATGGGAGAGGGAAGAGTCGTGCATGAACTATAGAGTATTGGGGGAAATAGGTTGTTTTATAAACTTTGGTACAATTGTATTTGAGCTACTGCCAGATTTAACCCTTTTTACAAATTAGTCTCGTTTTTAAATTAAAATCATTTTTGTCGTTTCTTTCTAAAATTTTATTTTATTTTTTAAATTCGTTTTAACAAAAATATTTTTCAGTCACTAAATTTTGAATTCCCAAACTTAATTTTGGCTCTAATTTCTGAAAACTAATGCCGGGCCCAAATCGATAAAACTCAGTTCGTTAACCCGAAAATACTAAGCCAAATTTTGGTATATGACAAAATGTGCTAATGGTAAGAATTGAACTTGGAAATGGCATGATTGGTATGAGAGTTGAATAGCTTGAATGATCTTATGGAAGGTTAAATGGATGCTTTAATACATGTTTTGATTAGTCTTATACAAGTTTTGGTGTGCAATTATGCACTAAGTGAATAAAAGCTTTGGTCTAGCATGAAATTGGTAACTAAAGGATAAATTTTACCAAAAACATGTTACTCTTCTCGACATCGATCTTCCCTCGTTGCAATGTTGGCCAACAGTTTGTGATATCTTGACGTCAAGTGGTCCGACGTCGTGATGTGACATACTGTTTGGCGACGTCACGACGTGGAGAGAGTCTCATCACAACGTCGACCTTGTACTTTTCAAACATTGCAATTTTCTCATTGTTCGATCTAAAGTCGACTTAAGAGCTTTCGTAAGCTCGATTGAGGCTTGATTTTTATTGTATATCCTATTATGCATGAAATTTTATCACAACTCAGTAATGGAATGAATTGATTTCTATGAATTGTATGTGGGTTGCTCTGGTAACTGTAGTAGCATCCCGTAGCTCAAGTTCGACGACCGGACTAGGTGAGGGGTGTTACACTCCTTGTTAGAGATTTTTTATAGAGAGATATTATATGTAATATGAGGTATTTGGGGAGAGTGATTTGTAACAATTAGGGTCAATGTTGGGGTTGAAGTAACTACTTTATGTAATGGTACTGTTGTTAAATAAAATCATTCTCTGAGCGAGACTCCGCAGATGTAGGAATCATATCTGCGTTAACAAATATCATGTGTTGGTTCTCTCTTTACTTCTCTTTGAATCAGATTTTTGGATTGATTGTGCAAACTCTCTAATTTTGTCCAAATTCTATTCCAACAAAATATAAAGCAATTTTTTTTTGAACGAATATAAACCAAGTTTTCTTGTTACACCAATAAGTCGAATATCATATCTGGAACAAAGTGCAAACTGAAGGCTTTTTCACAAACGTTTTTCTATTGTAGACACATTTTTTGTTATTTCAACTTATGGTTATTAATGTTATTTTCTACTTAAATAAAGTTTATTTTGGATTATTCACTCTGATTTAGGTAATGTTTGGTCTTACTAAGTTTAGGGAGGACCAGTTGAAAATAAATATGTTTAGATCTCATTACATGTAATTTTCATGCTACACATCTATCTTTCATTCATGCCATTTGGTTGTGTTAAAATATGTGATCATAGATGGATTTAGTTACAATCATAGTAAAAATGATTCTATGTTATAATTAATGAGCGAGATTATTTAAAATGCTTTTTGGTTATGATAGTAAACTTTTGTGCTCATAAGATTACAATGACATACAATTATAAGATGATATATATTACAAAGGGAGATTGTTAGAATTATGGATGCGAAAATATATAATAAGTAATGTTATTCACTATAATGAAAGATTTGTTAAATTAAAAATGGTTTAATAAGGTTAAGGTTAATTGGGTTAAATTTAAAATAATTTATAGATTAAATATGTGTAGATTTTATGATAGGTTCTGATCATATGTGCTTCTTTGCACTTGAACTCATGTCTTCCTATATTAGTAACAATGTTTATACCAATCAAGTTAACTCAACTGACAATTAAAAGTTTAGTTTAGTGTACAAAAGTTACATATTAGGTTATGATGCTCAAATTACTAACTTTTTTATATATATATTTGAAATCAAAACCACAAAATTTAAAATTTTAAAAATATTAATAAATTTAAATACGCTTTCAAATCTATTTTTATTTTTAATGATTTGATATAATATATCCTAGTAAATTAAAGTTTATACGATATTAATAAAATTTGAGAATGTTGTTAATCGGAATGCGCTTCAGAAAAGCTAGGGTGAGCACCAAGCATACTGTAAAAGAAATCTACTGAATGATGATGCTAGCTGGGAGCCAATATTCTGGCAGCTGTCAAAACAAAGATTTCCATTGGAACCCACTACTTGCCTAAGCAACTTGAATAATATTTGTTAACACCATGGCCGATGATAAAAATACTTCTATCATTTTCAAGGGGCATGGAGTTCAATTTTAATACAGGAATTGAGAATTTTAAGATTAATGATTTGACTAGATTTCGAAATCACTCACTTTCTATAATAAACACTTAAAACACAACCATTCCTCCAATATTTTTGTTGCTAATATTGTTTATTTTTCTAGGTAAAATTTTCTTTCAAAGAAATCTAGGCCATTTTTACTAGGGAAACCCAAACAAACAAGGTCAAAGATATAGTAGAAAGCTTTTCTTCTTATAAAAAAACAGAAAAAAAATTTCCCACTTTGTGGTCGGTATCAAGAAATGCACTCTAAGTGGATGGAAAAGAGCACTAGCTAGAAAATAAAAACAGTCTTTAGAATAGTTCCAGATGATTCTTAATGCTGCAATCTCTTCTTCTGTACTATAGTTCTCATTCCTCTCTTGTTATTTTCAGCTTTCAAATTAGTTCCCCACTTTCTTTCTCTCATGGTTTCATTTCCATCACATAACAAGTAACATATAGGTTTAAACATAGTAAAACAATGAGCATCATTATTTCTTTCATGCTCTTGGTTTGTCTCATTTCCTGCACTACAGCTCGAGATTCCAGCAGAGAAGCTCTACAAGTTACAATTGGTATTGGCAATGGCAACTTAAGCAAGGGCTGTAATGATAAACACCATAATCTTCCATTCAAACTCAATTGTAAGTTGCCAACAACCCCCTTAGCAAATGAAGTTTTGAAGTTTGCTGATCAAAGACTGGCTTTAGTGCATCCCATAATCCAAAAATTTAAGTCTTTAATCACTTCAGATCCTCTTGGAATCACAAAAACTTGGGTGGGTTCAGATATTTGTAGTTACAAAGGGTTCTACTGTGACAATCCACCAGATAACAAGTCAGCCATTGCTGTTGCTTCAATCGATTTCAATGGGTTTCAGTTGTCAGCCCCTTCAGTCGATGGTTTCTTGGATCAGCTTCCAGATATTGCGCTCTTCCATGCCAACTCCAACAATTTTAGTGGCTCTCTTTCGCCAAACATCGCCAAGCTTCGGTATCTATATGAGCTTGATATAAGCAACAATCGATTTTCAGGGCCATTTCCAGATGCTGTTCTAAACATGCCTGGTTTAACATTCTTGGATATTCGTTTCAACTTCTTCACAGGGTCAGTTCCTTCTGAAATCTTTACTCAAAATCTCGACGCCCTTTTTATCAACAACAACGAGTTCATGATCCATCTGCCTGATAATATTGTCAACACCCATATTTTTTATCTCACTTTGGCCAACAACAAATTCAATGGTCCACTTCCAAGAACCATTTTCAAAGCATTCTCTTCGTTAGCTGAGGTTCTTCTTTTAAACGACCAGCTTACAGGTTGTATACCCTATGAGATTGGTTTGCTTAAGGAAGCTGTCGTTTTTGATGCCGGGAACAACCAGTTGACTGGTCATTTACCTTTCTCATTAGCTTGTATGGAGAATTTGGAACAGCTGAACTTCGCTGGTAATCTTCTGTTTGGAGCGGTCCCTGAGGTGGTTTGCGAGCTTGGGAAACTGATGAATTTATCATTGTCTGACAACTATTTCATACATGTTGGCCCCATGTGTCGGATTTTGATTGAGAGAGGAGTGTTGGATGTTAGAAACAACTGCATTCCCGATCTTCCATTTCAGAGATCTGTAGAGGAGTGTGCAAATTTCTTTGCTCATCCAAGATTCTGCCCTCGCATGTGGTCTTACAATTACATCCCATGCTACCATTTTCCTTCTAGTTCTTCAATCCCTGAAATGGCTCCTTCACCTTAATCTTCTTAATGGGGTTTTGTTCGGTTTTTTGGTTTATGTTCTTGTTTTTGATAAACTATTCTTTCACTTCTATGTAATCATAATATAACCTTGTCTGTCATGAAAACCTGAAGAACACTATTATCGTTGTGTTTGACAGGTTCTTCATTTTTCCCTTCTAAATGAACGAAAGATTATCAATAAATTTAGGCTAAATACTCAAATTGGAACACAATTTTTTATGAGTTACTTACAAAACAATCAAACCTTTTAAAATATCATAAAACTTTTTAACTTTTACAAAAGTACTCAAATAAAAATTAAATGTTTTTTAAAGTGTTCAAATAAAAGCTTTTCAAATGTTACTTATCAAGTCTCAAATTATGTTTTTATTATTTTATCTTATTTTTAAGTAATATTTGATTTATCTATCATTTATTTTATTCTAAAAATGTTAACATTCACCTCTATTTTACTTAAACTGGCTGAAGTGCGTGAAAAATTCTATTTGAACACTCTTATAAATGTTAGACCCTTATATGATCAATTCTAAAGGTTTGACCCTCACATAAATAATCCCTAAAAAGTTCGATTTAATTTGAGCATTTAACCCTAAATTTACTTGGAAACTATTTACAAACTTTATGTGTATAATTTAAGACTACATTTTAATCTTTTAACCATAAGGATTGCATTAAATCTAAATTCGAATTAGATCATATCCTGTTCAAGAGGCAAGCTTTTCATGCATTGTTTTTTCATTTAAAATGATAAACTCAAATCTAAAACCTTAGGAGATATCAAATTTTTTACCATTTCACTCCATGTACTGCAAAATATTTACAAACTAGGAAAGATGTAAACAGAAAAGTTGGATCTAAAGCGTATGAATAATTTGAGAATCAGTTGACCAAGTGGAATACCAGGAAATAGATTCTGGTTTTAACTATTCCTATGCAATTACTAAAAAACCAGCTACTATGCAAAAATGCGTAAGTAATAGTATTACATTATCCCTCCAAATTAGTGTGTACTATGACTCTTTTCAAAGAAAAACACCACATGACACAATGGGGGAGTTTAAAGGTGCTTTTGGAGAGAGTAATGGTCCCATTGAAGCATGGAAATACGGCATCTTTCCCGTCGACTCAATAGCTTGCCACTGTAAACTCACTTTTGTGTTCACAAAGTGGCTCACCTACACAACCAAGGGTTTTCAAGTCTCAACTAACCCACAAAATTACAAGTTCCTAACTCAAACTATGTGGTCCAGCTCAAAAAGATACCCCCATTAGAGACTAAAACATGATTAAGAAAAATGCATCATGAAGAGCAAGCAGCTTTATCATTGGTTGCCGCCTTTGATTTTTTTATTTAAATGTTTTTCAAATTGTTATAATGGAGAACTACTGACACTTGAGTGGGAGTTTTCTTTGGTATTTCATGATTATAATTAAGAATCATCCTTTGGGGAACCACTTTTTTTTTTTTTTTTTTTTTTTTAAGCTTATGTTTTTTGATAGGCTTATTTCCTTTATTATTATTATTATAAAATAGGCTTATATCTTTTATCATACGTTATGGGTGACATATATCCAGATCATTACCCACTTTGCATCCACTTTTATTGGACTTTGATCAAATTACATTATCTTCATTAGGTTCTTCTTTAAAATGTGATCAAATTATATTGTTTTTGAAAAAGATAAGTTAATATAAATCTTATGATTCGAATAAAAGTTGCATAAAAATGTTAAAAATTAAGAGAAAAAAACTTATTTGTCATTCTCCTATTAGAAAGTGATAGGGATGACGTGGAATCGTAGTTTTATACAATCCCTCCTCATAACGAGAAAGGATTGTAATGTTGGCAAAAACATTGAGAGTTTTTTTGGTGGTTGAGCTGGGTAAGTACTTGACTTATCAAGTTAAAAATAGTATGGTCAGAGGATGCCAATATTATTTCAAAGTGTCATCTGATACTTAAATCAGTAACTTTAGAGGATAATAAGGAAATAGCATGGGATTGCAATCTTTAGACTTTGCTTCATTTGAATTAGATTTTATTTTAGCTATTTATATGAGATTATAGGCTTTGTTGTAGGGATGATAGTGGGTGTTGTCAAAACTACTATCATTTCATAGTTGATACGTTTTGCTTCGGTACTCATTTTATTTTTTATGTATTTATAATTTTAAAAATCAATATCACCTTCTGTCTTGCCCTAATATATAATTTTTATTAATTATTTCTAATATTTTTAATCTTTTAAATATAATACTTCAAAAAATTTTAAAAAAAATCTTGATGACTTGGGATAAAACTCTCAAGTAAATAAAATGGATTTACGTTGCAAAGTAAAAATTCCCAATCAAATAATTTCTCTTTTTAACTTTTTTATGTTAAAAACTAGAAACCAGAAATAAAAAACCATCAAGTTGATGTTAAATCTTAATTTAGTGATTTTGCTTTTTAAGGATAAAATGATAAATTTATATATTGGAGTGAGGTGGAGGGATAAGCTATTACCCTAATTACTTCATATTTCATATAAAAACATTTTGCTTGTCATGCCTTGCATCCACTCTTTTTTTTTTTTTTTTTAAAAGAGCTCTATTTGAAGTGGAATGGTTCAAAGTCCATTAGGTGATTTGGATTTTGTTGTCCCTAGTTTGTTGGGAGCTTCGGGCTTGATAGGTTTAGACTAAGGTTAAGTCTAGAATGATTGGACTAGGGATGGTGCTAGAGAGGGATAGACAAGAGCTTTGGACTTGCATCAAACGTTTTGGGGGTGTCTAGTGCTTCATAATGTTTTAATTCTAATGAAATGCTATTAAAAAATATGAAACTGACCTTTAAGTTCCAGAGAAGTGCCCATTTCCCTAGCATTAGAGCTATTGAGTGACAGTTTCCATAATTTAGTATTGCCAATTTATTGAACGTCTTGAATGGGTTGTATTGATTAGTTGGAGGAACGATTTGAATGGGTTGTATTGATTATTTGGAGGATATTTAGCCCAAAAATGAAGGTCATGTTACTTGGGAAACTCATATTGAAGATAAGATCGAATTAAATCACCAGAGGCAATCCCTTGTAACATGGACATTTGAACTGGATTGAAACACTATCAGATTAGCTGCCAAGAATCCACGTTTAGTTTATTCTCTATTTTTATATTGTAAATAGGTTACTGTATTACTGTTTTAATGAGATTGTGATAGACCTTATATGTTTGAAAGTCTCGAATATAAATCTATTTAAGGGGGAGACTTGTATAGATTTTTGTATTGAAAGATTTTAGCACTTATCTTGTTCAAGTTAAGGAACATTTCTTAAAGTGCAAATGGTTAGTAAAATCGTTTGTGTTGTGGTTTTACTTGCTAATTTCACAGAGGTGAACTTAATGGTGAGAGTATTATTCTTCAAAGTTCGAAAGTGAAGAGAGTCACGAGGTGTGTCATAGGTTAAGTTCACTTATTTGAAATGTTGAAGGGAGTGGATATTTCTCACTGAGCTAGGTTTCATAGACATAGGGAAACTGAACCGCGTAAACAATTCCTGTGTGTTCTTTGTGTTTTCGGTTTCCAGATTCAATGCCAGAGAAGTGCCCACTTCCCTGTCACTCATTTCAAGCACTAAGTTTAGTCACTAACAACGATTTAATAATTTAAATTGGTATCATAGCCTGCCACTTAATATAACTAGTGGAGATCTTAAAGGTTGTTAGGTTTAAGTCATGAAAGGTTCTTCTATATCTCATCCTCATATGCTCGAAGTTGGAAACTATGCTTATTGGTAAGAACGGATGAAGGTATACATTAAGTCCATTGATAAAAAGGCATGGCATGTTGTGTTGACAAGTTGAGAACCCCCTAAGATAGACACTGAACATTGGGGAGCAGGCAAACCTAAAGTTCAGTGGACCACTTACTTAGAAAAACTAGCCAATGCTAATAACAAAGAACTATATGTTATTTTTCTGTGGACTTGATCTTCAAGATTTTGAAAGAATTTCAAAATCTATTGTTGGAAAATCAGTATGGGATATATTGGACACTGCTCATGAAGGTGTTGCAATTGTCAAACAATTGAAGATGCAAATGTTAACATCAAGATTTGAAAGTCCTAGAATGCAAGAATTAGAAACAATTGATGATATCTTGTAACGACCCAAAAGTCAGTGGTACCGAAAAGTGTGGTTTTGAGACCCCGTTTTCGTAAATCAGACCCATAAATATTTCTATTAAATATTTACAAAGATATTTTAAAAGTGAATTGAATTTTGGATAGGTAATTTCGTCGAAATAGTGTTTAATTAGAGTTCAGAGACTAAAAAGCGTAAGTGAATAAAGTAAGAATTATTAAGGAACTACAATTAGAATTTAATACATAGGACTCATGAAGTAAAAAAAAAAAACCATATATAAGAATATATGTGTGTGGTCGGTTAAAACTTAGTATTATATATAATATTTTATAAACTTTAGTTAAATTAATGTTAAAATAATAAAATAAAAACTAAATAAAATTAAAAGAAACTAAAATATGATATAGTGGATTGAAAGAGAAACATTATTCTCCCTTCACCCAATCCATTTTGAAGCAAACAAAAAATGGAGAAAGACGCATGGCATTAAAGGTTCAAAAGTTTCAAGCTTTAATTGGTTAGTCAATTTAGTCCCTTTCCTTGTAATTTTTATGTTTTTGGAACCCCAATAATATAAGCTAGCTAAACCATATGGTAGTTTTCAGTCTTCTTCAAGATTGAAGATGTTGTCATTGTTAAATAATTTAAGTTTGAGGTGTTATTTTGATAGATTTTAAGGTTAGAAGTTAAATGGGACTAATTTGTAAAGGCAATTGATGATTTTGTACAATAATGACTAAATTGTGAAAAATTTGAGATTTGAGGTGTAATTGAGAAATATGAAGTCCTATAAAGACTCTAGGAAATTCGACATAAAGTTTGGGGGGTTAATTGTGAAAGTTATGTTAGTCTCAGTTTCATTGACTAAATTGACTAATATGAAAAAGTCATATAATTTAGCAATTGAATGCAAATTGGGATATGTAGTGTTAATTTATTATATTGTTTTAATTTGTAGCTAACGTTGACCCAGAATCCTAGAGAAAGAAAGGAAAAGACAAGGTCATCGATGAATAGCTTAGAGTTTACGACTTGTGTTTCTATAATCTAAACTACTTCAATTGTTGAATTTGTACATTGTATTGCATGGTAAGTTATAAGGTAAGCTATAAAATTTGATTCGGTGAGATATATTTCGAAGTGGTTGAATTTGTTAATTGTGTTAAGGATTGTATTGAATAGATGCAGAAATATTGAATATTATTTAAAATGTGAAATTGATTTTGATATGGAAATTAAATATGTGGCTATGTATATGAATATATATGATTGAATCATTGGATTGATAAAATTGTTTTAAAGAATTGAGGAATTGGTTTATGATTGAATTGAGAAATATGTTACCCTATTAACTGTCCGGGCAGGGTCGAGTATAATTGGCATGCCATAGGATAGGAAGAGTTAAAGGTTTTACGACTACGTGTAGGGGAGTGCTGGGCACCCCATTTGTCGGTTATACCGACTAGTTCTTAGCGCATCTATTTGTAGGTTCCTCTGACCAGCGCAGGGCACAATTCATTATTACGGATTTATCCGTCAGGCACCGGGTGCCAATTTGGTGTGTTGGTTGGATCTGTGTATTCATCCGAGTCCGAGTCATGTTAATAAGGGAAGTAAATGGTGAAATCGAGACAATGATTTTGAAATGGAAAATGATATGGTAATGGCAATGCTAATGAAATAACAAATGTTATTGAATGAAATTAAATGTGAAAAGGGAATATGAAATAGTAGACTGAACTATGAATACTGATTGTATGTGTTCAATGAACACTTGAAATGAGAAATTGAGATGAAATGTGCCATTACATTGGTTAAATATACTAATGACTATGAAAGGTGATTGTTATGTCTTAATAATGGTAAATGAGCATATTGGCATTAATGACTTTGTGAATTAACCTATTGAGTTTTCATATCGCTTATTATCTTTATTAAGTTTATGCATTATTATGACTTATATTATGTTTTAAATATTCGGATTATAGAAATACCGTTGAGTTATACTCAGTGTACGATTTTATTTTTTTTCGTACACATGTTAGGTACTTATTAATTCTATCGTCAACTTAGCATCTAGAGGGAATCCTGAACTCAAATGTTGGTTAATTGTTCATTTTGGTCTTGTCATGTACCTAGGATGTGTTATACTTCTTATGGTCATTTTGAGTTTTGCTGGCTCTTAAAGGTTATGTAAATATGTATAAATGTGATGGAAATGGTCATTTTGTTGATAGCTTGATGTTTGCTTTAGTTATTTGCTTAATGTTTTCATGGATGAAGTGGTATATGCTAGGCACTATGTTTGGTTGATGCTTGGACTTGGTTTGATTCATGATATGCCTAAATTTATGTCTTAGTATGGGATTAGTAAAAGTCATGTTTATACTTATGTTTTACTTAAAATTTTTGGTACCTTTTGCATCTAGGTTATTAAGCTAAAATGAGAATCAAGTGTGGAATGGCTATAAAGTTGAATGTGTTCATGATTGGCTTGAATATTTAAGTACCATTAAAGGTATATTGGCATGAATGAATGCGGTCATTTGGCTAGTTTTGAATTGTTGATTAAGGTGCCAATTGTGGCATATTAGTTAGGCACTTAAGATGGTTGCTTAAAATGATGATTTTGTTTTGAATTAAATGCTTTTGAATAGGTTAAAAATGGCTTAAAGGATAGCTTGTGGCAGAAGTGTTTCATGGGTAAATTGCTTGTTATGAAAGGCAATTCCAGGTACACACGGTTTGAGACACAGCTTGGCACACGGTTGTGTGCGATACATGGGCTCATGGCACGACCGTGTGGTCTGTAAAATTTTAAGTGATTTTGGTGCACACGGGCACAGGGAGTTACATAAGTTTCTCACACGGCCATGTGACCTATCCACACGGCCATGTGACCCGCCACACATGACTATGTGGCCTATCTCACACGTGCACGGCTCTTGTACATGGTTTAGCGACACGACCGTGTGGTCCTTCACACATGGGCTGAGTTATGCACATGACCAGGGGACATGGCCATATGTCCCTTGTATGCAGATTTTTTCTTCTTGTTTTTTTATTCGATTTAATCGCTGTTTAGTACCAAATTATTTTTAGGCTTCCGTATACTCAATTTCCACTTGAAATAGATTGACTAATATATAATTATACACGTTTATGTGTGGCTATTTAATATTTATTTGAGAATTATATGGATAAATTGTATGTAAATTGTTTGGTATTTGTTGTAGCATCCTATTACTTAGGTCTGGCAACCGGACTGGATAATGGGTGTTACATATCTATACAAAGTTGTGTGATCTGTCAAATCAAACATTTGCATTGGGAGAGCAATACTTTAATACTAATTCAGTTAGAAATGTTCTATGATCTCTACCTAAAAGGTTCTCAATAAAGGTTATTGCTATTGAAAAGGCTAAGGATCTAGATAGGTTAGCCTTTGATGAACTTATTGGTTCATTACAGACTTTTGAAATAAATCTTATGTTGGAAAAAATCCATTTTGAAAATAGTTTTCTTGCATATCGAAAAATTAAAAATTTGAAAATCGAGTCGGTTTGTGATATTTATTGCAATACACCCTTTACTGAAATCACACATGTTTTCGACTAGATGGATCCTTATCGTTCCCGAATTTCAACCAAATGACATTCTTCACTATTCTCATACCATGAACTGCTTCGAGTGTGGGCTCGAACGAATTCGAATCAAAGAAAAAACCAAAAGTATTTTCTTTACTTTCAGTGGTAAAGCAAAATTCTCTCTTTAATAGAAACCGATAGAATTCTTATTTAGAAAAATAGAATTTATACTTAGAAAATAAATTCTCACCGTTTTTGAGTAGAATATTAATATCTCAAAGTTCTATATTTAGCACTACCAATGTCATCTATTTAGAGGGAAAAAAAGTGAAACCCTTTGTTGAATTAGTAGAAGTCTATTTCAATAGAAAAATTAAATCCTAATCTAACTAGGATTGGAGGCGACAACCATAGTTAAATATACTAGGGTTTGTCGTCCCTAATATTAACATGAGGGGCATTTGGGCTTCTCATGTATTAGGTTCAATTATAAGTACTTCCTGGAATTTTAACCTAGTACTTTATAATTCAATCTAACCTAATACTTGTTTTTCTATTTCCTAAAATAAAAATCTTAAATTAATTTAAATAAGTTAATTAATTTCCTAATTAAATAATTTTCTCATCCCAACTCTAGTTCCGTTAAAATCATGACAACTTTACCGTAAAAGAAACTATGATAAAATATATTTAATATTTCTACATTCAACAAATTCACTATGACCAACTAATTTATTTCCATTTTTGAACTTCAATTAATTAATTAATAATTCGAAAAATCAAAAATTAATTTCTAGGTCATTTCCATGAAGAGAAATCCATATTCATTTCTAAATGTTTCTAATTTCTCTTACTTTACCATTTTTATCCATTTTTGTTCATTTGATTCAACATGCAATTCATTTCTAGTTTCAACGAGCTAGCAAAGGGATAGATTAGACATATTCAATTAGGGCTCAAATGATTTATAATTAATGTAACACCCCTAACCCATATCCGTCGCCGGAAAGGGGTTACGAGGTATTACCAGACAAAACATAACATCTGAATATATAATCATATGCATAATTTTATTGAAACTCTTAAAACAGATAATTATTAATAAACTAACATAATTTGAGAACACACAACAAAGCATCCAAATTTACTATTCAAATGGTCAAAACCCAAATACAATTGCGAATATAAACAAGTTAAATTCATATGCTTTAAAATACATATAGGAATTATACTTTTTCCAAATCACAAGACCATATTAAGTCATTTTATATTCGGCTATTCAATAAAAGTACACTATGAATCAAATTTTATACCTATCATTATAAAACCAAAGTATTAGCCATATATGCACAAAATCCCATTTCTCAATAAAACCAAATACAATACATATTCGAATCAATAAATTCATGAGTAAAATATTAAACATAACTATACTTATATATACCAAAAGCAAATCAACCAAAACCACAACCAAACATAATCATCAAGCCAAAATATAAATTCCAAGATTAACAAGATGGACAAGCCATTTTCGCATGGCTTATACATATATATATACAACTTCAACCATAATCGAAAAGTAGTATAGCCTATACATGCCATAAATTTCTAATTCAACTTTTAAAAGTACCGAAAGCAGTCGATAGTGTGATAAACTTCATTGACGATCCCCGAGCTCACGCAACTAGTCTCCAAAATCTATAAATAGAAGTAAAAATACACACACAGAGTAAGCTATCATAGCTTAGTAAGTCATAAGCAAATATTAACTCAATAATAATAATTTAATAATACATAACCAAACCATACTTGTAAATTCAAATATCCACATATAACTAAACATGAATTAAGTTTTGTCCAAACACGATTCTGTTTCTTTATCCAAAATCATCTTTCATACTCAATATCAATAGGAAATTCATTTGACCGAATACATACTATCATAATACATTTATACAATTCACATTTCCTTAGTCATAATTTCACATTCAATTACCATATAGACAAATGCACATATAAACTTTGGCATGAGTATGAAATTCACATTTCCATATCATACATATATTTATATCATTAAAAGCTTAATATGACCAATCATATACTTAAACATATGGTTTCATTCACTTCATTCATAGCTTAATTTTTTTAATTCAAATATTATCTCAATGTTTATTAAGGTATAACCAAGCCATACTTATGAAATTTAATTACCAAACATTTATCTACACATAAATTATAACATTTCCAAACACCCATTGATTCATTAACATGTTTAATATCCCATAGACCTTATTTTGCCGAATATATATATATATTTCTCTATAAACACGTTCAAGGTTCACATTTCAAATACCTACTAATCGAATGCACATAAATCCTTTAATATCAATATGAATTTCACATTTCAATTTATTCTTCATGTAACATTAGGCCGAATATAAGCTCAAAAATCAAACATTAATATCACATATTTATGCATTAACCCACATATAGATTTTCATATACACATTCACTACCATTAACGTCATTTATAAATTGTATCACATATCAAATAATCAACTTACCTTATTTCTGAAAAGGTAATAAATTGTCACATACATGTTCACTTTACTCATTTAACACATTTGATTACTTTTACCGTTGCTCACGTAAAATTTGCTAGGCATAAAGCATAATGTAATACACCGGCACAGAGCCTGCTAGGCAATAAGCCTGATATAATTCACCAGCATAAAGCCTTCTAGGCATAAAGCCCGATATTATACACCGGTACAAAGCCTGCTAGGCATAAAGCCCGATATTATACACCGGCACAAAGCCTGCTAGGCATTGATAAACCGAAATAGTAACATATTTTAGGCCCACATTTAGTATGCTTTTGGATGAATTATCCCTTATTTTATGTAATTTGGTGCTCTTAATCCTTTCTTTTCATGATATATACTCAGGAAAGCACCGGCGGATGAAAAGAACGCAAAAAGGGCTTAAAATGGGACAAATGGGCCAAAGCATGAAATCGACACGGCCCAGACCAAAGATCACACGGCCGTGCCTCACTGGTCATCTAGAACACGGTCCAACCCCGACTCACACGGCCGTGTCTCATTAAAGAAATTCGAACACGACCTGGCCACGATTTACACGGGCGTGTGCCATGGCCGTGCCTCTGCCGTGGAGAAGAACAATTTCATTCGGGAAAGGATACTTAGTGTAACACCCCAAACCCGGCCCATTCACTACGACCGAATTTGAAATGCCACTGCGGAACACGTTCGAAAATATTCTTACTTAAGAGTAAAAATCGTTAAAAATTGTTCCCTTTAATAAAACATTTTCGTGACTTAAAATATTCTAGGTAAAAAAATTAAATTATTATGAAAACACCGGATTCAAAACTTTATTATACACACTTGAGAAAATAAAATCATTTGCAATCAATATTTAAATTGTCAATCCATAATAAATATAATAATTAAACTTAATGAAAAATACTTAAACAACCTTAAATACTTTAATGGGCCTTATTACAATAAAGATTTAATCAAAATACGGAAACTATAAATACTTAATTAATTAAATTATCTTCTGCATGGGCCACCTCATATCCACTCCAACCCGGTCCGATCATCATATCACCGCGATGTTTGATAAAATATTTGGGTGAGTCACACGGACTCAGTGTGTAATTAATCCATTGAATTCCACCCACATGTTAACCACGTATTAACCCATTTATCGGATAACAAAATAGCATACTCACATATTAACACATTCAGGCTTGGCCCATATTCATATCACATTCATCCAATAGGGTAGTTACCCACAAAATTTCCACATACCGGGCTTAGCCCATTTCCACACCGATCCACATATCAACCGGGCTTGGCCCACTTCCACATTAAATACTCATATCACATTAATCCACACATCATATACAATTATGCAAAATGCACCCAACCCAAACCTAGGGTCCATCCTCTACACACCCCCGTATCCAAATTTCTACCACACACCAAGGGATTATCAAATCACCTCTCCTTTTTACTCCAAAAGCAATCATCGCGCCCACGTGCAATTAAGCACAATAATCCACAATGCGACCTCGATCGGCGCTAATCCACGATGTAGCCGTAGCTAACACCAAAACCACGATGGGACACATAGTCACTCATCAACCACGATATGGCACATAGACGATATCAACCACGATGAGGCACATAGCCACTCATCAAACCACGCGAACTTAATCGCAAATAATCCACAACGTGACCTCGCCAACGTCAATCAACGATGTAGCTCAAGGCTAACATCAAACCACGCACTCGAAGTACACCCGTCCTTCTTTCATATCATATCCCACCCATGCACATGTAACATAAATAATGATATAATATAATGATGCATGAGCATGTTCATCAAGCATAGTCATAACACATATTCATACTAATAATCACATATCATCGGTTTGGTACTTACCGGATTATCGACATACCCCTTGAGGGTATCCATATCACAATTTCCATCGCACTAGTTAGCACAATTTTAATACATACATATATAACACAAAAACCCGGAAAGCGGTGGGTTAATCACACACCTGACTTTCTAGCAAAATTTCGAACTACTCGAATCTAACACGATCTAGAATCCCGATACTCTACTTACTTGTCGATTAGCCCCTAAAAATCATAATACACAATCGGTCATACCTAAACTTATAAAATGGCCTATGGCCGAATACCACATTAACTCACCTTGAGTAGTTGAATCCAAGAGGATCTTCTAAGACTCCTTAATGCTGGCACTATTGTTGCTTGTGAAGACTAAATGAGAATAGGTCGGCTCTTTTATGGTGAAGAAGAAAACACAAAAGTAGAGGGAGTTTATCGCCTAGAGGATTTGGCTATGGTTCACCAAAGTATTTTGGCTTTTAAAAGAATTCTTAAAGAAAAGAAGAGAAGAAGGAGTTGAGTAATACGGCAACGGTGGCAAAGGGAAGATTCGACTAACAAAAATAAAAGAAAGGAATTGGGAAAGGGATATAGATTCGGCCAAGAACAAATAGAAAAGAGGAATGAAACATAAGCGGCTTTGCACAAGGGAAAAAGGGCACTAATGGGGAAAAGAAACTAAATTCGGCACCCCTATTTATACTACTCAATTTCGGCATTCCTACCTCCTCTCAAATTCCACTTCCTTCTCCTATAATAACTCTTGAACACATATTCAAAATATATAAAATAAATCTATACTAATCTTCTATTTATCAACTTAAAATAAATCCACCTTAATTAATAGAATAAAAATTATCCATCATTAATCCCTTATCAAACTCCTAAATCATCTCTTATCACCTCTTCAAAAACAAATAAGATAAAATAAAAGCTTTATCTCCTCTTTATCTCTTATCCACATTTAAACTAAATAAAATAACACCTCTATTATCTAAAAGAAATAATACAACCATTATCTCTACCTATTCAAAATAAACAAATAAAATAAATCCAACACTTATCCTTACTCAACCGAATTTCAAAAGGATAAAAAGCTTAATCCACTTTCAATTAAAAGTCTAATTGTCGCCCAATGCTTCTCTCTCTCTTGACGCCTTAAAAGCCAAAATTAAAACACCCAATCACGCTCCCGTGCCTTGAACCCGAGACTGTTGGAACCTCAATCGCAGTAACGTCCTTGGCACTTTGCCAAGCGCGCCGACTATGATATAGTTCACCCCGAACTCCTTTTAACACCTCTTTCCCTAGCTCCCCTTTCCTAACGCCAAAGCAAAATAAAAACACGCCCATGCCGCCAACGGATTTGAACCAAGGCCCTTGTTGCCGCAAGCCGCATATAGCGCTCCAAGCCACTCTGCCGTGGCGTTTTTTTATGACATAAACTCGCCACAACTAATTTTAAAGCCTCTTTATCTTGCTCCCCTCTTAACGCTAAAAGCAAAATTAAAACACCCATTTGCTTTCCACGCTACTCGAACTCCAGACCCTTGTTGGCGTCATTCCTGGGCCTTAAGTGGCGTCCTTAAGCCACTTTACCAAGCCCCTTTCGTGACCCAAAACGCCCACAAATTATTCTTAAGGCCTCCTCACCTAATTTCCTCTTTTACACTTAAATCCAAAATTTTTCCAAAGCTTTCACCCTCATTCTAAAGTTCTAAAAACTCTTAAAACATCTCCAAATACCCTTAAAACCCACTAGCACTTGGGTTATGCTCCAAACGCATAACCCCTAATCTAGGATGTTACACTGAGGGAGAAAGAAACGTATTTCAAAAGCCTATAAATAGACCCTAAGTATGACCTGAAAGGGGGAGCCCAAAGCTATCGTCTAGGGGCGTCGTGCTAAGTCCAGAGAAGGCAGCTTTGTGGGGATTCACTCAGGGATAGCCAGTTGATTCATCTCGAGAAGCCGGAATTCTACTCAAGACGGAGGATCTCCTCTTCAATTCCTCCAAGGGGTGTTAGGGATTTCTTATGTTTTTATCTTTTCTCTTGAGATGTTTTTCTTTATTGTTATGAACTAAACCCTTCGGATACCCGAAGGGGATGAAACCTATGATGAATCTTGTTATTTGATTATTTGAATTATATGATAAATACTTAGTTTGTTCTTAATTATGTGAGCTTAATCCAAATTTAATGTGCTTAGGTGGAGGAGGAATAGACCCTGCCTAAGAGTAGATCCAACATAATTAAGCGGAGTTGATCGCACTCCTAGAGATAGGGTGACGAGATTTTGCCGGATTAGGGTGAAACCTAATATATGGAATCCATAGATCGATTTCATTGCTATTCTAGGGGTTATTATAAGAGAACGAGAGTTCCACTAATTAACCTAGGGTTAGACGTTATTCGCCTCGAGAGAGGGTTTAATATACGTTAGGGAGTCTTACAGATCAAACTAAGTAAATAAATCATATGGTTAAAGGTTAGATAACAAGTGAAGTCTAGGTGGATTCTTCCTAGGGTATCGTCTAAATCAACTAAGTTTTTCCCAAGTTATTTTCTAAATTCATTCTTCTTTGTCTTAGAGTCTTTAGTTTAGTAGTTAATTAATTTAGATTAATAAACAAACTTCACTTATTTTAGGCTAAATAATAAAAAGAAAGTTAGTATTAGTACTTTTAGTTCCTTTGGGTTCGATAATCCGGTCTTGCCTAAGCTATACTCTTTGTTCGATAGGTGCACTTGCCTTTAATCGTTGTCGAGTTAGTTTCGAGTTCGATCATTCTTTTATAAAATTTAAAACTCGATTTACAAATGATCAAGTTTTTTGGCGCCTCTGTAGGGAACTAAAATATTAAGAAAACTCTATTTTTATTACTTTAGCCATTATTTTTATTTTTCGCAATTTATTTTTATTTTTAGTTTTAATTTTAAATTTGCTAAATTTTCTTTCTTTCTTTTCCTAGCGGTACCTCTAGTTTATGACTAGAAGGAACTTGAGAGGACCTTTAGAATACGACAGTGATATTGAAGCTACCGCTCGAAGAAATCGCAGAGAAATGAGGCGAGCCCTAAATTACCAAGGAGAGCAAGAAGATAGATCTAATCCTACTGAAGGGATGGACGAAAATAATCTTCCACCACAAGATGTGGGAGAAAATAATGCTCCTAGTACTATGATTGATTATGCTAAACCTCATTTAACAGAGAGTGAATCTAGTATTGTTAGGGCTCGCTATAGCCGCTAATAATTTTGAATTAAAGCCTAACACTATACAAATGATTCAAATGATTTGTTCAATTTGATGGTTTCTGGGGACGAAGATCCAAACGCTCATATAGCTAAGTTTTTAGAGTTACGTGATACCTTCAAAATAAATGGCATTTCGATGATGCCATACGTCTTGATTATTTCCCTTTTCATTAAAGAATAAAGCTAAGCAGTGGTTAAACTTCGTTACACACAGGGTCAATCACTACATGGGAACAAATGACCAGAAAATTTTTATTAAAGTATTTCCCACAGCCAAAACGGCCAAATTACGTAATGATATCTCTTCTTTTGTGCAGATGGATTTAGAGACATTATACGATGCATGGGAGAGATATAAGGATCTCTTGAGAAGGTGTCCGCACCATGGTTTACCCTTGTGGCTCCAAGTCGGACTTTCTATAACGGTGTAAACCCCTCAACGAGACAACTAATTGATTCACCAGCCGGTGGAACCTTTAATAATAGAACTCTGAGGCGACCTCTACGAGTTTATTGAAGAGATGTCATTTGAATAACTATCAATGGCAAGTTACAAGAAAAGGCCAACAAAAGCAGTAGGAGTTTACAACCTCGACGCTTGATAATCATGCTATCAAATCAGGTAGAGTTGATGAATAAGAAGATTGATAGTTTGTGTTCTTCGCAGTACATCCGGTCATGCGGTCTGCGACGCAAGTGGAAGCTGTGGCGAATCACGAGTACCCACCCTACCAATCGGGCACAGAGAGCGAACGGATGAACTATATAGGTAACAATTTCAGATCTAATAATAACCCATATAGTAATAATTATAATCTAGGTTGGAGGAACCACACAAATTTTTCGTGGGGAGGACAAGTAAATCAAGGAAATCAAAGACAACAACCTCCTCAAAATTTCCAAAATCAGCTCTATCCACGGGGAAAGAAGCCGAATCTTGAAGAGATGTTGAACAAATTCATAGCATCCATGAAGCCCGTCTCCAAAAAAATGAGGTAACACTCGACACCCAACAAACATCAATCAAAAGATCGAGAACCAAGTTGGAAAACTTACAAAGGCAATCTGGAAATTACGATCGATCGGAGAAATTGCAAAGCTATTATCCGAACGACCGCGCAAGGCGTCAACCGAAGTAATACTGAAATTAATCCAAAGGAGCAGATCCAAGCCATAACACTCAAGAAAGCGAAGAAGTAGACGAACCCAGTCCAACACAAGGAAACGAGGTAGAAAAAAGTAAAGTTGAGGTAACACAAGATAAGCCAAAATCGGTAATCAAGGAGTACCAACCTCGCGTACCTTACCTTGAGGCATTAAGAAGAGACGACACAGAAGAATAGTTCGGTAAGTTTCTCAAACTTTTAAAGAAATTACATATTAACTTACCATTACTTGAAGCTCTTTCGCAGATGCCAGATTCTAGGAAATTTTTAAAAGAGCTTCTGACAAACAAACGGAAGTTAGACGAGTCATCACATGTGAAACTTAACGCAAAGTGCTCAGCAATTCTCCAAAATAGGCTACCACAAAAGCTAAAAGATCCAGGGAGTTTTACAATTCCATGTTTAATTGGTAGACTAACTGTTGATAATCACGTTAGTCGATTTAGGGGCAAGCATAAATGTCATGCCTTATAAATTGTTTAAACAATTAGGTCTAGGAAACCCAAACAAACTAGGATGACCATTCAATTAGTGATAAAACTGTTAGAATTCCTAGGGGTATTATCGAAGATGTTTTTGTAAAAATTAATGATTCGTTTTCCCAATAGATTTTGTTGTCTTAGACATGGATGAGGATAATTCGATCCCCTAATCTTAAGAAGACCCTTTTAGCAAACTGCGGGACTAAAATTGATGTTGATGCAGAGAACTCATACTTTGCGTGAGGTAATGAGACAGTCACCATCAAGGCTCTCGATTCGGCTAGAACATCGAGTAATCAAGGTGAGAACGCAAATTCTACTGATAACCATTCGGTTAACCCTTATTTTCAGGAAGCACCACCAAAGAATACAATTGAACCCGATCCTAAACCCCATGCCAACAAAGAAATAAATCATGAAGATCGAGGATTGATTCGATGATCTAGGCAGTGGAAGACACACTTCAAGGAGAAATTAGGGATACACGACGAAGAACTCCGAACCACACAAGACAAAACCGAAGGAGCCCCCAAAAGAGCTAATAGGAACAACAAACCACTTCAAAATAGGGGACCAGGTAATGTTAGATCAGGCAGATCCTCGAATATCTCCTCCAGACCCTAGCACAAACAAAGAAATATCTTTTAGGGTAACCAGTGTTTTCCCACACGGAACAGTCGAGGTAAGTAATCCTAATTTTGGTACTTTTACTATAAACACATCTCTTCTTAAATTCTTTCACGAAGATGAAATTGATAGCATGAGGAAGGACTTCCAACTCCTCAAACCACCCTGACAATGCAAATGAGAGGAGAGTCTAGCTTAAGACTATAAACTAGTGCTTATCGGGAGGCAACCCGAGCACTAACATAATTTAGTCTCACATTTTGCTTTAAATTTATTTTTATTTTCTTCTTTTCTTTCTGAACACTTAGTTATAAACTAACAAGGGTGCAGAATTCCGTGACACACGACCTTACACACGCCGTAGTGGCCGTGGTGTGTGGACCATAAGAATCCCCGTGCATCGACATAGCGAAGGCCGTGCGAATCAATTCCAACCACTTTTTGACGTCACGGATCCAACCACTACACCACGGGCACCGACAAAGGGGCACGGCCGTGCCCCATAACCGTGTGAAGCTACTGACTTTCCAACCACGGGAAGAACACGCCCGTGCCTTACGACCGTGCAAAGCTACTGACTTGCCACCACGGGCAGAACACGCACGTGTCTTCCAACCGTGGTCGACTCGAAAACAAACGTGGGGTGACCAACACGCCTAGGAATACGGCCGTGCAATGCGGCCGTGCGAATCGACACACCCTCAACCCACGGGCGTGGTAAATTGCCAGACTTGAGACTCTATTTAAATACCATGCTCCTCTCCTTTTTCTCCTTACCTATTATTCTTCTTCTTCCTTTCTTTCTTTTCTCCCTTTTTGTTTCTTTTTCCTTTTCCTAATAAATCCTTAGACTCTTGAGCTACAACAAAATCATATCCATGGAAAAGAAGCGTAAAAGGCCAATCTCCTCAAAGGAGATCGATTCACCTAAGTTCATGTCGGCAGCTTCATCCAAACAACAAGCCAAGGGTGTTTGAGACCAATTATCTGTTCTTTTATTTTTATCTTCTCCTTTATTTTCTTTATCTTTACTTTTCTTCTACTTAATTTAGTTTATTTTGTTTTAGTTTCTTATTTTTAGGTTCTTAAGGCTGCTTGGGAATCACGCCACCACCACCACCATAACCTCAGCCTTAGAAATCACACCCCAACAATAAGGACCTCCCATCCATTCATCTTTTCTTTTAATTTTAGTTTTCTTCTTAGTCTCATTCTCTTTATCTTTCTTGTCTTTAATTATATTATTAGTATATTATTAAGGTTTCTTTAGATTTCTTGGCTAATCCTGCATGAGACTCCTAATTTCTTCATCTAGCGCAGGTTCGTCATCCAGACGGCCCATCACCACCACCAAAGACACAATCTCCTCTCAAGGAGCCATCCAAAAATTCAGGGAGTTTTCACTTATCCCCATATCTGATGATTTTATTACAAGGTTATTATATATATTTGTACATTGAGGACAATGTACATCTCAAGTGTGGGGGGGTGAACAACCTAAAAAGATACCTAACTCAAAGCCTGAATTTAGCCCTGTCTTAAAGTAAATTACTCATATTACTAATTAGGTGAAATTTCTAATGATTTATGATTTTTATTGAGATGTTTTAGATTAAGTCATTGATAATTGTGCATTGATAATTAAATTCTAAGAATACTAGAGAATCAAGCATGATAAGTCTATTTTTCAGAAATTAAAAATTTACTAGGTTGTCGAACTGAGTTTAATATTACTTTGATGTTTGAAATTTACGAGGTTGACATCAAAATACCCATAAATTTTGTGAGTTTTTGAGCCTTATAGAGCATAAATTCTTTTTCTTGTTAACTTTATTGATTATGAGTATGTCAACACTGATTTGTTATTCTAGAACTTGCATCGATTATACATGTCGAGACCACACTTTTTGATTTGATATACAGAAATGATAAAGGCACCTAGGATTTAACCCACTTACTCCACTAAAAAACCACCTTCACAATTAACCCCTAGTGAACCCCGTTTAATCCTAACAACCCATTTATTGACTCACCCAATAATATTAACCTAGAACCCCTTTGTTTTTGTTATCACCATTCCTTTTGATCTCCCTTATATCGAGATTTGATTTGATTAATAGCCTAACTATGTTTTTATTTAAGTAATTTATCTTTTATTATGTATTTATGATTGTTCTTAAAAAAAACGAAGTTTATTCATTATTAGTTATGTGATTAAATGAGCTTATACATAAATTCCAAATATCGAAGAAGAAGCTCGTATTATTAAGTACTATTAGTTTTCAATTGATGTAATTATTATTAGTTCTTAGTTAGGTAATGTGTCAATTCAATTTCGATTCTAACCCTCTAATTTAGCCTTACTCCACACCTTAACCCTAGCCCCGTTACAACCCTAACAAAGACCTTTTGATTTGTGTTTCATCTCATATTTCAGTGGTGGAGATTTGATTTTCATGCAAGCCTATGGGATTAACTCTTTATGTTTGACTTTTGAGTGCCCAAATTTTGAACCTTAAACACTTTGAGTGATTTGAGTGAATCTTTTGTGAGGATGTCAATCCTTGTCGATTTCGAATCAGAGGTAATTATTTAGATGAAGGGAAACACCTATGTTTTGTGCTACAGAACCTATGACTTTTAATGTTTGAATTTTTAGGACTCTTTGAGTTGAATTATCCTTGTATAAATTATCCCTGAATTAGGATGAAACACTATCAATGACTATTATGAATTATAGGAAGTTCGTTTTAATTGTAAGTTGAGAATTTTTCTTGAGGACAAGCAAAAGCTTAAGTGTGGGGGTATTTGATAAACTGAAATAGTAACATATTTTAGGCCCACATTTAGTATTCTTTTGGATGAATTATCCCTTATTTTATGTAATTTGGTGCTCTTAATCCTTTCTTTTCATGATATATACTTAGGAAAGAACCGGGGGATGAAAAGAACACAAAACAGGCTTAAAACGGGAAAAATGGGCCAAAGCATGAAATCGACACGGCTTGGACCAAAGATCACACGGTCGTGCCTCACTGATCATCTAGAACACGGTCCAACCCCAACTCACACGGCCGTGTCTCATTAAAGAAATCCGAACACGGCCTGGCCACGATTTACACGGGCGTGTGCCATGGCCGTGCCTCTGCCGGAGAAGAACAATTTCATTCGGGAAAGGATACTTAGGGAGAAAGAAACGATTTCAAAAGCCTATAAATAGACCCTAAGTATCGGGTGCGCGAAGGTTGCAAGGCGATGCGAATGGTGGTGTGGATAGTTACAGCTTTTGTCTAGTGACGAGGTTCTCGTGAGATTTGTGGTAAGGCTTGTATGCCTAAAGATGTTGAGTAAAGCAAAGATTCTTCGGACGCACATGCTATGATCCTCATGCTATGCATCCTGGAGGTAGCAAGATGTATAAGGATCAGAGAAGCGGTTTTGGTGGCACAGTCTCTAAGAAAGA
Source organism: Gossypium sturtianum (assembly GCA_025698515.1). Classification (NCBI taxonomy): domain Eukaryota; kingdom Viridiplantae; phylum Streptophyta; class Magnoliopsida; order Malvales; family Malvaceae; genus Gossypium; species Gossypium sturtianum. The sequence goes on along the minus strand of CM046943.1, from coordinate 117,562,547 downwards.
GTAGTGAGTTTGTTGGAAAATGTCTCGACTTGTCGCGTGGTCAAGTGCGCCGAACATCGAGTTGCCGCGTAAAGATTGCTTCACTGTAGAAGATTCCTCGATGGAAGTGGGAAAGGATAACCATGGATTTTGTCGGGTGATTCATCGCTTCGCCAAGCAAGAAGGGATTGATTTGGTAGTGGTGGATGAAATGCGCTAAATCACCACTTTATTCGAAGTGAGGGTTGACTCACCACTTGAGCCCGGCAGTTGTATGTTTGGAAGATCGCATTGAGGTTGCACGGTGTGCCGGTTTCGATAATCTCGGATAGGATCGAGGTTTACGCAAGGTTCTGGAAGGCATTGCATCAAGCATTGGGTACTCGTTGGATTTCAAAGACGGCTTTTCACCGCAATCGACGGACAATCGAAAGGGTTATCGGATCTTAGAGGACATGCCGTGAGGTTGTGTCTCGGATCTGTGAGGTAGTTGGGAGGAGTTTCTACTGATTAGCGAGTTTGCCTACAACAATAGTTACCAAGCGAGCATCAAGATGGCTCGCATGCGAGGCATTGTATGGTAGGAAGTGTCGCCACCCACGTCTTTGGATTCGAGTTAGGTGAACGCCAATCAGTTTGGGACCCGAGTTAGTAGCCGAGATGAGAAGACAAGGTTAAGTTGATTCAAGCTAGATTGAAGGAAGCTTGAGACGCGTAAGTCTTATGCCGATTCCTTGCCGTAAGAGATATAGATGAGTGTTTTAGAAGGTCTCGCTTGGAAAGAAGGTTCTCGAGGTTCGGAAAGGCAAAGCTTAGTCCGAGGTTCATCGGGCGTATAAGCGTGTTGAGAGCGAGTTGGACCATTGGCGACAATGCTCCGGCTTGAGTTGCCAATGAGCTTAGTCGTATTCACGACGTTTTCATGTTTCGATGCTTCTGAGGTATCGCTCGATCCGGTGCGCATGTGGTAGCAAAGTGGAAGAGATCGAGGTGAATCCAGATTTGACTATAAAGAACCTAATTGATCGAGATGTAGGTTCTACGTAGGGAAGTCTGTGCCTTTGGTTGTTAAGGTACTTTGGCGGAATCATGGCGTTAGAAGAAGCGACGTGGGAACCCGAGGATGTGATGAGACAAAAGAATACCCGCAAGCTCTTTTGACGGAGGTAATTTCGAGGCCGAAATTATTTTTAAGGGGTAGAACGTAATATCCCAGGTTAGGAAATTTTTTGTGTTGCATGATATTGCATGTTTGTAGTGTCTTTATCTGTTGCTATTTTTATGTTTTAGACTCGAAAGGGGAGCCCGAAGCTATCGTCTAGGGGCATCATGCTAAGCCGAGAAAGCGACTTTGTGGGGATTCACTCGGGGATAGCCAGTTGATTCATCTCGAGAAGCCCGAAATTCTACTCAAGACGGAGGATCTCCTTTTCAATTCCTTCAGGGGTTTTAGGGATTTCTTATGTTTTGTTTTATCTTTTCTCTTGAGATGTTTTTCTTTATTGTTATGAATTAAACCCTTGGATGCAGAAGGGATGAAACCTATGATGAATCTTGTTATTTGATTATTTGAATTATATGATAAATACTTAGTTTGTTCTTAATTATGTGAGCTTAATCCAAATTTAATGTGCTTAGGTGGAGGAGGAATAGACCACGCCTAAGAGTAGATCCAACATAATTAAAAAAGCGGAGTTGATCGCACGCCTAGAGATAGGGTGACGAGATTTTGCCGGATTAGGGTGAAACCTAATATGGAAATCCATAGATCGATTTACTGCTATTCTAGGGGGTTATTATAAGAGAACGAGAGTTCCACTAATTAACCTTGGGTTAGACGTTATTCGCCTTGAGAGAGGGTTTAATATACGTTAGGGAGTCCTACGGATCAAACTAAGTAAATAAATCATATAGTTAAAGGTTAGATAACAAGTTAAGTCTAGGTGGATTCTTCCTAGGGTATCGTCTAAACCAACTGAGTTTTTCCCAAGTTATTTTCTAAATTCATTCTTCTTTGTCTTAGAGTCTTTAGTTTAGTAGTTAATTAATTTAGATTAATAAACAAACTTCACTTATTTTAGGCTAAATAATAAAAATAAAGTTAGTATTAGTACTTTTAGTTCCTTTGGGTTCGATAATCCGGTCTTGCCTAAGCTATACTATTGTTCGATAGGTGCACTTGCCTTTAATCGTTGTTAGAGTTAGTTTTCAGGTTCGATCATTCTTTTATAAATTTTAAAACTCTGATTTACAGAGATCAGGCATAAAGCCCGATATCATTGATACAAAGTCATCTTACACATAATTGATATATCGGAAATCTTAACTAATCCTTAAGGTTCATACGAAGCTTTTCAAATATCCTATCTCAATTGAATCGAACTTGTTCCCAAATCTCATAAACATTTATACATTTGGCTAAGTCAAATAAAAATTCATATATTTATTTCTACATGTATACTTCACATTTTATAAAATTTAGTATGTCTTTTTGCTTATAAACTTACCTCGGACAACGGTAATCGGAACAGGACGATTAATCGACGATTTTAATTTTCCTCCGATCCAAATCCGATTTCTTTGGTTCTTGATCTAAATGTATTCAAAATAAACTAATTCAATATAATTTCATTAAATTTAGTCTAACAACACATAAATAGGCAAATTACCATTTTACCCCTGACATTTTCACTTTTTACAATTTAGTCCCTATTGCACAAAACATAAAATACACAAAATTTCAGCATACTCATGTTGAGCCGAATTTTACCCACTCTCAAACAAATCCACACATTTCATTTATTTCACATTTTAGTCCTTCAAATTATTATTTTGGCAATTTAGTCCTAATTACTCAAAATCATCAAAAACTCCAATACAAAACATGTTAATCTAAAACATATCTTTCATATTTCATCAGCAAAAAAAAAATCACAAGCTTTCAACAGTGGCATAATTCAAAATATTCACCAAAATAAAAAATTCAAGCATGGGTCTTGTAGATAACTTAGCAACGATCTCAAAAACGTAAAAATTATCAAAAACCGAAACCGAAACATACCTTAATTTGCTTAAACAAGGGCCGAACTCAAAGCTTTCTTCTTTCTTTTTCTTTTCTTTTCATTTCGGTTCATAAAAAGATGAAAACATGGCTTTTAATTATGTTTGTCTTATTATAATAACTTTATAATATAATATATATTATTTAACCTTTATAAATAATATAAAAACTATATATAATATAAACATAATGCCGTCCACTATATTTATTAATGGAAAAATTGCAACATAAATCCCCCATATTAAAAAGACAACAACAATTAGGCACTTTCATAATTAACCATCAAATTTTCATTTTACGCGATTAAGCCCTTTTATCAAATTAAGCACTCAAACAATAAAATTAATTCACGAAACTTTCACACATGTAAATTCACACATAATTAACATAGAAAATAATATTAAAATATTTTTCGGACTCTGATTTGTGGTTTCGAAACCACTATTTCGATTAGGGTCAAAATCAGGCTGTTACAACTCTCCCCCCTTAGGGATTTTCGTCCCCAAAAATCTTACCGATGAATAGGTTCGGATAACGCTCTTTCATTGCATCCTTTGGCTCCCATGTTGCTTCCTCAACTCTGTGTTTATGCCACAGTACTTTAACTAACATAATTTTCTTATTTCGCAATTCTTTAACCTCACGAGCCAGAATACGAATCGGTTCTTCTTCATATGTCATATCGGACTTAATCTCAATCTCTGTCGGACTAATTACATGTAAGCGATCGGATCGATATCTACAGAGCATCGAAACATGGAATACATTGTGAATCTTTTCTAATTCAGGTGGCAATAGCAGTCTATAAGCAACCGAATTCGACACGCTCTATAATCTCATACAATCCGATATACCTCGAGACTCAACTTGCCTTTACAACCAAAATCGAGTATTTTCTTCCACGTGAGACTTTCAAAAACACTTTATTTTCAATCTGAAACTCTATATCTTTTCATTTCAAGTCTGCATACGATTTCTGACAATTCAATGCTGTTTTCAGACTATCTCGAATCACTTACACATCATATATTTCAAATTCACACATAGCTTCAAATTTCAAATCTCTTTAATCTCACAACTAAAATTCTGATCGACTTCCACCTGTACATCATCCCTAGCTGAACCTGCTTATAACTGTATTAAATTGTTTCCATTTTCTACTCACATTCTCTCAAGATTTTAATCTCGTGAATCATTTTCTCACAAAACTCGATCCTAAAGTAACTGAGTTCGATAATCGCTTATAATAGCAACAATCTTTCTTAGTTACTTTGCAATTCTAAAACATAGTGACAAATAAATATTTCGAGAATTTGGTTTATGCGTTTCCTAATTTCAATGCAATTTCATACTCACATATTACTGTAATCTCTCTTAGAATTACCATATAAATTTCATATCTCAATCCAAAACAATGATAACTGACACCATAGCCATATTTACCAACTCAAAAATGAATAACTTAACTATTTTATCAAAAGAGAAAATCTATACTTATAGAGAGGTTTCTTTGGACAATTAACCATATTTCATATAATTCCATCTTTTTCAATGATAAAGATAATCCCAATACAAAATTCATCAATCCACCATTTTTATAATCAACAAAGTCAAATATATCACATTTCACACTCATCATCTATATCATATCTCAAATTGTGCATCTTGTTAATCTCATATGAACACCATTGAGAGTTTCTTATAGCAGATTGTTGCATATTCAGTAGAACTTTTCAAAGATACACACTCTATCTCGAAATAACAAATAATTATCTATACCACATCCGAGGTTCTGAATTAGAAATCAATTTATGTTGAACTCATTTTTAACTTATAATTTCTTTGACACACATTTCGAATTTCACAACTTCACTATATAAACATTTATTTAGCCTCCAATTCAACTAACACCTATTCTTTACTGATAAGATCAATCATGTATTCATCACCTAATCAAAACATTTGAAACTATAATCCTTTTCCTCGGATAAGAATCACTTACAGGACTTAGAAGTTTTTCAACGATTGAAACTAGCCTCACGTGCCAAGTTCGGACCTTTCTCCGACATTAAACATTTTAAACTCTTATAATCATAAAATATTTCCCATAACTCTTTTTATGCAGCTTTAACTGTATAGAATCATAAGATATCTTTGCACATTCTTGTATTAGAATACATTTCGAACTGTTCATTAACATAAGGACGAAAATCATAATCTCTTTATTGAACTCAAGCTGAACCAGAACTGATATTTCGGTTGAAATTATCTTCGTGCAAAAGAAAACTCCAAGAATCAACTAACTTAAATTTATCAACACATTTCCCAGATAGAATCATTCCGATGGATATAATTCGGTATCAAGTTTTCAAGAATACGAGTTTTTCTTCTAGACTATCCCTCAATTCACACATGTACATTCAAAGTTTATTTCCAGTCAGGTGGATAGATTCAGACACATATAACCAAATTATCTTTTCAATCAAATAATTCAAATCAAACTAAACCACTGAATCAGTCTTTTCGATGAAATCTTTTCTTCTCGTTAAAATGGATAACCCAGACATATTGTTTCACAGATTTGATATTATTCTTCTATCATTTTCACTTTTATCAATGTCGGACCTTCACGAGAACTAGAAAAGAGTTTATAATGAAGTTATCTCATATATTAATCATCAAAACTCTGAATTATACTGAAATTCCCTTAACCAAATAGAAATCATTAGGCCTTAATCAGAACGATATCTCAACCCTATAAATAGATATTATCCCGACTGTTAATGAAGCATTTGAACACAAAGAAGTATCAAATATGATTTAAATAGCAACCATTGCAGAAACATAACTTCTATAACTTTGAGGACGATACCACTGTACTCTCACATTTCAAGCCAGAAATTAAGATCATAATAGAAATAGTCATCTTTGTCAAATAGAGATCTTTTGTAGATAATCACATGGAATCATAAGAAAACCGGAATAGAAAAATTTCAGTATATGGAGTCACACAGGATATCTAAAAATTATAACCCATATATAATGATATAAAATTTTGAGAATATCCTAGAAAATGTCCAAAAAGAACGATGTCATCCTTAAATACTGAAATCCACAGTAACAGAAACATTATATTCTTCATATATATTTTCAACAAAACAATAACCAGTAGAAATAGAATATTACTCTCATACAGATTTTACCATCGACTTCCATATCCACTCAATGAAACAAATTATCGGAGAAAGACATAGCAATGTTGAACATAATCCAAACAGATTTCAGTGCTTTCGTCTATTATTATGTTTAGCTAATGTTCATATACGATAAGAATTTCATCTTAACGTAATCAACTACATATACCTCTGAAGTAAATGAACACATTGCATACTCAGAAGTGATCGTCGTAATTAACTTAACTACAACCACTGTACTCAACCATCAATACAATTCAAACATTAATCTTCTATTTAATTTCGTCATTAGAAATTTTCACATTATCCCATCACTAATGTAAATCAATTCGTAAAAGCTTCCAGTTAATACTTTCTTTAGATAACATACCTGAATAGGTCATTTAATCGGAGTTAACTTCTTCTTTAACAGTAACTTTGCATAATCTGAATAGTCTTGAATCGTCCCAATATCTCTTTTAATCTTGTCTTTATTTCTTTGATTCATTCTCCTTTCTAACCACATTACTAATCTTTCAAACACGGATTTCTATAACTCCAACTCGTGAGCTTATTCATTCCAACTCTTAAAATAAAATTGTAACATTTTATCGATAAGGGGTGAGGGTAGTAAAGCCTCAAATTTAACTCTCACATAAATGCACATAATACATACTATCACAAATAATCGAGTTCATTACTAATTTCACATTCTCAAATCATTTAATAAACTTTTGCTTTTAATCACTTTTATTCTTAACACATTGTTCATATGCCATCTCAAATCACTATTTCACAATTAGAGCATTTTGTGTAGCAATCATAACTCAAATATCATATCTCACATGCTCATATAATTACTACATTTATCAACAACAACATGTCATAAAATTTGATTCTTACCTTTATGAGTCTCAACTCATCATCAACACATTTCCACTCAAATATTTGAGTATTTATCATACTATCAGAATTAGCTCGGTTGGAAAACTTATCTATCTCATCAAAACAATCTTCGTCAGATTCGGGAGATATCACACTATCGCAGATTAAATATGGCATGTATAGCTAGACTCACATACGCTATGGTAGTCCTAGAACCGACTAAACCATAGCTCTGATACCAATAAAATGTAACACCCCTAACCCATATCCGTCGCCGAAAAAGGGTTACGAGGTATTACCAGACGAAACATAACTTCCGAATATATAATCATATGCATAATTTTATTGAAACTATTAAAACAGATAATTATTAATAAACTAACATAATTTGAGAACACACAAAAAAGCATCCAAATTTACTATTCAAATGGTCAAAACCCAAATACAATTGCCGAATATAAACAAGTTAAATTCATATGCTTTAAAATACATATAGGAATTATACTTTTTCCAAATCACAAGACCATATTAAGTCATTTTATATTCGGCTATTTAATAAAAGTACACTATGAATCAAATTTTATACCTATCATTATAAAACCAAAGTATTAGCCATATATGCACAAAATCCCATTTCTCAATAAAACCAAATACAATACATATTCGAATCAATAAATTCATGAGTAAAATATCAAACATAACTATACTTATATATACCAAAACCAAATCAACCAAAACCACAACCAAACATAATCATCAAGCCAAAATATAAATTCCAAGATTAACAAGATGGACAAGCCATTTTCGCATGGCTTATACATATATATATATACAACTTCATCCATAATCGAAAAGTAGTATAGCCTATACATGCCATAAATTTCTAATTCAACTTTTAAAAGTACCGAAAGCAGTCGATAGTGTGATAAACTTATTGACGATCCCCGAGCCACGCAACTAGTCTCCAAAATCTATAAATAGAAGTAAAAATACACACACAGAGTAAGCTATCATAGCTTAGTAAGTCATAAGCAAATATTAACTCAATAAAAATAATAATTTAATAATACATAACCAAACCATACTTGTAAATTCAAATATCCACATATAACTAAACATGAATTAAGTTTTGTCCAAACACGCATCTGTTCTTTATCCAAAATCATCTTTCATACTCAATATCAATAGGAAATTCATTTGACCGAATACATACTATCATAATACATTTATACAATTCACATTTCCTAAGTCATAATTTCACATTCAATTACCATATAGACAAGCGCACATATAAACTTTGGCATGAGTATGAAATTCACATTTCCATATCATACATATATTTATATCATTAAATCGAATATGACCAATCATATACTTAAACATATGGTTTCATTCACTTCATTCATAGCTTGATTTTTTTAATTCAAATATTATCTCAATGGCATTGATAATTTATTAAGGTATAACCAAGCCATACTTATGAAATTTAATTACCAAACATTTATCTACACATAAATTATAACATTTCCAAACACCCATTGATTCATTAACATGTTTAATATCCCATAGACCTTATTTTGCCGAATATATATATATATATATTTCTCTATAAACACGTTCAAGGTTCACATTTCAAATACCTACTAATCGAATGCACATAAATCCTTTAATATCAATATCAATATGAATTTCACATTTCAATTTATTCCTCATGTAACATTAGGCCGAATATAAGCTCAAAAATCAAACATTAATATCACATATTTATGCATTAATCCACATATAGATTTTCATATACACATTCACTACCATTAACGTCATTTATAACTTGTATCACATATCAAATAATCAACTTACCTTATTTCTGAAAAGGTAATTGTAACACCCCAAACTCGGACAGGACACCACGCCCGAATCTGGTATGTTACGGGGAAAAATATTTTTGGGAGATTAGATTTTCCGCTCAAAAGCTGGGTGAAAACATAGAGAACTTGAAGAAAATTGGAGTAGGCCTGTTTGATTAGATTTTGAAAACTTATCCAAAGTATATAGTTAAAAACGAGTTGATTTCATTTAGCATTTCCAATAGGTTCTTAGTGCTATTTTAAAACATTTTTGACTTAGTAGAAAGTCGAGTTTGATTTGAAAATCATTTGAGAGTACTTTATAGCAAAACATAGTGAGATACCCGATGGTATAGTTTAAAACACATTGCGTTATAGCTTTGAAAACATTATCTTACCAAATTTTTAGTAAAATTTCATACCAAGTTATTTGTTAAGCGAGTTGAGAATCTAATTAAAACATACCCATCATAAAACATAATTTAAAGGCCTTTTACAAATCCAAATTAAATCTCAAATAAAAATAAATAAGCTAAAGTACCCAAAGTGAATAGTCACGAGCAAAACTTTTATTAAAGCATGGCATGTGCACCCGAGTCCACCGGCTGCCCATGTCCGCGTCTCACGAGTCACACTGAAATGTCAAAGGAGAGGGTGAGTCGAATGACTCAGTGCATAAATCCCGCTCCCGATGAAACAACATGCTAACACACATCATACATAGCAACACAATTAATGCAACCCGATCCTAACCATCCGTATCGCCTTTTCTACCCCGTGTGGTACCAAACCTTTGGTGGTGCCAAACCAACGGTGACATATAGTCACAATGTGTTACCAAAACACTGGTGTCCCAAAGACACAATATCCATCAATGTGGTGCCAAACCACTGGTGTCCCAAAGACACGTTTGTGCTACCAAAGCACTGGTGACCGAAGCCACAAATCCAATGATGGGGCCAACCCATCGTGTGATACCCAATCACTAGCAGACGATCCCATATCTCATGTGGGGCCAACCCACGGTGGTGTTAACCACGAGGGGCGAGTCGCAATGAGGTGCCCAACCTCCGGTGTCCCAAAGACACAAATGTGGTACCAAACCACTTTGGTGACCGTAGTCACAATAATCGAATGATGGGGCCAACCCATCATGTGATACCCAATCACTAGCGAGCGATCCCATATCTCATATATCCATAGCCATGATATCATATAGATCATCGAAGAAACTCATAACAATAATAATCTTGACTTACCCGAGTCCAAGATCGTACCCATTAGGGTATCATATCAATCATCCTTTGTTTCATTAATTATCACAAAGTTATCAATCATGTTACTAAGCGGAAGTGTGTTAGTTTTACACACACAGTAATTACGAGTCTAAAGATCCCAACGACCGATCTATGTCCTCGATTATCAAGCTCCTATAACAATCGGCCAACACGAGATTAGGCACTAAGACCATTCGGCCAAAGACATATAAACCCAAAGGGGTTAATTTCAATCCCTTACCTTGAAGATGATCGGTTTCCTACCAAACTGAACCAGCGGTGGTTCTCCTTTAGCAATCTGGCTACACCTTAAAAGAAGAGCAGTTAATCCATTGTCATCCTTGACTTAATCGCACTAAATCGATAAATAACCCAATAATAACATAGCCACTTACCACCGCTTACCAACCAGTCTCTAACAGGTAAAGGCCTCACTTGGTGGCTTCAAAATCCCGAATGCCCTAACAAGCAATCGGTTTTAACAAAGGAGAATAACACCCATCAATAGTTGTCATATACAACTCTTAAACAACTCAAATCGACTAAGAGAAAGAAAGAAACTAAATGACCATTCGGCCAAGGGCTTACCAACACCCAAACGATTGAAGCAAAACCCCAACACCAACAAAGATTCGGCCAAGATTTTTGAAAAGAAGAAAGAAAATGAAAATAAGGTAGATGCTTTTCGGTTTTGAGAGAAAAGATAATATGAAATGGAAGCAGAGTTTTGGCAAGAGTTGAGAAGAAGAGAAGTGGATGGAATGGAGGTACTTTCGGTTTTGAGAAGGTGTTTTGGTGGATATAGTTTCGGCTAAGGTGATTTCAAAAGCAAAAAGAGAAGAAAAATATAAGAGGAAAAGAGGACTATTTTTTGGTTTACACAATTTGAAGAAGAAAGGGAAGTGAAGATACTTGAGAACTTTCGGCCACACCAACTCAAAAGGAAAAACAACCCGGCACATGAGAGCTTGAACTTTCGGTTTTCCAAGAAGAAAAGAATGAGAAACCCTCTTGGAACTCGGTTGCTTTTGACAAAAAGAGAACTTGTTTGACACCCAAAAAGTGACCAGAAAAAGCACTAAGTTGGCAAGGAAATTTCGGTACTACCTCAACACCACACTACCAACCCAAGCCGTCCCCACCCCCACTCCAACACCCCATAAATTCGGCCATAATCCCCAAACACACTCACCACCACTCATTTCAAATGAGTGGACCAAATCCTCCTCCATATTTTACTCTCCACCTTACATTTGAAAGTGAAGACCAAGTCCAAGTAGAATTTCACTAGCCTTCTACCTCTCCTCCATGCCGTCCCAAAAAGAAGCCAAAATGGGGACTCTGTGCACTCGAACAACTTTGGACCTCCACCACAAGTAGATGACGCCACACCAAGCTTCCCCATGTAGCGCATGCTTTGCCACTAAGCTAGCTCCTTATTTGTGCAACAAAACATCAATTAAGATTCTTAAACCCCGACTTCCTCGGCTCCTTCACTTAACACCCAAAAACCAAAATTTTCCCATTCCTCGGGCACACTCCTAGCCCAAAATTAAGCCCCTAAAACACCGAAATAGCAACACAAACACACTAAACACATGCAATTTCATGCAACAACAAAATAGCCCCTAACAGGGATATTACGGTTCTACCCCTTAAAAATAATTTCGGCCTCGAAATTTACGATCGAAAGAGTTGCGGGTATTGTTGTCTTATCATATCCTCGGGTTCCCACGTAGCTTCTTCTACGCCATGATTCCGCCAAAGTACCTTAACCAAAGGCACTGGACTTTCTCAGAGAACCTTCACATCCCGATCAAGAATGCGCATGGGTTCCTCCTCCATAGACAAGTCTGGATTCACCTCGATCTCTTCCTTTGCTACCACATGTGACGGATCTAAGCGATAACGCCGAAGCATCGAAGCGTGAAAAACATCGTGAATCGACTAAGCTCTGCGGCAACTCAGGCGTCACGCCATGGTCCAACTCGTCCGAGAACCTTATGCGGCCCAATAAATCTCGGACTGACTTTGCCTTTCCTTCCGAACCTCAACACCTTCTTCCAAGGCGAGACCTTGAGAAAAACTCGATCCCCTACAGCAAACTCTATATCTCTTCGCTTAAGATCGGCATAAGACTTGCGATGCAAGCTTCGCTGTCGAGCTGAATCAACAACCTTACCATACGTCTCGACAACCAACTCGGGTCCCAACAAGCGGCGTTCACCTAACTCCGTCCAACACGTAGGTGGCGACATTTCCTACCATCTAACGCCTCATATGGTGCCATCTTGATGCTCGCAGTAAGCGTTGTTGTAGGCAAACTCGACTAATGGCAAAAACTCCTCCCAACTACCCACGAAATCCAGGACACAACCTCTCGGCATATCCTCTAAGACTGAATGACCCTTTACGATTGACCGTCGGATTTGCGGGTGGCCGTCTTGAATCCAAAAGCAGTACCTAGAGCTTGATGCAACGCTTTCCGAACCTTGACGTAAATCTAGGATCCCTATCCGAGATTATCGAAAGCGGCACACCGTGCAACCTCACTATCTCGACACATACGGCTTCGCTAGCTTCAGGCGAATAATCAACCCTCACAGGAATAAAGTGAGTGGATTTAGTCGACGATCCACCACTACCCAAGGCCCGAATCCTTCTTGCTTGGCGTAAGCGTAACCACCGACGAAATCCATGGTTATCCTCTCCCACTTCCACCGAGGAATCTTCACAGTCGAAGCAAACCCAGCGGCAATCGATGTTCGACCTTGACACGGTGACAAGTCGAGACACTTCCCAACAAACTCTGTCACCTCTTTCTTCAAGCCGGCCACCAAAAGCGCTATCTAAGATCCCTATACATCTTGCTACCTCGTGGTGCATAGCATGAGAGGCTGCTATGTGCGTCTGAAGAATCTTTTGCCTTAGCTCAACATCTTTAGGCATACAAGCTTTACCTTGAAACACAGAACCCCATCACGGACAAGTCAGAACCCTCCAAACCACCATTCTGCACTTGCAACCTTCGCGCCCTCAGAACCTCATCCTCTAAGCTTGTTTCTCCTACGATCTGCTCAACCGGTAGGCTTAACACAACTCTGCCAAAACACTTCCGTCGTCATACAAACTCAAGTGGGCAAACAAAGCTCTTAAGTCCGAAACAACCTTGCGGCTCAACGCGTCAGCCACCACGTTAGCCTTGCCGGATGATACTCAATCGAGCGATCGTAATCTTTCAAAGAACTCAACCCATCTGCGGCGCCTCAAATTCAAATCCTTCCGAGTCGGAAGATACTTGAGACTTTTGTGATCTGTGTGAGACTATCGATCTTTCTCCATACAAGTAGTGCCTCCAAATCTTTAAGGCGAAGACTACAATTTGCTAGCTCCAAATCGTGCGTCGGATAGTTGACCTCATGTGGCCTCGGTATGTCGAGAAGCGTAAGCCACAACCTTACCTTCTTGCATCAGACACAACCCAAGCCCGTATGTGATGCGTCGCCAAAGAGCGTGGAATTCCTTACCGACCTCAAAGTTGAATTAGGCGGAGCCTCGGTCAAAATCTTCTTTAACTTATCCGAAGCTTTCCTGCTGTTTCTCGGTCCATACAAGCGGAACTTCTTTCCTCGGCAACTTGGTCATCGTAGCTGCTATCAACGAGAAACCCTCAACAACCCGCCGGTAGTATCGGCCAAACCGAGAAAACTCGAATCTCGACCAGCGACTTAGGCGGCTTCCAATCCAAAGCGCCTCAATCTTACGAGGATCTACTCGAATCCCTCACCGACACTACATGACCCAAGAAAGTCACTTCCCTAAGCGAACTCACACTTACTGAACTTAGCATAGAGTCGCTTTTCCCTCAAAATCTGCAACACCACTGCAAATGCTTATCATGCTCTTCCTCTGTCTTTGAGTACACCAAGATGTCGTCTATGAAAACCACGACGGCAATGATCCGATCTTTGTTGAAACACCCTATTCATCATATCCATAAGCGCTGCGGGCGTTAGTCAACCCGAACGGCATTACGAGAAATTCGTAGTGCCCATACCGAGTCCGAAACTTGTTTGTTTTATGGATATCGACCTCTTAACTCTTAAGCGGTGATACCCGGACCTCAAGTCGATCTTGAAAATACCATGGCGCTTCCCGCCGGTGATCAAACAAATCATCTATCCGTGGCAGCGGATACTTTTTTTAATCGTCGGCTTGTTCAATCTGGCGATAATCTATACACATCCGCATCGTACCATCTTTCTTTTTAACAAAGAGTACGGCGCACTTACAGCGAAACACTTGGCCTAATAAATCCTCGATCCAACAACTCCTGGATCGAGCCTTAAAGCTCCACCAATTCCTTTGGCGCCATCCTATACGAGCAATAGACAGCGGCGCGATTCGGGTAAATGATCTATTCGAACTCTACCTCACGATCGGCGGCAAACCGGAAGTTCCTCGAGAAAAACATCGGCAAATTCCTTAGCAGTGCGAACCTTCTCCACAGCAAGACTCCTTAGCCTCCAACGCATACACATGAACTACATACGCTTCACGACCCTTCCCGACCATCTTCTCCGCTTTGAGCGGATACCACATTAGATAAGTAATCTCTCCTATTACCTATCATAGCCACCTCTTCACCCTCAACCGTCTTAAGAACCATGCGCTGGCGCGCAATCCAACCTCGCTTTGGTACTTGACCAACCAATCCATCCCAAGAATCGATCGAACTCCCCAAAGCGGCGGTTCCATCAGATCGGCGACAAACACTACCCTTGGAGTTCTAGGGGTACCTCTCTAAACAGTTTATCTACTACTACTGAGTGACCCGGAGGGCTAATCACGATCATACGCCTAGAAGATATCTCGAGTCTAAATCCATGGTCTCTACTATACTCATCGGCAACATAAGAGTGCGTTGAACCCACATCAATCAAAGCGGTATAAGGAGAACCAAAAATCAAAAGCGTCACGGTTATGCGCGTCCGGCGCGTCGCCCTCCTCTCGGCGCCTCGCGAGCATACACTAATCCGGGTTGTGCGCGCATCAGAACTACCGCACCTCTCGCCGGTGCTCCACGGCCCCGACGAACCATTACCACCTCTGCCATTACCACGGCCCCTCTGCGGTGGCGGTCCATCACCTCTACGAGGCCCGATTACGGCCCGACTCTCGGTGAATCACGGCCAACCTACGCGGACAGTCCCTCACACGGTGCTCCAGAGAACCACACTCGAAGCAACCCTTTCCTCCAGTCCAGCAACCACCCCAATGAGATTTCCCACACTGATTACACTGCGGCGGTCCCTGCCTAGCAGCAACAAACCTAGCAGACTGATTCGGCCCACTCGGTCTAGCTCTCTTCTGCGGATTACCCGACGATCCAGAAGACCCAAAGCTCCTCTTATGCCTATTTCTGTCCATGCCCTGTCTCACTGACTCCTTAACACCCTCGGCTACCTTAGCCTTCTCAACTAAGACAGCAAACTCGCGCTCCTGCTGAGGAGCAATCAGCAGTCTCAACTCGTCTCGCAGCCCATCCTCGAAACGAACACACCTCTCATGCTCAGTGGCCACAATGCCCCTGGCATACCTACTCAGCTTCAGGAACTCAGCCTCGTACTCAGAAACAGATTTACTCCCCTGAACAAGCCTCAGAAATGCCTTCCATTGGAGTCAATATAACTAGCTCCGATGTATTTCTTTTGATATGCACCACGAAATAATCTCATGTCGGATCCTCTCTTTGCCACACATCGTCTCGAACCGTGAGCCACCAGCGATATGACTCATCCGGGAGAAGCGATACGATGCCCTTCGGCTTCTCTTCAGCGATCAAGTCCGGATCATCCATGATCCGCTCGATTGCCTCCGACCAATATTCGCGATCTTTGGGAGCAACACAGAAACACCTCGGAAGAATTCGGCCCCGTTTGCGGTCGCTCAGGAGCAATTTCCTAACTCACGAACCACCACCTACACCGGCTACTCTTTCCAACACTCGCAAAGATCGCTCGTGACTTTCGCTGCGTCATCTCGACCGATCTTGGAACTCACCACCTCCGGTGGTGGCGGAACGGTATCTCATTTTCGACCCACGACCGGACCCTACGGGTTGAAACGATCATCCAACCACGACCTCGTCCACGACCACGTCCACCTCTAGCGCTCATGACTAATCTTTCTACGTATCTGATTTAAGAGTTTTATGAATCAGTATATATTCCACTATTTTAAGGCAAATCTTATGAATATTAAAGAGGATTTGTTCTCGCGAGTTCACAGAATCCTATCAGTTTCAATCTCTAAAGTAGCATACTATTGCTATTCATCAGATCATATCACATCCAATCAAATCACAAAGAATAGTTCGGGTACTTACAGGCGGGCTGGTGCAGAGACTTCGGTGCCATGCCTTTCAAACCATACTTTCAAAACAAAACACCTAAAGCAGACTTTTAAAACATTTTGGGCCTCGGGCCTTTGTACGAAACCTTTGAACTTGGCTCGATACCACAATTGTAACACCCCAAACTCGGACGGGACACCACGCCCGAATCACGGTATGTTCACTGAGGAAAAATATTTTTGGGAGATTAGATTTTCCGCTCAAAAGTGGGTGAAAACATAGAGAACTTGAAGAAAATTGGAGTAGGCCTGTTTGATTAGATTTTGAAAACATATCCAAAGTATATAGTTAAAAACGAGTTGATTTCATTTAGCATTTCCAATAGGTTCTTAGTGCTATTTTAAAACATTTTTGACTTAGTAGAAAGTCGAGTTTGATTTGAAAATCATTTGAGTTTACTTTATAGCAAAACATAGTGAGATACCCGATGGTATAGTTTAAAACACATTGCGTTATAGCTTTGAAAACATTATCTTACCAAATTTTTAGTAAAATTTCATACCAAGTTATTTGTTAAGCAGGTTGAGAATCTAATTAAAACATACCCATCATAAAACATAATTTAAAGGCCTTTTACAAATCCAAATTAAATCTCAAATAAAAATAAATAAGCTAAAGTACCCAAAGTGAATAGTCTGAGCAAAACTTTTATTAAAGCATGGCATGTGCACCCCGAGTCCACCCCGGCTCCATGTCCGCGTCTACGAGTCACCTGAAATGTCAAAGGAGAGGGTGAGTCGAATGACTCAGTGCATAAATCCCGCTCCCGATGAAACAACATGCTAACACACATCATACATAGCAACACAATTAATGCAACCCGATCCTAACCATCCGTATCGCTTTTTCTACCCGTGTGGTACCAAACCACTTTGGTGGTGCCAAACCACCGGTGACATATAGTCACAATGTGTTACCAAAACACCGGTGTCCCAAAGACACAATATCCATCAATGTGGTGCCAAACCACTTTGGTGTCCCAAAGACATGTTTGTGCTACCAAAGCACTTGGTGACCAAAGCCACAAATCCAATGATGGGGCCAACCCATCGTGTGATACCCAATCACTAGCGCAGACGATCCCATATCTCATGTGGGGCCAACCCACGGTGGTGTTAACCACGAGGGACCAGTCGCAATGAGGTGCCCAACCTCGGTGTCCCAAAGACACAAATGTGGTACCAAACCTTGGTGGTGACCGTAGTCAAAATAATCGAATGATGGGGCCAACCCATCGTGTGATACCCAATCACTAGTAGACGATCCCATATCTCATATATCCATAGCCATGATATCATATAGATCATCAGAAACTCATAACAATAATAATACCGACTTACGAGTCCAAGATCGTACCCATTAGGGTATCATATCAATCATCCTTTGTTTCATTAATTATCACACGGGTTATCAATCATGTTACTAAGCGGAAGTGTGTTAGTTTTACACACCTGGTAATTACGAGTCTAAAGATCCCAACGACCGATCTATGTCCCTCGATTATCAAGCTCCTATAACAATCGGCCAACACAGGATTAGGCACTAAGACCATTCGGCCAAAGACATATAAACCCAAAGGGGTTAATTTCAATCCCTTACCTTGAAGATGATGCGGTTTCCTACCAAACTGAACCAAGCGATGGGTTCTCCTTTAGCAATCGGCTACACCTTAAAAGAAGAACATGTTAATCCATTGTCATCCTTGACTTAATCGCACTAAATCGATAAATAACCCAATAATAACATAGCCACTTACCACCGCTACCAACCAGTCTCTAACGAGGTAAAGGCCTCACTTGGTGGTTTTCAAAATCCGAATGCCCTAACAAGCAATCGGTTTTAACAAAGGAGAATAACACCCATCAATAGTTGTCATATACAACTCTTAAACAACTCAAATCGATTAAGAGAAAGAAAGAAACTAAATGACCATTGGCCAAGGGCTTACCAACACCCAAACGATTGAAGCAAAACCCCAACACCAACAAAGATTCGCCAAGATTTTTGAAAAGAAGAAAGAAAATGAAAATAAGGTAGATGCTTTTCGGTTTTGAGAGAAAAGATAATATGAAATGGAAGCAGAGTTTGGCAAGAGTTGAGAAGAAGAGAAGTGGATGGAATGGAGGTACTTTCGGTTTGAGAAGGTGTTTTGGTGGATATAGTTTCAAGCTAAGGTGATTTCAAAAGCAAAAGAAAAGAAAATATGAGAGGAAAAGAGGACTATTTTCGGTTTACACAATTCGAAGAAGAAAGGGAAGTGAAGATACTTGAGAACTTTCGCCACACCAACTCAAAAGGCAAAACAACTTCGCACATGAGAGCTTGAACTTTCGGTTTTCCAAGAAGAAAAGAATGAGAAACCCTCTTGGAACTCGGTTGCTTTTGACAAAAAGAGAACTTGTTTGACACCCAAAAGTGACCGAAAAAGCACTAAGTTGGCAAGGAAATTTGGCACTACCTCAACACCACACTACCAACCCAAGCCGCCCACTTCCCCTACTCCAACACCCCATAAATTCGCCATAATCCCCAAACACACTCACCACCACTCATTTCAAATGAGTGGACCAAGTCCTCCTCCATATTTTGCTCTCCACCTTACATTTGAAAGTGAAGACCAAGTCCAAGTAGAATTTCACTAGCCTTCTACCTCTCCTCCATGCCGTCCCAAAAAGAAGCTAAAATGGGGACTCTACAGCTCGAACACTAGACCTCCACCACAAGTAGATGACGCCACACCAAGCTTCCCCATGTAGCGCATGCTTTGCCACTAAGCTAGCTCTTTATTTGTGCAACAAAACATCAATTAAAATTCTTAAACCCCACTTCCTCAGCTCCCTTCACTTAACACCCAAAAACCAAAATTTTCCCATTCCCTCAGCACACTCCTAGCCCACAATTAAGCCCCTAAAACACCGAAATAGCAACACAAACACACTAAACACATGCAATTTCATGCAACAACAAAATAGCCCCTAACCCGGGATATTACAAGGTAATAAATTGTCACATACTGTTCACTTTACTCATTTAACACATTTGATTACTTTTACCGTTGCTCACGTAAAATTTGCTAGGCATAAAGCATAATATAATACACAACACAGAGCACGCTAGGCAATAAGCCCGATATAATTCACCAAAGATAAAGCTCGCTAGGCATAAAGCCCGATATTATACACCTAAGCACAAAGCTCGCTAGGCATAAAGCCCGATATTATACACGGCACAAAGCACTGCTAGGCATAAAGCTCGATATCACCGATACAAAGTCATCTTACACATAATTCATATATCGAAAATCTTAACTAATCCTTAAGGTTCATACGAAGCTTTTCAAACATCCTATCTCAATTGAATCGAACTTGTTCCCAAATCTCATAAACGTTTATACATTTGGCTAAGTCAAATAAAAATTCATATATTTATTTCTACATGTATACTTCACATTTTATAAAATTTAGTACATCTTTTGCTTATAAACTTACCTTGGACAACGGTGAATCGGAACAGACGATTAATCGGCGATTTTAATTTTCCTCCGATCCAAATCCGATTTCTTTGGTTCTTGATCTAAATGTATTCAAAATAAACTAATTCAATATAATTTCATTCAATTTAGTCTAAGAACACATAAATAGGCAAATTACCATTTTACCCCTGACATTTTCACTTTTTACAATTTAGTCCCTATTGCACAAAACATAAAATACACAAAATTTCAGCATACCTATGTTGAGCCGAATTTTACCCACTCTCAAAGAAATCCACATATTTCATTTATTTCACATTTTAGTCCTTCAAATTATTATTTTTGCAATTTAGTCCTAATTACTCAAAATTATCAAAAACTCCAATACAAAACATGTTAATCTAAAACATATCTTTCATATTTCATCATCAAACAACAAAAATCACAAGCTTTCAACAATGGCATAATTCAAAATATTCACCAAAATAAAAAATTCAAGCATGGGTATTGTAGATAACTTAGCAACGATCTCAAAAATGTAAAAATTATAAAAAACCGAAACCGAAACATACCTTAATTTGCTTAAACAAGGGCCGAACTCAAAGCTTTCTTCTTTCTTTTTCTTTTCTTTTCATTTCGGTTCATAAAAAGATGAAAACATGGCTTTTAATTATGTTCGTCTTATTATAATAACTTTATAATATAATATATATTATTTAACCTTTATAAATAATATAAAAACTATATATAATATAAACATAATGCCGTCCACTATATTTATTAATGGCAAAATTACACCATAAATCCCCCATATTAAAAAGACAACAACAATTAGGCACTTTCATAATTAACCATCAAATTTTCATTTTACGCGATTAAGCCCTTTTATCAAATTAAGCACTCAAACAATAAAATTAATTCACGAAACTTTCACACATGTAAATTCACACATAATTAATATAGAAAATAATATTAAAATATTTTTTGAAATTTGATTTGTGGTTCCGAAACCACTATTCCGATTAGGGTCAAAATCGGGCTGTTACAATTAAGTTCCAACTGTTCGCCTATTAATTATAAACTCATTTAGTCACGAAGTTATTTCACTATAGTATCATGGCTGAGCTCTCCCTAATGACATACCATTACAAAAACAACTCGATCAGTGTTTGTCCAATGACCTTGTCATAAGTGTGTTACCCTCATAGGATATCCTTAATCTCTTTGGGATAAATTTTTTCTCCCAATATGATCCTATTTTATCTCATGGTAATCATTACATTTTCCTTCATGAAAAGTCAATTGCTATCAAATAGTAATCAAGTAATTCATCACAAAGATGAATGACCCATGGCCATGTTTACTTTTCATCTATCATGTAATTCCAATGAGAGGATATCATTTACCCATATCACATGTGCTATGAATTCCACTATTTTGAATGATGTTACATACTACGTAAGTCGATATACCCGACACACCAAATTTTGGTTCCTTATTTATTTGAACTCGTGCTTTTATCTACATCAAAGCATACGAGTCACACATACATAGTCTTTCATCCACTCAGGATCAAGGTATGACCCAATATGAATGTCACAAGTGAATAAATCCATAAATGGATTTAGGATTTTTTTCTTCTTGGGTCCAGTTCGATATACAATCAATCACATCTATGTTTCTAGCTTCTAGAAGTCATCGTTCTCGATGCCCAAGACAAGGCATCTCCCAATTGGAATTGATAGACGGCATATTATTCTTTCAATTTTTTTGCTCATTTTTTATTAAATTAAGGACATGTTTAGGTTTGTCTACTAATATAAGTTTTTTTTCCGTATTACGATTCAACCACGTAATACCGCTTAGTATTATTTAAACATTACATGAAACACCCCACACCCGGCCCACGAGCCTGAACCGGATCTGGTATGTTCCTTGAGTAAACCGGTTTCAAAATTCTTTGTTTCTTAGAGAAAATTCGTGTACTTTCAGGAAAATTTCGTTTTGGGTTGGGCTTAGATTAAAAACCCATTTATTTAATTTTATAAATCCAATTTAGTTCGTGACATATTATCTAGTAGTAAAGCAAAAAGAAATAAAAAAATTCACTTGGGCCTTATGGCCTTATTACATCAATCAAAACCCAAAAATAATAAAATTTAAGTACTTAGTATAAATAATAAATCCCACATAATAAAAGCCTTTCCTTGCTATGCATGGCCACCTTTAGCTCCCGCCGACCCGGCCATTACCGATCATCTCCTGAAAAATATTCCCAACGGGTGAGTCAACAGACTCAATGTGTACACAAACTAACATTCAACAATTCAGCATACATGTTCATATCAAAGACATATTCATAAAAAGAATGATGCAACCCAAACCCAAGCCTATTTGTCCATCCGCTACACACCACCCGCATTCGCCAATCACACCGTGGGGACTACTAAGTCAACCCTCCATCCGCTACACACCATCGAAGGCGATCCATTTGCAATGACGTGCTCATCGCCCATATAATTTGTGTCATTAGACACCATATTCAAATAATGTAACCGAAGTTACCAAATTCAGATAATGTAACCGAAGTTACCATATTCAAATTTTGTGACCGTAGTCACCATATTCCGTTGGTGAGACCAAAGTCAACACCTTCTTCCCCTTTCACATATATCCCGAATGCCCCATATATTTTATCATCATGCATAACATACTTAATTTCTCATTATTCACATGTAACAATATACATATTCATAATCCTATCAAAAGTAGGAAACGTACCTGGGTACTTTTACCATATTTATGGTACTTAGCCATATTCACATTCTTATGCATATTCATATATTAAAATAATTGCCATATGATATATCGAAAGTTAGTGTGAGTACACACCTGATTGGCTTAATAGATTCCTTGAAATCCCGAAGAAGATCTACCGATCTAGATCTTTAACTCCTATATTCGGCCAACCATTAAAACATATTAACAAACCTATTTGGCTTAATAACCAAATCCTAGTAGGATTTGTATTACTCACCTTGTTGCCGAATTTGAAAGATTGTAAATCAAATGCCGAAAATTGATAGTACTTCTTCCTTAAATCGGCTAGCCACCAAATCATGTAATTATGTCAGTTTCTGACTTTAGAATAAATGGAGAATAATACCAAAAATAATCCTTGGCCGATTAGATCTATGTACTTACCTTACGCTTTCCAAATCTGAAGAGGATTCCTTGCCCTATATGTCTGTCAAAATCTTCATGTTAGATTTAATCTAACATATACATCATAACCTTTAATCAAATAAATTTATCTTACCTTAGATCCTTGATCCTTATATTCACGATTTGTAGACCCCTTTAGATGTCGTAGTTGATTGCTCCTTTACTTAGAATCAACAAAGATTCGGCTTTTGACAAGAGAGAAACAGAGAAGAAAATAGAAGAAGAGGAGATGGATTTTTCTTAAAGAAAAATTCAAGCAGAGAGGGGGAGAGAGCTAGGAAAATTTCGCACAGAGGAAGAGAAAGCAAAAGTTGATGAGTAGCCCTCCCGCCTCCTTTTATAGCCGAAATTATCAGCCTAGGAGTCCCTTACTTGGCCACCACTCCTCTTTTTGATAATATTATCTATTTTATTTAAAAGATAAAAGCCTTTAATCCATCAATTTTCTCCTCAATTTTCTTAAAAGAAAATCCTTTATTTATCACTTATTATTCACATATTTATGCAAATAAAACTCTTCCTTTTCTAGAAACCCATGCCGTCCACCTCACTATTTCGGGAAGCAAAAATAAAACTTATTTATTTGCTTCTCAAGTGACTCGAACTCGTGCCTATTTCCTCGCATGTGACGCCACTTCCTTAGGCCCTAAGTGGCATCTTTAGGCCACTTTTCCAAGCCTGTTTGTGTGTCAAACTTCTCCAACTTTTTCTTTTAAGGCCCTCTAGCCCTTATTTCCTATTTTGAACTTTAAAATTTGACATTTCGGCATCATTTCTAAGTTTCCTAAAATTTTCGATCGGCTCTGTTTCTTGACCATTTTCTTACATTTCGTGTTTCAGAAATGTTCAGTTTCAAAAATGTTCAGTTTCCAAAATGTTCAAGTTTCCAAAAATGTTCATTTCCATTTCCATGCATTTCTAGGTTTCCAAAATATTCAAAAATTTATTCATAGTACTTGAGACTTGACATTTCGTACAATTAAACCGAAAATGCATAGGCCCTATTCAGGATGTTACGCTTCTATTCTTTAAACAAAATTTCGTCCCGAAATTTCCTAACTAAAATAATTGAGGGTATTCTTTGTCGCATTGTCTCCTCCGGCTCCCACGAAGCTTCTTCCGCTCCATGATTGCGCCATAACACCTTGACTAGAGGAACCGACTTCCTTCGTAGTACTTTCACATCACGCCCAAGATCCGAATCGGTTCTTCCTCATAGGATAAGTCCGCCTTAGCTCCACTTCTTCAACGAGATACCACATGCGACGGATCCGATCGGTAGCGACGTAGCATGGACACATGGAAAACATTGTGCATTTGTTGCAACTCGCGGTAATTCCAATTGGTATGCCACCGGTCCAACTCGCTTCAATACTCTATAGGGCCCTATAAACCTTGGGCTTAGCTTCCCTTTGCGACCAACCTCATTACCTTCTTCCAAGGTGAGACCTTTAGGAACACTTGGTCTCCCACTTCAAACTCTATCTCCTTCCGCTTAAGGTCGGTGTATGACTTTTGCCTATCGGAGGCTTCTTTCAATCGTGCCGAATTAACTCAACTTTCTTCCGTTTCACCTCTAACTCTGGACCCAAAACTCGACGTTCTCTTAACTCGGTCCAACAAGTAGGTGCTCTACACTTCCTACTGCATACAATGCTTCGTATGGTGCCATCCGTATGCTTGCACGATAGTGTTGTTGTAGGCGAACTCGGCTAAAGGCAAGTAATCTTCCCAACTTCCTCGAAAATCCACCACACGACCTCTCAACATATCCTCCAACACTTGTATAACCCGTTGCATCGCCCGTCGATTGTGGATGAAAAGCCGTTGAGAAGTCTAACTTAGTGCCTAAAGCTTGATGGAGTGCCTTCCAAAATCGAGACGTAAACCTTGGGTCTCGATCGGAGATGATCGACACTGGTACTCCATGCAACCTTACGATCTCCGCCACATATAGCTTGGCTAATTCTCGGAGAGAATAATCAACCTTCACCGGAATAAAGTGCGCGGTCTTGGTCAAACGGTCCACTATCACCCATACCGAGTCCTTCTTAGTAGGCGTGGGGAAGCCCACTAACGAAGCCCGTGGTAATCTTTTCCCACTTCCATTGGGGAATCTCAATTGGTTGAAGTAATCTCGATGGAACTTGGTGTTCGGCCTTGACTTGCGACACGTTAGACACTTCCCATGAATTCTCGCTACTTCCCGCTTAAGCTCGTGCCACCAAAATTGTTCTCTTAAATCTCTATACTGACCTTAATGCCTCCGGATGCATAGCATAGGGGCTACCATGCGCTAGAAGAATCCTTTGTCTCAACTCACCGTCCTTCGGCATGCAGACTTTTCCTTTGTAGCACAAGACTCCACCATCAATGACGCCATAATCCTTTACTTCTCCATTCTATACTTGCTGTGAACTTAGCACTTAGATCCTTATCGCCAACCGGCCCTCTTTCACCTCATTCACCATGTGGGCTTGACTTGTAATTCGCCAACAAGGCTTCCATCATCATATAGACTTAAGTGAGCGAACAAAGCCCTTAGATCCGACACAACCTTCCTACTCGAGCATCGGCTACCACATTCGCCTTGCCGGATGATATTCTATCGAACAATCGTAGTCTTTCGATAATTCCACCCACCTTCACGCCTCAAGTTCAACTCCTTCGAGTCAACAAATACTTAAGGCTCTTGTGGTGCGTGTAGATAATCGACCTTTCTCCGTGAAGGTAGTGCCTCCAAACCTTAAGGGCAAAGACCAGCTCTTTGCTAGTTCCAAGTCATGAGTTGGGTAGTTAACCTCATGAGGCCTTAATTGCCGAGACGCATACGCGACCACTTTTCCTTCCTCGCATTAGTACACAACCTAACCCCGTGTGCGAAGCATCACAAGATACCACAAAATCCTTTCCCGCCTCTGGCTAAATTAACACTGGAGCTTCACAAGACCTTCTTAAGCTTTTCAAAGCTTTCCTGTTGCTTATCCATCCACACAAAGGGTACTTCCTTCCTTAGCAACTTTGTCAAAGCGCGGCTATTGACGAGAACCCTTCCACAAACCCTTCGTAATAGCCTGCTAAGCCTAAGAAACTCAGTATTTCAGCCACGGACCTAGGTGGTTTCCATTCCAACACCGCTCGATCTTCCTAGGGTCCACTCTTATTCCTTTTGCGGATACCACATGTCCTAAGAATGCCACCTCCTTTAGCCAAAATTCACACTTCTTTGAATTTGGCATAAAGCTTCTTTTCCTTAACACTTCTAACACCACTCGGAGATGCTCATCATGCTCCTCCTCCGACCTTGAATACACCAAAATATCGTCGATGAACACCACGACGAACCTATCCAAATAGGGTTGGAAAACCCGATTCATCATATCCATGAACGTGGTGGGGGTTTCACAACCCAAACGGCATCACCACAAACTCAAAATGGCCGCACCTTGTCCTAAAGGCCGTCTTGTGGATATCCACCTCCTTCACCTTTAATCTTGGTGATATCCCGACCTTAGGTCTATCTTCGAGAACACAAATGCCTCTTTTCACCGATCGAACAAGTCATCTATCCTTGGCAAAGGATACTTGTTCTTGATGGTCGCTTATTCAATTGACGGTAGTCTATGCACATACGCATAGTTCCATCCTTCTTCTTCACAAACAGAACTGGTGCTCCCCATGGAGACACATTGGGTCGAATGAACCCACGATGCAACAATTCTTGGATCCGAGCCTTGAGCTCAACTAACTCCTTTGGCGCCATTCGGTATGGAGCAATTGACACAGAGTCATTCCTCGATAGCAAATCTATCCCAAATTCCACCTCCCTATCTCGGGGGTATTCTGTAA
This sequence comes from Gossypium sturtianum, assembly GCA_025698515.1. Lineage (NCBI taxonomy): Eukaryota > Viridiplantae > Streptophyta > Magnoliopsida > Malvales > Malvaceae > Gossypium > Gossypium sturtianum. The sequence continues at coordinate 117,535,367 of CM046943.1, read as the reverse complement.
TTCCTCCGAAATACATCCACGAAGTCCCTTACCGCCCTAACTCCATTAATACCTTCCTCCTTCCCACCTATCGTACTAATGAAGGCTAAGAATGCCTTACACCCCTTCTTAACCATCTTCTCGGCCTTCAGCCAATAAAACCACGTTAGACAAGTAGTTCCTCCTTTCTCCGATCATAGCTACCACTTTATCCTCCGGGGTTCTTAGCTCCATCCGTTTAGCCGCATAATCCAACACGGCTCGGTGTTCTACTAACCAATCCATTCCGAGTATAAGTTCAAACTCCCCGAAGGGTAGTTCCATTAAGTCAGCCCGAAAGTTTACTCCCTGAATCTCTAGGGGTACATTCCGAAAGATCTTGTCTACCACTACGGTTTGGCCTAATAGGCTTACTACAGTCATCTGTCTATCAGAGAGTTCCGAGTCTAGGCCTAGTGTTTCCACTACACTACATGCAACATAGGAATGGGTCGAGCCCACATCAATCAGAGCAAAATAGGGTTTGTCAGAAATGAAGAACGTACCGATTATTACATCCGGTGCGTCACCATCCTCCCTTCGGCGAACCGCATAAACCAATCCCGGTTGCCTTGCTTCTACACTAGTAGCACCCCGGCCTTTTGCTCCACGACCTCTGCCAGCACCATTACCTCTGTTAGCCGAACCACGACCCCGCTGAGGTCGCTGTCGCTTCTACCACCGCTAGCATTTTGAATCGCGGTCGGCTCTCATCCGGTTGTTTGGGACAATCCTTAAGCATATGGTCCTTGGATCCACATTTGAAACATCCAATTGTCTTTCTCCAAAGACTCTCCCAAGTGCTTCTTTCCACAATGCTCACAAGGGCACATCGCGGCCGTGCCGGCTTGTTGATTTCGTGGCCCATCAACCCTAGGCCTCTTATGACCCTTTCCAGATGGTCCAAAACCTCTCTTAGGCTTATTCTTGTCCACAGCCTGCTTGGTAGCATCTTTAATTCCCTCGGCCACCTTGGCCTTTTCCACCAAAGAAGAGAACTCCCGCTCCTGATGCGGTGCTATCAACAGTCTCAGGTCGTCCCTCAGTCCGTCCTCAAAATGGACACAGCGCTCATGCTCAGTTGCCACTACTCCCCGAGCATAGCGACTCAACCTCAGGAATTCAGCCTCATATTCTACAACAGACTTGTTCCCTTGAACCAGCCCCAGAAAAGCCTTCCTTTGCTCATCAGTATACCTGGTTCCCACATACTTCCTTTGAAATGCCTCCTTAACATATTCCCAGGTCAGATCCTCCGCCGCAGCACCATCTCGCACAGTTAACCACCACTGATACGCTTCATCGCGTAACAGTGCCACCATTCAACTTCTCTTCAGGAGTCAGGTCGAGCTCATCCATGATGCGCTCCGTCGCTTCCAACCAATACTCAGCTGTACTGGATGCCACTCCCGACACTCCACGAAACATCTCAGCAAAATCATCAAAAACTCCAATACAAAACATGTTAATCTAAAACATATCTTTCATATTTCATCAGCAAAAAACAAAAATCACAAGCTTTCAACAGTGGCATAATTCAAAATATTCACCAAAATAAAAAATTCAAGCATGGGTCTTGTAGATAACTTAGCAACGATCTCAAAAACGTAAAAATTATCAAAATCGAAACCGAAACATACCTTAATTTGCTTAAACAAGGGCCGAACTCAAAGCTTTCTTCTTTCTTTTTCTTTTCTTTTCATTTCGGTTCATAAAAAGATGAAAACATGGCTTTTAATTATGTTTGTCTTATTATAATAACTTTATAATATAATATATATTATTTAACTGTAACATCCCAAAATTGGGCCTAGTAGGATTGAGCCGATTGGGAATTGGGCTTTAGGAAAATTTGAGTATTATTTTTGTGTTGGCTCGGGTAAGAATTTTGTGTGATAGCATAGTCTTGTGAAGGCTTGTTTTTATTTAGGAAGTTAGAATAATTTTAGTATGGTTTATTTAATGAAGTAGGATTAAGTGAGCTTGACACTTAAGTTAATTAAGTGTTCATTTAAAGCATAAGAGGAGTAAGTGGCAAGTTGGTTAAGGAGCTTGAAAGGTAGCTTGAGGTTAGAGGTTCGAGTGGTATGTTTAGCATTTTGAAGGTTTATTTTTGTGTATTAGCATTGATGGCCGGTCAAACTTATTTATGATAGGTGGACTAATAACTTTTGGTAAGTTGAATTTATGATTAAGGAAAGCTTAATTTAGGGGATAAGAATCTTGAACTTATGGCATGATGAGGGGACAAAGGCATGGAATAGGGAGGATGTCTTGGAAAGTTTTCCTAGGCTTTAGTGGTTGAATGTGGACGGCAAGGGTGTCTAGGTGGATGGCCGAATGTGTTTGGTGGTTTAAGGGAGGATATTTGGCCAACTTTGGCATTTGGGCACCATTTGGCATATTTTCTTTTCCTCTCCAAGCAAATTCCTCTTTGGCCGAATGCACTTAGGCATTTTTGTGCAAAATTGTTTTGGGATTTTAGCCTCATTTTGTTGAATCAAATACCATTTCTCTTTCTCACATTTTTTCCTTTTGACATCAAAACTACCTTTTTTATTTATGTGCATTTTCTTTTGGGCAAACAAGGTGTTGGCCGAATCTCATTTCTCCTATCTCTCTCTTTTCTTCCTTTGATTTGTGCTCAAACACAAATCCCTTTTCTTTCATTTGGCCGAACCTCTTTCTTCCTCAAATCCTCTTTTCTTTTCTTTCTTCCATTGTTGATTAAACCGAATCCCCATTTACTCATTGTTATTCTCTTTTCTACTTACATTCCCTCACTTTTATTCACATATTTTTCTCCTTTCATTACTATATAGCCGAAATCTTTCCTTCTCCATTAGAGTTACTTTGGTCGAATATCAAGGGAGCACAAGATCTTTTTGGGATTTTTTCAAGCATTAGTAAGAGGGAAGCCATAGCCATTAAGGGATGCTTTTGGGATTTATTCTCCTAAGGAAAGGTGGTAAGTAACATTCGGCTATAGGCTTTGGTTATGAATAGATGTGCAAGCTAATTATTATCAAGTGTTTTGGTAGGAATCTCGATAGGACAAGTGACAAATACGGGAATTTGGTGAATTGGAGGAAACAACGTCTCGAGATTTCGCTAGTATATTCGAGAATTGCTAGAAAATAGGTGTGTAAGATCTCTATACACACTTTATTAATTTACGTGCTATTATTATTTGCCTTAGATCTTTTGGTTGTGATTTGCTTATGACTAAGCATGGAATTCTGTAAGTCCCTAAATTGTAATTTTTGATATATGATTTGTATGCCATTACATGATGTTAAATGCTATGACATGAAACATGATAATTGATATATAAGCATGTGATGGTGGGATTGATGAGAGGAGGGGGATGAATTATGGGTCGTCGTCGATGGTTTTGACCACAAGATGGGTTGGCCCCATCGATTATTTGTGACCTATGGTCATCAAGTGGTTTTGACCACAACGATTGATTAATTTGCGACTAAGTCCCAAAGTGGTTTGGTACCACCAGTGGTTTTGACCACACTTGATTATTGTGACCTATGGTCATCGGTGGTTTTGACCACACGATGGGTTGGCCCCATCATCGATTTGTGACTCTAAGTCATCGGTGGTTTTGACCACCGTGGTTTTGACCACACGGGGTAGAAAAGGAGTATGGATGGCTAGTTGGGTTGCATGTGCATGTTTATTAATGACTTGTGTGTGAGTTACTTTACCGGGTGGGGGATTACACACTGAGTCTTGGTGACTCACCCCTTTTCCTTAACATTTTGCAGATGAGTAGATCGCAAAAATGGAGCCGGATGGACTCGAGGTGGCCATGCAGTGGAGTTTTTAATAAATGAATTTTGGGTTTTATTATCTTTCTTTTGGATTTATGTTGTTTAATTGTAATAAGGCCTCCTAGGATTATTTTATTATTGCTGCATGTTTTGAATGTTTTGTTTAAACTATTCGATGATGTTAAAACGGATGCACATGTTTTCTCAAATTAAACGCAAAATGTTTTAAGGTACCATCGGGTACATTTGAAATTTGTAAACAACTCGACTCAACAAATATTTATTAAGTATGGTTTTAACAAAGAAATTTAATTTGAAAGGCATTTCGACAAATTTTAAAATCAGTCTTAAAATGGTTTTCAAAATGTTTTCTCTGTAGCAAACCAAATTCGGTCGTAATGTTTGGGCCGGGTTTGGGGATGTTACAAAATTGGTATCAGAGCCCAGTTCAAAGCTCAAATGCTGTGGGGCCCAAGGCCCAAAAATGTTTTGGTAGGCCTTTTGAAATATTTTGGGTTTGAATAAAGATGGCACCGAGTCTCCCAGACCGATCCGCTCAGTAAGTACTTCTCATTTCTTTGTGAATTATTATTGATAGAAGGGTAGGTATGGAACGTAGTTAGTGTGATAGGTGTTGAACATTCGGACTAGATACCCCAAACAAAGACATAAGACTTTAAAAGCCTAATTAAACCAACCTACGACCAAGTCGCCGAGTTAGGTGTGGTAACCTTCAGTGCGCATGTCTAGGATTGGATCCGGAAGAGCTTGGTACTTAAGCAGTCCTCGTGACTCACCTCCTCTTTGCGAGATTCCTACCAGTGCGTAGCCGGTTCACCCTAACCAAGAGGACTCGGTCATAAAGCAAAACCCTAAATAAAACCCGAAAGGGACTAGCCATGTTTTAAGGAAAACTTGGTTTTAAAATCACTAAATTATCTCTTTTAGATAGTAGGACTAATTTATCTTGAAAATTATCAAATATTCCGGTTTATCAAAATTACCAAAATGCCCTTAGTGGCAAAATTACCAAAATACCACGGTTTTCAAAATTTTGTTGTACCTTTAAATTGCGAAATTTACAAGGAATACTCCCCCATTTTAGAAGTTACAAAATGTTTTGATTCATTAAAATTTTAAAATTTTCTTGATTTATTACTTAAAATACCCACTGTAGGAAAATGACAAAAATACCCTTGGGATAGAAACCGGATGAAACGTCAGAAGAGTGAATAGGAATGAAAGGTATTAGGGAATGGATGTTCTTCTCTGTGTGAACTAGGACAGAGGACTTAAAACCTTATGTGATCGAAAGAATCTCTATTAAACTCCCTTCATAAAAATTTCTTCGCGAATAACCAAGTGAAACAAAGTACTAATCCATAAAATTTTTCTAAATAGATTAAAAGCGCGATAGTTAGAATGAGCTCTAGAGGACGGGGTCGTCGTGGACGCGGAAGGGGAAGGATGACCGTGTCTGAACCCGTTAGGTCGGGTCAAGGTTCTGAGAATGAAGTACCACCGCCACCACCACCTCCAACTTTTGGAGCTGAGGAGCAGGATCAGACCGGAGGTGAGGCAGTGTCGCAAGCTGTGTTGCGAGTCCTTGAGTTGGTGGCTGGGGCTAGTGGAAATTTGGGAGCTCGGAAATCTGTTCCCGAGCGACTCCGATCTAACGGAGCTGAGGTATTTTGGGGTGTGTCGGAGTGGCACCCGTCTTGTGAGTATTGGTTGGAATCCACTGAAAGGATTATGGGTGATTTGGATTTCACCGCTGATGAGAAGTTGAAGGGTATTATCTCCTTGCTTCGGGATGAGTCTTATCAGTGGTAGCTCACCGTAAGGGATGGAACGGTGGCAGAAAATCTCACGTGGGAATTCTTCAGGGAAGCTTACCAAAAGAAGTATATTGGAACTAGCTATGTAGACGCACAGCGAAAGGCTTTCTTGAACCTGGTTCAGGGAAATAAGTCAGTGGCGGAATATGAGGCCGAGTTCCTCCGGTTGAGTAGGTATGCTCGTAGTATGGTGGGAGTCGAGCATGAACGTTGTGTTAGATTCGAAGATGGTTTGAGAGATGAGTCGAGAATGATGATAGCTCCACAGCAGAGCGGGAGTTTGTTTGCCCTAGTAGAGAAATCAAAGGTTTCTTTGAAGAGGTAAGACAGTCCGTTAAGCGGAACCAAGAACGGAATTGGAATAAGAGGAGCTGGAACCTTCAAAGTTCTCGGGTAATGAATGAGAAAGAGGACGAGGTTTGATGGGTCGAGATCAAGCTATTAGGCCTCTGCTGCTGCTACTAATCCTCGATGGCGCATGCGGTGTGATAAGTGTGGCAAGTTTCACAAGGGGGAGTGTTGGAATGGTAATCGAGGATGTTTTGAGTGTGGATCGTTTGATCACCGTGTAAGGGATTGTCCTGGGAAGTTAGCTAAGAATCACCCGGAGGGTCGGAGAACCGTGCTCGGGTTAGAAATGAAGGACCACCGAGAGAGGTCGTGGTAATGGTGATGGTAGCGGGCGTGGCGAGGGTCTTTGAAGGTATAGAGGCGAGGCAACCAAGGTTGGTTTATGCGGTTGGCCGTCGCGAGGAGGAAGATGTGCGGATATGACAATGGGTAAGTTCTTATTTCCGGAATACCCTCAATTGTCTTATTTGTGGTTACGTTAGTTTGTTCTTTTGAGTTGGTGAAGTGTGGGAAAAATTTGATTATGAACTTGGAGAATGTGTTTAGAAATATGATAATTCTTTAAGATCGAGTGTGTGAGAGGAGCGTAGTGTGGCGAGATAGGAGGTACATTTGTGAGCTAGTTGGAAATTTCGAGGACGAAATTTCTTTAAGGAAGGGTAGAATTGTAACATCCCAAAATTGGGCCTAGTAGGATTGAGCCGATTGGGAATTGGGCTTTAGGAAAATTTGAGTATTATTTTTGTGTTGGCTCTGTAGGAATTTTGTGTGATAGCATAGTCTTGTGAAGGCTTGTTTTTATTTAGGAAGTTAGAATAATTTTAGTATGGTTTATTTAATGAAGTAGGATTAAGTGAGCTTGACACTTAAGTTAATTAAGTGTTCATTTAAAGCATAAGAGGAGTAAGTGGCAAGTTGGTTAAGGAGCTTGAAAGGTAGCTTGAGGTTAGAGGTTCGAGTGGTATGTTTAGCATTTTGAAGGTTTATTTTTGTGTATTAGCATTGATGGCCGGTCAAACTTATTTATGATAGGTGGACTAATAACTTTTGGTAAGTTGAATTTATGATTAAGGAAAGCTTAATTTAGGGGATAAGAATCTTGAACTTATGGCATGATGAGGGGACAAAGGCATGGAATAGGGAGGATGTCTTGGAAAGGTTTCCTAGGCTTTAGTGGTTGAATGTGGACGGCAAGGGTGTCTAGGTGGATGGCCGAATGTGTTTGGTGGTTTAAGGGAGGATATTTGGCCAACTTTGGCATTTGGGCACCATTTGGCATATTTTCTTTTCCTCTCCAAGCAAATTCCTCTTTGGCCGAATGCACTTAGGCATTTTTGTGCAAAATTGTTTTGGGATTTTAGCCTCATTTTGTTGAATCAAATACCATTTCTCTTTCTCACATTTTTTCCTTTTGACATCAAAACTACCTTTTTATTTATATGCATTTTCTTTTGGGCAAACAAGGTGTTGGCGAATCTCATTTCTCCTATCTCTCTCTTTTCTTCCTTTGATTTGTGCTCAAACACAAATCCCTTTTCTTTCATTTGGCTGAACCTATTTCTTCCTCAAATCCTCTTTTCTTTTCTTTCTTCCATTGTTGATTAAACCGAATCCCTATTTACTCATTGTTATTCTCTTTTCTACTTACATTCCCTCACTTTTATTCACATATTTTTCTCCTTTCATTACTATATAGCCAAATCTTTCCTTCTCCATTAGAGTTACTTTGGTCGAATATCAATGGAGCACAAGATCCTTTTTGGGATTTTTTTTCAAGCATTAGTAAGAGGAAGCCATAGCCATTAAGGGAAGCTTTTGGGATTTATTCTCCTAAGGAAAGGTGGTAAGTAAACATTCGGCTATAGGCTTTGGTTATGAATAGATGTGCAAGCTAATTATTATCAAGTGTTTTGGTAGGAATCTTGATAGGACAAGTGACAAATACGGGAATTCGGTGAATTGGAGGAAACAACGTCTCGAGATTTCGCTAGTATATTCGAGAATTGCTAAAAAATAGGTGTGTAAGATCTCTATACACACTTTATTAATTTACGTGCTATTATTATTTGCCTTAGATCTTTTGGTTGTGATTTGCTTATGACTAAGCATGGAATCCGAGTAAGTCCCCTAAATTGTAATTTTTGATATATGATTTGTATGCCATTACATGATGTTAAATGCTATGACATGAAACATGATAATTGATATATAAGCATGTGATGGTGGGATTGATGAGAGGAGGGGGATGAATTATGGATGCGTCGATGGTTTTGACCACAAGATGGGTTGGCCCCATCAAATTATTTGTGACCTATGGTCATCGAGTGGTTTTGACCACAACGATTGATTAATTTGCGACTAAGTCCCGGTGATTTGGTACCACCAGTGGTTTTGACCACACTTGATTATTGTGACCTATGGTCATCGGTGGTTTTGACCACACGATGGGTTGGCCCCATCATCCGATTTGTGACTCTAAGTCATCGGTGGTTTTGACCACCGGTGGTTTTGACCACACGGGGTAGAAAAGGAGTATGGATGGCTAGTTGGGTTGCATGTGCATGTTTATTAATGACTTGTGTATGAGTTACTTTACCGGGTGGGGATTACACATCGAGTCTTGGTGACTCACCCCTTTTCCTTAACATTTTGCGGATGAGTAGATCGCGGAAATGGAGCCGGATGGACTCGAGGTGGCCATGCGGTGGAGTTTTTAATAAATGAATTTTGGGTTTTATTATCTTTCTTTTGGATTTATGTTGTTTAATTGTAATAAGGCCTCCTAGGATTATTTTATTATTCTTTTGCATGTTTTGAATGTTTTGTTTAAACTATTCGATGATGTTAAAACGGATGCACATGTTTTCTCAAATTAAGCATAAAATGTTTTAAGGTACCATCGGGTACATTTGAAATTTGTAAACAACTCGACTCAACAAATATTTATTAAGTATGGTTTTTAACAAAGAAATTTAATTTGAAAGGCATTTCGACAAACTTTAAAATCAGTCTTAAAATGGTTTTCAAAATGTTTTCTCTGTAGCAAACCAAATTCGGTTCGTAATGTTTGGGCCGGGTTTGGGGATGTTACATTAACCTTTATAAATAATATAAAAACTATATATAATATAAACATAATGCCGTCCACTATATTTATTAATGGAAAAATTGCAACATAAATCCCCCATATTAAAAAGACAACAACAATTAGGCACTTTCATAATTAACCATCAAATTTTCATTTTACGCGATTAAGCCCTTTTATCAAATTAAGCACTCAAACAATAAAATTAATTCACGAAACTTTCACACATGTAAATTCACACATAATTAACATAGAAAATAATATTAAAATATTTTTCGGACTCTGATTTGTGGTTTCGAAACCACTATTTCGATTAGGGTCAAAATCGGGCTGTTACAACTCTCCCCCCCTTAGGGATTTTCGTCCCCAAAAACCGATGAATAGGTTCGGATAACGCTCTTTCATTGCATCCTTTGGCTCCCATGTTGCTTCCTCAACTCGTGTTTATGCCACCAGGTACTTTAACTAACATAATTTTCTTATTTCGCAATTCTTTAACCTCACGAGCCAGAATACGAATCGGTTCTTCTTCATATGTCATATAGGACTTAATCTCAATCTCTGTCGGACTAATTATATGTAAGCGATCGGATCGATATCTACAGAGCATCGAAACATGGAATACATTGTGAATCTTTTCTAATTCAGGTGGCAACAGCAGTCTATAAGCAACCGACCCGATACGCTCTATAATCTCATACAATCCGATATACCTCAGACTCAACTTGCCTTTACAACCAAAATCTGAGTATTTTCTTCCACGTGAGACTTTCAAAAACACTTTATTTTCAATCTGAAACTCTATATCTTTTCATTTCAAGTCTGCATACGATTTCTGACAATTCAATGCTGTTTTCAGACTATCTCGAATCACTTACACATCATATATTTCAAATTCACACATAGCTTCAAATTTCAAATCTCTTTAATCTCACAACTAAAATTCTGATCTGACTTCCACTGTACATCATCCCTAGCTGAACCTGCTTATAACTGTATTAAATTGTTTCCATTTTCTACTCACATTCTCTGAAGATTTTAATCCTGTGAATCATTTTCTCACAAAACTCGATCCTAAAGTAACGGAGTTCGATAACTGCTTATAATAGCAACAATCTTTCTTAGTTACTTTGCAATTCTAAAACATAGTGACAAATAAATATTTTGAGAATTTGGTTTGCGTTTCCTAATTTCAATGCAATTTCATACTCACATATTACTGTAATCTCTCTTAGAATTACCATATAAATTTCATATCTCAATCCAAAACAATGATAACTGACACCATAGCCATATTTACCAACTCAGAAACAAATAACTTAACTATTTTATCAAAAGAGAAAATCTATACTTATAGAGAGGTTTCTTCAGACAATTAACCATATTTCATATAATTCCATCTTTTTCAATGATAAAGATAATCCCAATACAAAATTCATCAATCCACCATTTTTATAATCAACAAAGTCAAATATATCACATTTCACACTCATCATCTATATCATATCTCAAACTGTTGTGCATCTTGTTAATCTCATATGAACACCATTGAGAGTTTCTTATAGCAGTTGTTGCATATTCGTAGAACTTTTTCAGTATACACACTCTATCTCGAAATAACAAATAATTATCTATACCACATCTGAGGTTCTGAATTAGAAATCAATTTATGTTGAACTCATTTTTAACTTATAATTTGCTGACACATTTCTGAATTTCACAACTTCACTATATAAACATTTATTTAGCCTCCAATTCAACTAACACCTATTCTTTACCTGATAAGATCAATCATGTATTCATCACCTAATCAAAACATTTGAAACTATAATCCTTTTCCTCATATAAGAATCACTTACAGACTTAGAAGTTTTTCAACGATTGAAACTAGCCTTGCTGTGCCAAGTTCAGACCTTTCTCTGACATTAAACATTTTAAACTCTTATAATCATCAAATATTTCCCATAACTCTTTTTATGCAGCTTTAACTGTATAGAATCATAAGATATCTTTGCACATTATTCTTGTATTAGAATACATTTCGAACTGTTCATTAACATAAGGTCGAAAATCATAATCTCTTTATTGAACTCAAGCTGAACCAGAACTGATATTTCGGTTGAAATTATCTTCGCAAAAGAAAACTCCAAGAATCAACTAACTTAAATTTATCAACACATTTCCCAGATAGAATCATTCCGATGGATATAATTCGGTATCAAGTTTTCAAGAATACGAGTTTTTCTTCTAGACTATCCCTCAATTCACACATGTACATTCAAAGTTTATTTCGATCATGTGGATAGATTCGCATACATATAACCAAATTATCTTTTCAATCAAATAATTCAAATCAAACTAAACCATCGAATCGGTCTTTTCGATGAAATCTTTTCTTCTCGTTAAAATGGATAACTTGGACATATTGTTTCATAGATTTGATATTATTCTTCTATCATTTTCACTTTTATCAATGTCGGACCTTCACGAGAACTAGAAAAGAGTTTATAATGAAGTTATCTCATATATTAATCATCAAAACTCGAATTATCTTTGAAATTCCCTTAACCAAATAGAAATCATTAGGCCTTAATCGAACGATATCTCAACCCTATAACTAGATATTATCCCGACTGTTAATGAAGCATTTGAACACAAAGAAGTATCAAATATGATTTTGTAACACCCCAAACCCGGCCTAAACGTTACGACCGAATCTGGCATGTCACATGAAAGGAATGTTTAAAAACTGTGCATTCGTTAAAAAGCTCATATTCTTTATAGTTGTGGTGAGAAATCGAGTTTAAGTAATTTTGAATAAGAAATGGTTTATTATCATTTTAGGAAAATCCCATATTGATCATTTAATAACAAGTAATAAACAAATTGAAAGCTGAAACCAAATAAAATACCCAAGGCCTTATTACATAACCAAAAACTCAAATAAAAATAAGTCCAAATAAAAGAAATGAATTTACGAGTGAACATATGTATGGCCTCCACGAGTCCACCTCAACTCCCAAATCCGCGATCTAATGATTACTGCAAAATTTAACTAAGGGGTGAGTCATCGAGACTCAAAGTGTGTAAATCCCCATCCAATGTGCCCTTACACAATTTCATATGAAAATATGCATATCATGCACCCAAACCTAGCCATCCGCAACTCCTTTTTCTACCCGTGTGGTACCAAAACCTTTGGTGGTGCCAAACCACTGGTGTCCAAGGACACGATATTCATCAATATTGTGGTGCCAAACCACCTGGTGACTCGAAGTCACGAATAATAGTGATGGGGCCAACCCATCGTGTGATACCAAATCACGGCGTCAATCCCGTTGTATTATCTCGTGGGGCCAACCCCTTTGTGGTACCAAACCACCTGGGGACGAGACGCTATGAGGTGCCAAACCTCCGGTGTCAGGAGACACGAATGTGATACCAAATCACGGTGACTCAAAGTCACTAATAATCCATCTAGGGCCAACCCACGTGTGATACCAAATCACTGGCGGCGATCCCATATCTCAAAAGTGGGGCCAACCCACGGTGGTGTCAAACCTCGAGTCACTATGAGGTGCGTAGTCACAATGTGGTACCAAAACCACCGTGCCCGTCGACACGAATATCACCGCCCCTCCACTCATATAACCCATGCAATATGACATAATAATTCGTGTATGCGTTAGATGTCATGTATGCTAGACATATATCAAATATAAGTATAACATGAATTACCATCATAATCGAGATAGACATAAAACAACATAATCACCCTAATCAACCTCTAAGGGTATAACCGTAATTTTACCTACCAAGGGCATTTTCAGTAATTTACCCACCAAGGGTATATCGGTAATTTACCCACCAAGGGCATTTTTCGTAATTTACCCTTGGTGGTATTTCAAGAATTTACCCACTAAGGGTATTTTCAGTATTATACCCTTCGTGGGTATTTGATAATTTACCCACCAAGGGTATTTTTCGTAATTTTGCACTTACAATGGCCTTTCCCAAAGGCCCAAATGTCACCCCGAGTGACTCGGGTTACCATTTCCGGTCAGACAGGACGATTGGGCCTAAAACTCGATTTTGGCCCATTCGGCCTACACACTCGTGTGGCCCACCTAGCACAAATCTAGCCATGTATATAAGTTCCACCAAGTCTAGTTCACTATATACTACACAATCGCACAATTTACTCAAGGGGCCCACGGGCCCATTGGGCCCACTTCGCCCATCGCGCCCAACGACCCCAACCCACAAGAATACTACTTATGGCCTCAACTATCGCTGAAGCCCCACACGTGCGCCGCACGCTCGTGTGGCTACTATTGCCGTGAATCGCACTTCCGGCATTTGCCGCTCTACAACTAGAGTAGAGAGAGTTACACACACGATAGGACTCTAGTGTTAATCGCGCTCCGACCACTCTCGTGCCCAAACGCCTTCCAAGGTGTGTCAACGCTCCTCTGGAATGCTATATATATAGCTAGCTCTTTACCTTCCTTCTTTGTATCTTTCCGATGTGGGATCCTTCACGTCGAGAGTTTAAATTCAATCAAACTCTTCCGTCTGCATCGCAAAATAAATACTCCCTTGCTTCTCATGAGATTCGAACCTGTGCTCCCTTGCAACATAATCCACGCTGCTAGCCACTTGGCCACAAGCTCCTCTTGTGTCTTAAACCATGCACAACTAAATATAAATCTATAGCCAAATTCCGAGGTCCAAGTAAAAGAAAACCAAAATGCAAAAGCCAAGACTTGAACCTCCTTCCTTCCTTGTATGTCACCCCCTTGTCACTTATGTGGCGTCACTTTGCCACTACACCACACACACCTTTTGTGTCATTTTTCCCCACATTTTATTCTTAAGGCCTACCTGCCAACTTCCAGGTTTTTTTTTTTTTTTCACCTAAAACCAAAATTTCCCCAAAGCTAATATTTGATCCCGGGACTTTATAGAAGCCTTCTAACCTTCCAAAATCACTTACCTAATAAGTCTAACTTGCATTAATGCCGTTCTCAAAAAATTTAAAACAAGGCCCATTGGGCCCAATCCTACTAGGCCCAATTTCGGGATGTTACAGATTTAAATAGCAACCATTGCGAAACATAACTTCTATAACTTTGAGGACGATACCATCTGTATTTCTCACATTTCAAGCCGTAAATTAAGATCATAATAGAAATAGTCATCTTTGTCAAATAGAGATCTTTTGTAGATAATCACATGGAATAATAAGAAAACGGAATAGAAAAATTTCAAAGATATGGAGTCACACAGGATATCTAAAAATTATAACCCATATATAATGATATAAAATTTTGAGAATATCCTAGAAAATGTCCAAAAAGAACGATGTCATCCTTAAATACTGAAATCCACAAGAATGTGAAACATTATATTCTTCATATATATTTTCAACAAAACAATAACCAGAGAAATAGAATATTACTCTCATACAGATTTTACCATCGACTTCCATATCCACTCAATGAAACAAATTATTGGAGAAAGACATAGCAATGTTGAACATAATCCAAACAGATTTCAGTGCTTTCGTCTATTATTATGTTTAGCTAATGTTCATATACGATAAGAATTTCATCTTAACGTAATCAACTACATATACCTCTGAAGTAAATGAACACATTGCATACTCAGTAGTGATCGTCAGAATTAACTTAACTACAACCACTTTGTACTCAACCATCAATACAATTCAAACATTAATCTTCTATTTAATTTGTCATTAGAAATTTTCACATTATCCCATCACTACGTAAATCAATTCGTAAAAGCTTCCAGTTAATACTTTCTTTAGATAACATACCTGAATAGGTCATTTAATCGGAGTTAACTTCTTCTTTAACAGTAACTTTGCATAATCTGAATAGTCTTCAGAACTGTCCAATATCTCTTTTAGTACTGTCTTTATTTGCTGATTCATTCTCCTTTCTAACCACATTACTAATCTTTCAAACACGGATTTCTATAACTCCAACTCGTGAGCTTATTCATTCCAACTCTTAAAATAAAATTGTAACATTTTACTGATAAGGGGGTGAGGGTAGTAAAGCCTCAAATTTAACTCTCACATAAATGCACATAATACATACTATCACAAATAATCAGTTCATTACTAATTTCACATTCTCAAATCATTTAATAAACTTTTGCTTTTAATCACTTTTATTCTTAACACATTGTTCATATGCCATCTCAAATCACTATTTCACAATTAGAGCATTTCAGGTAGCAATCATAACTCAAATATCATATCTCACATGCTCATATAATTACTACATTTATCAATAACAACATGTCATAAAATTTGATTCTTACCTTTATGAGTCTCAACTCATCATCAACACATTTCCACTCAAATATTTGAGTATTTACTTCTGTACTATCAAAATTAGCTCAGTTGGAAAACTTATCTATCTCATCAAAACAATCTTCGTCAGATTCGGGAGATATCACACTATCGCATTAAATATGGCATGTATAGCTAGACTCACATACGCTATGGTAGTCCTAGAACCGACTAAACCATAGCTCGATATTAATAAATGTAACACCCCTAACCCATATCCGTCGTAGGAAAAGGGTTACGAGGTATTACTGCATTTAAACATAACTCTCGAATATATAATCATATGCATAATTTTATTGAAACTATTAAAACAGATAATTATTAATAAACTAACATAATTTGAGAACACACAAAAAGCATCCAAATTTACTATTCAAATGGTCAAAACCCAAATACAACAATTGCGAATATAAACAAGTTAAATTCATATGCTTTAAAATACATATAGGAATTATACTTTTTCCAAATCACAAGACCATATTAAGTCATTTTATATTCGGCTATTTAATAAAAGTACACTATGAATCAAATTTTATACCTATCATTATAAAACCAAAGTATTAGCCATATATGCACAAAATCCCATTTCTCAATAAAACCAAATACAATACATATTCGAATCAATAAATTCATGAGTAAAATATCAAACATAACTATACTTATATATACCAAAACCAAATCAACCAAAACCACAACCAAACATAATCATCAAGCCAAAATATAAATTCCAAGATTAACAAGATGGACAAGCCATTTTCGCATGGCTTATACATATATATATATACAACTTCATCCATAATCGAAAAGTAGTATAGCCTATACATGCCATAAATTTCTAATTCAACTTTTAAAAGTACCGAAAGCAGTCGATAGTGTGATAAACTTCGCTGACGATCCCCGAGCCTGCAACTAGTCTCCAAAATCTATAAATAGAAGTAAAAATACACACACAGAGTAAGCTATCATAGCTTAGTAAGTCATAAGCAAATATTAACTCAATAAAAATAATAATTTAATAATACATAACCAAACCATACTTGTAAATTCAAATATCCACATATAACTAAACATGAATTAAGTTTTGTCCAAACACGCATCTGTTCTTTATCCAAAATCATCTTTCATACTCAATATCAATAGGAAATTCATTTGACCGAATACATACTATCATAATACATTTATACAATTCACATTTCCTAAGTCATAATTTCACATTCAATTACCATATAGACAAGCGCATTATATAAACTTTTTGGCATGAGTATGAAATTCACATTTCCATATCATACATATATTTATATCATTAAATCGAATATGACCAATCATATACTTAAACATATGGTTTCATTCACTTCATTCATAGCTTGATTTTTTTAATTCAAATATTATCTCAATGGCATTGATAATTTATTAAGGTATAACCAAGCCATACTTATGAAATTTAATTACCAAACATTTATCTACACATAAATTATAACATTTCCAAACACCCATTGATTCATTAACATGTTTAATATCCCATAGACCTTATTTTGCCGAATATATATATATATATATTTCTCTATAAACACGTTCAAGGTTCACATTTCAAATACCTACTAATCGAATGCACATAAATCCTTTAATATCAATATCAATATGAATTTCACATTTCAATTTATTCCTCATGTAACATTAGGCCGAATATAAGCTCAAAATCAAACATTAATATCACATATTTATGCATTAATCCACATATAGATTTTCATATACACATTCACTACCATTAACGTCATTTATAACTTGTATCACATATCAAATAATCAACTTACCTTATTTTCAAAAGGTAATAAATTGTCACATACTGTTCACTTTACTCATTTAACACATTTGATTACTTTTACCGTTGCTCACGTAAAATTTGCTAGGCATAAAGCATAATATAATACACCGGCACAGAGCCTGCTAGGCAATAAGCCTAATATAATTCACCAAAGATAAAGCTCGCTAGGCATAAAGCTCCGATATTATACACACCAAGACAAAGCTCGCTAGGCATAAAGCCCGATATTATACACCGGCACAAAGCCTGCTAGGCATAAAGCTCGATATCACTGATACAAAGTCATCTTACACATAATTCATATATCGAAAATCTTAACTAATCCTTAAGGTTCATACGAAGCTTTTCAAACATCCTATCTCAATTGAATCGAACTTGTTCCCAAATCTCATAAACATTTATACATTTGGCTAAGTCAAATAAAAATTCATATATTTATTTCTACATGTATACTTCACATTTTATAAAATTTAGTACATCTTTTGCTTATAAACTTACCTTGGACAATTCGGTAATCTTAACAGACGATTAATCGACGATTTTAATTTTCCTCCGATCCAAATCCGATTTCTTTGGTTCTTGATCTAAATGTATTCAAAATAAACTAATTCAATATAATTTCATTCAATTTAGTCTAAGAACACATAAATAGGCAAATTACCATTTTACCTCGACATTTTCACTTTTTACAATTTAGTCCCTATTGCACAAAACATAAAATACACAAAATTTCAGCATACCCATGTTGAGCTGAATTTTACCCACTCTCAAAGAAATCCACATATTTCATTTATTTCACATTTTAGTCCTTCAAATTATTATTTTGCAATTTAGTCCTAATTACTCAAAATTATCAAAAACTCCAATACAAAACATGTTAATCTAAAACATATCTTTCATATTTCATCATCAAACAACAAAAATCACAAGCTTTCAACAATGGCATAATTCAAAATATTCACCAAAATAAAAATTCAAGCATGGGTCTTGTAGATAACTTAGCAACGATCTCAAAAACGTAAAAATTATCAAAAACCAAAACCAAACATACCTTAATTTGCTTAAACAAGGGCTTAACTCAAAGCTTTCTTCTTTCTTTTCTTTTCTTTTCATTTCGGTTCATAAAAAGATGAAAACATGGCTTTTAATTATGTTTGTCTTATTATAATAACTTTATAATATAATATATATTATTTAACCTTTATAAATAATATAAAAACTATATCTAATATAAACATAATGTCGTCCACTATATTTATTAATGGCAAAATTACACCATAAATCCCCCATATTAAAAAGACAACAACAATTAGGCACTTTCATAATTAACCATCAAATTTTCATTTTACGCGATTAAGCCCTTTTATCAAATTAAGCACTCAAACAATAAAATTAATTTACGAAACTTTCACACATGTAAATTCACACATAATTAATATAGAAAATAATATTAAAATATTTTTTGAAATTTGATTTGTGGTTCCGAAACCACTATTCCGATTAGGGTCAAAATCGGGCTGTTACAATTAAGTTCCAACTGTTCGCCTATTAATTATAAACTCATTTAGTCACGAAGTTATTTCACTATAGTATCATGGTGAGCTCTCCTAATGACATACCATTACAAAACAACTCGATCGTTGTTTGTCCAATGACCTTGTCATAAGTGTGTTACCCTCATAGGATATCCTTAATCTCTTTGGGATAAATTTTTTCTCCCAATATGATCCTATTTTATCTCATGGTAATCATTACATTTTCCTTCATGAAAAGTCAATTGCTATCAAATAGTAATCAAGTAATTCATCACAAAGATGAATGACCCATGGCCATGTTTACTTTTCATCTATCATGTAATTCCAATGAGAGGATATCATTTACCCATATCACAGGCTATGAATTCCACTATTTTGAATGATGTTACATACTACAGAAGTCGTATACCCGACGCACCAAATTTTGGTTCCTTATTTATTTGAACTCAGGCTTTTATCTACATCAAAGCATACGAGTCACACATACATAGTCTTTCATCCACTCAGGATCAAGGTATGACCCAATATGAATGTCACAAGTGAATAAATCCATAAATGGATTTAGGATTTTTTTCTTCTTGGGTCCAGTTCGATATACAATCAATCACATCTATGTTTCTAGCTTCTAGAAGTCATCCGTTCTGATGCCCAAGACAAGGCATCTCCCCAATTGGAATTGATAGACGGCATATTATTCTTTCAATTTTTTTGCTCATTTTTTATTAAATTAAGGACATGTTTAGGTTTGTCTACTAATATAAGTTTTTTTTCCGTATTACGATTCAACCACGTAATACCACTTAGTATTAGTTAAACATTACATGAAACACCCCACACCCGCCCACGAGCCCGAACCAGGATCTCGTATGTTCCTTGAGTAAACCCGGTTTCAAAATTCTTTGTTTCTTAGAGAAAATTCGTGTACTTTCGGGAAAATTTTGTTTTGGGTTGGGCTTAGATTAAAACCCATTTATTTAATTTTATAAATCCAATTTAGTTCGTGACATATTATCTAGTAGTAAAGCAAAAAGAAATAAAAATTCACTTGGGCCTTATGGCCTTATTACATAAATCAAAACCCAAAATAATAAAATTTAAGTACTTAGTATAAATAATAGTCCCACATAATAAAAGCCTTTCCTTGCTATGCATGGCCAGCTTTAGCTCCCGCCGACCGGCCCATTACTCGATCATCTCTGAAAAATATTCCCCAACTGGGTGAGTCAACAGACTCAATGTGTACACAAACTAACATTCAACAATTCAGCATACATGTTCATATCAAAGACATATTCATAAAAAGAATGATGCAACCCAAACCCAAGCCTATTTGTCCATCCGCTACACACCACCCGCATTCCGCCAATCACACCGTGGGACTACTAAGTCAACCCTCCATCCGCTACACACCATCGAAGCGTCGGCTGCGAATGACGTGCTCATCGCCCATATAATTTGTGTCATTAGACACCATATTCAAATAATGTAACCGGTTACCAAATTCGATAATGTAACCGGTTACCATATTCAAATTTTGTGACCGTAGTCACCATATTCCGCTGGTGAGACCAAAGTCAACACCTTCTTCCCTTTCACATATATCCCGAATGCCCCATATATTTTATCATCATGCATAACATACTTAATTTCTCATTATTCACATGTAACAATATACATATTCATAATCCTATCAAAAGTAGGAAACATACTCCGGGTACTTTTACCATATTTATGGTACTTAGCCATATTCACATTCTTATGCATATTCATATATTAAAATAATTGCCATATGATATATCGTAAAGTTAGTGTGAGTGCACACTGATTGGCTTAATAGATTCCTTGAAATCCCAAGAAGATCTACCGATCTAGATCTTTAACTCCTATATTCTACCAACCATTAAAACATATTAACAAACCTATTTGGTTTAATAACCAAATCCTAGTAGGATTTGTATTACTCACCTTGTTGCTTAATTTGAAAGATTGTAAATCAAATGCCAAAATTGATAGTACTTCTTCCTTAAATCGGCTAGCCACCAAATCATGTAATTATGTCTTCGGGTTCGACTTTAGAATAAATGGAGAATAATACCAAAAATAAGCCTTGGCCGATTAGATCTATGTACTTACCTTACGATTTCCAAATCAAGAGGATTCCTTGCCCTATATGTCCTGGTTCAAAATCTTCATGTTAGATTTAATCTAACATATACATCATAACCTTTAATCAAATAAATTTATCTTACCTTAGATCCTTGATCCTTATATTCGACAGCTTGTAGACCCCTTTAGATGTCGAGTTGATTGCTCCTTTACTTAGAATCAACAAAGATTCGGCTTTGACAAAGAGAAACAGAGAAGAAAATAGAAGAAGAGGAGATGGATTTTGCTTAAAGAAAAATTCGGCAGAGAGGGGAGAGAGCTAGGAAAATTTCAAGCACAGAGGAAGAGAAAGCAAAAGTTGATGAGTAGCCCTCATGCCCTCCTTTATAGCCGAAATTATCACTTAGGAGTCCCTTACTTGGCCACCACTCCTCTTTTTGATAATATTATCTCTTTTATTTAAAAGATAAAGCCTTTAATCCATCAATTATCTCCTCAATTTTCTTAAAAGAAAATCCTTTATTTATCACTTATTATTCACATATTTATGCAAATAAAACTCTTCCTTTTCTAGAAACCCATGCCGCTCCACCTCAAATTTCCGAAGCAAAAATAAAACTTATTTATTTACTTCTCAAGTGACTCAAGTCGTGCCTATTTCCCGCATGTGACGCGCCACTTCCTTAGGCCCTAAGTGGCATCTTCGTGCCACTTTTCCAAGCCTGTTTGTGTGTCAAACTTCTCCAACTTTTTCTTTTAAGGCCCTCTAGCCCTTATTTCCTATTTTGAACTTTAAAATTTGACATTTCAAAGATCATTTCTAAGTTTCCTAAAATTTTCGATCGGCTCTGCTTTTCTTGACCATTTTCTTACATTTCAGTGTTGTGTTTAAATGTTCAAGTTTCCAAAAATGTTCATTTCCATTTCCATGCATTTCTAGGTTTCCAAAATATTCAAAAATTTATTCATAGTACTTGAGACTTGACATTTCGCACAATTAAACTGAAAATGCATAGGCCCTATTCAGATGTTACATTACACAACTAGTGAGCTAATATTTGCTTCTATTTTGCTTTACATGAAACTACGTGAGGAAAATGTACAAAGGGTACTAATGTAATTCATGAATAATTTTATTAACCAATCAATTCAAAAATTACAAGTGTACATAGACAAAAATACTACACTTAGGGAGCCAAATCCAACATCTTAATGATGCAAAATGAGGCATGAGTAAATGAGACAAAATATAGCCTTTAAAGCCACTAAGGAAGTGCCCACTTCCTCAAATGTAACTATTAAAGATCTTCAAGAACAGTATTGCCTTGTTAACACAAAACTTCAATAAGTGTAACAACCTGCTTTTGGTCAAATCGAGCAGTGGTTTTGGAACCAAAAATCGAGGTCAAAATATTTATATTATTATTATTTTAATGTTTATAGCATGATTTAATGATTGTGTGAAAATTTCGTTAAGAAATTTTATTGTTTAAATGGTCAATTTGAGAAAAAGACTAAATCGCGTAAAGTGCAAAATTGATGTTCTATTAGTTAAAGGTGCCTAAGAGCTATGGAACTTAAAAGAGGAGGTCCTTATGTTTTAATTAGACCATTAATAGCATGAGTGGACATATTTGGACATTAAATGAATGTTTTAAATGGTTTTTATTAAGGTTAAAGTTGTAAATTAGTAATAAACTTAGTAAAATAAAGAAAAACAAATTTGTCATCTTCCTAATTGCATTCATCCACCTAAAATCAGCCAAGAAAATACCATTAATAGAGCTTCAACATTCGGCTACACTAATCCCTTACATGTAAGTTCATTTTTGTCCCATTTTTAATGATTTCTATGTTTTGTGATCGTTGTAACTAGTACTAGCTAGCCCAGGGGACTAATTTGCAAAATTGTTAAAGATTTTGAATGATGCCATTGATGAATACATATGTGTTTTGATATTTGATGATAGATTATGAAAGTTTGTTGTGAATTATACAAGTTTTATAAAGTGATTTTTAGTAAAAATGCAAAATAGGGATTTAATTGCGAAAAGTGTAAAGTTAGTGGTTAAAATGTGAAATAAATGAAAATATGGGCTGCTAGAGGCATTATAGTAATTCGACTAGCATTGGTCTATTGTGAATTTCATGAATTTGGGATTTTTGTAATAAGGACTAAATTGTAAAATTATGAAAGTTTAGGGGCTAATGTGTAAAATAGCTCAAATGTATATTTTTGGATTGAATTGAATAAATAGAAGAATAAATAAGTTGATTTTGATTACTTATAGATCAAGAAAAGAGGAATTCAGACTTAGACTGGGGAAAAAGAAAAATAATTGAATAGTCGATGCCTGCTTTGTTATTTAAGATATCATGAGGTAAGTTCGTATGTTATAAATTCATTTCAAATGTATTTTATATGCTTTTATATAGCATGAATTGTGTATATGTGATTACGTCTGAGTTGAAAATGATTTGATGAAGATTCGACGATTGGAAACTGATTAAACCTTAGGAATAGTTTAGGATGCTAGTGACATGTTATTAGGTATACTTGAGTTGGCTTGGACCATGATTTAGCACTATGTGTGCTAGATAAACGATTTGGCTTGTGCCATGCATATCGGCTAATTTGGCTTGGGCCATGATATCGTAATTTTAGATAAGTTACCTTGATTTGGCTATGGGCCATGGTATAGAGTACTTATCTTGTGAGATCCTTGAGTATCCGTCTTCTATTCCGAATGGTTTAATGGGTAAATGAAAGACGAGAAGGTATATGAGATTGGTACGAGATGGTACAAGTATGTGTATAAACCATTTTAGCTTTGAATTGGAGAAATGATGATGAATGTATATGGTTTTGTGAATGGGCACTTGAAAGGTTTGATAGTTAATGAAAGTTGTAAATTGACATATTGAAATTATTGAATCATGTTTAAGTGATTGCATTAAATTTATCTCATACAAGCTTACTAAGCTTTAGAGCTTACTTTGTTTATTTTCCGTGTTTTATAGTGATATCGAAGCTAGCTCGGATTCGGGAATCGTCGAGATCGCTTCACACTATCCACCTATAACTTGGTATCTATGAACTTTGGTAATTTGAGTATATAGCATGTATAGGGAATTTGGTCATGTTTTGGTTATGATTTTGGCCATTTGAATTGGCTTGTAAATGTCTAAGATTTGGTTTGTATATTTGGCCATGTGAGTTGGCTTATTTTGGTTGATTTTGATTATGTTTATATGTATAAAATTGACCTATGTTGTGTGATTGAGGTGGATTCATGATGCTCATTGATAATAGGTAAGTTTGAATGTCAATAGGTGATGATTTGTGAATTGGTATGTTTGTGGAATTGAGCATAATAATGTATAATTATAAATGGTCATTTCATGTTTTGAGAAGATAAAGATTGGCATGAAATTAGATGGCAATATGTGGTATTTATGTTTTGTATTGGTTGGTGTTGGAATTGGTATAAATCATGTTTGATTGTAATTGAAATTTATGCTTTTTGATGCTATATTATGTGCTATTTGAGAAGTGTAGATGTACCTAAATTTGGGTGACAAAATGGCTTGGTAAATAGACTATTTTTGTCCACCACACGCAGAGAACACGCAGGCGTGTGTCTCTGCCCGTGTGTGACACACTGGTCATGTTATACTGGTCGTGTGTCCCCGGTGTTGAAATTGAAATGAATTCAAGATGCTCCACACGGTCTCACACACGGGCGTGTGATCGGCCGTGTGGCACAAGTCAATATACTCCCATAATTGGCACACGGCCTAGCACGCGGGCGTGTGACTTGGCCGTGTTGCATAAGTCGAGTATACCCTACGGGTTTGGCACGGCCTAACACACGCACGGCACCACGGGCGTGTGGCCACTTCGAAGGGCACCACGGGCTAGACACACGGGCGTGTGGTTGGCCGTGTGACCCAAGTTAGTATGTACTGTTTTTTACATGGCACCGTGACACGGGCGTGTCTCAGTGGCCGTGTGAGACACACGGACCCTAGCTACATGGGCGTGTGTCCCTTATTTGAAGAGAAAATTTACTAAGTGTTGAAAAATTTCTTGAGTTATCGGTTTAGTCCTGAACCACTCCCAAAGCATGTTTAAGGCCTCATAGGCTCCTAATAGGGACAAATTGATTGAGATTGAATGATGAATGATTGAATTGAACAATCGTATGTTAAATAGTTGTTTAATTGTTTTGTAAGTCCGATAATGCTCTTCGTAACCCTATTTTTGTCGAATACGGGTGAAGGGTGTTACAATAAGGCCTTCAAGAAATAAGCGAGGAGGTTCAAAAAGTATGAAGCTAGTTCAAATGCAAGCAAAAAAAACAAGATAAAGGGAATTGTCAACAAGGAAGAGCCATAAAAGGACAAAAAGAAAGGAGTACAATGTTATGGATCATCAAGGTATGGACACATTCAATCTAAGTGTGTTAACACCTTGAAGAAAAAGTCACTATGTCTTACTTGTAGTGATGAAGACTCGTCTAGTGGGTCTGATCCAATAAAGGATCATCAAAATTTCATTGCCTTCACTATCAATGTAAATGATGATTCTAAAGATGATCTTGATACTGGAGTGAAGAGGATTTTCTCAAATATTACAAAGACAGGTTGGGAAAATGGAGCATGGTGTGTGAAGTCAACAATCAATTGTCCCAAAGAGATCAAACTATTGAAATATGAGAAGGTCATGCTAGTCAAGTAGGTAGCAGCCAAAGAATCTCTTCTTGTAGACGAACTTAAAAACTCTATGAAGGTCAAGAAGGAACTGGCTAAAGCCAAATGGATGCTTAAAAAGTTGACAATTAGCAACAATAAGCTCAATGAGATGTTAGCAGTTGGTAAAAGAGATAAGGTAGAGGGCTTAGATTTTGTGGACAAAGGTAAAGGCTGTGGAAGAACAACCTATGGTGTTTGTTAAAGCGTCAAGTTTAAAAGAAACTAGGAAAGCTCGAAAGTAGATAATTGCTAAGCCCGTAAAAAGATTGGTCATCTTCATAAAGTGATTTGCCACTATTGTGGTGCTTCTAGTCACATAAGGCCACGTTGTTTCAAAATTCTTCGTGAACTAAGATGGATGAATCCAGTGCCAAGGATAGTGCCTATTTCTCATGGCATTGCAACTAGAAAAGTTCAGAAACCAACTTGGGTAAAGAAAGAGGTCAAATGTTTGGTGGTTGCTCATCGATCTTTTAAGTCTACCACAGATGGAATTTGGTTTTTGACAATGGTTGTTCACGAAACATGACAAGTAATCAAACCTATCTCACTAATTTTAAAATTCTCTTGGTGGATAAGCTGACTTTTGTTGATGGAAAAGAATTACTTTGAATGTTCCAAGCACGCTCACTTGAAGAATGTGTTGCTTGTAGATGATCTCAAAGCAAATATAGTAAGTATTATTCAACTCTGTGATCATAGAAGGAGGTCAAACCTTTGATAACTATTATAAAGTCATGCCCATGATAGTTTGTAATAGTCCTAGAACATCATATTTGGAACTATGGCATGAAAAGCTTGGTTACATTCATTTTGATGGATTACATACGCTAGTAAGATACGAGACAGTTTGAGGCATTCCTAAACTTACAGGACCATCCCTAAAGTTTGTAATAGTTGTGTAAAAGTTAAAAACACCATGGAAAGCAATAAAAGTTAACTCACATCTGAGACCAAAACTCCTCTTGAGCTCTTGCATATTGACCTATTTGGTCCAGTTCAAGAAGAAAGCCTTGGAGGAAAATGTAACACCCCAAACCCGCCCATAATTTCGGATCACGGTATGCTAAGGGTTGTACATTGAAAACTTTTCTTTCACGTAGGTTTTGGAAAG
Organism: Gossypium sturtianum; assembly: GCA_025698515.1. Taxonomy (NCBI): domain Eukaryota; kingdom Viridiplantae; phylum Streptophyta; class Magnoliopsida; order Malvales; family Malvaceae; genus Gossypium; species Gossypium sturtianum. Next base: position 117,508,576 of record CM046943.1, on the reverse strand, counting down.
TATAAGTTAATTAGACCATATTTGAATAAATAAATATCAATTGTAAAAAAAAAAAACAATCCTTGTATTATTATTTTGAATAATTAAACCTTAGACAAAGTTTTATAAGTTGCAAATATTAAAAACTATGTAGTGAAATATAACTATGGGGCCTTATTACAAAAAATATTCCAATTAAAACTTAAAGAAAAAGCGAAATAATCTGTAGAAATAAAAGTTGATGGCCCCTCGAGTCCTGTCTCGGCTCCCATGTCCACGATCTCTTGCTCATCGTGAGTAGAGAAAAAGGAAAGATTGAGTCACCAAGACTCGGTGTATAAATCCAGAAAACAACCGACTGAGGCCCACATGAAACACATTATGGGCCTTGGCCCATACATAAAGGCAACAATCGTAATTACATGATAAGCGATAAATGATGAATAGCCCAACCCATCCTAGAATTCCATCCTCTACACACCGGCCCGTACCAACCATCACACCTCGGGGATTTCTACAATCAACCCTCCATCGCTACACACCATAACGACCACCTGCATCGCCTATTTCTCATTAGTCGGGAATCATTAAACGTGGCATAGCCACCGATCACTATGTGACCTAACATTTATATAACGATTGATTTCTACCACCGATCACTATTGTGACCTATCATGCACTTCCCTTCATTATCATAATCCCACCCCATGCATACACACATAAAGAAAACATCATACGAGTGCTTTCATATATTTCGATACACATAGAGATTTCTATGATTACGCACTGGCATCCTTGCCTAACCCTTTTAGGGTTTTATTCGTATCTCTCACGACCTATTATCCGACTTTTACGCCCATAACATAAACATATATATACATTCATACATTATTTGTGTGTTAGAGATCTACACACTGATTCACCAATTAGAACGACACTCTCTATGTCGACACTATCGTAAGCTTCGATACAACTGCTACTTGCCTAAGGTGTTGTTGAGGCCAGGTCCACAACACAGTGGCCAATCGCATTACTATTGACACAACTTGTTTCTTAAACTTAGAGATTCTCTCCTTTGCACGATCCATATTTAATTCCATCACAAGTCCTTGTCGGAACTACTATAACAACATATGATCGTTAATCCACATCATAAAGCTAAGATCTCGTATGCGATGAAGCGAATCTAGTGAAAATCTAGGGAAAATCACCTTACCTTAAAATCCCGAAATTGGAGACTAGCGATTTTAACACTTTTAAATCTAGATGATCAAGGTTTCCTTCAAATCCGGGAATGCCATCCAAACGCAAAAGAGAGGAAATATTAGCTTCATCTCGGCAAATGACTTTAATAACTAAGTGGCCATTCGGCCTTGTCTCTTAAAAAAAAAAAAGAGAGATTGAAGAGATAGGAAAATCGGCACTCACCTTAACGAGAGAATTCAACTACCCCTTAGAGATTCAAGCTTTTGTGAAGATCAGAAGAGAAGATGATAGGAAGAAATCTAAGTAGTTTCGGCTTTTAGTTGAAGAAATCGGCAAAGAATAGGAGTATTCGGGCTATGGAGATGAGAAGAGAGTTCAGGGTTTCGTCTTTTGAAAAAAAGATGTTGAGAAGATTGGGAGATTTCGGCTTTTGAAGGAATCGGAAGAAAAGAAATTGCAGTAGGAGACTGAGAATTTCGGCACAAAGAATGGAGAAAGATTAGGGTTCAAATGTCGGAATTGATGAGCTATCCCCTATTTATAGAAATTTTGCACTTACCTATCAAAACCCGAAAGTGCCCTTCCCGATAACTAAAGAATTAAGCCCATAAAAGGAAAAATTCGGTGCTCTATAGCAATTAGAAACCGATTTCTTTACTCCTCTAGGTGATGGAATTTCGCCAACTCGTTTCTCATTGCAGATAGCTCCTAACTTTTCTCCTTTATCTAAATCTATTCACACCTTTAAAAGAAACCTAGATAGCACCACCTCTTCCTTCTTTTATCGCTCTTTATCCTTATTATCCATATTATTTAATCCTCCTATTTCCTAGCCCCAATGCCGCCCCTTATTCCTTTTTAAGTGCCAAACATGGCCCAAAATCATGGGCTCCTGCGCCCAAGCTTGGCCTCTTCTCCTCTGCTAGTGACACCACCTCTAGCTCCCTTGTAGCGCCACTAAATATTGGGCCACAAGCCCACCTTGATATTTTAAACACAGTATACTACCGTTAAACCTATAATGCCCAAACAGAAATTTTAATCAAGGCCTATGCCTAAGCCTCAGCCCAATTTGGACCCCTAACCTTAAATTAACACGTTAATCATATCCTTACATTAACGCATAGGCCCAATAAATTAAGGATGTTACAGCTTCTACCCCTTAAAGAAATTTCATCCTCGAAATTACGGTCGAAAAGATGAGGGTATTGCCGCGCATGACGCTTTCCTCTAGTTCCACGAGCCTCCTCGTAACCATGGTTCTCGCTTAACGACACCTTAACCAATGGGAACCGTTTTCTTCGCAACACCTTGACATCACGATCCAAAATTTCCACTAGGTTCCTCTTCGAAGGATAAATCGAGTCTTACCTCGATTTCCTCCACTCGTACAACATGGGACGGATCTGAACGGTAACGTCTTAACATGGAGACGTGGAATACATCGTGAATTTGACTTAACTCGAGGTAACTCCGGTGGTAAGCTCTGGTCCTACTCGCTTCAACACTCGATATGGTCAGAATAAAACGGGACTTAACTTACCCTTCCGTCAAACCTTAGTACCTTTTCCACGCGCGACACCTTTAGAAATACCTTGTCACCCACTATAAATTCGATGTCCCTACTCTTTAAATCAAGATAGGACTTCGCCTGTTCGACGCTTCCTTTAACTAAGCCCGAGTTAACTTAACCTTCTCTTCTTCGTCTCGGTCACCAGCCTCCCGACCTAAAATCCGACGATTCTCCTAATTCCGGCCCAAC